>JAWWEE010000040.1:14807823-14838952 GCA_035221455.1 Xenops minutus
TCTACTGCTTCTCTTGAGGGAAGTTTGGTGAGATTTTATTGTGCTAGTTACTTATTGAGCTTTTCCCTGAGTTTATGGGTGTGTGTGTATCTGTTTTGTTTTTACCCATTTTTGTCCCATTTCCCTTTCCCTTTTTCCCCCCTCCCTTTTGGAGTTGCTTTGGGGTTCTTATTCTGTATATTGGTAGTGTTTGATTGTATATCATTGCAATATATGTGAATATATATATACTTTTACTACAATTGTCTTTGGGTACTTTTTTTCCTTCTCTCTCGGGAGGGGGGAATTTACATGGCCGGCAGCTGGGTTTGGCAGGGAGCCAACCCAAATCTCCACAACTACTCAGTTCATTGCTCATCTCCGTTGCTTTTCCATCATGCTTATTCAAGTTTCTGCATATCATAATGGATTATTCTTGTACTTTGAGGAGGTACCAACTAATTCTCCTATGCTTCTTTGTTCTCCAGGGCAGTATCCTATGGAATCTTACCAAGATTCCCAAACAAACCAAAATCTGCTCTCCTAAAGTTCAGGGTTGCAATTCTACATTTTGTCTTGATTACTTCTCTCAGGATTTGAAACTCTATAATCTCATAGTGACCACTGCCAAAACTACCCTAAACCATCACATCTCCACTTTTTATTTTCTGTTACAAGACCAGCAGAGCAGTTGTCCTAGCCAGCCTGTCCATCACCTGCATGATCAATGTCATTACCACACTCCAGGATTCTAAATTGCTTGTGCCCAGCCCTACTACCCTTCCAGCAGTTATCAGGATGTATGAAATCCCCTGTGAGGCACCAGGCACTCTTTACACCCTTACTGAGACCTGGATGACAGCTTTCTCCATCTGGAGCTTCCCCTGCAACTGAGGGATCAGGATAGTCGCTCCAGCTAATACTAGAGACTGTGATCTGTAGCATGTCACAGCACTAGCACAGCAGTCTCATCAGGTTCCATGTAATTTCTGGACAGTTTCTGGCTTCTCTGTATCCTGCTGTGCTGTTTGCTGCTGTGACAACTACTTTATCTCTGATAGCTAAATTCATATATAAAGAAGAAGAATAAGTACTAGTGCATAACTTCAAGCAGGTGAAAGCAAAAAGAAACGAAGGAGCCCTGGGAGATTAAGGTAGGCCCTCTGACTGAAGAAGTAAGTGAAGAATATCACACAGAATTTACACAGCATCATAGTAGTATATAAAAAAACAGGCTAAATAGGCTGGTTCCTGAGAGGACTTATCCTCAGGACAAGACATGCCAGTTGTTATGGTACTAAAGCAATTGCCGAACTCACTAGATACAATTACAATATGAACACTTGAGAGTTTTTGAATTATTATTTCCATTTGTAGAAGCTATAAGGCATCCAAACTTTTAATTTAATAGTAACACAGCATGGTATTCCCAGTATCTTGTAACTGGGTCCTGTGCTGTTACACTTTCCTTCACTTAAAATTGAGCAAAGAGGGGATGACCCAATAAAATTTTATTATATTTTTGTTTAATGACCTGATAAAATGAGGTGTTCTTTTTAATGAGTCAATAATTTTTTTTACAAGCTTGTCTCTTTCAGAGCAAGTATTCTGATATTAAAAACAACACTTCTGTGACCTCTATTTATGTACAGACCTTTTAAAATAGTTCACGCCAAATATCCAGAGGTAAACATTAGCCTACCCTGTTCTGCAGCTATCTTTATCTCGTGGAGATCCCAATGTGTGTTTTGCTGGTTGATAAGCAATTGTTCCTTCATAATAATGATGAGAAAGAAAAGTCTTGAAGCCTACGCAAAAAAAAGGTATTATGCAGCATTAAGTCATTCATTATAAATCCATATTTCAAACATCTTTGCATACATTCCTTGATTGTTCATCTCTTTCCTTGTCTAAGGACTGCAAAATAATAGTTGCGCTCCTCAAGCTCAGAGCTCTTTGCCTTATGATGTTTTAGACTGTAAAGAACAAGGAGACATCACACCGCCACACCAGCCTTTTAACATTTGCCAAAAGTGCCATTACTTTATTTGACATCTTTAAAAAACAACTAAAAAATTTAGTTATACATTACTGCTGAATCTTAAAATTGGCCTACACTGAAATTCTCCTCATGCATCATCTTTCCCTAACAAAGATAAATCAAAGAAGGCAAAAAATAATTTCTAATAGTATAGGATTTATCAAAATATTAGCTAACAAGGCTAAATCACTCATCTTTCTCTGTAATCAGTGCTAGTCAAGGGCAAAATTAACAATTCATTTCATCAGCTGAATGTCTACGACAGAGGAGTGCCTATCTCCCTCTAAGTGACTAAAAAGAAATCCCAAATGATTAGGACAGAGAAGTTAATACTTTTTAGGCAGTTATCATTAGGTAGCACATATTCACGACACCTTTAATGAGCACACTGTCAAAGTTAACCCTAAAGTTACAGAGATTTATATTATGTGGTCCAACGTACTTGGTACTATAAGGAGTTTAAAATCAGGTTTAGAGAGAATAAATCAACTGCTCCAATATGTTTACATGCTGAGAAAATGTAATAATTACACAAGTTACCTGAGTAGTCATATCTCATCGGACCCATCCACCGCTTCTTTTCACTATCTTTTAATATATCTCCATAAAAACCATAACCCAGCAATGATACGGAGTATTTCAAAAATGTGTTGTTGTGATGTACAGAAGAGACATCCAGAGGCTGACAGTCACCTATGAAGATTAGAGGTGCGAGGTTCTATTAAGACATTCTATTTTCTACTGCAAACATGATAGTAACTTTAACATTGCAAAGTCTTTAAACATAAAAAAAAAATTTTTGCATTTGTCATAATATGTCATATATGCATATATTTCTTATATGTGCAGAAAAGCAAAACCAATTTTTAAATTAATACTAATTTAATCTCATACTTTAAAAAGCATTGAGCACTAAGTGAGAAGAAAGGGTTCAGTATGCTAAACATACATAATGAAGAATTTACACTCATTTACCCTGTAGCAGTAGGAGGGATAGAGTCATTAAACCATTTAGTTTGGAAAAGAGCTTTAAGATCATTGAGTCCAGCTGTCAACCCAGCACTGCCAAGGTCACCACTGAAGCCTGTCTCTAAATGACACATCTACACGGCTTCTCAATACCTCCAGGGATGATGACTCAACCACTTCCCTGGGCACCCTATGTCAATGCTTGACAACCCTTTCCCCGAGCAGATCGATGCAGTATCTTCCGTACGTCTACTGGATACTACTTAAACCTCTATGTCATACTATCAGAGGATAATTCAGGCTGGAAGGGGCCTTAGGAGGTTTGTCATCAAACCTCCCACTCAAAGTAGGTTCAGCTATGAGGTCAAATCAGGTTACTTAGGTATTATCCAGTCCTGAAAAGCCCCTAAAAACAAATAATACACCGCTTCTCTGATGTCCTCATAGTGTTTGCTTTGGAGTGGTGGGCATTGGGGCGGGGAGGTGGTGGTGGTGTTGTTTCTTTGCTTGTTTGGTATTTTGGTGTTTGTTTTTTGTCCTTTTGCAGGGAGGCTGGACCAGATGACCCGCTGTGGTCCCTTCCAACCTGATCCATTCTCAGATTCTGTGATTCAATAACACAGCTAAAATATTGTGATATACTAAAGCCACATCTCTCTGCAATCCTAATCCAATGACCAAAACTCTACAGATGCTGAACATAGTCAACCATAGGTTAGTGTGCAAACCTTTGTAACACCAGCTCCTAAAACTGAAACTGTTAAACACTCACTAATAAGTGATAATGAACTAATTGTCATTTGGAAATTCTCTCCTTCACACTTACACAGCGTTGTTAAAACTGAAGACCACCTTGCACAATTTTTCAAATTCAGTATTAAGAACTGGGTGACTGTATTTCTGCAGTATGTGGCAGATGGCATGGACATCACAAATCACAATGCACTGAATATGCCAAGCTGTCTCCTTCAGCCCCCATACAGTTCAAGGATTCCATTACCAGGGGACTTTTAGAAGTGGCAATGTCAGCATCCCTGCTTTTGACAACATCATCAAAAAAAACCTTTTTAAAGAGTAGCTTTCCTCCCTAGTTCCTCCTCAAATATATGACTTACGGATCGTAGAAAACGGGAATTATCAGCTAATTCTAGTCAAGTAGAAGCCATACTTCTAACTTGGCACGGGAACATTGAATTGCACAGGACAATTGGATAATTAGCACAAAATACTACATGCACTTCTCACAGCTTTCTCTAAGACATATATACATATATAGAGAGATAGAGTCCAACAACTGATACTGCTTAATGTATTTTATTATTTTCAAAAGAATGCCAGAATGCATGAAAACTTTAGCACCAGACAAGGCTTCAGAATGTTATCATCCCTTGAAAACAATGAACTAGTGTAGAAAAAGAAATTAATTTTTAATCTCCTGTATCAGAGACTTAAATCCTAGACAAAAACTTCATATTTCAACTCAGCAATTGTGTTCAAATTATATTTCACAGACGACTTAGAAGGAACTAAATTAAATTAGTATTTTGGGTTATATTCATCACGTTCATAACAAAACAGCAAACTGTGACCACCCACCAACAATAATATGAAGAGCTGATGTTACTGGATCAGAAATGCCAACAGTTGAATAGCATATGCAATCTGTTGATCCTGAAAAACAAAAAACTAGAGATGAATTTGTATCTTGGCAAAACAAGTATTATGGGCATGGTCCTCCAAATAAAAGCATTACGTTCCTTTGCTTTTCCCGTTCTATTTTATGGAACAAAGTAAATACAGGGATACAAATATTATTATTTAAGGTGCAACATTTTCCCCCCAGTGAGTACAAGTTATTTCTCTCTGTACAAATAACAAAGATTTTCACAATATAATCAATAACTATATAGTAGTTAGTGAAGGGAAGTAAGTTAATTTACATGGAAAATTTCAGGATTATATTATAGCTTTTATATCAATTAAGGCAGGCATACACTGATTCTCCTTTGCTTATGATTGCTTGCTCATTGAGATCTCATGAAAAGAAGTTGACTGGTGTCTTCTTTTTTTGTGGTACTGATCTAAATTCCAGGATGTCAACGTCTTCTCCTCCTTCAGTCTTAAATCAGAAATTTCTGCTCAGTTCTATCATTTGAAAATTAGTAAATATCTGCTTTCGGGAATTAGTTTCTGGATAGGGGAGCAAAATGGATAGAGATGTACCTTTACAGTCTTGATGCAAAATACCTACAAGAAGAAAGGGGGGAATCTTTAGGTTTCACCTATGTGATGTTTAGAAATGGACAATTCTCCCTGATCCCTATAAAAAACAAGAGCCTAATGTAGGGGTCTATTTTCTACTCTGCCACAGGGACTTGGAAGTCAGGTCCAGACATACAGAAGTGTATTTATTGCAGCACCTAACTCCAAATTTATCTTACAGTTTCTCCCATCACTTCCATGAAATTGGATTCCTTCAAAGTCGAGGCTAGATATCTAAAATGAAAAACTTATTTTGTCCACATACGTATTTTCAGGTTTGCTATCGATACACTAGCTGAAGAGCAGCTCAAATACAGAGTCCTTAATTTCTGAGGCCTAATCAAATTGAAATAGAAAAATGGAGTAATAAGCAATCACTATTTAAAATCCACTTTTGCTTCTTATTCACTTCAAAAACAAGGCATGCACATTTAAGAATAGGAGCAAAGAAAATCCTTTTTCCTCCAATTCACTTCTCAGAAAATGGACAAAACTTCCTCTACCTGTGAACAGAAGTTTCTACCAAGTAAATGCTATGCAGAAATCTGCCATAGTAAACAAGAAGCAGCCCCAGGAGCCAATTAAAGAGAATTTAAATATAACAGAACTGCAGAAAAAAAGAAACAGTGTGTCTACAGGCATATGCCATTGTGCAGGAAACAGGACTCCAACTTCTCTCAGTATTGTAATAGACAAGGTACACAGATAATGATCTCATGTCACATTTAAAATTTTATAGCAAAAAATATTAAGTAGAGTTTGGAAACTGAAGCTATACTTTACTGCCAAGTTGTTCAGTTTCATTTTGCCTCCTACACTCAGGAATTTCGATTAGGAAGAAATACAATTCTCACTACTTTTGAAAAGAAAAACAAAGAAAAAATTAGCCACCAAAAGATCTGACCTTTTATTGCTGAATGTACAAGCCTAGCACTTCATCCAGCCTTTCTAATTTCTTCAAGATCTATGTGTGTCTTCTACTCCTAGAATTGCTTAATCACATTTGTCTTGATGTAAACAGAGCTTCCAAGTAGTATTAAACTACAGGTGGGAGGAGAAGAGGGTAATTCATGCAAGCTACATTTCAACAGCAGAGGCTTATCTCCCTATGATTTTCTGTAGTCAATTAAAAGCTGATTAATCTCTTTGGCAATTACATAGAACTTATTTTCATTTCTATTCATTAACTAGCAAGGAAGGGCTAAAATTAAAACTGCAGTCTGAAATTAATTGAGATTCTAAAATGAGAGACTGAGGAAGATGTAACAGTTTTTACCAAGTGTCAAATGATCCCTCTTTCTCAGACATCACAGTGGAGTATCAACCACAAATATAAAATGTATTTTTTTCCCTGTTGGAGCTGGTAGGATGGAGCAACAAAACCAGTGATGTAATTACATGGATGTAAGTATGGCATTCTTTACATACCTGCCAAGAGAATATAACATCACACCTAGCATGAGCAATGGACAAGTTTAAAGGTCACAAAAATGTTCATGATGACTAAGGACTTGAATCTTCTTAAGCAAACAAGAATTCTAGACCATAAGGTGGGTCTTCAATAGATGTGGAATCTACAACTGCTGAAACAGCACTCAGAAGAGATACACATGCAAAACCTCACCAAAATCTGGGTTATTTCATCAGTATAAGTCTAATGTGAAAAAGATTAGAATGCAAATACAGCTTGAATAATAGTTTAATTGATTAATAGTTTAGGATTGCCAGAGCACCCAGTTTGGGCAAGAAACTTTCATAGGGCAAGAGTCTTGACTAATGTTAGGCAGTGGCTATTGTACGCTTTGGTTAAAACAACAAAAAAATTACACACATACTCTGCCAGATTCTCTTTGAGGATTTTTTATGGCAACAGCCTGAGTGAATATAAGAGGTTTTTACGGGTTGCAAAGAACTACATGCAAATGAGAAGAAAGTAGTTGGACCATTTGCTAAGTGGGCCCTAATTCACTTTAAAACAAACAAACAAACAAAAAACCAAAAAAATTCCAAACAAGACAAAAACCCCCAAGAGATCCTCACTATAGAAATTAAATAATTTTTGCATTGGTGTGCTCATAGAGATGAAAATCACCATGCAAGGGAACGATTAAGTTTCAGGTTAAGACAGATGTTGCTACATGTGTGCATGTAATATTGCAGACAGTATGTCAAAGCTTCCATTCTGGTCAAGAACATCTTGCCAGGAAGAGCTGATGGCAGCTTGAACTTGATTCAAGGTACTCACACACAGGCCCCACTGAGAGGGCCTTAGGAAGCCAGACATCTGCATGTGACAGGCAGATGCAATAGAAGATCAACAGACTCTACTGATCACATTGACCAGATGGCTCCTGGCTATAACAGGAGTTTAGACATCCATCTCACTTGCAGACATCAAATGTAAGCATGAAAATTTGAGTGTCAATTACAAACTGAAACTCACCCTAAGGAGAATGACTCCATTACCTAAAATGCCACCAACCACCAGTGTTCAAGTGCTGCAGATTACTCTACTTGGCTTCCAATTGCTACACCAGTACAATAATTGTCTTGCATTGGGCTAGTACATTTTAATGATGGTGGCACCTTGCCACCACACATGGACAACTGAATATCTGAGTTCTCCCAGCTAAAGAAAGCTCTCATCCCAGATGTTTTTATATTAAGAGCTTACTGAAAACATGAAGCCTGACCAAGCCTGACAGAGTTCAAGAAGTGTTTGGATGACACTCTCAGGCATATGGTGTGACTCTTGGGAATGGTCCTGTGCAGGGCCAGGAGCTGGATTTGATGATCCTTGTGGGTCCCTTCCAACTCAGCATATTCTGTGATTCTGTGAAGTATGTAGAGGGCACATCAACTTGTCTTTGTTAAAGTATAATTACTTTGAATCTTTACCCTACTTTACTTATTTTCTCAAAGCCTGTTTTTTATTAGGAGGTATCTTACAGCCACATAGTTGTTACACAGGCAAGTTTTTCTATGTTGTTTCCCTCCACAAATATGAAAAACGTAATTTTTGATATAAAAAAAATTTAGTGATTTAAAAATTATCAAGGGTAATCTTTCCTTTCAATTAATCACAAAGAGGAATGATCAAGATATTTATTTAAATTATTAAAGAGCATGTACTCCCCATAAAATACTTTTACTAAAGCATTATTAAGGAAAGCAAAGTGCTAAACTGCACCACACAGAATGGAGTACAGCTAAATCATCAGATTTTCCCTTTACATGTAAATATTGCTGGATATTTGAGAGCAGACAAGGCATGCAGACAGGTGCTCAGACACCAATTCACAAGCTTTAAATTGGTCATAGAACCACCAAAGTGTTAAGCAAAACCAGAAGATTTCCTGGTTGTATGGCAGAGTTCATGCCATTGATTCTGTGGACCAACAAAAAAAAGTCAAAATGCTAGAATTAGTCATCTGAAATATGAATAGCCTACAGAGGCTATTCAACTAGAGGCTTACAACTAAGTTTTCTTAAACCAAAACACATACATGGTGTGGGCTATAAACATTTATTTTTATGTTTTTATTGATGGAAAATGAAACACATTACAAACAACTGGAAGTATTAAACTAAGCAGGTGACAGAAGCAAGTCAGCTAGATGCTGATCCCATGGAAAATGGTGAATTTAGTAAAGAAATACAAATATTTTTAGAGCTCATGAGTGTTGCTCCATGTGAGATACTCCTGATAGGGGAATGTGGTCCCGTAGCACACACAGAATCTTCAGACAAATTAGTATGTAAACAAGATTCCATAGTGAAAACAGGGAGAATAGCAACTTCAGTGGGGGTCCCATATGTGTGCAATATTTTTGTGAAGTTATAATCCATGCAGTCATCTCACAGACAAAATGTCAGGTGAGTCATGCTACTGACAGAACAACTGCATACTCTTGGGTCAAAAAGCACTTAGTATTTTGAAAAAAAAAAATCTAGAAACTGACTTTTCTGGGAAGTGATTTTTAAATGACAAGGATCTGGCACATTCAAAAGCATGAGCAGAAGCTAATGTTATAGGGACAAATGAATGGCCTGGGCTTACACTCATGTTCCTACTCAAAAGTTTTATACATCTTCCTTTCTGCATCCAGAGACCAAGAAACCAAGTTTAACACCTGCAGAATGACAAACTGGCTTAAACAGAATGAATTCAGAAGGATTTTGGTCTGGGATTTCTTGGTAGATAGTCACTTCAGCATAAGTTCAGTAACACAGAACAACAAAAATGGATTAATCCAATAATGGCAAATTTAAGAGGTGAAATTAACATCACAGGAATAAGTAATCTTGACTTAGTTATCTCCACAACAGGCCCACTATATGAAATGCAGCATTTAGCAATTAAGACTGTAATTTCAAGAAGTATAATGGATTTAAAATGCTGAAGGAGAAAAATAAAACTTTACACTTCAGATTTTAAAGTGGATGTACTGAACAATGAAATGAGATACTAACTAAACAGCAAAGATCATTAAATATTGCAGACGTTGTAACTGAGAAGGCTGTGGACATCACTTGGAGTAATAATAAAAAAAAAGATAGCTTTTATTGCTATGCTATAACACATTTTTCAAAAGAATTTTAGACTTTAGATGACAGCAGTATATGAGTCCAGTAATGCTTTATGATTTGACTTGAATCTGTTTTTTTAAGTTTGTGAATGAATCCTCCACCATTTTTCTACACAACTTCACACAGGAAGCCTGTTCCATCTTTAGCATTCTTAACTTCTACAGCTACTCATCAACATGCTAATTATAATCATACTGCATGTTTCAATCCTAGACATTACAGAATTGACTACCACAAAAATTAGAGTGATCTGGATTCACTAGACGTCTATAATCACTGTAGCTATTAACTTATGTCTACACTTTATTCAGTCTTCCCTAGTGTTTAGAAGAATTTTCCCTCTATCTCCAGGGTAGGTTGCAGACTTTGTTTTTGGAATGAATGCAATAGTATTATGTCACAGCACAGAGTGAAGTGGGATTTTTAACTACCTGCTAGGATCATTAGATTATTTAATATAGTAAGTTCTTTTTAACTAAGGAGTCCTACGACAGTAGTTGACAGCTTTGTCCTCCAATTCTATCCCAAGTTTAATAAGAACAACAAATTACTTTGGCTTACTCCAGAGTGTATAGGTGTAATACTAAAACATGTGGATGAAATCTCAGTGTCACATGCTGTAACAGAAACAATTCTCTGTTTTAAAGTTCTGTGGAGACATACTACTATTCTGAATGCAGTGAAACTCCATGGCTGAACATGCTTTTAGAGCTAGGAAGAAATAATTAGTTTTTAAGGCTAGGAGGAAGAAATAACTAAACAGAGGTTTTCATAGGTGTGCTACAACCTCTAAGTACTCTTAACAGCAAATCTGTTTACAATGGGAATCGGTCAATTTACACTGGTAGATTTGAAGAATGTCTGCAACTAAGAGAAATTTATAAGTTAAAACTGCCATTTGAGAGGAAGCCTTTTATTCATGTCTATAATGTTCAATAAAGCATCAGAAATCATGACATTTCTCAACTGTAAGACACACTAAGAAGAGACTGGAAACAGACACATCTGTTCAAGAAAAAAACGGAGCGAAACAGGGACATGCTCCAGTAAGTTAGAACCATGATATACAAGTATCATTCAACATTTTTAAAATAGAACCTGCACAATGGAATTCTGATATGAAATAAAGCTAATTACTTAAACCCAGTAATATGGATAGGAGTGTTTTAGCATTAAACCTCTTTAATTTGTAATTTCAGACTTCTGTACAGTTAAATTGACAGCCAGTGAGAAAACATTAAGTCCACTGAATTGAGTGTCTGTTTGAATACAGAAACTGTTTAATCACAACCACAAACCACAACCTGTCATGTTTCTCTTAACACATCTTGACATCAGGAACTGAAAGACAAAAAAGGCAAAAACACTGATCCAGTGTCACCTTACCTCGGGCTCCGGTCACCACTGAGTAAACTATCCCCATGTATCAGAAGACACACAGAGCTTTAGATCTCAATCTCTAAACTATGGATAGTGTTTGTTTTCCATATCTATTAATGAGCTTTCAGGATTTCTAAACAGAGGTTGCTTATAAAGAACTAGAAAGAAAATAATGGATGAAATTTCTCTAGATGGGTGATTTATATTTCATTACTTTCGGCTTGCTGTATTTCAGGACTGTCAGTTTAGTTTAAAAAAGTCTTTTTAAGAATTTCACTTATTTTTGGAACAGACTTCTTGTACTTGTGATGGAACTAGGGTATCTGTTGAGGTCAATACATGGTTAGAACTCCATCATATCAAGCAAAGATGAACAGAGAACAACTTCACCAAGAGATGGAAGAAAAAGAAAACAAAACAAAACAAAAAACCAACTCTTGCTGCCTTCGGGGTGGGCTTGGCTATTTCATGCTCAGTTTAAGGTCCCTGTAATGACTAGATGTGTTAAGAAAGCGTTAAGACTTGTTCAGTGATTTGACTACCTTTTCAGCAAATAAGCACTTTCCAATATATACAGTAATGGATCATTTTAAACATTGCACAATATACAAGAAGATCAAGATATGTATTATCCTCTTCCAAAAAATGAATTAATAGAACTCTAAGGCCATCTTCCTTATAAACCATGATAAATATTTTTTGAGAAATTCGAATAATGACTTGGAGAAAATCTTTGAATTACAGCACTGATTACAAAACTATCTCATGTTAGTTCAAGGAATAGAACATACAGTATACATTCAAATAGCAAAAGAATACAATGAACAAAATACAACAAACAAAACATTAAAATACGTAAGAGGAGAAAGTGATGATACATATTAGCAAAAATAGAATACCAGTGAAGGTCATACTTTTTGGGTGCAGTTGGAAAAAATGTATTAAGAAATAGTGGAAAAAGCAAGGTTAGTCTTTCCTAAGGACAAAGAAATAGCTCTTAATATTGAGGTTCTCTTTTTTCAATTTTATCTTCCTATAGTTGCATATCATCAGTAGGCAAAATCTTTGAAACTAATTGTGTAAGCAAAAAACCTTTAGTTCAAGAAATTTGCACAAATAAGGAATAGGAACACTTCAAATTCTCTTTTTGTGAATTTTGTTACACAAACTGACTTTAATACAAAGTTTTAACAAATAAAATCAGAATATACTTAAATATAGTAATTGTATTATACAGAACCCTTAATGTGCTAGCTATCAAGAAGAGTAAAAAACCATAAGGGGATAGTCACATTGCAACTTTTAGATATTTAAACATTTATTGTACTGCAAGCAGGAAAGGTTAAACTTCTTCCAAGCAACAATTCAGATCACTTGTGTTTGGATACCTTCTTCACAAAAATGTAAGGGGTATAAAATTAGTCACCTAAAGCCGGAGGACAGAACCATACTACTTCATTCAACATATTTTTACAACCTGTGCTAAATTTTTTCAGAAACTTTTATTTTAATTCTAAACAGAAGCTCACAATGCTTAGTTCATATCTCAGTTCTTACTTGAAAGCTCAAGCATCAGACAAGAAAAAGAGAACAGCATAGAAAAGACACTGGACTGTCCATTTGTCTCTCTATGGAGATCTCAAAATTACAGATAAAGAGTTGTTGTTAAAGAGTTGCAACACTTAATTCAGTTCTGGAAGAGAGAGTCATCTTGTAAATCCACTTTTGAAGGAACTTTTGAGGACCAAATGGGCAAGGTGAGGTAACACCTGGAACACTAGATTTAAAACAGCAAGATTGATCCAAAGAGTACCTTCATTGTCCATAAAAAAACCAATAATAAAATCACTAAAGACCTCAGTTTGAAGAATGAGTTCTCTCAAATGAGAGACTAATGGAAGAAGTGTCTGACATTGAGAACTGTGAACGTATAGCACTTCTTAAAAGGGGCAGAAATTACAACTTGGTCTGGAAACAGAACTGTTCCTCAGCTGTAGTTGCCCTGTACTTGCTGTGATGACAAATGGAGGAAAAGAAAGAGAAGAAATTTTAGCATTTGTTTGGAGTTTGCCAGAGCAGTGGGAGGTTCTCACTACAATTCTAACTAAATTTGTAGAGCATTTGAAATTGGAAAAATATTTACCAGGTAAATTTCTGTTCAGTAAATTCCACTCGTTAATGTGTTCAGAAGAGTATTACTGTTGACATCTTATCTCATTTTAACACACAATAAGCCGTAAGGAAAGAAGTAGTAATTAAATTCCAAAGTTACACATTAAGATTTCATTTCCTTTACAAAATATTCTTCCTAAATAAAATTGCATGCGATCAGTAATTATATCTGGAGACAGTTTTAGTTAAGTGCCTTTATGGAATATCATTGCTCAGATCTTACACTTAGGCCTAAATTCCAGAAGTTATGAATAAGAAAAAATTTCAAGAATGAAATGAAAAAAAACCCCGAAAGTTAACCCTTTCTTACCAGCAGGAATTATGCCAATCCTTATATTGCACTGGACTAACGATGCTTTGGGATTATTTTGGTCTATGCCAGAGTCCTTCTGAATTCTTCCAATGAGACCATGCATCACTTCACTGAACATGCCGTCCCCACCAACACAAACAACACTGCCAGGAAACACAAATTAGAATGCACACTAACAGTCAATAAACAACACGGCAAGTGTTCTACTTAGGGCATGCACTGGGCACATCAAAAATAGTTGTTTTATTCTCTTCCTCTATTTTTACAGTATATGGTAGCCCACAGTCAATTGGCAATTAACAAAAAGCAGGAAAAATAATTTTAAGCTACACAACTGCAAATGCACCTAGATGTATCTGGTTAATATTAGGAAAAAATGTTGGAATGCAACCTACAAAAATCTTTATCCTCTACTGCTGTGTGCAGACAGACAAATATCAGTGAAAATTCACTATACAAATAAAACACTGAACAGGACTGTACATACAGCTTTCTAAGTACACAAAATGGAAATAGGGTACCTTTACTAAAAAGGGAAAAGTTAATATTTGCCACTTCAGGCAAAAGTATATTTAACACAATTTAATAGGGACATACATTATATGAAAGTCAAAAACAGAAGTGCATGCCTGCATGCTGAGAGCCCATCAAACAGACAGAAGTCATGTATATCTACGTAACCATTCATAATGAAACAGAGTTCTAAATGTTACCAGATGCAAAACTTTGTTTTGCAAATTTAATTCAGGTCAGAGCTGGTGCAGCAGCTACACAGATCCTCAATATGTAAAAGCTCAGCAGAGAGTCCACAGCCAAGCAAATACTAGGAAGTAAAAGACTATTTTACAGCACTATACATTTTATGAACAACAATCAAATGCACACACTGAACTCTTAAAGCAAAAACATTGTTTAAGTGAAAAACTAATTCAAATACACTTTAAAGGAACACATGAGAAACCCAAAGTTATATGTGCAGTCCCTAGCATACAAATTTAGGAATATTTACTGTTATCTATAGCAATAATTTCCAACTCATAAACTAATATTCTTTCACATCGTCAGCAACAGATATTGTAGAATGAGCACTTATTTTCATAGGACAAGTTAATTTACCTGATTTTTAAGTATAGATGGTTTAAATTTATCTATTATTGTATTTCTAGCAGAAGAAAAGCTCGAAAAAAACCAGTCATTTGTTTTCATGAATGGAGAGGACAGTCTTAAAAACATACACAGTCCAACTCCAAGTCAAGACCTAGGAGACTGGGAGAGAAGGGATAGAAGGTTATTCACTTTCCATTTTTATAACTTTTTTTCTCTTCCAATAGCTTAACTACATTATTCCTCAACTTTAGCGTTTCTTATCTTTCTCAAAATAGAGGTTAAGTGAACAAAAATTTTCAGGTCAGTTTATGGTCAATGTTGTCTCAGTATAGTTCACTCAAAGTCCCATCCAGCCTGGCCTTGAACACTTCCATGGATGGGGCATCCACAGCTGCTCTGAGCAACCTGTTCCAGCACCTCACCACCCTCACAGCAATTTCTGCCTTATACCTAATCTAAACTTACCCTCCTTCAGTTTAAAACCATTATCCTTTGTCCTATCACTACATGCCCTTGTGAAATGTACCTCTTCAGCCTTCTTGTAAGACCCCTATACGTACTGGAAGGCTGCTTTAAGGTCTCCCCAAAGCCTTCTCTTCTCCAGGCTGAACAACCCCAGCACTCTCAACCTGTCTTCATAGCACAGGTGCTCCAGCCATGTGATCACCTTCTAGAACAAATACTGTATCCAGGCTCAGAGGTGACAATTATATGAACATCTGTATCTATCAAGGGTAAATATTGATAAAGAACTTCATATATGCAATAACAGTATGACCAAATTCATTGCAAACATCAGATGACCAAGGTACAAGTCACACATGTGCGAAGGCTCCTAGTTAAGAAAGTTTGCAGGAGATCTTAGAGTAATTCTTACTTTTTGATTTTATTTTACTAGTAGACTAGCATTTCACTTTTTAGAGAGATGGTAACAGTAAACGACATACGCTAGAGGACTTTGGGAGAAGCTAGTCCATAAGACAAATGAGTTTTAAAAGAAGTGTGGCCCCTTCTAATCTCAACCATTCTGTGAACTAATTAAAAAAAC
Source organism: Xenops minutus (assembly GCA_035221455.1). Taxonomy (NCBI): domain Eukaryota; kingdom Metazoa; phylum Chordata; class Aves; order Passeriformes; family Furnariidae; genus Xenops; species Xenops minutus. Next base: position 14,823,685 of record JAWWEE010000040.1, read on the forward strand.
AGGAAAATACCAACTAGAAACAGTTCTACAAAGGCTTGTGCAACAGGCATATGAATAAGGAACCACAATGACACATCACTCATTCTAAACATGGCTATTTCCTTCAAATATTACAGCATACTCTAATTGTTCTGCAAAACTATGCACAAATCCCTGCTATATTGTAACCGAAGGAATATTTTAAGTAACTGCGCTTAAAGAGAAGCAGTTCTGTCACTGAGCTATTAGGTTAGTACACTCACCATAAGAAATTCTTATAAGGCAAACTAGGAAGATCAAAAAGGAAACACACACAAGAGATTTAAATAAGCTGCCTCAAGTAAAAACATTTGAAAAGCAGTGAAGTGATTAACATTAAGAATCCTGTATCTAGTTGCAGAATTCCATCTATGGCTTTGCCAAATAGGGAATCTGGAGATTAAATGAAGAAATTCCTCACTGAACAAAGGGAAAGCCACTTATCAGAACCAATCTAAGGGGACATCTGAACAACAATTAGATGTAAGAATACAAAGAACCTTTTTCTGCATGTGAGAGAAGTCAGCCAAACTTGAAGAAACACATTTATGTGGTTCAACCACTTTTTAAATCTTCCAGATGACCAAGTGATCTGTTATTTAAAAAGTAGTTTTAGTACAAGATCTCCTTCCTTATATCACTGTTGACCACAGAACAAGACTTGTACATGACAGACAAAAATCAGGCTTGGAATGACAGTTCCCAAGACAACTGTCATTCAGCCCCAGCCCGGGAATAGAAGAATCTTAAGATTCTAAAAAGAAGAATCTAAAAAGAAGCAGTTCTCTGGCCTATTAGTTTCTATCTTGGCATATTAGAGAGAGAAAACCAAAAAACCCTACCAAAGAAAATAAATTTTAAAATTCTGCAATACAAGACCTCACATCTGCCAAAACCCCTTCAGATACCACTGCAACTGGTTCATTGGTTCACTGCCAATTGTTTTAAAAAACAATTTGCTAGCAGCAGACATGGGCTCACCGACCCCCCTTTCTCCTCTGTATTGGAATTTCACTAGCAATCAGCATATCCCAAATCACAAGTCAAATGAAAAGGCAAAACGTTAACTAAGTAGGTTTTAATAGGATCAAGGTCCCCTCTCCTTGGCCTTCTGAAAAATTAAGAAAAATCCCAGTACAGACAAAACTGCTTATTTAAAGTCAGCTGATTTTAAAGCGGGTAAAGTCTGGGAATTCAGCCTATGAATGTAGTTTCCTACTAACAAAATTTCTCAACATCATGCCCTTATTTGATATATACAATGTATATAGATTTGATCCCCTAGCAAAACTACTCTGAAAAGACAGAATGTGTTTTATTTTTGCACCTTACCAGTTTAAATGTACCTGTCAACAGGCACAAAATACTATTTTAAAATACTGTAGTTATGAGAGTTTATCTGTATAGACTCTGCATACATTTTCATGATTTTCCAGACATATAGCTTATTTCATGTTATGAACTGGAAACTGAAATGACTAGCTTATTTATTAAAATATTCTGCTTTTACAGCAGATTTAATAATGGAATGCAATATCACTATTCAGTCAAGTCTTTTTTTAAAACTATAACTCCACAACAGAACAAATGCAAATAAAGCCAAGTGATGTAGCCATTATTGAACAGCCACACACACCAAGAGGAACTACCTAAAATATTTCTAAACAGTCCCAGTTTTTTACACACAGGTTGAATGCCACTGGTGCAGTGTTCTGAACTCATGTGTATGTCAAGATAAAATGTTTCAGGATAGCTTTTCAGCTTTCACAGAATACTCAACTAAGCAGAATTTATCTTACATTCGTCTTTTGAACGCAAATCTCATGCCACCATTGTTATACTATGCTTGAATATATTGTGTGTTGAACAAGTTTACCAAAACAGTTTAGTTTTCTTTTGATACTCCTAAATGGGGATCTCCTACAGAAAGGAACATGCCCCAGGACTTTCAGTTGATGCAGTGAAGGCTACCATTTTAAATTAGAGACAAGAACAGGCAGGATACATAATATATTAAATTGAAAAGAAATAAAAAAAAAGGCAAGTGAAGTTACTTACCCATCATATTTATAAATATTAACTTCAAATAAATTGTCCTTAGCATGGTTAGCATGTTCAGTTACTGTGGAGAAATAAACATGTAAAAATTTATTCTTAAAAAATACTAACATAAAATAATTTATAATACACAATTGTAAAAAATAATTAATAACCATGATTCTGTTAACAACATGAGCATAAAGCAGCCTGTCTATGTGTTTCAAAAGATTTTGCCATGGAAAAAAATTGAAAGAGACATGCACTGCAGTACATACAGAAAAAAATATTTCATTAAAAAATGTACAAATGAATAATTGGTTTTTAACATTGAAACTGAAAAGGAGAAGAAAGGCAGTATTTTTTAAATTAAAATGTCAAATGGCTCAAAAGCACCAGAACTTTCAGTTTAGTAAGCAGAAAGTTGATATAATGTTGCCATTTATTTGGTTGCCCATGATTCAATTCGAAAACATTCTCTACCACTTTGTTTCACTTCCTCAGTAAGAAAAGGTAACAGAAAGAACTTTTACTACTTGAGGATGTTTTAAAGGGTTCATACTGTGTTTATTAAGAAACTAAAACATTCACTACTCACCAACGACATCAGTGGATATGGAAGCCAGATTGAAGAGAGGAGCAACTTTCTGTTCATAAATCCTCTTCCCTTGTCTTTTTCCTCCATAGGGATTAATATACACAAGCAACTGCTTTGGTCTGGACTCTGCAGAAAGAAAAAATATTACAGCATACTCCTTTTGTACACAAAACAACAATTCAACAAGCCATACAAAACCAAACCTATGAACAACAAAGTGATCACAGCGTAAGAGACTTAAAACTTGTTATTAACTCTTATAGTTCTTTAACAAAGAGCTCTAAAAGCGGCCTTCATCTCTCCTCTTTATTATATTGAGGATACTGACAGTATTGAATAGTTAATAAGATGGCAAGGGAAATTCAGAATCATTTCTTCTGACTCCATATGTCACATTCTTATGCATGTCATTCTTGCAATACCTCTCTACTACATTACTAATACTAATTACATTAATATCACAGTACACAAGGCCAGAAGGGCAGCAATAGGAAAGGCACTTGCAAGCAAAGCATACGTAGAAATACTTTTACATTAATTTATTTAAAATATATTTTTCCTTTAATAACATAGTTAAAATGCATTTCATTTCTGTGATCAAGTATCAACAAGAACACCTCACAAAATCACATGCTGCACAGCAAGTGCTTGCCCTATAGCGCAACCCCTTCTGCCTTGCCCACCAAAAACACCTCTGATATTACTATCTCAAGTTTGCCCAAATAGTTACAGACTTACATTGGTAGTGGCAATGAAAACAATTATTACAGCTCTGTACTATAAGATACACAAAACAGTAGTGCTTCCTGCACTTAGAGAACCTGTCTCTTCTTTTTAATGGAGCAGAAAAAGCCTTGTAACATCCATAGTTCCTCAGATGGCACTCTAAATTATTATTTTAAAAGCAAAGAATATCAGAGTTATTAGATCAGCACACTTTTACAAAAAAATCGACCCAAGGTAGACTGTTTGCATGGTTTAAACCGGCTACACACTCAAAGCACTATTCACCCTCTGTGAGAACATGTTCTCTTTTCTGAAATAGTTTGTTACCAAAAAGTAACAATTGCACTCAGTTGACTGCTCAGGCCACATTTCTCCCAGGTGTGCTGAATGGGTGCACAAACCTCATTTTTTGAGAAAGACCTTATGCAATGTATGCAAAACAAAAACATTAAGAAGCATCTTCCCATTGCCTGTTCAGAACAGTCTTCATTAAATATCCATTTTTATTCTGTGAGCCTTAAGTACTTGCTTGAGTCACACTGTAGGTGTGTTTGCATTCAACCCCTTCTCCAGTTCCGCATCTCAGATGGACTTCAGACCTATACTGCAGCTAGCTCATCTGCAGTCCTGTCCCCAGCTCCCTGGATAGACCCAATCACTTTATCTCACCGGGGCTGTGCATCAGACTTGCTTTTATCCCCATCCCTGTTCTGCCCACTCTGCTCAGATGCAGTGGGACTGCACCGTGACCAACAAGAGCACTGCCTGTGCTGTGGTTATCCTTGAACTCCCTTCTGTCATGGAGTTACTCTGCTCCTGCCACTCACTGACATCTAGCAAAGTATCTCTTTCAGGAATAATTCCTGCAAAACTACTTTTAACCTTCAAGACGTAGATCCCCAAGAGTCTCAGAAATGATTAATAGGAGCTCTTTCTAAGTAAGGCACATTTTGTTGATGAGAGAGTCTGGAGAGGGGTGAAACACACACAAAATGCCACTCATAAATCTTACAATTGCTACAATCCTTGCCCTTAAATCTCTAGAGTACCTCAAATCCTCAGGGATTGAGGTAAATACCTCAGGGATTTGAGGTACTTACACCTGTCCTTTACTTTCTCCAAAGCTACAGTCATTTAAAGCCTCTGCTAAGCTTGTAATGTGTCCTTATTTTGTGAAAATAATCCATATCTGGGCAAAATTGTATGATACTTATAGTCCTATAAAACATTCAGTACAGCTTAGTGAATATGCAAAACATAAAACTAGTGATAAGGAGACACTTCCAACTCCTGACTCCCTCAATTTTTGAGGATAAGTTGCTCTTAAGAGTTCAAAAAAGCAGATATATCAAAGTTATATTGATTGATGCACAAGCCTGAAAAATGATGGTGGAAATGTTCAGTTTTTTCAAACTTACTCTGCATTTCAAGTAATTCTTTCAGTGCCTGTATCCACTGATTACATAAGTGCTCATCAACACACCAAAAAGTCACATCACTGCACCGCCAGCGGTGATTTCGGGCTTTCTTCACATAATACACTATTTAAATTTAAAAAAAAAAAAAAAAAAGGAAAAAAAAGTGAAGAGGCATAATGAAACAGTTCTATGAAATGACAAATGCATTTCAAAAAGATCACCAAATTATCAACCTTTGGAAAAAGTGGCAATTAACCTCCACTGCACAGTTCTGTAAATGACAGAAGCATTCAGAGTGTGAACAGGACATTTGTAAAAACTCCAAATGAAAACATAAATGAAAACACTTGCTGAGGTCATTACCTTATATCAGATACCCAAACACTGACTCCTTTTTAAACCAAATACAAGCCATTTTTCATAAGCTTATTACAGACATATTTGTACAAAAGTTCACTGAGCTTACATAGTATTTTATCTGTCTTAAAGTCTGCCATATCTACATAATATAAAATGCCACAAGCCTAAGAAGATAAGGCAGACTGACATCAGATCTCATGTAACCAACAGAGCAAATTTAATTTCATCAAGCTGAAATATCAGAAAAAAAGATTTAGAGTTTTCTTGTGCAGTAAGAACTAGGTTGGTGAGACAAGTAAGTATATCTACCTTTTTACCTACAATCACTCTTACTGGAGGACTAAACATGAGGAAAGTACTCCACAACATAGTATTTTGGCATGGGAACTATCACATTTGCCTCATCTTTGCAGGACAGAAGTCACCACTCTTTTCCCAACACAGACATTTATTTCAGGCACTCTGTTTTAAAAATGCAGTCACAAATACAGAGAACCTTCTCATGCACACATTCTGATGGTTGGGGATAATTTAAAACAACCCAAACATTTAGGACTCATTTTTTCAGCCTCTCTTGATTTTCTAGTCAAGTAGTAGAAAGCAAGTGTGCTGCTGCAGAGTCATTCAGCAGCAGAAACACAAGACATTAGTTGGAACTTCATTAAACAACTAAACACAGCATGTGTCCTTAAAGGAAGCATTTTATTTTCCAAAATAAGGATCTTTAAGTGTAAACTGAGAGATTTTTACTGGGGGTTCTTGTGTTTGTGGGGCTTTTGCTTGGGTTTGCTTTGGACTTTTTTTTTTTTTTGGGGTGGGGGGGGAAGGAGGAAGGGTTCTTTTGTTGAGTTTTTATAAACATATCATTTCTATTCAAAAAACTAAATCCAAGGACTCATTTTGAGCCTGCCTTAAAGTATCTTCAGTAAAGTAATCAGCACAAGCATTGTTATTTGCCTTACCTATGAAAGCATGCAGCTTTGCCATTTTTTGCCATTTGCCAATGTTACGCTGTTTCTTGTTAAGTTCAGTTTCTTCTACAGCAATGATCTCAGAGATTGGTATAAAACAGTTTTCTGTAGGAACACAAGATCTTACATATTAACAAACAGCACCCAAATGATTGTTTCTACACCTAATATGATACAGACACATGATTAGAGCAACTGCTCAATAAGCCCTACCAAGACCATAATTAGAAATTTGCGGAATATTTTCAATTTTCTTTTGCCTAGTCAAAGCACATATCCATAACTACCTATGAACTACCCCAAATCATATTTTAAATGTCTTATGATTTCTCAGAAAATTATGCATTCTGTGTATAAAAATATTTTTGCATGAAGCCAAAATCCAGCAACATTGATTTCAGAATAATTAGACTTGCCCTTCAATGAGACCTCATCCACATATTTGACAGTGAATAGCACAAGCCACTTCAAAGAATGTGCAACTAAATCTAGTGCAGAGACTACAGAGGCTATTTGTTATTCTCAAGTAGCTGGCTTATGAAAGTAGGCCATTCATATGAATTCTTAAGGTTTTAAACCCCACCAATCTTTTAAACTTCAGGATGTACTATGAAGAAAATTCTAGATGTTATGTTTACATACTGTTAAACATATTTCACTTGTAGCAATTTCAAAACTATTTTTTTTTCAGAGTCAAAGGCCTCTTGCTCTTAGACAATAAAAAAATTTCCTCCACCGTCACTCTTTTTTTCTCTTACAGTTCCTGGACACCTTCTCAGACTTAACTCCTGGTAAATTGAGGATTTTGCCTCATTTTCATTACTGATTTAACATTGCTCTGTTTTCACCTCATCTCAAAAAAAGAGTGGAACCAAAAAAGCATGCCTTTTATTTATGTGTAAGCAAGTGCTCCCTGTAAACACAGCTACAAAAGACTTATTATGATAATATAGTCTTATGTAAGTAGTCTCTTATATAACAATTATATTTGTTTCCATAATTTATACACAGAGACACTGAGATATAAAAAGACACTAAACACATAAAATACAGACATTAATACCATTGTTAATGGGTTTATCCTACACTTCATCTCCCTCACTGTTTCGCAGAAGTTCAATGGTAGACGGGAGGAATGTAAAATCAGCAAAATTTTCCTGACCTCTTCACAGAGATGGCTACAACTCATCTGCCACCAGTTCAACTTTATTATTTTTTCCTTGTCCTATTTACTTTTAGTCAACAGAGACATTACTTATTGTCATGTCTATTGACAAATTGCGGACTACTCACACAGGGGTTTTTTCCTCCCTTTACAGGTGTTTTGGTATTTGCTATGACTTATGCTCACTTAGTGATTTTGGATTCTCAGAGGTTTTTAGCATGATTCAAAAGAAATGTAACCTTCAAACATTACACTTTCTTTTAGGAAGACCTTTCTTTTAGGTCTTTTAGGAATCTGGCTATATTTGAATGTTTCATTTACTTAAAAACAAATTTCAGCTTATAACAATTGCATTTACTGTAGTTAAAGCATGATAGAGAAGTGCAGCAGTCACAAAATATCTTTATAAAGATCCAGCAGCAGAGATTAACTCTGAGATGTATGATATGTGTATCATACATATGCACATGTAAGACTTTCTTAAGTATCTACTATTGGATAGTAATAGTTATTTGGTTTTCCTAAGAGATATAAGATCTGCTAAGGGATCTCAATACAATTACTCACCTATACATTTATCCAAGGAAAAAGAAATACCAAACAGAGACAGAACAACTAAGGAAAGGAAGCATGGTTTTTATTCTTTGTTTTCCAAAATTGCTTTTACTTCTCATTTTTCTACTGGCTATGCCACTGATCCATATGTCAAAACTGAGAGAAATCTTGTTTCATTTATGAAGATTGCACTTAAGCTGTAATCTATTTCGTTACTGCTCAAATATAGGCTACAAAATTTACAAACCATGTTTAGATTAAAATTTAAATGACAATGCTGTAATGAACATTCTGGGAAATAATTCTATGCAGTGGATATTTATTAGCATGCATGCTGGAAGCAGCAACTGAAGTAATTGTTTTATTCGGCATTTTTTCATATAATAAAGATGCCCCATTGCACAGATAGCTAATAGATTTATAACTACCTCCAAATCTGTATGACTGAAAGAATTTCTTTGCAGTACATATTTTAGCACATATTACATACCATATATTAACAACCCTAGACCTTAAAACCACTTCTAAGCTCATCTAATTCTTCTTTTTCTGACAGTTGCATCACTGGAAGTTTGATGTTCCAGCAAATCTCTTCACAGATGTGGCAAAAAAAGGAAACAGTAAATACTTTAGTTACATGTGCGCTTTTTTTTTTTTTTTTATCTTAAGGCACCAGAGTTACATATCTTAAAAAAACAGATTCCTGAAGGAAAAAAAACCAAACCACACACACACACACAAAAAAAATAAAAATATGTGAAGAACAGTGATCCCACCTTCTCTCTGTAAATCTCTGGGTTTGCTGAAAGTCTGAGAAGTTTCTGTTCTATGAATACCAACTCTGCCAATTATACCCTATGTCAGTACTAAGCACCATAAAAGTATCAAGCAACTCCACCGCTCTGAGAGTATATATTCCAATCTTAAGGCAGTCAAAACCACACACTACTGAACACAGTAATTGAGACAACCAGAAAGATGCACAGCTTTCTTAAATAAAATGGGTTATTCAGAACATTCCCCAAACTTTTAAAACAAAACCAAATGCAGTGACACTTGTGTTTTAATAGACTTCAAGAATTTCTATCAGTCCAAACATAACTATTACTATTCAACTTGGTGTTACACACAATATTGTTAATCACATAGCAAACCAACTATTTAGTCCCACCTTTCCCCTTTTTCCCTAGGAGGAAGAAGTTTCCAATGTGAAGAAATCAAATAGAGACCTTCAGTACAAGCAGTACAATCCTGTGCCTATAAACACAATGCCCTCATCTGCCATTTAGTCACCAAAACCCACTCCATAAAAATAAGTAGGTCTATCGCACCTTCTTTTGACAGTTCAACAAGGTTGACATATGTACTAATTACAGTCCTTTCCTACACCTTCTTTTGTAGCATTTACCCTATTATCAAGTAGCATGAGCCAATTATTTCACTGACATAACATAAAGGTGTTTACTCAAAGGCCTTCACCTTTATGTATTTCTCCCAAAACATAGCAAACCTCATTGCCACATTAACAAAACAAACACACCCACAAAAAGTTGCTTACATCAGCACCAAGAGATCAACATTAACAAAAAAAGTTGAAATATGGGCTCAGACCACACCAGACAAAGAATTTTACTTGGCTCAACCCAATATACTCAACCAAGTAGAACACAACAATTTCTAGACAAAATTCCAGGCAAAACACTCTGATGTTTTCAACACACACATCTAGATTCATGAGACTGAATTTTGAGTTCAGAAATACTGAAATACCTATGAATTTTCTTAAGCTTGGTCTCAAAAATCTTCAGACATTTATGTTTTCATACCTCACGTTGTTCAATGGCTAGCATACTGGAGACAAAGAGCTGACCATTCAGAGAAGCAGGATGAAAGGGCAGGGGGGAAAAAAAAAATTAAAACCCAAACAAAACACACAATGAGCAGGTGACAGTCTTCTCAGCACTCTGGCTGTGCCAGTCATTACTCATTCTGGGTCACAGTGCTCTTAATCTTAACAGTCTTCCTAAGAGCAAACTGAAAAATCAGCAAAATACTGGGTTAGATGCAACTACTTTTCCCTTTCATTAAGTAAGTGGGAGTGGGGAGAAAAACCACAGAAAACAAACAAGGTAAGCACACTAATAGTCAGCTTTCTTTGTGAAAAATGTAGCTATCAGTTGTGAAGTATGTTTTTCAGTGTTAAGAAAGGTTTTTTAGTGCGTCATTGCTGTCTGCCACTCCCACAGAACACTTCCTGAGTTTATAAGCAAACTCACTCAGAACCTCAGTCAAGACTTGTTCGTTCATCACTGCCAACTACAACTACATGTCTTACAGGCCAAATTCCTCCCTCAGAAATGTGTTAGCTCAAAGTAACACAGACGTGCACAAGCATAAAAACACTGCTGATCACAGCATTTGGCTTATTCTTAAAATACAGCTGAGGCCCATGGATGCAGTGGAATTCAGAATTAATTTAAACTATTAGTGTGTTCTCATGACTTAAAAATAGTTACAAGTAAAAAGCTGGGGTGTAGGTTTAAAGAAAAAGGGGGGTTTTGTTGAAATCTACTTTACTGTTAAGAGACCACCTGAAGGGTTAATGTTTAAGGTTTAATCTTTGCCTTCACCTAAAAGCAAGAAAACAGCAATGTTTCCTATCAGAAAATACACTGCATTGTATCAATCATGTACTGCAGAAAGCTTGTTTAGTAAACACCAGAATAACAGAAGGTGGGATATAGTGCAGAATTACACAGTTCACATCCTAAGGGAGGGGGAAGAAGAGAGGCATCATGACTAAATGATTTGATTCAAAACTGTGGAAAAGTCACAGAAAGATTCAAAGACTGTGATTTCATTATATACAGCCATGCATAAGGAAATTGGCTTCCCTTATTTTAAAGCAAATCTTCAAGTACTTTGTAAACGGATAGACCACTTTCTACTATGATCACGTTTCTACTTCACATCACATGAACCTGAATAAAAACACAGTAATTTGAACTTGGGTCAATTTTCATATTTAAATCATACTATCTTCCCATTGTTTTTCTTTTACTTCTAAATTAAATATTTTCCACTCAGCTATAAATATTTCAATCATAAAGCAGGTAATAAGATGCACTTATTCACCTTAAAGGGGAAAAAGAAAACCCCAAAGAGGTGTACGCCAAAAACATGTATTGTTTAATGTAGTGTGTATCCATACTTGAATAATGTATCTTCCAGAAGATGAGACATTCCAAAGAAACAATGGCTGCCAGAGCAATTATTGCCCACATCCTATCCACTCATTGTAGTTGCGGAATTGCATATAGAAAAATATGGATCACACTTCTACACATGCCCTTTGCCAAGGGGGAATGACTCATGAAAAATGACCTTGACTAAGGATGTGCCAACATTCTACAGGTGGCAGGTGCTGGACAGACCTTATTTCCAAGCAGGCCCATCCTCTGCTGTCTCGGTACCATGTTTAACAAACTGAGCATTCTTTAGAATCCACATCAGAGTGGCATAAGTCTTGTGAACACTAATACTGAGGCTTCCTCAGGCAGTTTTTTGGAAAAGACATGCAGAGGAGAATTCTGAAGGGAGAAGTACAAAGGTTAAAAGAAAGCACACAGAGAAGTGAATGCATACAGTTCAGGGTCTAGTTTGGTCATCCCCTTCATGTTTATACTTTAGAAATTATTAAAAAACCCCACAAAAATGACAGGAGAATCTCATTCTGCACTTGTAATGCCTGAGTACCAGGCACAACAGAATACCAGCCAATGTTTCTAAAATACCTGTAAGTACACATGGACAATATATAACCTGTTATGAATTTGATACAAAAAGTTTTATCATGTGTTACTTGAGAAAAACCAGACTGTGCCATCAACATGAGGAAATAATAATTTATCTGACCAGTTTTGCATACAATATTTACGATTAACATCTAAATCTCATGAAGAAATGTTACAAGGTTGAAAAATAATGTTCTTCAGAACATTTGAAGATGAAGGCATGCCTAGGAAAAAAAGATGCATAACTAAAAGTAACAGAGAAACACAAGAAAATTTTCAGGTAAAACTTTTTCATCCAAGTTCAAACATGTCTAACCATCAAAGAACAGGAAATGGGAACCACTTCACACTGAAGACAGAACTTGAAACTATGATGATGATAAACAAGGTCTAGCAGTGGGAAATAAATTGTATTTAGGAATTTAGGTTTTAGAAATACAGCACGATGTGAACAAACATTTAATGTTTTTGCTATTGTTGGTATCTTCTCAATGATAGCATTAAAATAATTCTGCTGAACTCTTTTTTCTGCCCTTTGACGGAATGGAATTTAAACACATATATATGTAAATATCATTGTACAGAGATGAGAAAACACAAGAATCTCTCCATGTTCTGTAAAACTACATTTTCCTGGACAACAAGACAAAGTCTCTGTTGCTTCCTACCTTTTCTTGATTTTGGATGGAACGGGAAAAGGTAAATACTTCAACACTTCTACAGTACACCTAACTATAGCCCTAGCTCCGTATCTGTCAAAGTCTGAAAACCTTGAAAAACTATATACCAAACATTTTTTTTATTTATATAGCTAAATTCAAGACAGTAATAAATGCTCAGAAAATAAGCAGCCCTGAGTTTTTACAGTTTAAAAACAACTGCTTCACTGTAATAACTACCTATTAAACAAGAAATATAGCACTTTAAAACTGCATAATTTAGTCTGTATTTAGACACAATGCACAGTACTCATGTAGTCAAAGCCTAAATGGTAGAAAGATACCAATCTTGGTCAAGCAACTCCTCTGAAATTATATGGTTCTAACTAACCATCTCCCATATTATTAAGTTTATTTATATACTGTCATGTATGCTGCTCATATTTCCAAAATAATTGAAGAGAACACAATGAATCATCCGAGGTCTTAAAAGAGCTTAAAGACAACAGGGCATCAATACAAGACTGTGATGGTATTAAAGTACAAGCACAGGAAACACATGAATTAATCAGGGTGTTAGGAAGAGAAGGTACATAATTTACTGTACTGTTCTCTACATAAATTATACCTGTGTCTCCAGAACATTTAGGTATTTCTTTTTCTTCTCCCACCATTCCTTTTGTCTTCTGATCTCACATCAAATTTTCCAAAATCCTTTAAACAGCTACATTACAGGTCAGCAGTGACACTCAGTAACCACATTAGCCTCCTAAAGAATCTCCAGCAGGGTACCGCTTCAGAAACTGCCCCCAAGAGTCTAATTTACTGAGTCCCACTCTCCTTCCACCATTCCCAGCATTCTGACATCCATTTGGAACATGCTTCAGGACAGGTTCATACTTTCTTTGGCCTCCAGGAGTAAGTCAAGAAAACGTACAACTTAAAAAGTTGTAAAAACTTGCAACTGTAGCAGCTGTAAACTTCAGTGCTGGTGAGACAGCTAGTGTGGTTCTGTAGCACTCTTGCTTGGTCTAAAGGCAGGCATCACACAGTAGAACAGAGCTTCCCTTGGTCTTGCTCTACAGTAATCAGTCAACTAGGAATTTTGCAATGGCATTTTTAGAAGGATTTTACACAATTCAACCAAATTATCTCCAAAGCAGGGGCTGCTTTACCTAGTGGGCACAATTATCCCAAAAGGCTTTGAAAGTTTGTATTTTAAATGTGAGACCCAAATACCTTCCTCTACACCGATTTTATGTCATTTTGAAAAGTATACAGCTTATTTTTCACACCAATATATTAAACTTGGCAGAATGAAAGAATTAATTTGCCTTTAAAGGCTTAAGCTCATTTAGCTGCACATCTGAAGAAAGTTCAGGAATTTTCAATTACTTTTTTCATCAGTACTGCTGATAAAAAATAGATTATGTCAAACTATTCACATAAGAGCAGGGGAAGGATAAACTATTTTTATATTATGGATAAGAACGGCTGTACTTAAAACACGATCAATTCTAAGTTATGTAAACTGTAACGCCAAATTCTTACAATTCTTGTGGAGTCCTCCTTTTCCTTTTCCCCTCACCTTCTTCAGAAAAGCCTCAGACAAACAAGATATTATGATAAAATCAGAAAATTATTTAACAAAGGTACATAGTAGGAAGGGAAGAACTATTTAAGTTTGGAGACTTGCCTGGGACTGGAAACATCTATATTCAAATGTTTCTCAGATAAAACTTCTAGTCAGCCTTTCTATTATTAGTTTCTCTCTGCCTCTGTTCCTCCAGTCTCTAAAGTGAGGATGACAGCAGTTTTCAACTCTACAGCAGCTGCTGTGAAAAAAAGGGCATTTCACATTTTCAGACGTGAAGAAATACAACTTAAAATACAGTAGAAAGTTTGATATGCAGACAGTTTCAGAAGTTAACCTGAGGTTTTTTCAGGTATTTTCAGCAGTAACTTCTTACACCGGTAGTTTTGTACATCAGAACTAGTCTTACTGCACACACAAGGTGAAGCTTTGTTACCACGTTACAAACTATTAACCTATGTTAAATATTTCCAAACCAGCAAATCGCAAAAGTTAAACTTTCTTCATAAATTTTCCATTAAGCCCTTTACAAAGCAAAAAGTTGCGAAAAAAAAGTCATTAAAAAAAACTAGTAATCGCCTGAAACATGCATGAAAGCGGTTTTTAACCACAAGTCACATAACCAAAAAAAACCAAACAAAAACAAACACAAAACAAAACTGCTTTTAAGGTTCCGTGAGTCTATTATGTCCTGCTGAGAATAACTTAAATACATTACGAAGTACAGGCTTCTACCAGCTCGCAGCGCCAAGAAACAACGGGGTTCAGCCGAACAAATCTGTGCTTGCTCGGCCCCCTGCAGGGACAGGTGTCCCATCCCTGTGCCCTGTGTCTGTGTCCCATCCCTGCGCCCTCTGTCTGTGCCCCGTCCCTGCGCCCTGTGTCTGTGTCCCGTCCCTGTGCCCTGTGTCTGTGTCCCGTCCCTGTGTCTCATCCCTGTGCCCTGTGTCTGTGTCCCATCCCTGTGCCCTGTGTCTGTGTCCCATCCCTGTGCCCTGTGTCTGTGTCCCGTCCCTGTGCCCTGTGTCTGTGTCCCGTCCCTGCGCCCTGTGTCTGTGTCCCGTCCCTGTGTCTCATCCCTGTGCCCCATCCCCGTGTCCCATCCCTGCGCCGCGCTCGGAGCTGATGCTCGGACGGGCAGCTCAGGGACGCGCTCGCAGGGGCTGCTGCGGCTCAGCGTGAGCAGCTTTGGGCGTTGTTTGGGAGGGCACAGCCCGGTCCGGCACAGCCCGGCCCCGTCCCCCCGCGGGATGGGGACACGCTCCGCCTGCCCGCGGGCTCTGCACGGCGGAGGGGCCGCCAAGGCGCCCGGGTGCAGGCAGCGCTCCCGCGGGCAGACGGAGCGCCCCGGACGCCGGGCGGGACGCGGGGCA
>JAWWEE010000040.1:14839107-14946576 GCA_035221455.1 Xenops minutus
GCACGGGGCTGCGGCAGGGCCGGCGTGGGGCGGCGGGGATGGGGCGGCGGGTGGGTCAGCGCGGGGCGGCGGGGATGGGGCGGTGGGGAGGGGGCCGCGGGGAGGGGGCCGCGGGTGGGGCGGCGGGGGCTGCGGGAGCCGGGCAGGCGCAGGGCCCGCCCCGCTTTGTCCCCTCGCCCCGCCGGCGGCACAACAAACGTGCTCTGCTGGCCGCGGGCCCGAGGCTCGCCCGGCCCGAGCCCCCGGGCACGGCTCTGTGCAGGGACACCGGGGCTGACACCGTGGCGGGGTTGCTTTGCTTTCGTGGGTCTTGGGGTTTGTGGGGGGTTTGTTTGTTTGTTTGTCTTTGTTTGGTTGTTTTTTTGTTTTGTTTTTTTTTTTTTGCGGGACGATCAAGCACCCTTTCCAATGTCGATGGACTCTTCCCTCTTTCCTTTTAGGCAGTGCAAATGCAATGAGTACATCTACTACAACGGGACGTCACTTGGCCTGTTCAGCCTGGAGCAGAGGAGACTGAGGGGAGACCTCGCAGTCCACAACTTTCTCCTGAGGAGAAGAGATGGGGCAGGCACTGACCTCTTCTCTGTGGTGACCAGAGACAGGACCCGAGGGAATGGCCTGAAGTTGTGTCAGGGGATGTTTAGGTTGGGTATTAGAAAAAGGTTCTTTGCCCAGAGAGTGGTCAGGTACTGGAACAGGTTCCCCAGGGCAGTGGTCACAACACTAAGCCTGACAGAGTTCAAGAAGCATTTGGATGACACTCAGGAACATGATGTGACTCTTGGAGATGATCCTGTTGGACTGGATGATCCTCGTGGATCCCTTCCAATGTGGTATATTCTGTGATTCTGTAACCTCACCTTCCTTTACATAAAAACATTTGGGGTTTGCCTTGACGACAGCAACAGGAATTAACTATAATTAAGCTCTTAATTCTTTGCTGTCTTTCCTCTGTGGTGTTCCTTAACCTTCTCACTATAACAATCAGCATCCTACCAAAATACAGGCCAGAGAGAGCAGCAGTAGCTCCACCTCCAGCCTTATTCCAAATCTGAATATTTCTTATAGATGTTAGTGGAAAACCTCTCTCATCTGTTCTTACATGGGTCCAGCCTAGGGCCAGCTCTCTGCTACATGAGAATGATACAGAGACTCCAGCTGGCTTTGCTCAGAGCCCTTCAGCTCTGCACTGAACCTTGTAATGTAATCACATTTCACTCACAGTGCACAAGGACATGTGGCAACAGATCGGGGGGAATGGCTTTAAATTGAAAGAGGGTAGGTTTATATTAGGTACTAGGAAGAAATTGTTTACTGTGAGGCAGGTGAGACAATGCACTAGGTTGCCTAGGAAGGTCTAGTGGAAGGTGTCCCTGCCCATGGCTGGGGGTTTGGAACTAGATAATCTTAGAGGTCCATTCCAACCTAATCTGTTATGTAATTCTGTGATTTCATTTTCAGAAAACATGAGCTAGGAATTGTCATCCAGGTTACGTATTCAAAATAGTCTTCCTGTGCAAAAATTCTTGTTACCATCTATCTCAATCATTCCAAAATGCTTTCCTATGGCCTTGAAAGACATGATGTTGCCACCTTTTTATTGAACATAGATATGCCACACTTTGACAATTTCAAGGAATATTTTGTTTTTGTCAGTTGTTTTGGCCTTTAACTTTTTTAATCCATCCCTCCACAGACATCTGTAGAGCTCTTTATACTGATGATTAAAGTCCATAATGTCTCACTAGTTCTTTGCATTTTGCCACCGGCATCATCTCTTATCCCTTTTACACTTGGGTGCTAAGATCTCTGGGCCAGGAATATTGTTTTTTTTGTTTTGGTGTTTTTTTTTTTTCCTTTCCAGGTCATAGCATACCTATTTCTGCAAGCCAGGACAGCTGTGCGGTACTCACACTGCAACAGAGACTTCCCCTCACACATTCTCCAAGACCTAATGGATCACTAATACAAAGCTGTAGTCTTAAAACTATTACATTGTGCTACTTATTTATCATTCATCCACTGGGCAAAGTAGATTTAATCTTTTATAGCCTACAGTCACCAGAATCAATATTCTTACATTGTGATCTGTGCTAGCAGAAGTAAAAAGTTCATTCTTTTTGCCACTCTTGCCTATGATGGTTTCCTTTTATTCTTATTAATTTGGCAATTCTTTTTGGCTTAACTGAGGCTAAAGTCTTCAACTGTAAAACATAGAATTAATAAAGTATTCTCTGGTCTGTTAGAAGTCTACAAAGGTGTACTAGCACCACTAGTGGGAATGGCATTCCCCATCCACATTTCTTATTGGTTTAGATAAGAGGAAACCACTTATTTCTTCCATGCACAACATTTTAGTGCAACAGTGTTTTGGTTACAGAATCACAGAATGGGTAAGGTTGGAAGGGGTCAGAGTGGGGCATCTGATCCAACCTCCCTGCTCAAGCAGGGTCATCCCAGAGCACATTGCACACGATTGCATCCAGAAGGTTCTTGAACACCTCCAGTGAGGGAGACTCCACAATCTCTCTGGGCAATCTGTTCCAGTGCATGCTCATCTTGACAATAAAGTTCTTCCTCATATTCAGGTGGAATTTCCTGTGCACTGGTTGCTGCCCATTATCTCTTGTCCTACTGTGTGGCACTGCCAAAGAGCCTGGTTCCATCCTCTTGACACCTCCCCTTCAGATACTTATAGACATTGATAAGGTCACCTCTCATTTGTCTCTTCTCAAGACTGAACAGGCCCATCTCCCTCACCTTTTCTTCATAAGACAGATGCTCCTGTCCCTTAATCAACTTTGTTGCCTTTCCCTGGACCTGCTCCAGGACCTTCATATCTCTTGTACTGAGGAGCCCATGATTTGGGATCCTTCATGTTACTGCAGCAATGTCTTACAGGAATTCTTACCAGTGCTGTGTTGGGTCTGCTCTGTTACTCTCTGGTAGTTCCCTGAATATTAACATGTGTATCTGTCCCTAGAAAGTAAAGGTCAAATATGAACCAATGCAATTTTTTTTAGCATTTTATAGGTTTTTTCCCTGTTTCTAACAGAGAAAGAATTTCTAAAGGATGGCTCATTTGGTAAACTAAAGCACACACATATCAATTGTTGTTTTACTGCTTACTACTTAAGCCTTTAATTACCACTGCGGGGACATAACTGCAGATGTAGTGAATGCCAGTAAATTGCAGGATTTATAGCCTAAAATCTTGGTGCTAAAGATGTCCCCTCACAGGGCTCCACCCTGAAAAACGGCATGGTTGTAAAAGCACCTTAATTTATTCACAGGTCCAGAGAGGCCACAGGAAATTTGCAGTTGTAGTTAACTTGAGAATGATAATATGTTGTGTAGCAAGTATGATTCACAATGTCAAATGGAAAGAATGAAGGAAGGTAGCACAGCTTACAAAGGTTATGGTTATGATCCATTTACTACCCGTCTAGCAAACAACACAACATTTAAAGCCAAACTTCTATCCTCAGTATCCAATTTTATAGAAGGTCATTAAATGAGAGTGGTGCAGCTTTTACTCTTGAGGAAAGGGATGCCATCCAGAGGGACCTTGACAGCCTTAAGGAGTGGGCCCATTCAAACCTCATGAAGTTCAAGATAGGAAAGTGCAAGGTCCCATATCTGGGTCAATACAGTATCAATACAATATCAATATGGTATCAATACAGGATGGGGGACAAAGGGATTGGGAGCAGCCTTGTGGAGAAAGACTTGGGGATACTGGTGTATGAAAAATTGGATGTGACCTGGCAATGCATTCTCGCAGCCTAGAAAGTCAACTATATCCTGAGATGCATCAAAAGGAGCATGGCCAGCACACTTCACCCCAGGAGGCATTTCTTCACCTTTACTCTGCTCTTGTGAGACCCCACCTGCAGTGGTGAGCCACTGGAACAGGTTGCTCAGAGAAGCTGTGGATGTTCCATCCCTAAAAGTGTTCAAGGCCCAGTTGAATGGGGTTTTGAGCAATCTGGTGTAGTGGAAGGTGTCCCTGCCCATGGCAGGAAACCTTTCCAGGATTATGAGATCTCTATAAACAGTACTTACCTCTAGCAACTCTATGTTATACTGAACAGGAACATTACATGATACTGCAGGCAGTCAGTTAAGGAACACTTCTAAGCAGGTACATATTTTTAATCAACAGGAGCAGAGAGGTATTCTTCAGCATGAACTGCATTATCAAAATATTGAATATAACATTACGAACTTCAGCTATCACTCTTCCAAATCTCTTGTAGGTGTACTTCTTAATTAGGATCCTGCAACTGATTTATTTTCCAAATCAAGGGAAAATCAAGCATGCCCTTGTAGTATTTTGGCAGAAGTAGAAAGTACTGCGTATCCAACCTTATCCAAGAGAGTGAGTCTAAGGTGAAAAAATGTAAAATATCTTAACCAAAATAGCTGGATAATACTCACAAAAATGTTCTGGAGACCAAAGAAGAGACATATTCTACCGTATTTTTTCCACTACTCAGTTCTGTGTTGGACATTTAGAGGGAATCACAGATTTGTATCAGAAACTCTGGAAAACACAGCTGGTCACAGAATGTGGTGGAGCCTTTCAGCTGTAATGCCCTGTGCTTCCAATGAGATGGCTCCAAGCGCAAGGATTCCTCCATGTCCCAAAGAACATCTGCGATCATGCTCAGTCCCACTGAGGGAAGAGAAGAAAGTTCGAGATCAGTGAAAGTATTCCTGATATTGTCCCTTGAATATGTATGTGAGAGCCAGCTGAGGTCTTGTCCAAATGAATAGTGCAGAAGTGAAACTTTAATCTTGTTGCTCAGGAATTTAAAACTGGAACCAAAATCAAGAAAGGCTTTTTATTTTATATATATATATATATATAATTTATTATTTTTTTTTTACTCTTCATAAAGTATTTCTTTTCTTCCATAGAAAAATGCCCCAAGAAAGTTTTTAGACAACTGCTTGGGAATTATAAAATATCTTTATCTCTGTTCATGTCAGGCAAATTGAAGTACTTACATATGAGTCAAACTCTCTTCTCAAGTACACACATACAAGCCCCATTAGAACAGTGTAAACACACCCAAAGGCCAAGTTTGGCAGCTGAAATACTTTTGGAAAACGAAAAGGTAATAGAAGAGAGGAAAAGAATTCATTTTAAATATCAAAATACTGCCAATGTTCTAATACATTTTCTACTTATGAGCAAACAAAGACTAAAGCATAAATAAAATATTCTCTACTGATGGAAAGAATGACATCACCTTCTCTAGACAAATACCTGAGGAATTTTAAAGCTCTTCTATACTTTTATCATGAAAGTTTAAATAGCGTTTGTTGTTGGAAATAATCTGGGGGAAAAAAAAAAGAGCAGTTTTAAAAGCTTGTCAAAAAGGATAATTGCAGCCCTTTATTCACTTGAGCCAAAAGGTATTTGAGAGAAAGTTGTTGATATACTGCAGGTGTGGGAATGGATCCAGAGATACTTTGTTTTCTTTCGAAAGAAAATGTTACATGCTGTTCCTGAACCATGGAAATTTACAGAATCCTTCCTTTCTTCCAAAGCTCTTACCTACCTGTATATTCTCTGGATAAACTGCCTATCACTGTGAAAAATAATGAGTGTTATTTGTTTCAAGCTGTTATAGCTGTGGCTCCCACCTACAGATACACACAGAACTATTGATTTGCATTTCTTTCTTAGGTCCTTATTCCTATTTTAATTATTAGTCTCAAATGGAGACCAAAAGGAGGTCTGAGACCCCCCTCTCAAATAACTGCATCGTTTTAAAAAGCAGTGAAACCAAAAAGGCCCTGTCTGACAGAAAGATGATGCTCTCTAGCAGTGTGCAGCTTTGGTCTTAAGTTGAGAAATAGTTGTAATTAGTTGAAAAGGCCAAGAACAACTGCACTTCCTTCTTATTTTAAGAGGCAAATACAGGAACCTGAGATTTGTTATCTTCTTGACGGCCTTGTATGATGCAGGATGTGTAAGGAGGTATAGAAGACATCTTTACTCAGCTTTGGAAAGTGCTTGAATGGGTAAAGTTGGTCTTTCCCTGCAGTGCTTGTAGGCAGGGATAACTGGATAGGCAGAGCTTAGGTTCAAGATTATCTGAGGTACTTGAGGGTGCATAAGTCCATGGAACCTCATGAGATCCATCCACGGGTCCTGAGGTAACTGGCAGGGGAAGTATCTAAACCGCCATCCGTCATGTTTGAGAAGTTGGGGTAGTTTGGTGAAGTTCCCACTGACTGGAAAACAGGAAGCATAATCTCCTGTTTTAAAAAGCCATAAAAGAAAGACCTGGGGTAGTACCAACTGCCAGTCTGACCTCTGTGTCTTGCAAGATCATGAAGTGGATCCTCCTGGGAATTGTGTTAAGACAATTAGAAAATAATGAAGTGACTGGGGACAGCCAGGATGGCTTCACTGAGCACAAATAATTCCTGACAAATTTAATGGTCTTCTGTGGTGGGGTGACTGTTGGTATGTAAGGGAAGAGCAACTGATATCATTTACCTAGACTTGTGCAAGGCATTTAACACTGACCTGCATGACATCCTTGGCTCTAAACTGGAGAGACATGGATTTCATGGATGGACCACTTGGTGGATAAGGAAGTAACTGGATGATTTCATTCAAAGATTTGTGGTCAATGGCTTGATGTCCCAGTGTTTAGAATTGACAAGTGACTATTCTCAGAGATCAGTATTGGGACCAGCACTATTTAACATCTCTGCTGGCAACATTGACAGTGGGATCAAGTGCATCCACAGCAAGTTTCCCAATGACACTGAGCTCTGTGGTGCAATCAACACACTGGAGGGAAGGGATGCCATCCAGTGGGATCCTGACAGACGTGAGAGGTGGGACCATGGGAACCTCATGGTGTTGAACAAGGCCAAGTGCAAGGTCCTGCATTTGTGTGGGGACAATCCCAAGCACATATACAGGCTCAGTGAAGAGTGGATTAGGAGCAGCCCTGTGGAGAAGAACTTGAAGGTGCTGGTGGATGAGAGCCTGAACATGACCTGGCAACATGCGTTCATAGCCCAGAAAGCCAACTGTATCCTGGGCTGCATCAAAAGAAACATGGCCAGCAGGTCAAGGAAAGTGATTCTGCCCCTGTGCTCTGCTCTTGTGAGATACCACCTGGAGTGCTGCATCCAGTTCCAGGGCCCTTAGCACAGGAGGTATGTAAACCTGTTGGAACAGGTCCAGAGGAGAGCCATGAAGGTGATCAAAGAGATGGAGCACCTCTCTTGTTAAAACAAACTGAGTTAGGATTGTTCAACCTGGAGACCAAACAAAGGGAGACCTTACAGCAGCCTTCCAGTACCTAAAAGGGTACAAGACAACCGAAGAGAGACTTTTTAAAAGGGCATGGAGTGGTAGGACAAGTGGGACTGGTTTTAAACTGAAAAAAAAGTATTTTTAGATTGGATATTAGGAAGAAATTCTCTGCTGTGAGGGTGATGAGGTATTGACATAGATTGCCCAGAGAAGTTGTGGGTGTCCTTTGCCTGGAGTGTTCAAGGCCAGGTTTGATGGGGCCTTGAGCGACCTGGTATAGTGGAAGGTGTCCCTGCCTGTGGCAGGAGGGTTGAAAATAGATGATCTTTAAGGTGCCTTCTAACCTAAATCACTCTATGATTCTATTAGTCTGTGAAAAAAATGCTCGTGGCATCTGAAAGTTCTCTCTTCTCTCCACTCCTCCACTGTATAGTAAAAGAGTTTATTTTCTCTGCAAGATACACTTTGCTGATATTTTGGTCACACAAAGCTGCAGAAAAATTGTGCTTTACCAGGCCCATGCAGACCTTGTCTGGAGCATGCCCAGGTGCTTTTTTGCAAAACCGTATGTGAAGAAGAGCTCTAAGAGGCTGTAACTCTGAGCAGGCAGACAATTTTTTATAGTTCAGGTATCAAAGTATTATCAAACTATGTAGCATGTTCAATAGAAACCTCCGTAATATGTACTAACTTTTATACTTTCTGAGTATAAGAACAGTGAGATTTTTGTGATGGTTTATAACTTTGCCTGGAGCGTTTTTTACACTATTACAGAGCATATGCGTGTCACCAGCATGACACTATTGACAAATTTCAAGTGTGTTCTCCAATGTATGCAATAAAAGATCTTCAGGATGAAAGTATTGTTAACATAAAAATTCCTACCAACACAAAAGCAATAATTTTTCTCCTATCTCATTTTTAGACCTCTAAGTTGAGTCATTTTAACTAGACCTTTAATTCCCAGAGTGCTTCTCTAAATGCTTTGCTTCAGCAGGCAGGGCTCTAATCTGTATCAAAGCTCTTCTAATTTCTGCTAGACAGTGTGGCCTTCATAAGCTAAACAACAAAGGAAGATTATTCTTCCATTTAAAATGGAGAGATATTTTTGTGCTACTTTTAGAAGAACACACCGTAAAACTATACACCAACACTGCAACTGAAATAATAGGAAAGCATAGGGGAGGAAAAAAAATCACACAGACTATGGAGACAGTAGAAATATCCTCTTTCCAAAGAGAATATAAACCAAATTAGTAGCAAGTTTCTCTGAAACAGAAAAGGAAAATCTGAAGAGTATATTTATAATACTTAAAATAATCAACTAAGGAAATATTTTGAAGATAAAATGATCTCACACTCCAAAATATGATGTACTTCCTTTACTTCTGGATACATTTATTTACAACACAGGAAGTAAACAGAAATACAGATAATCAGATTATCAACAGGAGCAAATAAGCACATGCCCATTGTTTATCATGACACTCCAGACCAACTATTACCTAAAATATGCTTAGCTGAACTAATTATTCTAGCAGATTAAAACAGTACCTAGTACTTAGACAACTGTGGAAGCATCTCTGTATGCATCACCTATGGTCTTTATCATCTTAATATATTAAAATTAAATAATATTTTAAAAAAATTATATGAACAGCAATGTCATCCACAACAATCAAGACACTTCTTTGTTTCCAAGTATCAATGGGCATATCTGTAGCCTCCCAATGTTAATAACTCAAAAAACCATAAGCAACACAGATATTGGAATGCATCTGTGAAGAATATACAGTATTAAAAAATGTTCTTCACTCCATATAGGTGTCAGGATTAAAATTCCAGCTGATCTAGGCTGATTCAGATGAAACATAAACCTAATTCATATTATTATTTTAAATAATTTTCATTTTTTCTTATCACTGCATCATTTCTGACTAAAAAGATTATCATTCCTGTGATCACAGGTAGATCAAGCTCACCCAGAAGTTAGTGAAATGCCTAATCACCAGTTACAAAAAAATCCTCCCACTTCCTACCGGATATTTGAAAGCTTCTTCAACATTTTCATTAATTTTCCTCCTTTTGAACTTGTCCCCTATCAAATATACTGTGAAAGAGAAACATTCACACCAGACTTCTTGAAAGACATCTACTTTTGGCTGGTATTCACAGGCTCATGCTTTTTTCTGCAAGATTACAAATAATTGGTAAAAGATGGATCTGGAGGTCTGTCTTCTTAAAGGAGCAAGACAGGTTCTAAGACACAGCCACTGTTTACAAGTTAGCAGAGTTACTACAGGAGGAAGAAGGAGCTCAGAAGGGCAAAGACATTTGCCTAAGCTAAAAATATTTAACACATATTTGTCTTTCTTGTGAATACTGTCATTTTGAAGTTGAATAGCATTAGATCACAGTTAACTTTGATGAAAGTCCATTTTGAAAAATTTGTGATTTATACTCAAGATTTATAGTTTTGTATTTCATTTAAAATATTCCACTATTTCAGTTTCAGCAGAAAAAAGCAAACATACACAATACCTTTATCAGAACACATTTATTAAGAAAATATAGGTGTATATGAAATTACAAAAAAATATGGGTTTTCTCATTCTTATCAGTCTTTGGACACAGTTTCATCAGTCTTGTTATTGATTCATTATATAATTGGAAAGTTCACAGGTGCACAAATTTATATTTTAATAACTACTACCTTTGTAAAGATAAAGATTCTGGCTGTACATTCTTTCAGAGGGGCATTTGTAGATTTAAGGTAAAAGAAGGAAAAGGTTCTTTGTTTTTAAATAATAATGAATTTTCTCCTTGAAACTGGTTTAGTTAATTCATGTGATTTACTTAACAATGTTGCTTTCTGTGATCAGTGTAATATTTTTAAAATAAAATATAAACATAAGGTAAATTCTTAGAAATGCAGGTGAAATTATCTTTTTAAGACCAAGGTTCTGAACGATTGATCAAAGATGGATTGAAGCAATTTGTCTGAATATAGTAATTTTCCCTTTGATTGTTTTTCAGCTCACTACTGCAGTAGAGATGATGACAGCTGGTATGAAGTTGTCTGAATCAGTGATACTAGAATGTAAATACATGCCAATATTTCGCATAATATCCAAAAAGCAGAGTTATTTATGCATATGCCTTTTGACATCTCAGCATGTGTGTTGACTTGAATTGCCATCCTTTTTTTTTTTTTTTTTAATTTTCTGGTATTAAATGTAAATGGAAAGCTAAGAACAGAACATAAAATCAGACATAGCAAAAAAAGGGAGCAGTGGTGAACAAAGACATTCAGCTGAAGTTAAATATTTAACTCTAGCAAACAAATATATTTATGGAACTTCACTGTACCTGACTTCATAGCTGTTCAAAGGGATGACAGTCATCTTGGGGATAGTTATGAATATAATGAAAATTCTAAGACTGAAGAGTAACCTAATAAACATGTATAATCTTCTTGTCTTACCAGGTGGCAATGGCTGACTAATTTGGAGCACACCATTTTATTGGAAAGATATTTAGAGCTGACTAGTCTACATGTCATTCTAAATACAAATTATAGAAATTGCAGATTTTGATGAAAGGGATACATTTTCAAATGATTGCACAGGCTTTTAGTCAATCAGCTCATTTACTCAGAGCTACGAATCAGACTTTAGTGCAGTGCTTTGAAAAATCAATCACCTCAAAACTATCTCCAGACAGTTTAAAGTGAACAGTTTTGTGAAAATCATGACTCTGAAAGACGTAATTCTAAACCACTGTGGATGAGAAATGACAATTAGAAGTAATCAATGTTTCAAAAAAGAACCAGAGTGCAAAGGAACCATTCAAACTGATTCTCTTATGGTTGTATCTATAAGTGGGAAAAGAGATTGTATTCTTAACAGCAGATTCTTTGTCTTGATTAGAAAAGGAAATGCAATAATGAGACTTGAACTAATAAAACATTCGTACTAGATATAGCTGTGAGAAACTTCCTCCTCTGCCACAGTAGGATGGGAATACAATAAACCCATAAAGAGTCAGAACAGCAAGTGTACTAGAAACCAGACAAGTTGTATTGAGTTGAAATAAATATTCAATCTAATTAGACTTGTACAACATTTCATTCCTTTTTTTTTTTTTTTTTTTAAATTATGAGACTGTGACTAGAATTCTTAGGACAGAAGCTAATGTAATGCTATGTGTGTCTTTCACAACCAGCAATCACTGGCTACTGAGAAAGCATGTGTGACTTACTAACTATATACCATATGGTTAATAATCTCAACATCACAAATTGATCTGGTCTTGGAAGGAAGCGTTATGAAACACTGTGGGATAGAACATGAAGTGAAGAGAGAGAAATGGAGAAATGTGCTACAGACTGTCTCAGTAAAAAACAGAAATGCAACTATAGACTTAGGAGAAGCTGATAGTACCCAGCTACAAACAAGACAAGAGTAGAAAGAGATAAACCCCCACACCTTCCCTGTTTTTACCAGTGCAAACCTCTGCACTCACAATGCAGTGTTTCAGAAGACAAGCGATGTTGCATGTGGTTGATTAGAGAAACAGGCATAGCAGTGTCAACAGCAACATATCATGAATATGAGTTAAAACATATGAATATGAGATAAACTGCTCCCACCTAACAGAATCAATGGCAACATGGCTCTCTGAAAACTATCAGATAAAAAACAACATGAGAATGACAAAATAATACTGAAGAAAGACATTAATTCCTTTTACTCTCTGAAGACACTACAAAGTGTGTTGGTAGGGGTACAGTTGTGCATGTACAGTCAGGTGAAAAAACATTTACCTGAACCTTCAGATTCTCTCGGTAATAATGATGTTAACACATCACCCACTTCTTTACACTGCAGAGTAATGAAAATGTAATGAAAGTATAATGCAGCTAGACTTCTTTATCTATGAAACTTAATTTGCTAATCCCAAAAATCTTGAAAGTTTCTCTTTTCTGTGTTCAACTCTCTGGTAATCTATTTAGCTGTACAGAGAGTGTGATATATGAGAATAAATCATGCTCGCTTCACAGAAAGTGAGATACAGCCTAATGAGCATGTTAGAGTGTTGCTTCCAAAACTACTTTCAAATGTATGAATTATGGAATGGCATAAACACGTGTGGGTAAAGCAGACTTAAAATGCGAGTCCTCACCATCACTCCTTATCCCTCTCCCACTTCCTGGACAGACACCAAAATGCCGACTTTGGACCCAAGCCATGGAAGTCATTGGACGTCTGATCTCCCCTGACTTGGGAAGTTCATTTTCAAAGCTACAGGGCTTTTTCATTTTTGATTTTGTTTAGCATATACATGTGTGCTGAACCCAATTGTGATCCAGCTGCCTGAAGCAAAAGGCTTAATGCCAATTGGGAGGACTCTGCATAGCCAAGAGCTCTGTCTGGGACAGGCAGATATGACACAGGTCTCAGAAAAGACCCACGTGCTCTGCAGCAGCAGGTGGTGCCTGGGGTGTGCACCCTACAGATACTCAGCATCTTGAATAACACTAAATGCCTAGATTTGAGCAGCAGAATGTCATGCCTCATGTCTGATAATACTCTCTATCAGGGAGACCTCAAGAGTTCTGTCACCTAAATCTCAATATTAATGTCTCGGCCAAGGGAACTTCCAGTCATTTATACACATTTAGTCCTCTATTAGAAGTGCAATCAGCAGATCAAAGTGTGTGGTGCTAAGACTCCTCACATATCCATTATATGAGGCTCAGGAGGGTCCCCTTGATTTAGATGCCAGCTTGCTTCCCAGTTCATTTTGTAGGTGGTTCAATGCTCAAGGAAAAGTGACAGGCACAAACTGGAAGACCTGCCCGTGGTATAGTCCACAATCAAATTAGGAAAGCTTCTAAAAAGCACAGCAGCACTTGATTTGGTTTCCTTCCAAACAGAATCTGTTTCATGGGTACCACAACCGTCTGTCTTCAGAACTGAACTAACAGACAGTAAACAGAGATGATCAAAGTATTTGCCTCAAAACTGCATTACCACTCTGAATCACATTGCTAATGCAGACCTGGTTATACTTCTCACTCAAAACTTAGATTTGGCTTGGGGCTACAAGGCCAGACAATTTATGCAGTTTTATCAGCTTCACTTCTTGGTGCAATAGTATCCATTGTTTAAAAAACACTACCTTTTTTAAAAAATGCATCTCTCCCACCTTTCCTTGCCTTTCTACATCACTCAAGGCTCTAAACCTTCATGGGCACCTGAAAAAAAGAGGGGCTAGGACAATTCAAGAGCTGATGGCCACTACATCATCTTCCATAGTTTCATGCATTTCAAGGTTCTGCTACAGTTTAAGTATTCAAAAGGCCAAACAGTTTTCATGCAAAGTGATGGTTGAGTTATAACAACCTTAAACTGATATCTCAGTAACTTGAAGAGACAGCAGCTAATGTAGAAATCTTTTGCTGACCATCAAATTAAAATATCCTGGTTTTAAACAGCTTTGTAAACAGCTTTGTAAACATCTAAGTAAATCTTGTATTCACCCATCTGGAATTGAATCTACAGAGACAGCCTCTAAAGCATCAGTATTTGGCTGTGTAACTTACCTCATTATTTGTTCTTGCCTAATCTACCAATAATACAACACATCCTTCTTATTTGACCACAGTCAGTCAAACATGCTTCTAGGGTATCTTTGAAATACTATTATACCTTCCATCCTCCTTTTCATATGTTCCAGCTGACTGTATGGGAATCACTTGGTCACTTCTGTATAGTCTCTCCAAATCACACCTACTACCCAGTGCTGCTGGGACATCATTATTAATGACTCAATAAACATTCAATCAATCCAGCTAAAGCCAAAAAGGTATCCTATTATTTCATTAAGAGCAGGTAAACAGAATCCTCCACTGATCAGAAATCCATGGGTGGATGCGTTTTCTATGCAAAATCTCTGACTCATAGAGGAGCATGGTAAGCACAGAAGGGCTGTGTCTCTTTAATTTGGTGAAGAAGCTACTTCATGCTGATGCAATAGCTAAACTGCTATTGCAGTCAGGTTTCAAGTTTTAAGTTTCAGGTTTATTTCTACCAATTAATTTGGAAGACATAATGCATTTTCCTCTTTAGTATGTAATCTTTATTTCCCTTGGAGCCATCAATATTTGAAAACTGATAGTAGAAGCAGAAAATCAGCCTATAAACTAATCATCTTGTTTAGAGCAGGCTACTCCTGAATGATCAAATCCTGAATGAGATTTTCTAGCATGGAATAGCTCAGGAGTAAATGCTGTTGATTGTTTTAGGGTAACACATAGCAAAAATGCACAAAATAACACAAATGATGCAATCAGTCCCTAAGAAGCAATCTCACAATCTCATTTGCTACTATTTGTTGTGGGGGAAATCATTGGCTTGGAGTTCTGCTGACTTTTACAATGCCCAAGGGAAGTTCTCTCAGACAGCCAGGTCATCCATTCTGCTTCAAAATCCTGCTCATTTCTGAGTGGCCAAAAGTTTTCATCAAATCAATGCTTGTTTAACAGATTATAAGATTTTCCTCTTTGATGCAAAATGATGCAACTTTAAGAATAGGTTCAAGGCTTATTGAACTGTTTCAGTTTGGTAACTGTTTCAGTTACCAAAACTGTCTTTATTGCAATATTCTGGGACATTCCACATGAATGGGTTTCAATCATTACCCTTCTTTTCTCAGACTGCAGTGAAATTAACCTCTCATAGGTGGGCACCAGTCTGAACTGCAGCAGTGCAGGTGCAAGGAGAAGCCATGGGGCTACTTTGGCATCCATAATTATTTTGAACAAGTGTAGAAAGTGCTGGGCCTACCAACTTTGCAGTCTACAATCAACTTTTCTACCTGTTACTGGCATTATCACATACTAACCTCTATAATTCCCTGATTCCTGCTTAGAATAAACACTAAGTAAAAACACCAAATTGGTGAAAAATGAATGATGAGGAAGGAAAATGTTTTTTCCTCATAATTTACCAGCAATTTTTAATTAGTGTCAAATATATATATTAGTCAAAAAGGAGTAAGTAAATACTGTTTAAAGAGATCTAATGCTGTCTCTTACATAAAAAACACCCTAATTTTCAGTTATAGATTCGTTTTCAGTCTGCTTTTGTAGGGCCACTAGAATAAAAACAGAAATGTCAGGATGTTTTTTCCTGAAAATTATAATGTGAAAAAACAGTAAGTCACAGGTTTGATATTAAAAAACATGGCAAAGAAGACAGAAGCATTGCACATCACTCAGTGCAGATTACTTTTATATTGAAGCCTTGGGAAGAAATTAATCATTGCTGTAAGTAGGCAGAACACAGCTGGGAGTGGCTGAATTGTGTTTGCAAGCAAGGCAGACTGAGCAGCACTCTGTAAGGCAGCTCAGCTGGATCCCTGAGCAGCTAGAGGCTGCTAACCATCACAGCCTTTTAAAACACCACAGTAAGTAAAAGCCAGCCAAATGGCTGCAAGAAGGTGTTTGGTCTCAGGCCCAGTGGGAATTTCCTCAGATTTCAAATAGTGGGGACCATATGCCAAGACCCCTGCAGCACTTCTTAGCTTGAAAGTAAACAGCTGAATGTATTTGGCACAGTTCTTACTATGGCTGCTCAAGCAGCTTTCATATGGGTTTGTATGGGCACAGCTATGATAGCACTGGAATTAGGAAGCATTCTTTTTTAACTCAATATTCTTTTGCTAAATCTCTGGAAACTGTGTATAGCGAAGATGTGAATTGACAAAAAACTCCACCTTAAAAACAGATATACATGCAGAAATTTTAACTCATCTTCAGCAGAAATCCTGCTCCAATCATCCATCTATATATACAGAAATGCTATTATCAAAATAGGTAGGTTCCAAAAATGCATCACATTAGCAGCCCAGTGGTCATGCTGGCATGAAAAAGGTCAGGTTCAAATGCCATACCAGAACTCTGGTCTTCAGCTGACTGACACCTGGACACAAGGTAAATGATGCCTGACTGGATCTTCAAGAATGAGATCACCAAAACATTACAGTACTGAGCAGTATCAACACATCTACTCCAATAGCTGTTTTGCTGGCAGACTTCAGGGAGACCTCTTATCATAATCTCTTAATGAGATATTAATAGCAACCTCAGAGGAAACTGCTTGCTTTTTCTCAAAGAGAAAATATCAGTAAATGCTAAACTCTGTTTACTATAGTGTACAGGATGGAAATGCTTGTGGCAAGGAAAGAATTCCCTGAATCCCCCTCTACCAGTGGGAAGACAATCCTGAGCTATGTGCTTCCTTCAACAGGAAAAATTGAACATTTAAAGTCCAATTCTTGGTCAAGAGAACACCAAAACCAAGACAGTGGTCTTTAATGATACTTTTGTACAAGCAATAGTAAGACAAATTTTTTTTTTTCTGTCTTGAATGAGAAAAAGCATTGATCCTGTATGAAAGGATAGTGAGAACTACTTACACAATGAATCTACAAGTTCAGTTTGTTGCATAAAAGAGGACAAATGAAGTAGACTAATTGTAACAGAAAGGATCAAATTATAGAATTCAGTCCTCTCAAAAGCACACAAAGCTCTTCTTTCTTGTGGCTGTTATAAAAGTTCTCAGACTATTTCTGAGAAAAAAAAAAAATCTTTGTTCAAGGTTACAGTCCTTAGAATTCATAATATCTGTATCTGGGCTCCTTATAAAAATCAGTTTTCCTCAGAGCAGTGTGAAACCTTACCACCTAGGTTCAGTTCTCCCAGGCATTGTATTTGTGTATTTTGAGGCCTACTTGACAGAGAAAAATCAATAACAATGCAGGTTAGATGAGCAGGTGGCAATAGAAAAAAGACTGTGTGAAAGAATAAACATTCAGAGAAACACAGATGCCTATTGCTGGCTGATTTCTCCAGGACTCCTAAGCTTACAATAGGTCTCTCAGATATTGATCCTTTTTCCTTGGTATCAAAGACATGAACAATCCCACTGAAGTCTGCAGGAGCTGACAGATGCTATGAAAGGCTTTCCACAAGAGCACTGCCTGTTTCTTCCACCAGAGTAAAAGATAATATGGATTCACTGTTGAAAGAAACAAACCAGCAAACAAACACCGAGCAATTCTTTTAAGGTGAAATAAGTATTCTGGCTGATCTTGCCTTCCAGATGCAGAGAATCACATTGTTTCTGTATGAAAAGCAGGTTCTGCCTTGGTTAGGTTTGAAGAAAATAAGCAATGTTTTTGTCAAGAATTCTGAAGCTCATACAAGCCCGATGTTATAATGAGTGTTTTGATGGTGATATATATCAGCTAAATTGAGCTAGAAAGGAAATGAATTCTTCAACATTTTCAGCACCCCAGAACACAAGCATGAACCTGGGAGCATTTTTGACAAATTAGGTCTGAACAAGTATGATAGAAGTGAGTAGACATTGTTAAGTGTGCCTTCTGTCAAGGCAAGTATATCTGTTTACTCTGATAACACCAATGAGCAAATTCCCTCTTAAACAACTCAAATTCATTCAAAACTGCACTAGGTACTGAGTTTCTATCAACCTTAGTATAAACAGACAATGTATGTAAAAAGTGAAAAGATGTTGAGCTGTCCTTTTTTCCTCTTCCATATTTCTTAAGGTTATTTGGGTAACTATTTTCCTGTTCAATATAAAAAAAAAAAAAACATTCACAAAATACTTCCTTGTCTTTGGTCATCTAAAGCTTCAAATTGGGTTACTTGGGACTTGAGCCAACAGGATGATTAAATGAGTTGACAGGAGGGTTAAATGATGCTTTAATATCTAGCAAGGTAGTGTTTTCCCCTCACATGACAGGTCATTCATAGGAAGCTACAGGACTTTCTTATGCCCTTTCTGCTAAAGTCACCTCTGACTGCATGAAGATACAAAAGGACTACAAAAAGTTTTTTTAGTCCATTTCACTAAACAGTTACATAATCCTTCATTACTGTATACTACTGATTTTATCCAAATCAGTACTGGTTTAGCACCGTGAGCAGCACTAATCTCTTCCAAGACTTGTTTGTCAGAAGAGAGCTGAGCTTGTTTCAGCAGAGAGCCCTTTAGCTCTAGCTGTCCTTTCAAAATACACTGACCCAGGGGCATGCAGCTCTGCTTTCTCTCAGCTGGAGATCCTGAGGCAGACTTACTTGTCAGTGCTGGCACAGCAGCCTGGCCGGGAAGCGGCTCAGAGGCAGGTGGAGGGACTGTGACACAGCCCCCTCTCAGAGCCAAGCACCTCTGGGGCTCCCAGTCCTTGCACCTCGAGTAGTGAAGCGCTGCCAGGGCTGTGCAGTCATACAGACCCAAGAGTAGACTTGCCCAGTGTCAGCAGCAGGAAAAAGGCTAAAACTTTTTTCTCTCTTCCCCACTGAATTAATTGTTGGTATATGAAGTAGTTCCTTCACAAAGAGAGTACACTGTTGATATGGTTGAAAGGCTGAAGCTTAACATGGGCAGAAGGTGCATTTTTTCTTACTATCTGAGGTTGGCAGACATATGTTTACCGATGAATCAACTCAGTTTCCTGAGTCAAATCAAGTCCCTAGAGCTTCATACTGTGAGAAATGCTTTGGAAAGTGTTCCAAGTAGTCCTTTATCAAATAACAATGAAGTTTTGAGTCAGCAGCTTCTCATCAAAGTATTGATCCTTTCCTGGCAAAACAACATCTTGTTTAGATGATGACATAATGTTTCCAGTAGAGTCAAGGGCACCTCAGCCCCTTCCAGACACGCTTGAGCACACTGAAAAGAGTGATGAGATGCAGAGTGCTGATAAACAGTTCTTTGCCTTAAAGAAAGGAGAATCTGAATGCAAACAAAGATTTGTTAAAATATGTTTCTTTCAAATTTTGAGATGGGTGAAAACAAAAGAACATAAGCTTCAAGCTTTGATCTGGCTATAAATACAACAGAAAATTTCCTAAGCAAAGTTAGATACTAAAAGGCTACTGAACAGCAAGGGTGCTATGAAAAGCATCATGGCCAAAATCAAAGCCTAGTGAAGGCAGTTTTATCCTAGATCCGTAATTTCTAAGCACTAGATGAAAACTGACTGGTATTTCTCTGCCATAATAATTTTCTCTTTAACTTTATTGGTTTTCAGCATACTGCTAACTATTAACAATGAAATAAATTGGATGTTTTGTTATATTGTGAAAGACAAGGAAAATTGGGATATTATAAAAAAAAACCCATATAGCTGCTACTGTGATGATTTATTCCTTTGCTACTCCCACATGTTCACACTTTAGCTGGATAATTATTGAAGAGCTGTGAAGAAATTGCTTGTTACTTTAACCCAAGGCAAAGGCCCTGATACAGCCCCCCTCCCACGAGCCAGGTTACAGAAGGCACCAACTCTCCTGACTTCTCAATGAAGACAGACAGAGCGTATTCCCAGACAACAGTTTAGATGTTAGCTGGACTAGAGACTATGCAGAGGTGCCCTCCTTTCTTCATTACACCAACATAGGAAAGCTCATTTTTAGACTTCAGACACAGCAATTTAAATAAATTTGTTCCATTAAATTTCCTTTTTGCCACAAAGATGAAAATTCTGCTATTCTTAGTGAGACTCCAACAAAACCACGCTTTAATTTGATTTCTATATAAGATTAAGCATCTGTATCTAATGTGCATTCATACATATGCATATGCCATGTCTAAAACAATGTAATGCTGTCAGGAGTTTAAATAATACAAGCCAAAGAAAGTTGAATAATAATAACAATAAATTCAAAGGGAATAGCTTTGAGAGCAATTCATAGATTGTGCAGCCTAAGGGACTGTTATGATCATCTCCTCTGATCTTCTGCACAAAGAATATACATTTTTCACACAGTAAAAACCTCAATCAAGACCAATGAAATGTAGTCAAAGCACAGCACAGTTTTCAGCAATATATCCACTCTCTCTAGTATTAATTTCCAGCCACTAAATCACGTTATTGCTCTGCTACCTTCTGTAGTAGTGATTGTCACTATCATTACTTGCAACTTTTAATTTTTGCCATAAGTGTTTTTGAATTTTTAGAGCATTAGTAAGAGTGTTGGCTAGCATTATCTGAGAACTGGTATAAACAGAAGGGTACCACATACAAATTTATATAAATATAGACAACAAAGATGGTATGGGATCAGACAGACATTAATAATATTCATAATTATAGTAGTATTAATGTGGGAACAAGAGTACAGTTTGACATGAGCTATGAATTTTTAGTTTTTGTCATGCAGCACTTACAAAACTATTTTTCAGTATTGAAGAATTTTTTTCTTTTTTTTTTTTTAAAGCTGTGTAAAAAATAGGCAAAGGTTTGTCTGGTGGAAATCTATCTGTTCTTCCCTTGGCTGCATTAGTTAATCCAGTCTAAGATACGATCCTCTTGAACAAGTTTTTCCTCACACAAAACACAACCAAAAAGGAGAAAACACTGAAGTTTTCAAACTTCATTAGTATTTAAAAACTGTTCCTGTTCTGCAGCCCATGGCTGATTTTCAGAGTTAGAGAGATTTTTGAAAAATGACACATATAACTTATTTATTTCCTCTGGCTACTTGCAAAATCTTATTTTAATGGCCATGCATACTAGAATTATTACCACTATACTTCAGGATTTCAGTAGAAGAGATTAATCCTTTGAGCTCTTTCTATTAAAAACGGCTTTAACTTCTGAGGAGCTGCTTGTGATTGCCTTATCACTTTTTCTTCAA
Source organism: Xenops minutus (assembly GCA_035221455.1). Lineage (NCBI taxonomy): Eukaryota > Metazoa > Chordata > Aves > Passeriformes > Furnariidae > Xenops > Xenops minutus. The sequence goes on from JAWWEE010000040.1 coordinate 14,860,134, forward strand.
AACTCAGGGACTCTGGTTGTTTTACATCAGTATTCTCAGTTCGTTCCTTGCACTAAGATTGTCAGTCCTGAAACAACTGTCAAGACCATTCAAGCAAAATTGCAAATTTTCATTTCAAGGTTTAGAAGCTAAGCTGTTCCTTCTTTTATTACTTTACAATATGATCCTACATGCTGTGTTATACAAGAAAGTGATATGAATAGCAAAATACTTAATTTTCACTTTGTAGTCTGAGTTTTGTTTTTTACCCTTAGCTGAAAACCTTGTACATTCCAATCCATTTCTCAAAAGTAACAAGGTCTAAAAAGAACAAAACTGCAGATTTTGATTATTTTTCCATTTCCACTAGCATTCTTAAATATGCGAAAACATTTATCATCTTCAGCTAATGAGTACTTTGTAAATCCAATTCACTAACAGAAAAAAACCTCTTGGATAAGGAGCAGCAACACTTAAAAGCAAATGTATAAAACACTTCGTTACCTTTGTCATATACTTTCACCCCAATATCTAGAGTTACTCCCATTTTCTTTGCACAATAATTTTGCTTATGTCTCTTTCTCCCAGCTCTCAGCCTCTCTGTTGTCAAATCCTAAATCTTCCCAACACTCTCACTGGTAAAATGGGTGCCTCCAGCACTACCCTAGGAGCACTCAGTAACTCTCTCCTATTGAAAGTCATGCTAGAAAGATTTTATTACTAGGACTCCAACTGGAATATCTTCATTATATTTGTTACTCATGTTTACATTTGCTCTTATTCACAAAAAAGCGTACACGAATGGCAAAAACAGCAATAAAAATTCAATAATGGACTGTTAATGAGACTTGATAAAGCCTTTCCTCTTAAGCAGCAAATTCCATTCCTCTTTCAGAAAAAGAAAATATGACTTTGATACAACTCACCTGACTTGAAGAATAACTACAAAGTATTATTCTGAGGATATTTCTGGAAATTATATATATGCAACACACTGCAAGGCCAGCTGTAAATTTAAATTCTAATCCTGTATTTTTCATTCACCTTACACTTCCTGAACTCACTCTACCACTAATCCTTTTCTACAGAAATTGTATTAATAGGATTTCAATATTGAAAATATGTGGAACATTAAGAAAGAAGGGAATAAGGCTCTTTTCAGTTCAAGTGTACATTTCAACTGCTATGCAGAGAAACTCTGAAATGGATTAACAAGCAAATGGTGAAAATTATTTACATTCTTGGATCAAAGAGAAATTAATTGAGAGATTAATGGGATTGAAAAGCATAGTAAAGACTGTACTATCCTCAAGAGACATTAACAAAAACTGATACCTCACACAGATAAAAATGACTTGAAAAATGCACTAACAGTGGCTTTGAGGCATGAAAAGAGTGGTCAGTGGTAGACTTAGATGTAGAGATCCAAGGGAAAACCATCAAAGCACTGGTGATGAAGTTGGATGGTCAAAGGCAAGACTAGAGAAAAAAACAAGCCTCAAAACCCAACAATCAAACCTGCAGTAGTCAGTAATCAATGTTGTGAGAGGACAAATGTGTGCTCTCAAGATAAACTGTAGATGCCAATTAACACAAACCTTGATGTGTCCTAACACCTGAAAATATCTGCTGAAGATAATCCATTAAAATTTCTCTGTATCATCATGTCTCTATTCTTATACATACATGGGAGGAGTTAAAGATTTCCTTCTAAATAGGTTTGTTTTTTTTTTTTTGACCAAAAAAAAGGAAGGGGCCAAGGACATGATTGATGCTAGTGGCACACCAAATATAATGTCTCCGTGCTGAATACATCTGACAACAGTGGATCAAACAGAAATAAAAACACAGACTGTTCAGAGAATGAACTAAAATAATGAAAAAAACAAATAATGCTGAGAAATTCTTCTCCCTGTGTCTGGTGTTTTTGCTGAAACTTGAGATTAAGTTGTCCATTAAAATAAAAATGACCAAACTTGAGTAGCTGAACCAAAGCACCTAAACTTGCTATTGAATTCCTTCTTAGAGTTGAGTCACTTTGTTTCATGTACTTCCTCAAAAAATATTCAATAATATACACCGTGAAAAGAAGAAAAAGGGTCAGGAACATAGCAAGATGACCATGGCTGTTTTAAACAGAAACCTAAGGGATCTGAGAGCCCTACTCACTTTCATATTATAAAGATAAAGCAATAGCTTTGCTATTTGTTATGACTTGTGCTTGTTCCAAGAAATGGTATTGCCTATTTCCTCATCAAGCCACTCTGCTAAGCAGGTTTTCTGGCACCTCTAAAGTTCTCCCAATATCTTAAGATCTTTTAGCTTCAGGAAGTATAAACTAGTGCTCTAATGATTTTACTTTTCACATTGTTCTGATAGTAAGCTGAATGTGAAATTCAGAAACGCGTAAGAACTATATAATTTAAAGAAAATAAGTTTCTATGTAACAATGAACAGAAGTGAATTATCATGGCTCAGAGCCAAATATACATTGATTTATCTCTCTTCGTGTTTGAAGTTCTGTCATGCTGTAATGCTATGTTTAAACCCTCACTGTATGTACAGGAGGCTCAATAAGGTGGAATTTCAAGGAACTAGAAATATGTCTGAAAGAGGATCTGTTGTTTTTGCCAACTTCCCTGTCTTCTACCCAGTACTTATGCTTAGAAACTGCCCTTCCTTCTCTGAGTCATTTAAACGTCAACGGCATGTTGCATCAGACTTTTGGAAAGAGCATTTCCATCCACTGGACTGGCGGTTAGCAAGCACTTCCTGGACAAGGAGCACTGTTCCAGACTATGCCCAACAGACTGGGTCAGTTGATGAGCTGACAAAGCCAAAAATAAAACTAAAATCCTTCACCTAAAATGCATAAAATGTAAACATAAGCACTGTAGCTAATATCTTAGTGAATAACAACTTCTGAAAACTACCCATATTTATCACTCTTCCAGGAGGAGAAATGAGACAGACATTTACTTAAAACCAGCATTTATTTATGTTTGTTTCTCAGTGTAACAGCCTTTTTTTTTTTTCTTCACTGATGCTGAATACCGAGTGTGAGTGTGCATGATTCTATACATATGCACTACCAGTGTATATGTATTTTGGCAAATCCACTTTTATTTTCAAAATAGTTTTCAAATGATGTGTAATAGGAAAGGCCACTTACAGAAAAAAAGCTACAAATTGCTACGATGATGGCTTCTTTTTAATGATTACTTCTCCTGGCCATTACTCTCTAATGTTGATTCCTTCTCTCCTTTTTCCTCTCCAATTTTGTAGAGAAAAATTGCACTGCCCTGAGAGAGCTCTTGTGACTATGTGATTTGTAGGACCATGTCTAACCTCTCTGAACCTAGTTGTTGCCTATTCCTCTTCTTTAACATCCCTTTGCTCTTTCTTCCATGGTTCTACATGACTGCTTACCCCATTTATCTTATGGTGCCTCATATCTTTTTGTCCAAGTACCCAGTACTGCACATTCTGGGATTGTTTTCTACCCAAGATAAATAAAGGCTTTCTGCCTCTCTCTGATTCTACCAGAATTCTGATTTTAGGTGAGGGTGCTTGGCAACTTTACTCCATTTGCTCAGTTTTACTTTCAAGAACTGATTCTTCATGGATACAATGGCTTGGTAGAAAGGCATGCCCATGGACCAACCAGAAGCAGTGACCAGCCACCATAGAAAACCTTGTGTGCTACTTTCAGAAGCACTTCTACTAGTTTGTTAGAGCACTAAAAATGTGCAGAAAATAATGCTTCAACATGGAAGTCTCATTGACATTAATTTTTTCTTCCCTTATTGATTTAAGCAAACAAACAAAAAAATGCATTTAGAGAAATGTAGTCTTATCAGTTTGTAGAGAGTTTAAACCACCCCTCACAGCTGTGTCTACATTGCAGTGGGTTGCTGACACAGCAGTGCAAGGATAAGCATGAAAAAGCACTCCCCAGCTTACACAACTTTATCAGCAAATCCTCCTGGTCTGAGTGCAGCTAAGGTAGCAGGGGAGTGCTGTTGTCAGCTTAGTTGATTATGTCTAGCATCAATCTATACTTTCCCATCTATCACCAGATACAGTTCTTTTCCCACAATGTACTGCCTCTCCACAGAAAAGTCTACCTGTGTAACCACACCTGCACAGCTGTACCAGAAAAGCTTTCCAGAACAGATGAGCTGAAAAGCAGCTCAGTGCCTGCATTCACAGCTCACCAGCTACCACCCTAAATAAACATCTCAGTGTCTACTTTGTTCAAAACATTGCTAGTGCAAGCTACACCACTCCTAGTTTTGAACAGCCAAGAGCATGGCTACATGTGTACATTTTAGAACATACAGAAAATCCCTGAGCATCTTCAATAACATTTACCAACAGTACACAGTTACTTGATTCTGAAAAATACTGAAGAAAACAAAGGGAGGAGGAAAGGAAATTAAAAAAAAAATAAAAAGGAAAAAAAAGGGAGAAAGGGGAAAAAAGAAATGAAAAAAAAATAAAAAGAAAAAAAGAGAGAAAAGGGAAAAAAGAAATGAAAAAAATTAAAAAGGAAAAAAAGGGACAAAAGGGAAAAATAAATAAGTCCCCAAACTTCTCTGTAGCTCAGTACTTTATTTGACTGTACTGGCAACAGACCTCTTCCTATCTATAAATTCTTGCCTACAACTTTGAATGAAACAGAATACTACAACAGACATTTTACTATTTCTTATTGCTCTGAAATAACAAAAAATCCCACACAAGGGGTAACTGAGTAAGGCAGGGCTGGTTAACACAGCTCCGGAGACTTTGAAGCAGCTCGCCTGGATGTCTGGATGCGCTGGAAGGCGGTGCTGGCTGCAGCAGGTGGGGCCCAGCGGTGGCCGCAGCGCCGTCGCTCTGCCTGGATGCCGGCACCCGGACACTGGATGTCCTCCTCAAACATGAGGAGCCTGGCAGTGGAGCCTGGCACAGGCTGGGCTGCCCGTGTGGCACACCTGCAGGCAGGCAGGGTCAGCAGGAGCGCTGCTGCCAGACCAGAACACCAGGTGTCCCGAGCAGCCCGTCGCTCCCTCGCTCCGCCCGGCTGCGATCCCGCCGCGCTGTGGCCCTGGGACACGGCCCCGTGCCCGCGCTGCCCGGGGACACCGTGTGTGCGGCCCGAGCACCGAGCGGGGCTGCACAGCCCAGCCGCCCACCGCCCCGAGCGGGCACGCTGGGCGGGCAGCTCTGAAACTCAGGAAGATCAAGGGCCCTGCCCAGTAACTGGCTCAGTAATCGGAAAGAATTGTAAAAAGATAAAGCGGAAAAATATCTGATGGACTTTGTTACAAACCGATGTCCTATCATGTTCAATTAAAGTTTCCTTCCACGGACGTGGCGGGTTTTGCGTTTCTTTCTAAGGAGCGCCCAGAAGAGTCACTCTGCGTGGTTCAATCAGAAAGGATTAAAGTCCAAAAACGCCACTCTGGGAACGCCACGAAGCGAACCGGGCCCGCGGCACTGCTTTGGGACCGCCGGAACCTCCGTGACGGGGCTCGGGGACCGGCCGGGCCCGCCACCGCCGCACCCCGCGCCCCTTCGCTGCGATTGGTCCGGCCTGGCCCGCCCGGCAGCAATCTCACTTTTGATTGGATCGAGCTTCCGAGCCACTTCGGGGGGCGAATGAGGAGTAGTGTTGTTCCTTCGTCCCAAGATGGCGGCGCTCAGTGGCGCTGCCGTGGAGGGGAACGGCGGGGAGTGAAGCCCGAGGGATCGGGCCGGGGCCGCCGAGGGGGATGAGGTGACGTCGCCATGGCGAGCGACGGGGGCAGGAAGCAGTTTTGGAAGCGGAGCGGCGCGAAGGTGCCGGGCAGGTGAGCGCAGCGGCGGGAGGTGGCGGTGCGGCGCTCCGGTGTGCCGGCCCGGCGGGGCCCGGCGCCCCGTTCTGAGCGGGGAGCGCTGGGGAGACGTGTGTCGGAGCGGTGCGAATCGGTGTCCGGACGCGCGTCCCCAGCCCGGCCCCGCGGCTGAAAGAGGCGCCGTGGGCCGGGGGTGGATTGGCCGCGGGGTTTGCAGGGGGAAGGCGCGTTCAGCTCCCGGCAGTGAAACCAGGCAGGGTGCTTTGAAACTTGAGACAAGTTACGGCGAGACCAGTCAGGGTGCTTTGAAACTTGATACGAGTTACGGTATTTTGAAACGCTTTGCGGGAAACTGCGTTTTATGCGCATAGAGACAACTTGTAGTTTGTGCTAGATACTTCAAATTGTCGTGAATTGCTCCACGTCCTCCCCGGCGTGTGAGCTGCGGCAGGCCCGGCGCAGGATCCCTGCGGAGGGCTGCGGGGCACATTGTCCCCTCAGAGCTGTCCAGGGAACGCGCCCAAGGGTCGCGAGAGCTCTTTGACCATTGCAGGACGCTGGGAATGCGTTTTCAGGTGATTGTTGAGCCGTGACACTCTGTGCTCTCATCCCCAGGCTGTTCTCACAGTGCAGTTTTTATGTTCTTTCTGTAAGAATGGTGTGCATTGGTGGTTCCCAGAGCAGGGCAGCTCTGTGTTTTATACCTCTCATTACCTGGATTCAGCAGCACAGTCCTGCTCATCGTTTACCTTTTTACGTTTCCAGTTAACTTTAAGCTCTTACTCGAAGTGGTTTTGTTTCTCTAGTTGTAAACAAACTTTTTGAGTCCAGCTGTTGTTGTCCTTCTAAACCTTTTACTTTGTAACTTTGCTGAGTCCCTTGAGGTTAAAACACTTTTGACTCCCCTCCATTGCACAGGGTCTTTGAGGAGGTGCGGTTGATTTGCTGCAGGTGTGTGGCAAAATAAGGACACTGTGGAGAATGTGCTTTTTTGTTGCTTTTAATGGCATGGAGAGGATGGTTGTCGCTTTATATTTGTGTGGATTTCCACTGTGGTTATTCATAGAGCAGCGCAAGGAAAAGGCAGATTCTGCGTGGAAATGGACAGTGACACCTGAGCCTCATGCGAGGGTAGAGCAGGAAGCACAGAGGCTGCACTGTGGAGCCTATGGCACACAGTCCCGTGGAAAGGCTGGTGCTGCACTGACTTTTTTATTTCCATGGAATCACATAAAAATAATTAGTTTTTGTAAACCACCAGTGTCAGTCACCACTAGGGCTAATTTCACTAGTGTTAATGCTGCCCCTGTCCTGTAAAGCTAATTCTCTCTTCAAATTTGTTATGGCTGCAGTGGTTTTGTCTTGCTTCTATCTCAAATTTACTGAGGTTGGACTTATTCATATTTAGGGTCTGGAGATAGTTTTTGATTTGTCTGGAGGGCATGTTAGTCTTTTGTGGGGCTTTTAGTACAGGTTTAGGTAGATGCTAATGTTGCATATGATTTGCTTCTCTTACAGTCAGAGAGTTTTGTAGTAATAAGTGCTGTTATGAAGTCACTTGTAAATTTTGATGTGTTTTCTGGGTTTTTTTTGCTTACAAAGTAATTATGTAGTTCATAACTGGGAGGTAAGGGAACTCTAGTATGTGGGGAGTTTTGTTTTTCACACAATAATGTGCTATTTTGTAATGTAGTGAATAAATCTCTTTGGAAGCCATTTGTTTCAAAGCATTTTTTTAAATACTCCTATGGCTTTTATTCTCTAACATGCCACCTTATGCATTTTTCTTTAAATTTATCATCCTTTTACTTTAGTAGTGGTTAAGAATTGTCTGGTTGGATTTTGTGTGACAAGGGTACATAGAAGATTAAATCTTTACAGATATTTCTTTTAGAATTTTTTATTTTTTTCCAAGAGACAAATGAAGAAAGGATTAATTGTAGAAGAGAATTTTAAAGCAGTGTAGATTTCTATTGCAGAGTTAATTTATTTCTTGTTTTCATTTCTGGTCAGAAGAGTAAGATAGACTAAGTTAGCTTAGGTCTCACAATGAGCTCCTATTTGGCAAATCTATGATTTTTTTTGCATTTTTAGTATTCACATCAGTTGCAGCTTCCACTGTTTTTAGTGGTATGTGGAATTTTTTGAAACAGAAAACTGTTAAAACTTTTCAGTTCTGTTTATTATTGACCATTTATTTAGTGCATGGAAACCCTCCAAATATTTATTATTTTTTGTGGTAACTCTCTTTCTTTTCCTTTAGTATTCAACATGTGTATGGAGCTCAGCATCCACCTTTTGATCCGTTATTGCATGGAACGTAAGTTAACCTAATATTTAAATATTCCGGGTATTTAGGATCTTCTCTGTCTTTTCTTTTTTCCCTTGTTGTCTATAAAGTTTATTGTTACTCTTCCTTTTTAAGTTTTTGTCGTAGTCTTGTCTTCTCTCTTCTGACTTCTCTTTTGTGACTTCCTGATGCTTACCATACTGGGAGCAACAAATCAGCCCTTCAGCTCTTAACTAACTTAGATTGCCAGCTTTTATTATTTATTTGTAATGCCTTGGTTACATGGGAAATAGTGGTAAAGGCAAAAGAAAAGCGTTATAAGGACAAATATTGGTTTGGAAGGATGTTGTGCTTCTACTTTTTTTATTCAAGGGCTGGTTTAAAATGGTACAAGAAGTAAAAATTGTAGTTAATTTTCAGGTGATACAGAGTTGAAGGCAGTTGAATTGTGTGGTCTTGAGGGCTGAAGTAAAAGAAATTTGATTAATTCATTCAAAATATGGAGTTAGAAAGAGAGACCCAGTAAAAAAAATAGAAGCTTATTGCTTTAAATGACAGAATTGGAGAAAGATCTTGCTATTTTAGACAGCAATGACAAACTGGGTGAAAGTGTAAGTATTGTAGCACCTATTAGGGAAGACATTCCCTGTAACACGTAACAGAAATGCTGCTGATGTTGTGTGAGGAATGCGTGAGAGCTTTTTCTGATTTGTAATTCTGCCTGCCTTATCTTAACAGAAAAAAGATAAGCTAGCACAAATGGAAGACAGGGGTGGTCAGAAACATACTTTAAAATGGCATTGATGCAATTCTTTGCCACATGCTCTAGGGTGACCTTGCTTGAGTAGGGAGGTTGAGCTACATGACCCACTGTAGTCTCTTCCAACCTGATGCATTTCATAAAGCACAGTTAAGCCCCTGGAAGTAACTTTTTTATTTTTTGAGAGCAGACTAAGAAGCCTTCCAATTTTTATACCCTATTCAGCTGAATTCTGAAGGGAGATATGGTTGATCTGCATTACTGTGAGAACAAGTGCCAGGCTAGGGAGGGATACTTGGTTCATATCTCACACTGCATGTTGGTAAAGGGGCAAAAGGTTAGGAACTGATCAGGGTCCACTTAGACGAGTAACTAGAGAAGATATCTTGCCTGTGGGAAGAGCAAAGTTCTGAAACAAATCCATGCTGGCATGCCTGAATAAGGAGAAATGACAGATTTAATGAGTTTTAAGTTAAACTTGATTTGTTTATGACAGTGATTGTATTGCATGATTGCCCATGATGACTTAGGTGTAGACCTTGATGTGATTATGGCTCCTGTACTATTATACTGCAATTTCATTGAAAGGGACAGAATCTCTATGGAAGTTTATGAAGCAAGAGCAGTGCATTGCATCCTGTCTATTTTATAAACTATTCTGGTAGTAATCCTTTTATTTGACTTTGGGGTTGGTCTTGTTTGTTTGTTTTCTTAGCACAGAGGAAGGAAATACTTGTTCAACTTCTCTTCAAAGTAGAGAAGAGTCAGTTTTCACAGCCCTTGTTATCAGACTTCTTCAGCTGTGTGTTATCATGGATGGATGTAGCAGTAACATGAGTGGAGGAAGATAAATATTTGCTACCTATATAGTATCCAGTATGAACTTTTGCTTTTTGGTCCTATCCATAGCTTCATTACTGGTTTTCTAAATATTGTTTATTTGGTTTTGAACAGCTTGGTAAAACCAGGTTCAAAGCCTCCTACAACTCCTGTGAAACTGAAGAAAGTCAGCACCTTCCAGGAATTTGAAAGTAACACAAGTGATGCCTGGGATCTTGGAGATGATGATGATGAACTCTTAGCAATAGCTGCTGAAAACTTAAATACAGAAGTGGTCATGGAAACAGCTCACAAAGTAATTCAGAATCACAGCAAGCTACAAGAACAGCATAAATTTCAGGAAGAACATCTACAGGAAGAAAAACAAGAGGAATCTGCACAGCTGACTTCAGTTGCATGTGGTGATAATAGGCTTGTTAAATCAGTCAGTGAAGGTCATACAGCGAGTTCATCAGGTATATTAAAAAGTAAAAAAAGTGTTGAAAGTTAAATGAGGAGAATATAACACTTGCCCTGTAAGACAGTAATGCCTTCCTAACCTTTTTTTAATACCACAGGAAAATACTGTTTATCAACATTGACCTATTTGAGGGAGAGACTGCATGCCATACTAAACCATAATGTATGTGTGTGAGAAATACATGTGTGAGGCAAGAATAATGAAACTTTGTTTTCCTCCTTAAAAAAATCTTCACTTTTGGAAGGAAGTTCCACTATTATATTAGTACTGTATAAAATATATTGAAAAATTGGAGAAAGTAATGCAGGTGGACTGGGAAATTCACTCTTATGTGATCTGGTCCGTGGTTTATGTATGAGTGTTGAAGTAACCAATTGCAATGATTTCTCCATTTGTTTTTTTAAAGAATGGCAAGTGGAATATAAACAGCTTCCAGTAACATAGACATTTTAGAAATCCATTAATCTTGCTGTTGATATGATCTCTAATTGATGTGTTTTAATTGTGGAATACTGCTTTAAAGAGGAATGCTCCTTCTGCTAAATCCAAGTAATTTGAAGTCCAAACTTATGCTATACTTGATTTTGTATTTTACAAAAACATTTTAAATTTGCAAATTAAATGTAAGTGGTCAGAGGCCTTCTCACTACTGAGGCTTACTGTTACGCTTCTATTTCCCTTCAGATAACGCTAGTGAAAATTCTTCCATGCAGAGATCCCAGTCACTTCCACAAACTTCCACACTTCCCTTGGTGAGTGGAATGGGAGACTACAACACCTCAGTTACTCTGGCATTAACTGAAAGAGAAGCATCCCGATTAGACAAATTTAAGCAGCTACTTGCTGGCCCCAATACAGATCTTGGTGAGTATTTCTTATAGGAGCTATGAAATATATCTAATTTATTCTTAAGCCATAGAATTTTCCTGTTTGGTGTACTGTTCTGCCTGATGGTTTGATTAGGTTCTAATACTGTCATCAGTTAGAGTTGATCTTGCCAAAAGAAAGACAGAATAAAATTGAAAGCTTCTAGTATTCACACTTGTAATAATTGATTTGCCTACATTCTTCTGTTGCGTAGGGTGTTTGATGGCTTTGTGTTCTTTCTCACATTATTTCTTCCTACTAGACTAATCTCTGGAGGAAAAAACCCCAAAGTGCAATTAGCTGTGTGTATTATGAATGCCTGGTAGTGGAATAGCGTGGAATATAAGAGTGATTTTCATGCTTAGAAATAAGTAGGAATGTGAAAGATGATGAGGTGTGTAAGTATCACTCCTTGTCTATTCAGTGAGCGTTCATCATGGGCACAGGCTGATACAGTAGTTCTGTGTCTCATCTGTGAATGCTGACAACATGCTAATGTGAAAACAAATGTATTGTTAGATAACTTGACTGTTCCCTTTGTGCACTGGATTTTAGCTGCTGAATAGTCAATACAAGTGCTGAGGGGGTATCACAGAATCAAATGGCTTTGTATCCCAAGTGAAAATCTGGACCAAGTAGAATTAGTACACTGCATATGGAGAACTTTGTGATTAGAAGTATGAGTTTATGGCAAAATAATAAAAAAAATGCTTTTGAGGAGTTAGACCATTCTGAAAGATATCTGCAGGAAACCTATGGAAGGAAGTAGAAATTGTATGTTTACAGGTCTTGAATTGATGCTCTCCTGCCTGCTAGTTGTCCTGAGACTTTTTCAGTATAATATAGTCCAAGTTGTGGCATTTTTTTTTTCTTTCTGTGCTATGTCTTATTGTGAGATGGATGTTAGCAAAGTACAACGGTGGAAACAATCCTAACTGAATGAGACTTAGCACTTCAGTGAGTTATAGGACTCATATTCTTATGAAATGCAACTGTGAATAAAGTGAGGTGTTAAAACATTACATGTGTTTTATAAGCTTGAAAATGATAATCAAATACTACTTTTTCTCCCTATGATCCAACAAGTTTTATGAGTTATGATTGTGACTGACATGAAAACGCTTAATTTTTAAGAGTGTTGTAATATATAACAAAAGTCTTTGTTATGTAAGGTTGAAAAGTCAGAGGGAAGACAGAGCTTAATTTAAAACTATCCATTTCACTTTTGCTGTCTAATTAGTTGGAAATACTTTCCTAATAAATCAGATTTATGGATTAAGGTAAAATAATTTTGAAAGCAAATTTCCACTCTTTGTAGGAGTGCAATCACCCTGCTGGTGGTGAGCTTAGTACTATTTAAACAGACTGGATTTGTGTGGGTTTTTTTCCCTGTTGAACTTTATAACTATCACACTGAAGTGTAGGATATGAAATTTGAGTATGTTTTCTTGATGGTAAAATGTGAAAAATATTTAATAAGCCCTCAACATTCTTTCCTGTACAAATCACTAAATAATGCCTTTTTTGGGTCTGTTTATAGGAAACTTGTTCTTTGGCTTGCTGTGCAAACTAACGAGTACAGAATTTGAAGTTGTGCAAATAGAATTTTAAGCCAGGTTTTGATTTTTTTGATCCAAATAGGTTGACTTTTGTATCTGGAATATATCCAGTAGCATAGGTAGATAGATAGTATATAATTTTTCTTAGTGAAAGAAATAAACTCTTTATTGATGACATGCAAACTCCTGATGATCATGAAGCAATTAGGAGTAGGTCATACATGATAGAAGTGCTTGGACTGCATTATTGCTTTATACTAGGGAAAGTGTGTGTATACATGTATAAATATGTATATACTTATTAAAATATGTACAGTTTTTCAGAGTCTGGTGCGTACATGTGTATATGCATTTTTATTGTATGTATTTTTGGAAGATGCTTGGTGTAGCTCAGTGTTACAGTGAAGACTATGTTTAAAAAGGATTCTTGGTTTATAATGACAGCAGTAGCCTGGGAAACTGTTGCATGTTATATGTGACGGGTTTTTTGATTTCTTTTTGGAGTGGGTTTTTTTGTCTTTTTTTTTTGTGTTTTTCTTTAGAGCAATACTAAAAAAATAGACTAAGGTAGAACTAGGCAACAGGCTCCAAGCTAAAATTTGTCCCGAATAATGGAGGGACGAGTAGCTATTCTGTTGCAGCTGGCTTATTCTGTTTGTGTGTTGATGTGTTGGTCTGTTATGTGTTAGGTTCACAGATAGCTGGGTTTTGTTTGTCACAATGAATTGAATTAGTAAGAGTTGGAGACATTTTTGCAAATATTTCTGTTCACTTCTGCAAGTATTAGTATTGGTTTTGCTTAGAAGTAGAGGTAAGACAAGTAAAGTATTTCTTTTGTCTTTGTTTCCTTGGTATAATTTTGCATATTGTTGAAACAGATTGTGACAAGTCCTTTCAAAGCAATATTAATAATCTGTGGAACTGTAGCCATGTCATGGACATTTTCAACTCTTTTTTCTCATTGTAACATAAGAAATCAACATTAAGTATGAACACAAAGTAATACAAATGACCTTGAAATCCGTCCAGTCACATTTGAATAATCATTATCCTATAAAGACAGCGTAAAATGCTATGTTAGTCTTGTATGTCAGCTAGAGGTTATGAAAGTGTGTGTTCTTTCATGAGAAAATGCTCAAAAAGATGCATTATATGTATAAACTTGGAAGTGAAAATTATTTTAGCCACTGAAGACCACCAGTAGACTTTAGAGTTGGGTTTGGTCCACAGGTTTCCTATTGTGAACTGGTAGAAACAGGTAGGTTCTGTCAGCCCCATCAAATTATACACTGAGCAGAATAATATACCAGGTATAGATTGCAATTGGGATATGAATCCATTGGTAAATATTACATAAATATATAATGACAGAGTAATTCTCAAGGTTTTTATGTATGGTCTTATCCAGCAGGTGCTTATGTACAAAATGGTTATCAGAGTGAGGCCTTATCTAAAAACATGAACTAGGAAAGGAATTGAAAAAAAATTCTCAGAATTCTCAGAATATAAAATAATTACTTTTTAGATTACTTTACTCTTATTTATGAATAAAAAGCCTATTTCCATGGCTGAAAAGTGCCCTTAATTAATTTTTAATATTTTGTAGAGCTGAACTAATAAATGCATGCTTGTAATTTATAACTGCCCTTGTAGTTGTTCTGGATCTTCCTTTAAGACCTCCCAAGACACTTCTCTGTCCTTCAGGCATTTTTGTTGTTTGCATGATAAATACATGCAAATATGCCTTACTTCATTTGGTACTTTGTATTTGACTATTGCTTGTTATTACCTATGTTATTAATGGAGACAGAATAATGTGAATTGTATCTCAAGAGTAGTTAGCTATATGAAAAAAACCCTATTTCTATAGAAATGTTACTTCTAGGTATATGTTTCGTGCTTCAGGAGAGAGGTATTCAATGGCCCTGATAATTTACCTTCAAGTAGTAATATAATGCAAAGAATGGGGAGATAATCTCATAAAGTTAAAATTACAGAATGAAAAGTGCTAAACAAGTAGAACCATGTTACTGCAAGAAATATGGACTGGTGGAGGGAGCCTATTGTAAGAAGCAGTTTTCATTGGTGAGGGACCTGAGGACTGACCCCTGTCAATTAGATCATATGGAGGTGTACTGGGTGGAGACTCAGGAAGCAGGTTGGTTGTATTGCTGAGTTTAGCAGACAGCTGCAGAGAAGATTGTATAGCCTCCCACTCCTGGTATTGCATGCCAGGTTATTCAGAGGGAACCATTTGCAGTAGTTGTTTTGTGCAATCGACCTGTACTTATGCTTGACTTGCAGTCAGTTTGACATAGTTTTACTTCATTTCAGGCCTTGCCTTTCCTTGTAGGGGACTTGGTGTTACTGAGTGAAGATGGGATTGCAGAATCTTTTGGGAACAATTGGTTGCTTTAAGAGGAAGGGGTAGGATTTTAACAAAGCAGCATAGGGAGAGTGTCTCTGAGAAGAAATTTCTATTTCCTTCAACAAACCACTTTGTACATATTAGAGGAACAGTACTGCTATGTCTGTCAGGTTTACAATTAAAGTTTAATTCTATTAAATTTGTTGAACTTGTGTTTTTAAGTAGTCTTGTACAATGTTTTAGGGAGCTGTTTACTGTGCAAACATAATGTGTGCAGACTATGTTGATACTATCAGATGAAATAACAACACAGAAGTCATCACATACTTGCAATCTCCGCATAGCAGATGGGTGTTTTAATATAAATTTAAAAATTAGCCTGTTAAAACACTTCCTTAATTCCTTCTTTATCTTCAAATCAACTAATTTTCTGATTTTTAAAAAAAATATGTGGCTAATGAGTATGTAATTGCATGTCAGAAACATGTTTAAGTCAAGCAACAGTCAATGGTTAGCCTTGTGTATTGTGTTCTTTTGATTTAATAAAGCTTCATAACATTGTAGTGCTACTGTTATGCACCATAGCACATGTACATGAATTTTTCAGAGTCAAACCAACTATTTTCTGAAGTTGTAAAGTTGTTTTGTTTGTTAGGGTCACTCTTCTTTCTACTTTGACATATTCCAAGTTGAACAGAGTAACATATTGAAGTTTTAGCATACTACCTTTATAAAAGTAATAGAAGGCCCTGTAAAACAACCCATGAAAATGGTAAAGCATTGCCATATTAAATTTATTCATATTGCTGTGTCCTTATATTCACATTCAAGATCACTTTTCATTGCACTTTTTTAAAATTCGTCTATTTTTCTTCCTCATTGTAATCAAGTCTCAAAAAAGAAAACCTTTTCAGACAGTACCACAAACTACTGAGTTGCCTGCTGTCTTAGCTAGTTCTTTGCTATGCAATTAATAGATAACATTGTGAAGTCTTACAGAACATGTAAAGAATAGTTGAACTTTTGATTAATCTGGTGGGAGAAATTACATAATTTTACAGGAATTAAAGAGTGTCCTCTCTCAGATTATCTCCTAACAATAGCTAGTTGCCTGTGTGCGCTATAATAAAAGAATTCCAGGGTGATTTTCTCGAAATTAAATTCAGAAAGAAAACTTTCCACCACAGTGCTCATCTGTGTTGTTGCAATAACTTGAAAAGTAGGATTTTCCTATTGCTCACATCCATTCTAGTTTTATATTGAGCCTGATTTAACATAGTAATTACCTTTTCTTTCATTCATTTATGGCTCATAAATATAGTATTCCGTAACAACAATCTGTTATGTCCTTTAAAATTGCTTACCGAACTGATGATGTTGAAAAGTTTCAATAACTTTACAAAATGCATTAATTGAAATGAACTTAATTTTGTTTCCAGCTTCATTAATTTATCTGCACTGAGCTGCACTGTGATTTATATGTGTTCCTAGTTCACCCATGTAATTTAGAACTTTATTACCCCTTGCAGCTTTGAATTACTTGTAGTTGATCATGTTAGTGCTTATTCATCTTTTAGTTTGCTGATATATAGTATAAAGTGAACATCTGTCCTACTGCTACTTATATGATGTGCCATTAGTCCTCTCTGTCTTTTCAAATCATTATCACGGTGTTTCAGCGGACAACGACTCTGGAGACGTAATGCATGTTTGCAGTTAACTGGCAAAAACTTATATGGATTAGAGGTTCTGGGCTTGCCTTTTGCAGGAATTTGATATAATAGAACTTAATTTATAGCTAAACTGAAATAATATTTCTAGTACAACGACTGGAGTGAAGGCTCATAATTAAAACAGTAAGAGCTACAATTTTGTTTAAAACATTAAGGACAGGGTTTAAAAGCGCTTTCCTTAGTTGTACTTGGAAAGTTGGTTAGAGACTGTTTGAATGGCATTAAAGTAAAAATAGAACCAGTAGATGATGCAGAGAAATTGAATGTTTTGGGAGAACTACGAAAAACTGTAATGCCACAACTACTTCTGCTGATATAATTGATCTCCATTGCTTATAATTTCCATTGTTGACTTCACTTGTTGCAGGTCTTTCTTAGGAGTTTTATTAATCTTCCTTTTGCCTTAATTTTCCTCATCTTATGTTCACTTGCTTTCTTGTACCTTCTAACACCAACCTCATCTACTTTTGCTTCCCCAAATTTCCATGTGAAAGAGCAGACAAGATGTACTTTCCTGTTCTTTTCTACCAGAGGTTTTGAAAAGGGTCTTACCCTGTTTTTACAACAGTGGATTGGACTTTATTTCCTGTTTCTGCATGCATTCAGAATAACTCTTTGTTCCATTGAGAAGATTAAGGACAGTGTTTGATTTTTAAAAAAAATAAATTAATGAAGTGCCTAACAGAGCTATTATTCATTTTGAAAACCAGTTGCTGTGGTTGCCATAGTAATAACAAGCTGTCTATTAAGTCTATTTTCTGTATGTGCTGCCTGTATTATATCGTGCTGTTGGTGGAGCTGCAGTTCTGTGCATCTGTGCTCTTGAAAGAATTTTCCAGCTTTGTATAGCTAAAATATCCAGGGAATTTATGCTATAGGAACATAAAAGATGTAAATCTAGTTTATCATATCTATTGCGTAGTTGTTCATGCAGGCCATCACTTCATGTAGCCATTTACAGTAATCTCAGTAAAGTAACAGCTGTATCAGAAATGAGTAATACATAGAGAAATTTTGAACTCCTTTAATATTTCTTGACATATTTTTATTTATTTGTAACGGATAGAATGATGAGCTTGTAGTTCCAAGAAAAATACTTGGTTGTTTGCCCTAATGTGATTTAGGCATAGTGGTTAATAGCTCTAGTAATTGCTTGTGGGGTTAAAAGACTGGTAAATTAATGGCATGTTTTCTTTGTAAAATGCCCATGAAATATTTATGGAATATGAGGAATCTTTAAATCTACTGCAGTAAAAGGATACCATCCCAAGATTTCTGTTAGAATAATTGCTTTAAGCCTCTTCAGAGAGGAAATGTATATCTAAATGTATTGTAGTAAACCAGATAAAAGAATTTTTTCCAAAATTAAATTAGTTATATCAGTTTGAAGCAGTTTCCTACCACCTTGTCCCCTCAGAATATGATATCCTAACTGAATGATGTTTCTGTGCAAAGTACCTGCTGTCTCCTATGCAGAAGTGGCAGTTGGCCAGCGTGAACAAATGGAGATACTTTTTGTCTAAAATCTGTGGGGATTTATAAATATTCATACTCACTGGTCACAGAATTATGTCAAATAATGAGACAACTGAAAGACACAGTAACAATTAGGGTTCAGACTGTTTCTTCAGGAAGTATCCTTTCAGTCCGGGGCAGTTCATAGACAGGGTTTTGTAAATACTGTTTTTAGATCTGCCTAATTTTAACTTGTTCTGTGCTCACATTTTTAGCAAGTGATCATATCTGTAATTAGAATGTTATACAACTGCTAATTTTCAAAAGAATTCTGGAATTTTAGGAAAATATTAATTGTATTGAAGCACAGATATTTTTGCAGTGTTATTTTGATTGAAAATGTGTGTCTGATTGTAGGTGTTATTAAAACTCTTTTGTAGAAATCCTGTGCTTGGGAGTGTGTTCTCCAGCTCATAACTAGCATGTCTAATTCCTTGGGAAATCTTCAAGGGAAGTTCCTCTAATAACAGTAAATTGCAATTATGCTTTGACTAGGGGGAGTGTAGTATTTCAGCCAATGACAAATAGTTTAATGATTAATTAGATATTAAATAGAGGTCAAGTTTCAAATATAAGTACAAACACATTTCCTTGCTATTCTCCACGTCTTGGCTGAGGATGGATTTTTTTCTGACATCTCGTTTTAAAGTGTTGCAAACTATGAAGTAAACATACATAGTCAAGTGTGTTTTTACAACACAGCATTTTCCAAATTTGAAACTGTCTTGCCTGTACTTCTATACTGCTGCATTCTATGCAATAGAAATTAATAAACCATGTGGTTGGAGTCTACAGAGCAGAAATCTAAAGATACCTTTAGATTTGTTCTTTATTTGCCCCTAATTTTATTCTTTCCTCTTTGTCTTTATTAAAACCAAAGTGGAACAGTCTAATGGCCATGGTCTAATTTGGGAAAAAAAAGACATGTCCATGACATTGTGAGTATAGATCCTGTGAGTATTAAAAAACTCAAGCAACAAAACAAACAAAAAGCCCCACAAAAACCCTCAAATAAACAAGATATTTTTGGCATCTCTTTCCATTAGCTGGCATTCATCCTTTTGTTTTGTGAATCCATTGGAATAATGACGTGTTAAAGGGGGAAAGGCAAAAAGTTTCAGGTGAGGAAGAAAATGAAAACCTGCTGATGGACAAGTTGAAGAGAACAGTTTCCCATGTAGAAAGCTGACAGAAGTTAGAAAAGTAGTGTTTTGTTTGCAGTCTGCCTCTCTCTCTCTGTCTCCTCTGTGAAGATCTGGCATCCATGGATGTAGGTGAGAACTATTCAATGTCTTTGAAGCTCTGAAATGTGTACCGGCTTTTGAGCTTCTCTGACAGTAAGAGCCACATGGGGCTGGTGGAAGCTTTTAAGGCCCGACACTCAGGCATGTGGAGGTAAACACGAGATGTTCTTTCTTGGTTGCCAGGATGGATTCATCGTTGGGTGTTGTGTGAACTGACATCTTGTCCTGATTTTTATCATGTTAAGTCTGTTTTGTAACAGCGTCTTATACCTGTTTTCTAGCAATCTTTTATCAAATGTGTCATTTGCTTCTGTTTCTTGGACAGAAGTCTTGTTTTTAGAGGTGTAATCAAATAGTTTTTTCTTTGTGTGACATCTTTGTGGACTTATTTGCTCTTAAGTTAAGCTACTGACCTCCATCAGATGTCTCATATGTTTTTGTAGCCCATGTTCTCTAAACAAATTAATTTCTATTTCTTCCCTTGAGCATGCTGTGTGCTAAGTATTGGCTCAACGTGAACCTTTTTTTTTAAAAAGAGTTTTTATCATGTGTTATGTGGAGAAAATTCAGCCTTAAATGGATTTTCTGTTGCAAGGTACTGTGGAGTATGAATGTACTTAACACTTCTTCATGGGAAAGTTAAATATTCAGTAGGAAACATGGGTATTTAAAAGAAAAGCTAAAGAAAATTGGACAAAAAAATTGTGGTACTGTGGCAGCTTACAGACTAGAATTTAGACAGGCAGTGGAAGCAGGGACAGGTATCCTGGGAAGAGTATAGGAATGCTGCCTGGTTGTAAGGTGGGGGTCAGCAAGGCTGAGGCATGGCAGGAGCTGGACTTGGCAAGGGACATAAAGAAGGGCTTCTACAGGTATGTCAGAAAAGGAAGATGACAGAAAGCATACTGCCACTTATGAACAAGACTGGCAAATTGGTCTTGTCAGATGAGGAGAAAGCTGAGGTACTCAACAGAATTTTTGCCTGAGTCTTCACTGAAAGAGGGTAGATTCAGACTAGATATGAGAAAGAAACTTTTTACAATGAGGGTGATGAAGCAGGTTGCCCAGAGAAGTGTTGAATGTCCCATCCCTGGATACATTCAAGGTCAGGAGCTATGGGCAACCTGATCTAGTGAATATGTCCCTGCTAATTGCAGGGTGGTTGTAGTAGATGGCCTTAAAAGATCCCTTCCAACCCAAACCGTTCTATGAACTTAGTATTTTAATTCTAAGATAAAAATGTCAGAATGATTTAAACCCAGGTCTTTTTTTAAAGACTATCTTAAATTTAACCTGAGAACTGAAATGCAAGTATTTCAATTTTGTGTTATCATTTGATTTTTAGGAAGTCACCTCGTGGGTCACTTAGAAGATTAAAGCCCATTTTAAAAATAGTAATAGACACACTTGCTGTAAAAGTTAGTTATGTATGTCAAATAAATTGTACACATAATTAATGTATTTTAACAGCATTATTAGAATTTAGCTTCACTGACAGTCTTTTATGTATATCTAAAATGGTACTCTGTATATATGCTTCAATTTTTTTCTTTTTTCTCTTGTCACAGGAATAATTTTTATTTTTTGCTATAGTAATGTTAGACTAAGTCTTCTAGGAGTGACTTTTGCCCTGCTTTTGCAAGTGTTGTTGGAAAGGGCAAGGTTCTTTGTTTTCTTTCCTCTTGTTTTGGTGAACCATCAGAGGAAAGCATAATGTGAATTGATACTTCAACAATAGTGACATGCAAGGGTCAGACTGTTTTTGGGGTTGGCTGCTACACCTCATAAGAATTATTGCATAGCCTCTTTCAGTTTTATTGTGTGCTTTTTGCCACTGACAACATGCTACTTGAGCTCACTGTAGTGAAAAGGTAGAATTAGAATTTTATACGTTTTTTCAGAGTAGTCTGAGATACTGGAATTTTTGAGAACTGTGATATAGGACAGCAGTCAGTGTGAAGAATTAGAGTTATCACATACCCAGGGCTAATGATTTGTGATGGAATTGACTTGATTCTCAGATGTGCCATCATATGTCTGTCTAACAGTTTCTGTCCTGAAAGCAATTATTGTACCACTTACAAAAGCAAAACCAGAAACAAAAGCCTTGAGAAAGTTCAGATGGATCCTGGATGACATGACAACAGAGCAGAGGAGATTATTAAATACACCAGGAGGTTATTAAATACAGTCCAAAGGTAAAGTTCTATGTCAAATAAGGAGAGTAGAGCAGAATATAAACCTTGTCAGGCCAAATACATGGAAGCATTTCTGAAAGAGAGTTTGAGAAACAAACTTTGAAACGTATAAAAGCTAGCTTTAAATACTTTTTTTCAAATCTATTGGGAGAAGGAACATTGCCAAGGATTCTCTAGGCTCAGCAGACAGTCTAGATATAAAAAGAGAACCCAAAGAGGATAAGGCAATGGCAGAGGAACATAAATAATTATTTGTGCTCAACATAGAAGAATGTAGGGATGTATTCACTCCCAAATCCTATATTATGACTATTTAGAGGATCTGTTTCAAGTAAGTGTTACGTTGTAAAAGAAAGATGTTTTGTCCTTGGTTTTTGCTTCCATGTGCAGTTCAGAGATTTCTTTCCAGAAACAGGAGTTCTTTGGTATGCAATCCCATAGGATATGTGTGGTATTGTTTGAAATTATGTGACAGCCCAAGCTATCCCTAATTAAAGGAATTGTTGCAGAATAGGATCAGGAGGGAAAATTGATTTATCTTAAAACTTGCAGAAATACAGCATTATTCCTCCATTGTCTTTAATTTTCAAAGAATGATTCCTTAGCTCAGTGAGTCCTACAAGTAGTTGTTTTTATTTAGCTTAAACGCAGAAGCAGAGGTTTCATTTTCAATGGTGCCATAATTTAAATTTGCATTGTCAGAACTGTCTTTGCTTGGTTCTGAACATAGAAGGAAATCTCAGCAGCACCATGGGATAGAAAGTTTTACTAGAATAAGCTGTATTCTGATTTGTTTGGTTCCTGTCTTTGGCCTTAAATGAGTTACTTAGGAGTAAGTGGAATTTTAGTACTGGATGATTTGGGATGGTTTGTCACTGATTTAATTACATGGTCCACATTTCTGATTCTGTCGGTAGATTTGCGTATTTTCTTTTTTTGAGCTTTTTTTTACATGTACTGTTTTTAGAGCTTGGTACCCATGTTTGTGCATGGATTCCTATTGAGTTGAATTAAGGAAGGAGAAAAAAGCTGAGAAAGGTGAAAGATTAGAGTGAGTTTGGTGGGATATAGAGTTGAGAATGAGCACTTGGTATTACCAGCAAATAATAAAAGTAGTTTCTGAGTTGCAACTTATTTTCTGTTTTCTCCATATGCCCATGACGTAGCTTGTAAATCGTATGGTTGTGTGTAACAGTAGCAAAACTTGAAACTGTAGCCAAATGCTTGTGTAAGAAAGTAATAAATCACTGCACTAGGTCAGTTTCCTTTCAGCCAGACTACCAGTGACATAAATGGGTCAGATTCAGTAGGGCATACTTGGTCATAAATACTGCACAAGTAGGAGTGGAGCAGGATGATGCACAGTTGGAGGTCACTTGGTTTTGAAGACTGGGGACCTTCACTGTTATTAAATGAACTGGAGCTGACTATGATGTTCTGGGGTGGAGATGAAAAACATACATAGTTTGTAGATGTGTTTAGTTACGGCACATATTCTCTTTTTAATTGTTTTTGTTCATAAACTATACAAAGTACCATTTTTCTACAGTTGATCATATTATATTTTTACTTTGCCTTTACTTCTGACAGATTCCTGCCTTTTTGGCTTTTAGAAGAATATAACCAGTGATACTGTTGCTTATGATTTAGTGCTTGGTATCTTGGGGATTTGATTAACATCAAATCAAGGCTGGAATTAAAGCTTGTTGCAGATGTGGTAGGGCTGCAAGGACATACTGAAGCTGCTCAGAGGCTGAACAAAGTCCCTGGGGTGTGGAGAACTATAGGAGATGATGTAACATTGCTGTACATAGCAAACCACAGTGCGAGAAGCTGGCAAAAGTTATAGATAGCAGCCTATAGGATACCTTGATTTAATGAATAGTAAAGGGGGAATTGTGTGAGAAATACCCAAACAGTGCCATTGTGTGGAGAGGAGCACTGGGGCCACTTTGGAAAGTGCAGTGTTACAAGACCAGTGGTGCCTAGGTAAAAATTTCAGAAATACCAAAGTTGGGTATAGCTATAGCAAAGCTGGGACCATCAAGGGAAGAAGTAATTGGAGTGGTTTGTTAAATTTGGACAGAGAAAAGGAAGTAGAAATGTGGTGAAAAAAGAAGATCAAATAATGAGGAAAAAGGTTATGTGACCAGGTGCTGTCTGGGAGTCCCTGTTGGCCAACTTGTGCTTGAGTATCACAACTGGAGTCTGACAATAAATTAAACCTGTTTCCATTGCTTATTGCACCTTTTTTCCATTGAATCCTTGTGTTTGCAGTGACAGCATACTCATGATGAAGTATATTTGTTGTGCCAGCCTGTGGCTTACTGTTCAGTTTATCTCTTAATCTGTGCTTATAGTCTGCACAAGTTTTGCTTTCATTGTTTTTTTTGATACTTTGGTTCACACTGACCTTCAGTAGTGTATTTTTCTAATGTTACAGATCCTTTAGCCATCCTGTATTCTTCCAGTGTCTCTCGACTCCTTGAGATGAGGAGTAATGGAGAAATTCATTGTGATACCACCTTTCTTTGGGTTATTTGTATGAGCGTACTTTCATCCTTCCTCCATCCATGCATGTTTAATGTGCAGAAGTACTGTGGACCTTTTAATGTTTTTGAAAGCATATGCTGCTGCCTCTTACATAGACTCTAGGGTATTACAACTGCTTTACCTGATTTGATATACAATATACTCTTCATATGTATCTCAAAAAACAGTGGAAGAATAATGCATTTATATATTAAACTGCTAAGTGATAGAATACAAGGCATGTGTACTAAGAAGTAGTACTGAGAAATGCTCCAGAAAGTTACCATATCACACTCAGTACCCATTATCAGAGGTATCCCTATGGATAGCAATTATCCAGTATTTTATTAATTCATTAGGATTGCCCTATGTTTCTGATTTCATTGGATTTTCTAAGAAGACATGATCATTGTTGTTAAAACCTTTGTGCTAATTTGAATATATCTGTTTATATTAATTGATAGTAGTTTCCTTGGTTCTCATGAAACACTTCTCTTTTAATAGATGAATTGCGAAAATTGAGTTGGTCCGGCATTCCCAAACGGGTTCGTCCAATTGCGTGGAAGCTTCTTTCAGTAAGTTTTATTTTTTTCTAATTCTTCCTTTGCATTTAGTGATAATAGCTTTTTCAAGCATTGCAAATAATTCTGCTTGAGTTGTAATCCATCAGTGATAGTTGAAAATGTGTCCTGTTGCTGAACTGTAATGGAAGTTACGTTCTTTTGCTCAGTTTCAAGATTAATCTATCAAATTGAAAGGAGGGGGATGAGAAGTAGTAGTAAATCATGTCAGTTATATATCTTTATTTTTCATCCTGGCTTTCTATGAAAGAAAGGCTTGTGTAATAACAGAAGCCTCTTTCAACCAGTTCTGATGGAATGGTGGAGAGTTCAGAGACAAGTACATTCTTACAGTTTTCTCAAAAATAGACACACACAGAGGAAAAGAAGCCTATCAGTGTCCTATGAAAGGCTTCATTCCAACTTCACATTAAAGTAACTGCAATAAAGGATTAACAGTGTACTGAGGAAGAACTGTGATAGGATCTATAGGGTTTTTTGACTGATTTCTCTATAGTGGTTCAAGATGGACAAATCTGAACTGGTGTAGTCAATTAAGCTGTGGCATTGGCTCTCCTGATGTTAGACCTGTGAGTCAGTTCAGAGAGACAACCTAATTAAAAAGCTAATCACTTATTTTGTAGTGTGAGTCTTTGGCTGGCTGAGCTCTCTGAACTTTGCCGGGTGGTCAGAGGATTTTGCAATGGCAGTAGCTTGAGAGTAGGTTGGCTGAAATACCATGGAGTAGCACACAGAGGTGTTTCAGTTGGACATTGGAGAGAAGCTTGTGGTAATCTGTGATTAACTGGGTTTGGTGTTACAGAACAGGAGTTCTTTGGTCTCACTGTTGGCACTATAATTAAAATGGTTCTGCAAAAAGAAGGTGTTTTCCTCGTAAAAGTAATTTTCATGTCAATCTTTTCAGCTGTAGTACTTGTGATGGGGAACAGTTGTGCATTTTAGCTGTTCCTTGTCTGCCTGTGGTTGGGAGAAGGCTCGTAAAGATGTTAGTATTAAAAAGAAGCAGAACTCTTGTGCTGTCTGCTCTCCAGAGGTTATGAAAGACACTTTCTCAGCAAATCTTCATGTGTTTAAGAAGTGTTTAAAATTCTGAATTATACACACAGCAGTTTAGCACTATTGAATTTTTCAGAGAGTAGACTTAAACAGCTTTGCTTTTTATAGAATAATTCTGTAGGGAATGCAAAGTATTTACTTCAGATTGACACTGATTTCCAGTGACTGAAAAAGTCTCTCTTGCTGATGAGTTCTACTAAATTTGCAGCTTAGTTCCTTCTAATGCTAAATGTGGATGCAGCTTAATGGTGGATATTCAAATATCCTGCTGTAATTGAAATTAAACATGGATCTTCCAATATATTTCTGTTTCCAAAGTTGTCTGAGATTTTGGTAATGAAAAAAGCATTTTTTTCACTTGAAGTTTAGAATGTCTGTTTTAAAATACTCCAAGAAAAATTATGACTAACTCAAACTTGACTTTGAAACATAGTAAGCTAAAGCATAGAGGATAGTTTTAAGTTCTGAATCAGAAGACTGACACTGAGGTTTAGAGAGTCAGAATTATGCAAATTATAAAAATACAACTTTTACATAAAGTGAACTGGCTCTTCTTGCTCTCTAGTAAGAACATGGGCTTTCCATGAGCTTCAGTGTAATTCCGTAAGTTGATTTTAGTTTACTATTCCTGATATTCCTGGTCTAGAGAAATTCTTCAGTGTAGAGTTCATTGTGCTGTTGCTTTAACCATTCCAATTCAGGATCTGTTTCAGGTCAATTCTTAACTTCATCTGTCTTCTTGTACCTCTGCAAAAAAACTGTCTTCAGTTTACTTTGTTTGTACATTAAAAATTAAGTGGTTTTTCTGTTGTTTTTTTTTTTTTTTTTTAAATAAGAGACTTACACATTTTTTGTTTGTTTCTATATCCAAATGGCAACATTTTGAAAGTTCTCAGTTGAAAGTTTTGCTGTGATTTCTTACCTACTAAGTGGTCCTCATTTAATATATTTTGGAACCCAAAGACGAATCATTTAGTAGTCATTGTTTTTCTATACTGTAAGGCAGCATCTTTTTTCATCATCTTTCCCAAGTGGGAGAGGAAAAGTGCTTTCAGTTTTTGAGGTCATGAGCTCCACCATGCTTTTTCTAATGGTAACCTAATACTGACCTCTTGTTAATGTATGTCCCAGGTAAGAGGGAGTAGTGCGATAGTCCCTGGCAGTGTTTAAGGCCAGGTTGCGTTGAACTCTGAGCAACCTTGTCTAGTGAAAGTGTCCCTACCCATGGCAGGGGTATCTTTAAGGGTGATCTTTAAGGCCTCTTCCAACCCAAACTTCTCCATGATTGTAATACACTGTGCTGGGAGCTCCTGGGGAAAGAAGTGTTCTTAAAAATCAAAAGCGGTATTTTGATTAAAGATCAATTACACTACTAAAAAAACCCCAGAAAACTGAAGAAACCAAAGTATAATTTAGAGCTAAATTAAGGCTGGATATGCTTGTTTAGGGATTATTTAAAAAGCCCAAACTTAGACTTTTTTAGGGAACTGAGTACAATTGGTAGAATCTGAGGCAGATGGTGATTATCTTATTTGTAAAATGAACATGGAAATTGGAATTTAAAAGATATTATTTAAGAAGTTGATCAGTTGAGATACTTATTACATAGACTGCAGGTTACTAGTGTTAACATGCTTGATTAATACAGGTTTCCAAAGGGAAAGCATATGAAAATCAATATCATACTCAGGGTCTGTTGATGTTAGGCATGTCTACTGATAAAAGTAAATTAAAAAAAGTACTTGATTTATTTTTAAAATATAGCAAAATGTTAGGTTTACTGTACTTAAACAGCAAACAGAACTATTCAGGCTCACTTCTCTTGTAAATAACAAAACTGAAGAAATGTTTGCAAAAGCCTTTGGAGGATATTAATGAGTAAATGGATTAAACTCTCCACCAGTGTATTCACTGATAATGTGTTGCGAACCTTCCCAACTTTTAAAAATAAACCCTAATTTGTAAAGTGAACAGGAAACATGACATGTCAAATTGAAAGATTAGTTCAGTCTTTGAATAATGGCAAAAGGATTTGCTCACAAAGTATCAGTATCCTTCAAACAATCACATTTGATCTCACAAATGAATTCTTTTTTAACGCAACCAACTAAGATATCCTACAGGGGAAAAAGCACAACTGTTGAGAATGAGTAGGTGTCAGAATTTGATATCTAACTTAATGCAAAAGATTGGGGAAAGATATTAAATGTCAGGCTGAGTCTTGAGGCAAAAGTAAAGCTGGTGCAATTTAAAGTACCTGGAACCAGTCACAAGCCAGTATTTATTAAAAGACATGGTTTTGCCAAAGCAAGTACCTCTTAAGTTATCTGGAATGTAATATGGTTTGAACTTATGCTGTTGTCATTATAAACTGAGAAATTAAAGTATACAGGAATAACATTTAAAAATATTTTAATATAGAATCATAGAATTGTTTGGGTTGGAAAGGACATTTTAAGGTCATTGAATTCAACCATTAACCCAACACTAAACCATGTCTCTAAGGGCCACATCCACATGTCTTTTAAATACCTCCAGGGATGGTGACTCAACCATTTCCCTGGGCAGCCTGTTCCACTGCAGGATGTGCCTTTTCTAAACCCATGCTGGCTGGGACTGATGCCCTGGTTGTCCTGTACATGCTGTGTGATGACAGCCAAGGTGATCTGCTCTTTTATTAGTTACTTGTGATGGCTGTGGCTCATTGTATGAGTGCAAATATTGCTGCACTTTTAGTATAGGGGTTTTTTCATGTTACGAGGGTTATTTTTGTTAATGAAGCTTAAATATGATAAAAGTTTGATTTCTGTATTTTGCTAATTATCATTAGTATAGTTAAAGCTATTATTTCAGAAGGGAAGCTTATGAATTGATGGCAAGAAATATTTTAATTTGACTTCTCTAGTGAATAATGTGATAATTAGATTTTTCTTATATTAGCTTGGATATCCAGATCTCTTTCAAAGCCATCCAAAATGAATCTTATACAAAATATTTATTTAGGACTGCCACGTAGGTTAAATATGAACTGGCTTTCTTTTTTGGAGTGTTGTGGGATGTTGGTGTTGATCATTTGAAAACAAGCTGTTTACAAGAAAGCTTTAACTATTTCTGAATATTGAGGAAACTTTTTAGTAGTCGGTTACTTGAATAATGGTGTTTCTAATAAGTGTAATTTTCTATATAAACTGAACATTGAATATCATTTACGTTTTGTAAAATGCTGGAATAGTAACCTAAGCTTGTTTTTTAGATCAAAAGTAGACTGAGGTAATGATCAAACTGGAGTAAAGAAGAAAATAAGACTGAATTTAAGTTTCTATTTTTTTGGTGAAGATTAGGATTTTCAGATGTATGTGAATGAGTGCAATGAAGAACCATTCAGTTATATTCTATACTTAGTGCAACAATGTATGATCCTGCAGATCTATTAACATGACTTCCTCAGTGTGTCCATATGTGCAGAATATGATAATATTTATAAATTGCTTTTGGGAAACAACTAAGGACATGTATAGCGAGTGTTCTTACAACTAAGAGTCCAGTAACTTGTGCTGTTGATTCTTTTTCTTTGATGAAACTTTTAATAACCTGCTGAGATGAAATGAAAGCTTGAAATTATTTTTTTTTCTCACTGGAAAAAGTGATATAATGTAGCTAGAATATTTTTAAAGCTTTTGAATTAGTATTTCATTGTATTGCAAGTTGAACCATGATTTAAATGTATTTGTTAATATATATAATTCCTACTTGGAAGCAACCGAGTTATTAGGCATTTTGTTTAAAAATCTAGTAAAATTGCTCCAGTACTTGCCACATAGAAATGGAAGAACTCATGTGGCATTATATGTGTCTGAACTTACTTATTTGAGTTTTTCTCTCTGGGAGTCAACACCATTTTAGTAATCTTGATGAGAAATTGCTTTTTTAAAAAAAAAATAAGGTGTTTGTATCTGAACTTTTGTACCAGTTGGACTGATAAGAAAAATAGTTTATTGAATGATAATTCAGATCTGTGTAGGACTACATGACACTATGCAGGCTTATTATGTCACATGTGATCAAGTGCCAGACATGCTTTTTGTATGTAAGGCAAAGAGTAATAGTCTCCTCATTTTACTGTTTTTTTCAGGGCTATCTTCCTGCAAATGTGGACCGAAGAGAAAGCACTTTACAAAGGAAACGCAAAGAGTATTTTGCATTTGTTGAACAATACTATGATTCCAGAAATGATGAAAATCACCAAGATACCTACAGACAGGTAGAACACCTATTGAAGTGACTTTTACATACAGAACACCTGCTAAAGAACTTAAAAAGATTATTTTTGAACAGTTTGCTACTGTTTTTCTCTGTTTCTTTAATCTTATTGGATAGACAACTCTCTAATAATTTTCCTAAATCTCAGAAGCAACAATATGAAGTAATTTGATCTGAAATTTGAAATAGTGGGTTTCTCCTAATGTCGGCTTCAGTGATGGCATGGTTTTCTGTTTAAGAATAGTAGTGTTTTCAAACCTTTAATCTTCTACTCAGACCCTCCTTCAAATGAGTGAGAATGGACAGGGAGAGTACAACAGTGACTGTTTCTTGCTGGCTCCATACTTTTGTTTCAGTTGAAACTGTGGATGATGTGCAATAAACATAGGGCTGTCAACTTTTAATGCCCACCCAGATAAGCAAATAACTTATCTTCAAGTTTTGTATTGAAAAGAATAGTTTGTAACACTAAGTATAGACTACACAATACTACTTCAGCCTTCCTGAAAGGGATAAGCTGAGATCCGTCTTTCAGCTTCAAGCCTGATCTTTAGTAGCAGGAAGTGTGTGGCATCACTAACATAAGGTACTTGTGTATGGAGCCCAAAATCACCACTTTAGGATTCTCTTCCATAAAACTCCTTTGCGAAGTTTGGAATAAAAATTTAGAAATCCTGGTATTTTTGTGCTCTCTTCTTGATTGTGAAATGTGTTAAAATAGGTGTTAGACTCTGTTTTTACCTTTGAAGGGATGGACTTGATGACCTTGCAGGTCTTTTCCAACCTAAATTATTCTATGGTTCTGTGGTGGTGGCAGTTGAAGATGACTTTATAGAAGTAGTAGTATGTATTTACTCCTAATTACCCTGAGATAATGAGTATTGCCAATTTGACCATAATTTGCAAATAATTAAAATATGATATAAGGGTTCTAAAATGTTAATCCAAGTATATACAGTGTCATTAACAGTGACTTAAAGATTTGGCTGTATGCTTTGAAATAAAGTAAAAATCCGTATTATCTAAAAAATAATGATACAACAGGATTATAACTAATACTGTAAAACGGTAGAATTATTTTAAGATTGTGTTGTTTAGAAAGTGTGCTGTTGGTTCCTTTTACAGTATTCCTCTTTGTCTAATTAGATCCATATAGATATCCCGCGCATGAGTCCTGAAGTTTTAAGACTTCAGCCCAAAGTAACAGAGGTAAGAATGATATCTCAGACCTTTCTTTTGTTAGAGAAAACATTTTATTAATGAATCTGGTATCACAATTTGATTAATAATAAGTTGATGGCACTTGCTGTTTTGACTTCAGAACTACCTTAAACAAGTATATGAGGATATACTGTAGGCTAAGAATAGCAGTGTAAATTTGAGTAGTAAAAACAAAGACATCTCACTAATTTCATGTATTGAATCTGTCAGTTTTTCCCCTTGGTCTTGTACTTTGAGGGGTTTTTCCTGCTTTTTTTTCCCTTTTTATATATTATGTTAATACTGTGTTTTTGAAGTAATCCAGAGCATGGTCCCATGGTTCCATGTATTTGTCAAAATCATTCAAGGCCTGGAATTTCTCATCATGGAGTGTCCAACTTGAGAAATTCTCTTTTTTGAATTTGTAGCATGACTGGTTTGAGCACCTGATTTTACTTCCTTGTAAGTTTTATGTGTTGAGTATATTATTTAAATTGTTTTACTACTGTTGTAATTATATGATTAATGTAAATATATAATAACATAATGAAATATATGATTAATAGTAAACACATCAGTCAAATTGGCCTATATTGTAGGGTAATTGAATCTCATGAGAGCTTTTCATTTTAAAGTATATGGGTCATAAATAGTAAAGATGATGTGGATCATCTTTCAATTACTTCTTTTAATTCTTCAATTTATTCCCCTTTCTAATGGTTCTGGTTAGACCTTCATACGTACTTCCATGTAGTTTGTGTTTGTACCATTATAGAGCCAAATAAAATGTCTTCTGATAGGTCATTGTGAGAAGTTAAATGATAAACTAGCTTTCATTTGTTTTTTCCACTGTTGCAATTATTTGTTTAATGGAAATGCACTTCCACACATGTTGGAAAAATCAATTTGAAGAAATAGCCTAGTAGAGTGTTTTGAAAGGGAATAGTATAAATATAGTGCTTTCCTGCACATTGTTGCTTTCGCTGAGCTTTTCTACAGATGAATCAAGGACTAATGCAAGTAAAATCATGGGACAAGAAGGAAACAATACCAGTAAGAAATAAACTATTAATGAAATAAATAATATCAGTACTAGTATTTAGCTAGAAATCAGCCAATAAATGAAACTGAAGGTGAATATTGTGTCATTGAAAGATGGCTAAAGGAAGAAGAATTTTCAAATACTTCTAAGAGGAAAGAAATACTTGTACTGTTTCAGAAATAGTCTCTTGAATTATTCTAAAGAATTATAAACTGTTGGCTCTTTTGGGATGAGCTTTTTACTTCCTTGTGTTGCATAATGAAACTGTTCTTAAGATTTCAGTGAAGATCATCTGTGTCTCAGGTAAATGTGATTTTGTAGTTGTTAGTTTGGGTAAAAATAGCCCACAATGATGTTATTTCTTTTACCCCTCTGTTTTAGTGAAGGAGAAACTAGAAGCTGTTTAACTTGTTTGGTATAAGAATCTATTTATGTTCTTGTTTTTAAAAGAAAATTGCAAAGTATAAAGTACTTCTTCAAGAGTTACTGACAGACACTGTATTTATTTTTCTAAATTAGCCGTACAGTTGTAAAAGTAGCTTTGAAATAGAGATTCCAGGTAAACATCTCAGAATGTACTTAATATCCTTTCTTTTAATCAAAATATTTGGATGAGAAGTCAAGTAACTTAGTAAAAATGATACTCAGATATCACATTCTCACTGGAGAAGAGTTTGAGATAGTGTTATTTAGTAAAATGATGAGATTGTCAGATAGAAAACTGTAGGATCTTGGTTTAGTTTTGTCTTTTGTTTATTTGGTTATGCTGCTCTTAAGAGGTGGTTAATGTGTTTCTTTAGACTATATGCAAGCTTGATAGTAATTTTTAGGAACACAACTTTGTATCTACCATGGATATCTGCTTTTTCCATAATACAGCTAGAAATGTTAGGGTAAGCTTGTATTGATAATTAAAGAAGATCTGATCAAGGTTTCCCAACATTTGAAATGTTTATTTTTGTTAAATATTTAGTGTATTGGGGAAAGCATCCTGCAATAAGACATTGAAAAGAATTAGTTACAAAATAGCTAGAATCTTTCTTTTGGTTGAATGATTAGCTTAGAGCTTAAAAGTTTATTTGGGAACTCAGAGAATATATTGCTGTGAAAAATATGGTAGTCAATTAATTTCTACAAGCAGTCACAGTTGAAAGATTTTTTTTTTAATAGCTGAATTATACTTAATCTGAAAATAGGTTGGTTTATTGAAAATGCTGATAAAACTGGTAGGTACTGGTAGAACAGACTAGTAGAATAAAACTCTCATAATACTACTCGTATTATTTGAGGGTAATTAAAAAAGGAAATATGGTAAACAACTTCTTGCGAAGTAAAATCCAATATGTCAATAGATCTTCAACATCAAATATTATTCAGAAGGTTTGGGTATGCAATGCAGTTTCAGTCAGTTTTGTTGGGCTCATTAAACATGTGAAATTATTTAGGTCTTGGCTGATTTTAATTGTCTTTTGGCAGGTAGCAATGCTCAGGTGGCATATTCATTTAGTGTTATTTACTGAGATCTCATTTGCCTGTTTTTTTTCCTAAAATCAGATTTTTTTCATTTTTCATTATTTGTTGAACTTGTCCAAAGGTATGGGTTTTTTTAATACTTCATTGGATATATGCATCTTAAACACTGCCTTAACATAAACATATTTTAAATACACACTTTCTAGAAATTGTTATTGCACTTGGAAGTGTCATTGAGTTATCTTTCAACACTAATAATATATGTATACAGCTCCTTAAATTAGTCTCTAGAATTCAGCTCAATATCCCTGCCTGCTGATTGTACTTACCTTTCTTGGTTTGAAGGTTTACTAAATTGAGCCACGTAACAGGAGTAATTGATCCCCATAAAGTAGAAAAAGGCATTGCACAACTAGAATTGCTGCTGCTCTCATGTTTAAAAACTCCCAAAGAAACCACATCAAAACCACGCTCCCCCCAGTCCCTGACCATACCCTATCCCATCCATCTTCCCTACTCCAACACCTTTCTTCTTCCCTAGGTAGTAGTAAGGAAATGGATGGAAAAATGATAGAAGGCTTGGAGGCGTGAGATGTGACAGTTGATTAAAACTGAAGTGAAAAAAAAAAGAAAATGTTAACCACAGGACTATTTTAATAATATTCTTTTAGCAGGGATTCAGTGGTCTTGAGGTACAGAAAAACGTGAAAAGGGTAGATGGCAGTAGGATAAGGGGAAATCTAGGAAGTATTTGAGTGATAAATGAGTGATAGAGATCTGATTTAATTCTTACGGATCCTGAATGTTACAGAGTTGCACGCTCTTCATTTTAGAGCTCCACTGATCTCCTGAGTAGGGCTACTGTGAGAGCAGGCTTGCATATATCTTGCTCTCCCTTTGATCCAAACAAGCCCAACTTGCCCGATGCCATTGTACAAAAGCTGCTGAAAGGGTTATAGCTTCCAGCTTCTCCATTGTTTCTTTCCCTTGCTTTCTGGGTTTCTGGAGACCTCCCATAGCACCGCTGAATCCCTTGGCCTCACAGGTGATCCCTCCCTATTCCCAAGGGCGCATCCAGACAGGGGCCTTCTGTTGTGCCCAGAGCTGACTCCCTTCTAGGGAGAGAGAAGATGGTGCTGGTCTTAGGGGAGCAACAGTCATTTCCCCTTTTTGAAGGTGAGGTGGCAAGATCTGTAAAGAGGAGGGATTCAGAGTATGGGTCAAAGACAGATTTCAAGGGTGACACTGTGTGCAAGGATCTTGTTTTGGACGTTATGTTGAGTTTTGTACATATTTTTGATGCTTCAAAGGTTTAGGATAATGATACCACCGCTGGGGAGAAGGTCACAGAATGAGGTGAAGAGACTAGTTGACAAAGTTGGACAAAGGCACTAATCAAAGCTTCAGGAACAGAACATATGTATAAACCTTACAGTTTTCTGACTTAAATTTCCAAACGTTGCTGTTCCAAGATTTTGTTGTTCTTGGTGGTATCAGAGTCTCTCTTCCCAAAGAACTTTTAATTGGAGTTAGTACGGCTGTTTTAATTTCTTATCTGAACTTGGAGTTTGGTTTCTGTAACAAAATGTTGCAGTTTAGAAAAAGATATTTTGAATCTGATGTGTGGAAATAATTAGTCATTTTATGTTCTTTTAAAATATCAGTTCAGAGTGGGGTTTTTTATGGGAGTTATGTGGATCCTGAGTAAGAAGAAGGTAATGTTGGAGTGAGGACTTAAAGGACTGGAAATAACTAAACAGTGGCCCTCAAAGATGAGGACAGAGGAGCTGGAGGGGGTCTTCTGTATAGTGCAGTCAAGTTATTTTAGACTAGTGACTGTAAGTTTAGTTTTAATAAATGTGACTAGCTAATGTGGCATAGTCTAATTTATTATTTCCTGCTTTGTCTTTAACTGAATTTCATTGAAATGTAAAGTACATGGCTGTGTTTTTCCCATTTATGTATTACATACATAATAATTTTAAGAAAATGACACAATTTAAATTAGATTATAAATTTAACATCCTGTTCTCCTCCCTTCCCCCCCCCCCCACTTAGGAAACAAAAAGCAAATTTTCAAAAGCTTTTGGATTAAGGCTTTGAGGGTTTCACAGTTTAAGATGATGGATTCTTCTCTTTATGTATATGAATATAATTTGTGCTGTAATTTTGAATGAGTGTAAAATTCAAAAGAGAATAATAGATTGGTAATGACATCTCATGAGACGTAGTGGTTCATAGAAGAAAAGTAATTCCAGTTTCTGTTGCTGGTTTGGAAATCAAGAAGGAAACCTTTTGGGAAAGTGACCTTTTTAATAAGTCCTATTTGAACACAGTAATGAGTACTGTATAGAAACTTAAATCAGTCTGCTGTTCAGGTTTTCAGTGCTCATTTTTTTCAATTCAGAACAGTAAATGAGACTTTATGAAAATGAGTAGGAAATTGAAAATGCTATTTCAGTGTGTATTTGTTGGATTTCTGATTAGATGCATTTGACGATATTAAAGCTGATGTGCCATTAGTGATGCTTCCTGCTCAATAATATTAAGAAAGTCCCCCCAAGAAACCCAAACATCACTTCCTCTTATTTTTCATACCTGGCTTTTAAAAATGTTTTAAAATTCATAGGCTTCTCAGTTTGCAATGTAAACTTGTGTGTATTATCAGATTCTGAGGGAAACAAAAGATTCCTACAAATTTGTGGGTTGTTTGACTTCAGACATGCTTTCATGCAAAACCACTATTTTTATAATTTTTACAATGAGTATTTTGATAGTTGTTACTAAATTACTTTTTTCTTTTACTGTGCATATTTTGTAACCCCATCACATCAGAAGTTTTCTATTTAGCCTAGTGCTACTGTTCTGCATTCAGCAATTGCTATTTAAATAGGCTTCTCTAGTCACCTGTCTGCAAATTGTTTTTCAAGACAGTTATTTGTATTTGCAGTCTGTTTAACGTGTCCTTTTTCTGAAGTGAAACACAGAATGATAACTGATAATACTGAGAACTGCTGTTACTGAAACTGGAAGTGGCAACTGACAGAAGCAGGCAGGGTGGCTCCGAGTTAAACTAACCTAGCTAGCTTTGCAGTTTTCCAATAACAGTAAAAACATGACATAAACAACTGCAATTTCATAGGGGTAATTATGTAAAATGTAAAAGCAAGTTGTAAATGGCAGAGTGTAAAATCTTTATACAGTTATTGATAGTGAAACCCCACAGACTATTGCTGGATGGACAGAGATTGGTATTTTTCCAGTTTAATATGCAGTGCATGTTAAAAAGTGTGAGGTGACAGGACTAGCACCAAGAATTTGTAGCTAAAGGAATAAGTAATTAGGCTAATGGAAACAAGAGGCTTCTATGGAGAATTTGCTAATGAATACCTCCCTTTCTGCCTAATCTCTGAAATCACACTGAGCAAACACTGAATTTTAATTGTAGTTGTAATGGATCAGACGTGAGCTGTGTTAAGGTTTTTTTTTTCAGTGCCCACCAAAACTTTTTGTACTTGTTGACTGTCTCCCATGTCCCGTGAATTTTCAGCTAGGGAAGCATAAAACCTGGAGGACAGTTGATTCTCAGAAGAAAACCTGTTGGAGAAGGGTACATGTTGGCATTTGGGACTTGTTTTCAAAGCAAAAGGTGCAACAATGTTTCAGCTTCAGGTACCTTGTGTGGAAGCCTGTGATGGGGCTTTCAAGTGCCAGGATGTGAGTCATATGTGTCAAGACATTTCCTCACTTAAAAATAGCTGTAAGAGGACTTTTAAACTAAATAATAAGATTTTATTTAAAATTTAATTAAAATAGCTTCTTAGTCTAACAAAAACTTGAAGTGAGATTGAATATAAATAATACTGACTTCAAAAATAAGCTTCCTCTCTTTATTGTGTCCTTGCAGGGAAGATCTTTTACAGGCTTTCTTGAAGCCCGAACATTCATTGATTTTTGAGTTTGCAGCAAACTACACAATCCTTGATGTCTTTTGAAAATGTTTCCTGTTTTATTAGTATAAAGGCCTGATCTGAAGAGTGATGTAGTTTGTGCTCTCATGAATGAGTAAATATGCTTTTATTTCAGAAGATTATATATACTTGATTGAGTACATGTAGTTAGAACAAGGCACATAGCAGCTTTCACTCTGCTCCTTATTGGCAGCCTTTCAAAGGCACATAGCATGTTCTGAAGCAAATAATTGAGAGGAAATACAGCATGTCACATACTTAAATTGAGTCAGAGAAAAGTTCTGTGATTTCCCTGCTCTCTTCTCATGCTGAGATGCTTCTCAGAGCCTTGTGAGCTTTTGCAGATCCTGCAAGCTGCGTTTTACAGAGTTGAGGAGGTGAGGTTCTGTCATATGGCAGGTGTTTGCCTTATTTCTACATTTTCTGGTTGTTTCTGATTTTTTATTAACCAGTATACAGACTTCTGAAACGTGAAGCACCTCACTGCAATATTAGGCAAGCTTAACTGTTATGGAATTTCTTTTTATGGGCCTGTTATTAAAAAATCTAAACTATGTCAAGTACTTCTTTCTGCTATGAATAAATAGAATGCTGCATTAATCAGATACTTCTTTCAAAGAATTGAAAAATCATGGGAAGATCACGTAATAGTTCTTTGTCTTGAGGAGAGAGAAATTTTATATTATTGAAATAGTTCCAGTGAATAAGGGCTACTTTGCATGAAGTGCTGTAACTGAATTATATACTAAGTTGGTTTTAAAGTGTGCTAATACCCTGAAAATGCTTCCTCCTGAAGATCTGAGAAACTTACATAGCACTGGAAGTTAGTTATGAATACCAGTGTTCACTTATGCTTTTTAACGAGTATTTTTCATACTAGTAACTCTATGATAATAAATCTGTCTGCACTGAGGTCTTCAACATCTTCATGAGGTGAAGCAGAGGGGCAAGTCTTTGCTCTTGTGACCAAGGACAGGACGTGAGCAAACAGCATTAAGCTGAGTTGAGGGAGGTTGAGGCTAAGTATCAAAAAAAAGATTTTCACTGAGAGGGTGGTTGGGCTCTGGAACAGGCTCCTCAGGAAAGCAGTCACAGCACCAAGCCTGACAGAGTTCAGGAAATGTTTGGACAATGCTCTCAGGCACACGGGGTGATTGTTGGGGTGTCTTGCACAGGGCCAGGAGTTGGACTCAATGATCCTGATGGGTCCCTTTCAACAAAGTATATTCTATGATTCTATGATAATTTTCAAATGTCTTTAAAATGTGCTCTTCGCTTGTTAAATTATCTGATGATTTTTTTAACTCTTTTTCAGATCTTTGAAAGAATTTTGTTTATCTGGGCAATACGTCATCCAGCCAGTGGATATGTTCAGGGCATAAATGATCTTGTTACTCCTTTTTTTGTAGTCTTCGTTTGTGAATATATAGGTAAGATTTGTCTTAATATCTAATTATGAATTAGTATTGGTTTTGAAACATCTTTTTCATTTTAATCTGACTAACAGTTTGGATAATTGAGGCATTATTTGATAAATTAATTTTATAATAAATTTTTACACTATAAATCTGGGTCATCTTTAAATATATACTGAGAAGCAATCTGATTTTGTTTAAGTAGTCAGTGGAGTTCAGGAATTGTCTTGATTTCTACTTAAGAAATGTTCACCGCTCATGATGCTCTTTTCTTCATAGATACTTTTATTCTCCTTTTCTTTCTTTCTCTCTCTTCTGTTCATATTTTTTGTGAAAACTTTAAATTGTACATATGAACCAGAAAGCAGCAGCAAAACAAAGGAGCAAAAAAATCCAACAATGCCCAGCCCACAAAAAAACTAAACAAACCTCCCACCAAAACGAGAAAAATAACCCATGAAACAAGGAAACCTTTTAAATGAGTGGAGGGGAAATTAAAATAAAAGGAACCTATTGAACTTCATCTGTGACTGAAACCATGGCATTCTGGAATTAGGATTTGAAAATTAAGGCAATGGTAATCAAATTTCCCTGGTTAAGAACTCTGCTCTTCTGGGGCTTATGGTATTAGTAAGATAATACTGTCAACAGCTCTATTTGTGTTGTTTGGCTTTTTGTGTGTGTGAAACTTAACTGACATGTAGGTTAAATCTTAAATTTATAGATTAGTATTTAAATTGTTATAAGCAATTTAATAGAATGACTAGTTGTTAATAATTCATGAACAACTTGGGTATAACTATGGATATAAAATGTAAGGTTAAAGAGCAAAAATGACAGTCTTAATCTGTCTTGAATTAAAACTGTTTTCCTTGTACTTCTGTTTGTCATACACACATACAGTGAGTATAAGCATAGTGTATGTAAACTTGAGCAATGCATTGTCTGGCTACTTCAGTGCGGTGTAAACAGTGGATTCATCCTACCTTCTCTGTGCAAGATACTCATTAGTGTATTAATTCATATTGATTGGTTTTAATGAAGGACAAATTATCCTTGAGTGGATAGCCTATCCATTTACTCATTTGCATGGCAACACCTCTGTTGCTTTGTTCATTTCTTGTTCATAGTGGGACATTTCATTGCTAAGCAACCAGTGAGAGCTACTGCTGCTTTCTCCCTAATCATCTCTTAAATATGGTACAGGCCTACTCCTGAGAGTATTTGCAATTTCTACATTTTACTCCCTCATTTGACAGATAATGAAAATGTTCTTAATGATCCTAGAACAGTAGGGTCTCTAGTAGACTTTAGGGTTGCTAATTGAAATAAGATGTGATTAGAGAATTGATATTCCATGTTAAATAGGCCATTTAATTAATATGGTAAATAAGTTTGTCTTTACCACCAACTTACATTTGGAGACCCTGGTGATTGTTAATGTATTTGCCAGTTTGTCAGTGTTTTCATATCAGAGAGCATAGC
Source organism: Xenops minutus (assembly GCA_035221455.1). NCBI lineage: Eukaryota > Metazoa > Chordata > Aves > Passeriformes > Furnariidae > Xenops > Xenops minutus. Next base: position 14,900,784 of record JAWWEE010000040.1, read on the forward strand.
TGTTCCAGTAAGGGTTCAGTGAAGAAAGACAAAACTCAAAAACTTTCAAGCATAGAAGATATTCTGCCACAGAAAGTGTATGAAGGTCATTTAAAAGCTAATATCTATGCTTTAAGAAAAGTAGAAAAATGAGGGTTTTTTTCAATATAGTAGTGCTCCTGGCTAACAGCAATTATTTACCCTCAGGCACATATGGCAACATTCAAAGATTTGTCTTTAAATAGCTTTTTGATTTGAATCTTTCTAATATATTCAAGTTACACTGAGTGACACATTCAAGTTAGAATAAATAAGAGTATGCATTTTATTTAAAGTTGAAATGGGGATGTGAAATTTATGAAGTACCTCAAAAAGCTTGAGATTTGTAATAAAATTATAGAATTCAAAAATCAGACTGTGACTTATGGTTTACTAATTTAGGTAGAAAAAAATGCAGATTTGCAGAAATGTCCTGGTAAAAAAATGTTTAAATTGTTAATATATTTAATATTTACTTTAGTAATACCCTCTATTTACCTGTGATTTTTACTAGATCTCATTTCTTGATTTTAAGTGAATATTGGTTTGTACATTAAAGTATTTATTGCTATATTTTAACAATTGATTTTTGTATTTTTTTCACAATTTAACTGAAACCTTTTTGTTGCAGTTCAAAGTCACTACGGTTCTTATTTATACAGTTGAAAGTGATAATACCTTTTATTTTAGGCTGTTTCTATAATTAAAAAGAAAAAAAGAGATCCTAAAGAATTATTAAATACTAATAATGAATTTTTATGGTTGACAATGCCAATAATAATAAATCTGGGCTGATTAGATCATCTGATGGTATGTCCTTGTAATGTTTCAACACAACTGCACTTTCGTCAAATACTTTGGTGGTAGGAAAGCCATGTTTATTTTGGTTTTATGACAGCTGAGAGAGCCCTTAATCCTTAATCTTGCATAACAAGTGTGTGACATTTATTCTAGTGATGGGAGTCTTTCTGCTCTGCTAAAGACATTTACAAACTCTTTGGAACAGTGTTGTCACAGAACTTTTGAAGATACAAATGACATGGATGGAAGTGATAATTTACTTTCCGTTCAAATCTGAATGCCATAAAGTAGGATTTGTGGGTCTGTGTATGAGGGCTGAAGTCATAGATATTTTGATGGTTTAGTATGGGCTGAGGTACCTAATTTTAGCACATAGGTTCACACATGGAGAATAGTTTGAGTGACTGAATATGTTAAATGTTGAGAGCATTCTTTCAACCTTTCCATCAGTGTAAGTATGATCAAAGTGTAATCTGGTAATATCTAATTAGTTTCCCACTCTGCAATAAAAGCAGAATGCTGTAATATTTGCAGCAAGATAAAACTTGTTTGTCAAACCAAGCCAGTAGAGGCAAAACCACAATTAAAGAAAATTTCAGAGGGGGTAGATACTGGCCCCTGCTGCATACAGTAATTTCAGTTTTGAATTTCTGATCTAAATTAGGAGAAGGAGGACTTTATCCTTGGGTTTCTTATACGAGTTGATTGTGTATGTTAATCTCAACCTTTTTTTTTTTTTATTTTTCTCCCCTTAGACAAATGCTATAGGTCTTTATTCTGCCATAACAGTTTCTTTAGAATTTCAAACACCTCAGGTGGGCAAAAACTATTTTATGCTTCCTTCTAACCTCCTGCATGACGTAGTGGTGTTGTACCATGTGTTGTAAGAATAAACGTTAGTTACTGTCAGGGCAGCTTTCCTGAAAGCTCTGTGTGTTTGCAGCATATCAGTTTGTGTCAAAATGAGTCTCATCCCTGTGGCTGCACCAGAGGTGTTTTTGTTAATGAGATAAGATATACCATGTGACTGCTCACTATTCACGGACTTAATGCGGACAAGGAAATTTTGCACTGAATTGCTAGTCCTCTTTCAAGTTGCCACATGTTGCACTCTTTGTATACCACCTTCCTCTTGCCCTGAGATTCTGTTGATCTACATTGTTTCTAAGTATTAGGTTGTGCTGCACAGTTGCTTGTGGTTTCTTGCTCACAGAGAGCTGCACTTCACTGTAATTGTAATTTCAGTAATTCACTGGGCCTTGTGTGTATATCTAAAACCCCAGAGAGGACCTGGATTTATTCACTATCCAGAGAGATGAAAGCTCAAGAGAAACACCACCATAATAAGGCTGCATGTCAGGCATTGCTATGTGGAGTGGCTATATGAAATAACTTTGAGACCCCTAGCAGTGTTGGATTAAGAGCAAATTAGGAGTTAGTAGGAAGTCCAGGGCAGAAAACGAACAGTATTGTAGCAATTCATCATTTTATGTCCGATAAAGAATGACAAGAAAAATGAGGCTGCTGAAGACTGGAATGGCGATTGAGATATTGTCTGCAATCTTCTTGAAAAGTTGATGATGCTTACAAGAACTCATGAGCTGAAAACTTTGAAAAGAGAGTTCTTGCTTACCCTTTTAAGTATTTTTTCTTGTGATGTTAAGTCCTTTTGTAGAAGGCATTATATGAAACCTCTGTTACCTAGTATTTTTTAAATGGTTACTGCCATGACTTTATGGAATAATTAATCCAGGCCCAAATCCTAGTGGGATTGGGGTGGGATTTATTCCCAGACCAGTGTTACTATGAGTCAAGAAAGGCTCTTTGATCCTGAAGAAGCCTTCATCTGTTTATCGCTTCCTTGCTTACAGTTTTTTCCATTCCCTCTTACATGTTACAGGTGTCGTCCCTATAACCAGTATGCAATCTCATTTTTGCCTGCTTTCCTTCATTTTCAACAGATCTACTCTGACTAATTATATTTAAAACTAGTATTTTTTTTCCACAATTTGAATGCTATATCTAACATTCTTATTTTCATTATATAATTGAAGTTTCAGAGCATTTTATCATGGCTGTATCGGAGGTAATTCCTCAGTGTTTGTTTTTAAAATATGAAAAAATTGTCAGTTAAGCAGAGATTATTTTTTTCTTCAGGAAAATTGTAATTTTTGTACAATAAGTAGATCTGGTTAGAATATTCATAAAACTGAGTTTCTGAATGATGAGGCAGTAAGCCAGAGAACAACCCACTGACTCTAGAGAGCTGCTTTTCTTCATACTTGCAGAGTTGGTTATAGGGTAAATTTTGTTTAGGGTGCATTACTTCCTTTCCTTTACAAGACCAAGCTGAAGCCTTGATTGCTGCAGTATGTAAATTAATTTGAGATAATTAATCCTTCTGTCTAAACACCTAGACCTTTCTAATTAAATTCTACCAATTCACTACTCCTTGGAGAATTATGAATAGGACTCATACATTGAGGTTTTGAGGAGATAAAGTGGAAAAGATGTAACATATTTGTAGTTATTCTACTTAGAAGAGACTGAATGTAAATGAGGAATTGACAAATTGCTTTTATAAAGTGGAAGTTGAACAAGGAGCTATAACTAGATTAACTGGTTCCTTCTCCTTCTCCCAGGCCCTCCAAGTTTTGCTGTCTTCTAATTTACCAGAAAAGAAATTCTGGAAAACCTCTTGAGGACTGAGTGCTCAGGAATGTGAGGGATTTCTGCAGCCTGAGATGAAAAGATTTTATTTGCAATTATTGTATGGTCTTGAACTTCTTTTGAATTTTGGCATTAAACTTTAGTAACAAACTTCTGTTTTAATGCTTTTCTTTGACTAAATAAATAGAAGTTTTAGCACAATCTTGTATTAAAATGTTTTTATTTACACATTTCCTTGAAATTTTTTATGACATTTACACAAATTAAAATTGCATAAGAGCAGGGACATGAAACATAACTGACATTTTAACGTTTTTCTGCAAGTTGTAAAAGTATTAAGAAAACAACTGTTTTTTGAACCATTATAAAAGTTGTATGAAAAACTATTCAAAATAATTTAAATCACTTTTCTGTCATACGAAAATTCATACCACAGATTTCATTTTGATCTCATTAAGTTTTTTCTCATTAATTCAAATTGCCAGTAATATAATTTCCATATACAGAGGTATATTTCAATGCTGATTCTTAGTAATTTCCATAAATTTTTATAGTAATACTCATGACATCAGCAAAATTGATTGAAATTATCATAAACATGATGTGTGAAATACTCTTTGATAATTAAATGGAATATTGTTATCTGTGTTATTTGGGTAGGCAAAGAATGAAGAAAGCTTGAATTCAAGGCTTAGAAGTACTGAAAAGCCAATTACATCTTCTACAGAAGTCCAGAGAATGTCATATGCATTCCTCTGAAAAAGAGCTGCAATATACATGAGCTGCTCGGTGACCTGAAACTTTTTACTTACCTCTCAGTTCTCTTTGAAGCATTCTTTGCTTTCACATATTATGGAACACTTACTATATGTACAGAGAGGTGTATATATAACCATAACATGACACAGGAGTTGTTCAGCATTATCTTAGCTTGCTTTGAGATAATCATTGTTCGCTTTTTCAGTTTCTATGAATATGTTCCCCCACTCTCCCCCTGTTGCTGTGCTAATCTGTTGTCAGTGAAAGTATTTGGGAAGTGCTGAAGAGAGGGAGGATTGTGATGAATAAGATAAACAGCATTTGAATTTGGTTGTACACATTGATGATTCCTGCTTTGTACTGTGGAAAAGCTGAAGAAGGTCCACAAGTAAGCAAAGACCCGTATTGAGCCCATGCACAGGGACTTGGTACTTCTGTGCCAGTCTTCTGTGCTCTGTGGCAGGACTGATTTTGACTGCGATGGGAAAGCAGCTAGAAATTTTTTCCATTCATTTTAATATTTTTGACTTGTATTTTTTGAAAAAAACCCAAAGTTCCTTCAGGTAAATTACGTGAAAACAAAGACAGTGAAGATGTAGACCTGAATTTTAGTGCTTTAAAAAGCACTCTTTTGAAGCACTTGGACAGGTTATATTTTTAAATTGTTAATTTGATTTTTGTATGTCTCACTTTAAAAAAAATGAATTATTCACCATGTCTCAGCAATTGTCTATTATAGTTTTTCAGGCCTAATTGGGTAAAGAAATCTCACTATTTTACATCCTTTTATTCACTTTAAACAAGGAGGAAAATCCACGTGAAAATAACTAGCAGTGAATTGTTTGAATTGTTTGTCAGCTAGCAATGCTTGCCATGATAAACTGCTGTGTTTAGGATTGGTTAATAAAGCAGGATATTTGGAGGCATTCCAAACAGAACTAAGGAAAATGTGGATAGTGTTAAGAGGGCCTCTCATGCTTAGCTTATCAAGTGTTAGGGAATGAAAGGGTGAAGAAGGGCAAATATGTTAGCAGAACGTGTGTAATGCAGAGCATTGATTAATAGGGGATCAGAGAACTATAAATTGCCTTTAATATTTTGATCCTTTTATTTTTGTGTTTGGATTTTAATTATATATCTGGACAAATTCATCTCTATCTTTCAGCATGACTTGTTTCAGTATTAATGTTTTAGTTGCAGTTTGACTAATTCTTTAGTGAGCACTTTGTTCTGGCTTTGAGCTATATAACTATTTCATTTAAGGGTTATTTTTTTTTATTTAGTTATAATAGTATAAAAGTCCTAATGAATGTAGTTGAGTTTTACCCAGATATGCAATTTGTGTGGCTTGGTAGTAATAGAGTTTTTTCTCTAGTTGCTTAACCTACTGGAATTTAGTGTGGCATTTAGTATCAAATATATACAAGTGGATCTGTTTGTGTAAGTGCTCTCTCAGTTTGCTTTGATCAAAATTAGGTGATTTACTTATTTAATTAGTGGATTTTTATCTAATTGTACCAACCCAATTCTGGCATTTGTTGGGATATACCTTGAGAAGGTGTTAGTAACAAACATGTATTTTCAAGTAACTGTATGTAGTTGGTAATAATATATTGCTAAATGTATTTTACTCATTAACATATGTGATGCCTAGTGAGGGCTTGGGACAGTGTGAACTAAATTCTTACCTGCTGTAGAATTCATCTTTGGGTCCCATTTGTTGTTTCAAGATTTTAATGTAGGGTACCCTGCTTGTTCGTTTCACTGTTCCTTAAACTTCACAGTGGAGCTGCATATTTGAGTAATTCCAGGTTAGTTTTAGTTGGACAGAAATGGGTTTGCTTATGCTTAGGTCACACAGCTAAATCAGGACTTTCTCTTTTCCAACCCAAAATGTGCATTCCTGTCTTTTCTTTTTGGTCAGCATTGGCTTTTCTCTGGCACAGTGGATCAGTTCAGTTAAACTGGCTGGAAACTAAGCCCATAATAAACTGATTAATTTAACTTTCTGCACTCGTCTTGAGGATCAGAGGTGAATATGAGTGGGGATGTGGGGACAGGAGTGTGTTAGGCAAGAAAGGAGAATCAAGGTCTCTGATGAATGCCAGGTAACGCTGAGGCTGTTTTAGCTATGTTGTTAAACTGCATGCTCATTATAAGAATTTGTGAATTCCGCTTAGTTTTTGCTTAACAAGTTAGGGAGCACTCAGAAAAGCATCTCAACAGGCAGATAGATATAGGGTATGGCAACCTGTTTTGCTAGTATTTTTATTCCTAGTACTGTCTTGAAGGGCCTTGATTTATTATAGATAGTGCTGTTTTATAAATTCAATCCTTCTCTAACTCTGTTTCAATTTTTATTTCATTCTCTTTAATATACTGTCAGATTTCCAAGCTAATTAGAACAGTTAATCAAAATGTTGGATGCACTGTTGCATAGTCTTGGGCTTTGCCTGCTTTCGTTGCTTATCATATATAGATTTTATTTTTTTTATGTTACTTGTGTCATGTTTTCCTTTTTTTTTTTAATGTAGTTTTGTTCTTCTTTATAATGAAAGTGTTGAAAGTTGTATCATCCTGAGGCAGTGGAGGAGAAAGTATATCCAGTCGTCCCCGTGACCTCCATTTAAACAAAATTAAGTTCTTGAAAATCCATTCAGTTAACCACACAAATTGCAAAACCAAAATTCTTGGGTTTTTTTGGACTGGCATATACTTAAAGCTTGAATAAAGTGTGCGCTGGGATAAAATATCTTGTTTAGTTTGATTACAGATGTAGAGTAGTAATAGTGCTGGATACTTAAATCATAAGGATGTATTAGTTGACAAAGGAGAATGTACCTCAGCTTCACTATTTTTCAGGGTAAAAAGAATGTATTTTAAATAAAACTAGTTTTGTGGATAATTCTAAAAAAGGTTCCTATCTATTTGGAGTGGAATAAGCCTAGTTAAAGTTAAAATTCTCTGGCTGTTGTTAACAATAGCTGTCAAAAAGAGAGACAATTAAGATTATCTTAAGTATATCCAACTGCTTAATTGCTTGTTATTTTTAGCTTACTGTGTGAGGAAAAATCAGTATTTTGAGTAATGATATTAATTGCTCAGTGTATTATGAGTGTCTGTTTAAAATAAAACAAAAAATACTCAACTCCTGAAATTTATTAGTCCTTTACATTTTTTCAATTTTTAAATTACCTTCAAAGAAAGGACAATCTATACAATTAGAGCATAGGTTCTTGAATGTTAATACTGAATAAAATACCCAGTACATAAAGAATATATGAAAGATTGCTTTGCATGAAAAAAAAAAGTCATTAACAGGTGTGAGGCTTAAAGTCCGTGCCATTTTGTGTTAGTAGTTACCAGGTTTGTCAGAATTCAGCTCACAAAGACAACACTCGGTCTTTTAAATCATAAAACTTACAGAAGGAAAAAACCTCAAACCCACCACCTTTTGAAACATAAAGCAATAAGACTTTAGTTCTATTGTTAACTTCTCTGTTGCATTTATGTTTTCATACTTCAGTCAAAATCGAATTCAAGTTTGGATGAGAAGGGAGAAAGAACAGCTGTCACAGTTGTATTCATCTACTGGAGTTTTATGAAGCTTCTCTGTCACTGGTCACATGCAATTTAAATCCGTTTGCTTTCTGTTTTCATACAGGAAAGTAGACTTTATGAAATCTTAATAATGTTGCTATTTACAGCCTAGGTATAGTACTTTTCTGATTATTCAAACAATTTTCAGGTAATGGTGTCTTCGAGTTTTATAGTTCTCAGCTGTTGTATACTCAATTTTGTGGGCAAAATATAATTCAAGATTATTGATTTGAAATTTTTCTCATGAGCTTCTGTTTGATAACTGAGTAGTATATATTTTTCTTTTTACTTTGTAAAGTATTTACTTTAGTCTTTTGTGCTTATACTTTCATAATGCCTTAAACTGAAATCATCTTTGTCTAAGAACATTTCTTTAGTGTAATCTCCCTGATTTTAGTATCTGATACCAATTGGTCCAGTTTTTATAAATAATGAAATATAAAAAGAAAGATGTTTTCCCCTGTTTTAAAAGCTATTCCTAATTCTTGTTGTTTTGAGTCAAAAAAAATATGGTAATAAGAGGAATAGAAAAGTTAAAGTGGTGCATTTGTAATAAAGATTGCATTAGGGATTACTCAGGTATTTCAACTTTAAAAACTTAAATGATTTCTTGTCAATATACCTTCATGGGAAAACTGTGTTTTATTGAAAAGTAACTTTCCCTTTCTTTGGGAGAAGAGAGGAGAAAATATGCTTAAAAAAAAAAAAAAAAGAGTCCCTTTACAAATGTCAGCATTATTTTTGTTAGACTTTGAGTAAAAGGAGAGAACTTTTATATACTTAAGAAGAAAATGTCTGAGTTTTTCAGACTTGTCTTATTAAAGGATGCTCTTCTTTTTTTCAGAATAGCTTCTACATATTAAGTTGCTGTGCTCTGAGCCCCAAAGCTGTCACTTTAACCTACCTAAATAAGTGTTTCAAAGCGGTATCATATCTAATTATCATGCTGCAATATTTTCTTTGGAAGTGTAGTAAGCAACAGTTGCATTTTTTGATCTGTGTTTGACTGACAAGCTTTTAAAAAAGTGTCTAAAGGGATTGAGAAAGATTGGCTGCAGAGAAAAGCTTTAAGAGCAGCTATCGAAGAAGGAAACACCTATCTCAAAGATTAAAATACATGTTCGACAGGGAGTTTATCAGACCTAATGATTTCTGATGCCCGGTAGTAATTACTTCAAGGTACTGCTGTTTGAAATAAATGTTCTTTTCTTAAAGATATTGCTGTATATGACTTTCTTCTGAAGTAGAGAATTAAATGAAAGTCTTTCATCTTTTTCTTTGTTAACGTAAGATAGTAACTGAAAAAAATGGCAATTGCCAGTTCCTCTAAATGTTTTTGGAGTACAATTATCTTCCTACTCTTCTTCTTATTACCAAAATTTTTTATTGCTGTTAGAGCAAAAATAATTGGATTCCATTTCTTTAAACTTACAGCTTCTTGTTATCTCTTCTGCTCTCTCTATGTTCCTGCAAGTGGAGGCAGCTGTAGGTGGAGTTTGAGGTTTTGGGTTGTGGGTTTTTTTTTAGATTTGTTTGTTTGGTGGTGGTTTCTTTGTGGGTTTTTGTTTGTTTGTTTGTTCCTTTTGTTGTTTTTCTTTAAATCTGTGTTGAATGCTTCCATTTCATATCAAAGAAGTGTGTCTTGAGAATACTGATCAGTATACTACAATGTATTGCCCAGCCTCCACTATTTTTTTTTTTTTTTTAGTAAAGCTGTGGTGTGAATACTTTTTTGAAAAGCAGCCAGGAAGTTCAAGCCTGTATAAAACCCATCTCCTTTTACATGGCTGTCATGGTTTTACACATTAGAGGAAAGTAGAGACTTGAAAGTTGCTAATAAAAATTTCTTCAATCATATCGGTGCCAGGAAGTTTATCAAAGAGTCAAGAAGTCTGACAGAGGTGTGATGGAACCTATGAAATGTCACCTCATAGCAGGGGAGCTATGTGCATTTTTTGCTTAGATGTTTCTTGTGAAGAAACTTTCCAGACCCTGTCTTACAGACAAAATCAGAAGAATTCTTTTGAATTTTTGTTATAGGAGATGTATAGAAGAAATCTCTAAATGAATCAAAAAATTCTAAGAGAAAATGGAAGTAATCAGAGGTTTCTAACAAAATCAAATTAACGTTTCTGTACTGTGATAATATCCTCTTATGGACCATGAAAGCAGTCTAGTGTCTGTAAACTTGTCTTTTGTTCTTCTCCTTTATAAATCAGTTGGCGTGATAGATACACGTTCATCCTGTGAACTCTGCCTTGCCTTTTTTTTTTTTTTTCATGGTTATACTCCCTCTTTCTCTAACTCAGAGAGTCTTCCAGATTGAGTTACTTATCAACTTACCTGAGTTACTGCCTTCTGTGTTTTACTGGAGGAAGTCTTCAAGACCTTTAAGTTTACTTAGTTTAATTAATTTAATTTTATACTGTGATTAAATGCACAAGTTATAAAAATGCAGAGGTGGCATAATTATACTAGTTTCTCTTTTATTTCTGCTATTTTAAATCTACTGGTGAGTAGATTTGCTTCTTGGCCTATAAGTTGTCTCTGCTGTCTGTTCTTCCTGAAAGTTTATTCCACATTGTTTTACTATTGCCAGGCATTTCTGTTTCCTCCATGAAAGTCTGTGAGGTCAAAACAATTGTTCCATTGGATATGTGATTATTTTATTAATTATACTGTATTTTTAAATTTTATTTTTATTTATCTTTTGTAGCAGTTTTTACTGTGAGGGTTCTGAGACCCTGGCACGGGCTGCTCATAAAAATGGGGGTGCCCTATCCCTGCAATTGTTCAAGGTCGGGTTGGATGGGGCTTTGGGCAACCTGGTCTACTGAAAGGTGTCCCTGCCCATGGCAAGGGGTTTGGAACTAGATGATCTTTGATGTCTCTTCAACTAAACCATTCTATGAGTCTTTTCTTGAGATAGAGATTCACAATCCTGCTTGTGTTCTGATTCAAGTACCTCAGGTAGTTTAGAGCTTGATATGGATTTTATTCTTGCCTAGTATTTAATTGTACTCTATATTAAATATTATTTTTCATTTTCATAAGAAAAAATAAGCTCAAAACTTTTGTCATAACTAATGTGAACAAGTAAGTCAGATCTAGCCTTTGTATTAATTTGAAATGTTTGATGCTTTCAGGTAACTCAGATTTGTCCATTAAGTCAGTCTTTATTATTCAAATTTGTTTGTTTTTTTTTCTTCTCTGTGGCATACCAAAAGATACTTGAGGAAAAAATATTTTTGTTTCCTATGTATATAGAAAAAATATCTGTTAATGGAAGTCCTGGTTTAGTGCATAGGATGATGTGGATTTTAATTACCTGTTTTTAAAGTTTGTTTTGCATCTGTATGTGTGTTTCTAAATTTTAAATGTATCTGTTTAAAGACGATATGTTATTTCATGATGTTTAATGCACACTCAGAATTTTAAAAATGCAATTAATTTTTTAATATGAATGTTAGTGTAAAAACCAGTGTATTTTTCAAGTTTGAAATACGTTTTGTGGTTTATCTTGTCTAATTTTTGAAAGCCATTAAGAAACTAATAGAGTCGTACTATGAGGAAGTCATGAGAGGTTAGTGAAAGGTATTTTATTTGAAAGTACAGACTAGACATGTTGTGTCATGGGACTAAATGGAAAACAATATCTTGAACAATAGTAGAAGCAAGTAAAATGAAATTGAAGAGAAACCAAAGGCTCTCTTCAGGTATAAAAATGAAGGAATTGTGAAGGAGAAAGTTAATTACAATTAATGTAGCTATGGGAGAGACATGTATTCCAAAGGGAGCAGCATATTTTAGTTCTGGCTTCTGCATTCGTATCCCTCTCCCCGTGGTCTCCATACAGTTATAATTAACGATCATCTTTCCATAGTGAAGCGGCACAAAGGTGGTTATACTTTCAGATCTAAATCTTCTCAAGCGTGCTTTCCAACAGACTGGGAAATTAATTTAATCACTTCTATGCCATTAAGGGTGGCTTTTGACATCCAAATACCACAACTTTGTGTGTTTATTATGAAGTAACTCACAGGAAGAAAAGCTAAAAGAGAAAGAGTTGCTCAAGCAATGACAACGTGCTGTACAAATGCCAGGAGCATAACATTCAAATCCTGTTGCATAGATCAGTAGCATCTGAACATCTAAAAAAAGATTTTCAAATTAGGTGGATCAGTACTTTAAACAGAATTGTAAGCAGATTTTTTTGGGTTTATTTTCAATGAGATATTTGGTTAGTAATGTTTTATAACTTTTAAACCAATACAAATAGATTTTTTTGGAGTTTTCTATGCTGAACTCTTAAAAATTGGCTTTGCTTGTAGTTTAAATGCAAACCTTTTAAAATCATAATAATAAAGTCATTGGGTTTTTCATCAGCAAGGGGATATTTTGCTTGTTTTTTATTTGAGAAATCTGATATTTTTAGTTTTCACTTTAAGCTGTGGTAAGCTGTGGAAAACAGGTTTATAAAGCAGATGTGAAAAATTAAGTACTTAAGCACAATAATCAAAAAAGAAAAAAAATTTGCAAAACAATTTTTCTTCCATAAATTTTCATTGCATTTTTTCATAGAATCAGAAAGGACTTGATGTTTTTTATAGCACATTAGTTTTGACAAACCCCAATACATTAAAAAAAATTGGCTTATTAATCGGTTTTCATCAAAGACATTTGCGAACTGATTTATGTGTTCCATCTTCAGTTAATTATGAGATAAAAATTTATCATTCTATGACTGTAATTTAAAGACAACTACTGTCCTTAATAGTAACATTCTGGAAGAAAATGAGACAAACTATACTATTACTTTTGAACAGACGGAGCAGGGCTTTTATCCTAGAGGTTTGATTATTTCTTTATCTTAACGATAAATAACTATGCAGTATGTAAAAATATGGTTGAATTTCCTGAATACAGCAAGCCTTGTGGCTTTTTTTGCCTCAGAAGCATATGGGATAGTTTCATTAGGAAATTGTAAATCACAGCAGATTAAGCTAGCTAAGGAATGCTCTCCACAGTTGAACAATATAAGAAGTAGTGTTGCCTGCAGAGTGCATTCTCCTCTAATATGCTTCTTCAAATTTAGTATCTGCAGTTTGTACTAGAAAGTGGAAATAATGGATGGTACTTACATTCTGTTGTAAATAAGGCAAGAAGTCTGTAAAGTGGATTTTTTCCTTATTAGCTGTGAATGATGTGGGAGATTATAAAATAAGGAAGCATGTAATTTTGATTAAGAAATTTGATCGATATTACATAGTGTGGATTTGCAGCAAACTGCCTCTCTTGCAGGCTTGTGCATATGATGTCACTGAAGAACAGCTATTTCCTCTGCCATCCATTTTAATTTGAGAACTTACTTAGTTGTGCTGTTCAGTTACATTAATAGCTTAAATTAAAAATTGCTTAATGAATGAGTGAATTTGTATAGAGTTTTATGGAAATGGTTGCTGAGCTTCTTTGACAACAGCAAATTTTTCAGTTTTCTGTCACGGAAAAAAACTAAATTTCTGAGTTTTTAGAAGTTTTTCTGTTTACATACAAATTTTTGGATAATTTATATTACTTTTATATTTTTCCAAGTTAGAGTTGAACCTTTGGCCTTTTTAAGTTATCCAGGTATTATATTAAACATATTGCTGTTTATGGGATTGTTCAAATGAATTCTCTTTGCCAGCTTTCTATTATGAAATAATTACATGCAAGGCAGTTTCTTTTTTAGCTTTTCCTTTTTTTTATAGTTTCAGGTAAGAAGTATTGATTTTAAATATTTTTAAAAGTTAAGCTTGCATATGCAGGTACATAAACTGTTTTTTTTTAAAAAATCTTTTAAATACATTGTGGCCTTGAGTGCAGTTGATTTTTTCCCCTCTCCAATAAATAATTCTTTTTAAAATTTACATTAATTTATAGATTCTTTTTAAGGTGTTTCCAGTGCCAGAGTGATGATCTCTAAATAGCCCTCTAATCAATCCTATACCTTAACACAGGGAAGCCCTGTGTTCCTGAGGTTTGCTTTAGACTTGTTTGGCCGTGATGTGGTTTGCTCTTATCCCATACTTATGTTTTGTGTTTGTGTGTGTGCGCGTGCATGGGCTTGATGCTTGAAAAAATTAAGTAATAAGCACAAACTAGGTAATTAAAAAGGCTGTATGGGAGACATGTTCAACCTTTAATCTTTCATTTCCTACTCTCCAGGCACCTTTTGTATTTCTCAGGAAATCCCCTTATCAGGCATTCTAAGAAAATGCTCATCAGCATCCTGTGCTCGTCATGCATCCTAGTTGCTAATTATGAGTCCTGTAATTTGGTATCACATGCACCACTTCTCCCTGGCAAGCTGTTTTGGTTGACAGCAGCAAACCTGTTGAAGCTAATACTCTGAGAAGAATTTGTGCTGAGCGTTGTGTTCTAGATTGCTGCTCAAATCAATTTTTAAGCAGAGCTGCCATCTTATAAACTTTGAAGGCTCCTATTTCACAATAACATCATGCCCAAGGATGTGGTTTATACTCTTTATTGCAATTGTAAAGTGTATTTACTGGTCACATTTCCCACCCATGTAAGAGGTTGCCAGGCTTGTATTTGGTGTTATGGAAGTTCTGTGGGTCGAAGACCTGTCGGTGTCATAAGGTTCACTTAATTCTCCTTTTTACCTGGTTTTGGTTGTAGAGTTTTTGAAGTAGTAGTGATATTTTTCATCTTCCTCATGCCTGACTTGCGCAGCAGTAATCTCAGGCTGCAGCCCATGAGGAACTGATGTCTTTTGTATAATTTGCAACATGAGCTGAGAATTTCCTTTTTTCAAATAAATCTATCATCCTTAAAAACAGGCCTATTTCTATGCAGATATGTGCAGTGGGTTATGAATATGAATTAAGGGTGAATTCTGGATTATTTAGTGTGGGGGAAAAAATTATATTTGTCATTAAAATGTAGTCAAGAAAAAGCCTGAGTAGAAAAATCTTACTGGCAAGCATGTAGGCCACTTAAAAGAAGTCTGAATGATTTACTGATTACTTTCATACAGAACCTGAAATTAGGGAATAAGTATATGAAATGTTTAATCTTTTGTGGTAAAGCAAATTGAGAGTACTTGCAGGGTCATACATTAATTCTGATGAGCATAAAAATTCAGTCCAAGTGATCAAGTTTATGGTGTTTTTGGTCATGATGATTTACCTTGCTCTCCAGGTCAAAGGAGATTGTAAGAGTTGTCGTTCTTTAAAACATCATTCTTATACTGATGTATAAAGAGACTGGTCTTGCTTCCTGTTGCATCCTAAGGAAATCAACTGAAAACAAATATAAGATTATTAACAGTGTTAAAACAGACAAGTCATCAATACATTCCGTATGTGAGAACATGACTGGTCATAGAGGAATGTTTGAAATGCAGAAAGGTCATGTTTACTGAAGCCTGGACTGATGAGATGATTAAGTTGTGTGGTTTTGTTTGGTTGGTTGTAGTTTTTTTTGTTTTGATTTGTTTGGGTTTTTGGTGTGTGTTTGTTTGTTTGTTTTAATTTTACCTTTGTGACTAGTATCACAAAGAAAGGGAAGGTTTTACTTTGCTGATTAATCCTTAACAGCTCAAAAGCTGTTTCTATCAGATTAATATGCAATTAGGGCTTTTTCAATGAGAGAGATATTGATGTGGTTTTGTACATATTTAATTAGGTAATTGTTACTGAAAGAATTTACATTTAAATGGTCTGTTATGTCCTGATCTCCTTAGAAAAAACATTGTTTTAGTGAAGCAGTGACTGAATAGCTGTTTCATAAAGCTTTTGGAAAAATGAGTTTGAAGTGGAATGTGTAAGAGCTTCTAAATGTGGAAATACTACTGTGCACCTCTGCATGCAATCATATTCATGGGATTTTGTGGTTAGTATATTTGGGTGGTAGCATTTAGGTTAGCTCCATCTGAAGATAAAACATCTGAAGTAGATCACAGCAAAGTAAGCTTTATACAGACAAGTGCCTGTGCAGATATGGTCAAAATGGTTTCCTTGCACCACTGCCAGAGCTGTATCATTTGGACTAGAAGGATATGGTAATACTTTTTTATATTAGATGAGAAATAAATTTACACAAATTAATGCTAAAAGAAAAAGAGAACAATTTAAAATGTTCAGATAATTAGCCAATCTAATATTTCTATGTATTATTTTGTATATTGTGTGTATGTAAAGAACAATCATACTTGGTGGTCTTGCAGTCTGTTTTGGGCTCCAGCATTGGGTCTTTCTTGTACTGCCCTCTGTTTTGTCCCCTGCCTCCTACTCCAGTGAATTCATGGGAGTTTTGCTGTTTTTGAGCATTGAGAAACCATCTCAAGATAAAAAGCTAAAGTTAAAACATTGATAACACATTTAAATATCTGATTCATTAAAAATGGGTTTCCGTTGAGGGAATGTATGCTTTATTTAATAGAGTTATCTTTTGTATGAGCTTCCTTAGTGTAAGGAAGTACTAAAACTATCAAGTTACATTTTTCATTTTTTTCCACTTTGTAAACTGAGTTTTGGTGTTGGCAGCAAGGTTTGGAGAAGTTCTAAGTGCAGGTTGCACTTTCGTTGGTTGCATTTGAACGCAGTTGGACAGAGATTGCTATTTGGATCTATTGAGAGGGCTGCTGGTTACTTCAGCAATATCATTTTAGTAGTATCATACATTTTCAATATTTTATTTCAGGACATGATTTCTTCATAAATAAAATTCTCTCTGAAGTTAAATTTTTCCAGTTCTTTAATGCAAAAATTTGCGTTGTATGATTCCATCTGTCTGTGATGACAAATGTTTTTATGCATAATCTGTACTGAGAAGGTGAAATTCCAGTGTTCTTTAGAAGAAATCAATTACTTCTAAGAGACAGAGGTTGCATATGAACTTAATTTTAACATATTGAACAACTTTTACCAAAATCATCAGTTTGGCTTAATCTTATATTAAAATCTGTTTTTAATGGCTATTTAGCATGTTTATTTTCTACTATCACTGGAAAACTAAATCTGTAAGTAGCTGTAAGTAGTATTTTTTTCATTTTTTTTTTCATTTTAGCCTTATGTCTCTGCCTTTGGAAATGGATCCAGTCAAAGCTGTGTAGAAAAAGTTACTCTCTTCCCACTGTGGGAAGTTTCAGAAGGATACCCTGGGAATGAGTAAAGAACAGCTTACATCATGCTTAACAGCAATGCACATATTCAGATCAGCATGTCATAGACTCCATGCTATAACAGTTTTCTTCCAGGCTAGTCTTTTGCTGTCTTTTGCAGTTACATAGATAACATAATCAAGATCTTCACAGGAAACTAAAGGAAATGAGAAATGTTTCTGTAAGACTCTGTG
This sequence comes from Xenops minutus, assembly GCA_035221455.1. Taxonomy (NCBI): domain Eukaryota; kingdom Metazoa; phylum Chordata; class Aves; order Passeriformes; family Furnariidae; genus Xenops; species Xenops minutus. Next base: position 14,917,992 of record JAWWEE010000040.1, read on the forward strand.
ATCTTTTTTCCCCTAGATATTGATACATGCACACAGTGGCCTTCTCTTTTTGTCCATATTCTTCTATACCTGTCCCTTCAGATTTCACTCATCGAAAATAAATTTAAAGTTATTTAAAACCAGAAATTGCAATTTTGTTCTTAAGCACAAATAACATCTCATGTACTTTTGGGATGTTTTTTTTTGGTGCTTCTGTTGTTTTTCCTGAAATCTTGTCTGCTCCTTCTTTTCTAAACTAATCTAGTGTGTTTATTTCTTCATCCAAAAGAGCAAAATACCCCAAAAAACTGCCCCCCCCAAAAAACCCAACAAAACCACGAGAGAGAGCAACATGGAGCTTGATTGCTTTTCCCCCTTAAAACTGCATGGAAAAAGAAGCATTTTGCACTATGTGCCTACCCAAATAAACAAATAAATGTTAAATATGTAAATTACAATTTTGCATAGCATTCTGCCAATGAAATGTTCTTTAATTAGAGCTTGTCATTAAAATGGATGGCCTTTTTTGATTTCATCTGTAGTGTGGAAAAAGATCATCTGGATATTCAATGTCAGTTTTGAACTTCCTCAATAAAGTGTAGCAAATTAAGGTGAATTGGTGCTGCAGAAACCTTTGTACATCACTGAGCACTTGCTTGTCTGCTTGTGTTTTTGTGATACTGTGCCATCTTGTCTGGATGCTTCCACAGTGTAGCTCTGTGTTCTGTATACACCACATTCAAATCTTAAAGTACCAGTTAATATAACATATCCAAAAATATACTACTTAGCTGATTTAATGAAAATATTTTTAAGTAATTAGACTTTTTCTTTGAAATATTTGCTTACAGAGTTTTAAGCAAAAGTCTCACATGGTTGTTTTACAGAGAGTAAATACTATCAGGGTATAATTGAAGTACAATTGAGTTGTCTTACACATTTAATTAGATGGTTTTTAATTTCAAAACTTTATTATCTGACTTTAGAAGAGATGGCTTAGTGATGCATTGGAAGCACAATGGGATTGCATATTAAGCTAGAAGTAGCTTATATATTTAAAGAACATATAAAAAAATATTGAGTGTTTATTTTGCATTTAAGAGGCTTATGGAAATGCTAGAGATCAGTCCATTTAAGCCATAGAAAAACATAGTGTTCTTTGATGTCTCTTCAGAAGGGAGAGACAGAACAAGATGCCTGGATGAGTACTTCCTAAAAGAGCTATTTTTATTTCTGTAATGGCTAAGCTTGCGATTCCGTGACTTTATAATTGGGGACTATGGATTCTTTTAGTGAAAGAACTGAATATCCTTAAATCCTTTCTCTATCTGTTGCTTTATAGGGTCACCCAAACAGAGCAGAGAGAATTTGATAATAGTGGCCTTTCCATCTCTAATTTTTTTCTTGTTGTTCCCTGTGGAATAATCAGAATTTTACCTAGAGCAGTGACTTTATGACAGACCTGTACTCTTCAGAAGGGCTTATTGTGATGTTCTCTTTGTGCTTGGTGAACATACCTGTGATGGACAGTAATTGGAACAATTGAAAAGTATTTCTTAAAAGCTATATTGTATTTTCTGGGGGAAGAAGAAAAAGGTCATTCTAATTTGATAATCTATCTGTACTAGAACAACCAGAATCTAGTTTTTCCAAAATATTAATGCTGGAATGTCTTTGCTGTCCCAGTTGCTTTGTTCAGCCTAGGTTCACAAACTGCTATAGTTTTCTGACAGCTTGTTGCAGGTGGTTCAATCACAGGATGGAAAGTCTTTTGATGGGTTTTTAAAGTTTTATTTCAGGTAGTTTTAGACATCCCGAGTTTAGAGGTCTGCATTCTGAGGCAGTCCTTTTAAGACCAAATTATAGCTAATACTGATTTATTTTTTTTTTAATTTATTTTAGGTTACTAGTTTAGAACAAGTCAGGTAATACTCCGTCACTACTCGTTCATCTTTGTTGGCTGTGAGGGGAGGGGAAGATGCTCACCTTTGATGGTTATGTGTGTCTTCAGCTTTTTTGTTGGTTTAAATCCTGCTGTGAGAATATAATGTGAAATGGTAGATTTTGTAAGAGGACAAAAAAAGAGGTAAGATAAGAAAGATGAGAAAGAGAAGATAAGTCTTTTTCATTTGTTATCTTTTCATACCCACCAGCAGAAGAGTTATTGTGTTGTGCTACGGTTCATAGCCTCCTATTTGTTCAGAAAATAGCAGTATCATGAAAAGAAAAGGTGCTCCAAGGCAGGAAATTTGCAAAGGAACACATTATCTAAGTAGTTGTAATCTCATTCTCTCAGCAAATGTTTAGTGGAAGAGGGCCTGCAGTCTGCTTCGTTCAAAGGGAAGTTCAGTACATGTTTGTGTTTAAATATTAGGAGCTCTAGTACATTTATTGTTTTTTCTGTAGACGTAGTGAAGCAGAGTGGGAATGGGTTACTTCTTTTTTTGCCATTTAAAATATAAAAATGAAAATTAAAAATACTAATGAGACTTTTTTTCCACTGGAGCACTGGTTTATGAATATACAATAAACTGTATAACTGTAAGACTCTCTTGTGAGTTAACATGTCTAAGATATATCAAAAAGTTTGTTCCTGATCTAGATTTCTTTTCTGTCTGGAAAAGTTTTTCTTTTCTAAATTCATGTGAATATTCATTCTTACTTTGAATTTCTGAACTGTTAAAATGAGCTTCTTTGCTGAAACTTGTAGGGTTTTCTTTTTTAAAATCTCAAGGCACATCAGGTTGGAGGTAGACAGGTAGATAAAGACTTGATATTTTTTACAGGTTCATATGAATCTTGATACAGTCTTTTTTTATTCCATGTTAATTTTCTGCCTTTCTGTAAGTCTTGTGTATACTCTTAGTAATTTTTCTGTTAGTGCACTTAGCAAAGAACATGTTGACATTTCTCTGTTACTTTTTCAGAACTTTCAGAGATCTTTCTGTTGTCTTTTTTTGACTGCAAAACTGGCATGTCACTTTGGATTAACTTTGCCAAAGGTACATCACCTTAGCTACTTGTCTAATTATGAGGTTTCTTCATTGCTAGGTGCTTTGGTCTTCTGTTGATGCTAGCCTGTTTGCCTTCCTTCAGTCCCTTCTTATCTCCATTGTATTCAAGCATCTTTACCATGAAAATACTTTTGTATTATGCTAGGCTCTTCTCTTAACGTGTTTTCTGTGGAGGAGTTTGATTTAGTAAGTGAAATGAAGCCAAGTTTGTTCTAGAAGCTGTCTTCAATGAGAAGAGACTAATAGAGAAAGTGATGGGTCCTGAACATTAAGGGGAGCATTATCTCCCACTTATTGTCTATATTACCCCCATTTTCTGTAGAGCATTGTAAGAATTTGCTGTCCATTGTGAGGAATCTGCCCTGCTTTTTACTAGGGGGAATATCCTGCCGGCATTGGGTAAGGATTCTCTTCCTCCTCACAAAAGGATCCTCTGTTGAAAAAATTTGTTGTTATAGACTGCTGCTTCATTGTTTTGCAAGGCAGTGTTATATCTGAGTTTATTATACAGAGCATTTGAAATATGCTGAATACTTGTTTATCTGTGTTTGTAAAACTACTGCAATGCAGAGATGACATTCCTTTAATAACCAGTAAATGACTGCTGTTGCATTGTTTACAACCCTGCCAACTCTGAGATCATCCTGTGCAGATGCTGTTCTTTAAAAAGACAATGTAGCTTAGGTGGTAAAATTTTGGTTCATGTTGAAATGTGAATTTCTTCTAATATGCTTGTGTGAAAGACAGTTTCCATGAATTAGACATTATTGGGGTTCTGTGCTTTTACAGGATCACAGTTTTTTGGGGGTGGAGGGTGGAAATCATCTTTTTCCTTGCATCTGATTTCCTTCTAATTCTAAATATGTGCCTGAAAAATAAATTCTCCTTGAAAAGCTGTAGTTGCTTTCTAAATAAATTTCAGTGGTTTTCTAAAAAGTATTTTTCAAGACTTTTTCTTCTGTGAAGACTGGCAACATATTTACACATTCTGTGCATGATGCAATCATAGTCATCTTCTTCAGAAATTGTTCATATGTAGCTTGAGGGCTCTCAAAGTACTTCTGTTCCTCTTTCAGGTGTGAAACACTTAGAATAAAGTAATTTATTATATATTAATTCTGGTTAACCAGGCGTGATTTGAGATTTTCACAGTCTGCAAGAAATTAAGTATTCATTAACATTTAAAGCCATTAGATGACACAGTTGAGCAATAAATGATTCATTTAGTCCCTGTTAAAGTAAATGTGCATTGAAGTTTCTGACTAGAAGATTAGTGGTGGCTGTCTTTGTTTTCAATTATTTTCCTCATCCTTGCTTTATTTATTCTGTGCACTTCATTGACTTGTCTTTCTCTCTCTTTTCCTGAAACAGAAGAAGAAGAAGTGGAAAATTTTGATGTTTCCAGGCTGCCTGAAGAAGTGCTGCAGAACATAGAAGCTGACAGTTACTGGTGCATGAGCAAGTTGCTTGATGGCATTCAGGTAAATTGATTTTTCCTGTCTGTAAGTAGTGGAGTTAACTGATTAATGTCATGGCTTTGAACAGCTTTAAAGTTGTTGAGAAAGAGTACATCTATGAAAAACGGGAGAAGTTGATCTCCCCATTGAAAAAATACTCTGCTAGTTTGGCATAGAAAGGAAAGAAAAAAATGTGAAACTTCTTTTCATCAAAATGTCTGCATGTGTCATTGTGGTATGATATTCTTGAGCAGAGGTGAAATCTCCAATTCTAAAGGCACGTTTTCTACCTCAGAATGTTTGCTCAAGATCTCACTGAGGGGATGAAAAGCTGGCTTATTTATTAATTTTTAAGTCATTAATGTAGCAACCTATAAATGCTTGCTATATTAATAGTTCCTGAAATTATCCTCATATTTTTAAAATATCAATTTAAAACTTGAGACTTATGCTACTTCACTGCTTGAGTTTTTTCAGAGTGGAGAAGCTTTAAATGCAGGCACAAATTTCCTGTTGAATTCAGCAAATTACAGTCTAATAGTGGTGGATTTGTGTGTACGTGTTTGCGTTCATGGGCTTGTAAGTTTATGAAGATTAGAAGTTTCTACAACATTCTTTCCTATGACATATGTTGTAATGTGAATGTTTCATTGGCTAAGGCATAATGGCTAGGCACATTGTGAATTGAAATTTGTAACAGAGTTCATGTTTGACAAAATTGTTACAAAATTGAGTCAACAATAGAAGTTTTTAACTTTTTTGGTATATTTCTTCTGGTTAAAGGTCAAATAGCTCAGTGTTTTGTGTAGCACTGTTGAAATGCATAGCCATTTTCTCATGTTGATTCCTGGAAAAAATGTCAATTTCCTTACCTCAGTGTCTCAGAACAACTAAATATTAAAATACTTGATCACATAGCAAAAAGATGTGAAAAATGATAAAGAAAAAAGTGAGAACTTGAAATCTATGGGGAAGGAAGAAAGCCACGTGAAGAAATACGAGCCCTACAACTTTTTTACCTGTTTCTGGAACATCGTCTGTCACTGGCCTACTGCTCTATTTTTTGTCTAGGAAAGGAAGTTTAGAGATTAGGTAATTTCTCCTTAAAATTCTGTTTTCATACCAAACTATCAAGTACTGATATGCAAAATATGGAAACTAATTGTAATGGAATTAAACTTCATCAATGAAAATTGAAGCTGTTACATAAATGGAATTGTAGTGAATGTAGTGAAGGATGCACTCATCTATCAAAAGCAGGCTTGAAGGATTATGCCAGTGATGTGATTAATGATGTTATGGTTAATTCAGTGCAACTGCAGAGTGCTGCTGAAATGGAAACATTTCTTGTTTTTCTTCTCCCCTTCTCCTGTTTTGTTCCTTTTCTGTGATGATTCCACTATACTTTCCAGATAGAACGGACATATAGTTGCAGGTTGAGAGGATTGGAAGGACTAACTATTTAGAGCAGGACTTGGGGATACTGGTGGACAAAATATTGGACACGACCAGCAGTGTGTGCTTGCAGCCCTGAAAGCCAAATGCATCCCTGGCTGCATCAAAAGTAGCATGGCCAGCAGGTCAAGGGAAGTGATTCTGCCCCTCTACCCTGCTCTTGTGACACCTGACCTGGGGTACTGTGTCCACTTCAGGGATCCCCAGAAAGAGACAACAGTGGACCTGTTGGGGTGGATCCAGAGGAGAGTCATGAAGGTGATCAGAGGGCCAGAGCACCTCTCCTATGAGAAAGGCTGAAAAAATTGGGGTTATTTAGCCTAGAGGAGAGAAAGCTCTGGGAAGACATTATTGTAACCTTTCAGAACTTAAAAGGGGCTTTTAAGAAAGCTGGAGAGAGACTTTTTGCCAGGGCCTGTAGTAATAGGACAAGGGGCAACATTTCAGACTGAAAGACAGTAGGTTTAGGTTGGACATAAGGTGTACTTTTTTTTTAATGATGAATAAGCCCAGAGAAGTTGTAGTTATCCCCTTCCTGAAAGTATTCAAGGTCAGGTCTAATGTGGTTTTAAGCAATCTGATTTTGCTGAAGCTGTCCCTTCCCATGGCAGGAGGTTTGGACTAGATGAACTTTAAAGATTCCCAGTGGATTTACTGTATGATGCTTTTGTTCTAGGTGACTTGCATTCTGGATGCACAGTCATTTTTCTCTGAAAATAAGGCATAAGAGACTCATGTATGACTAGTGATAGGTTTGTCTGAGAGACCTGAATAAACTGTACAGAGATTTTAGAGTAGAGGAATATGTGATGTGGTAATAACTGCAATCAAAGAATCTCTGCAGAATCTTTCCATCAATTTATTCTTCAATATAAGCTTCCATTTGATGTTGCCCTGCCAGAATTGGATAAGTGTAAAGAGTGTACTTGGATATCAATTAGGGTCGTCGTGTGAAATTTTTGACTAATATGAGCTAGATAAATTTTTTTTGTGTGTTTGTCTTCTTAGTGCATAAGAGTGTAATGAAAGAATGATTGTATTTGTATCCCTTTGTTATCTTAACAGAAAACTCATCTGTTTTTCCAACCCATCCTGGCTGTCTCATTTTCTTGATTCCAGAATTGTCAAAGGTGTTATTAAGAAATATGTATTTCTTGCTCAAGTTTTGCTACACATAGTACCTATGATTTCTCCATTCCTCACTCATCTTTCTGCCCTCCCTTATGTATCTGATGTGACTCTGTGTAATTTTAATGTAAGAACACCTACTTGAACCACAGAGACCTATGGAATAAAAAGAGTTGGCGTTGAGCATCAGGACAGTTACACCCTGACATGCATACAGTTCTTATCCAAGAGAAGAAATAAGAAACTTGGCCAAATCATCTGTTGCTTTAGCAGATTTACTCATGCTGGTTTTTTGTGGTCTGGGGGTTTCCATGTGGTTTCCATGTCTTTGGCTCCAGTTAGAGAGTTATGCAGAACTTTTCCATTAGTTCATCTTTGATATTGCACAATAGTTTAATATATTTTCTGTTCTTAGATTATTTTGCATCTTCTTTCTCTGTTGGTTGTCTCTAGTTACAGGCTCCTAAGTGACTGCATACACGTCTTATCACAATTTGGTTGAAATTTTAAAAATTGATTTAATAGAAATACTGGGAGATTTTTTTAATATAAATTCGTCTTTCTCTAAAATGTAGGTTAAACTTGTAATCTGTAGCTGTATATACTGTTTTATGGCAGTCACTTTTGGGTGATTATATGCTGTAAGGGTTTTCCTTTTCAGTTCTACATGATTCTGTGCTCTAAATTTAGTCTTTAATTTTTGTCCCAGTAAGTCTGTACCTCACTCCAATTTTTCTTACTTGCTTCAGGAAAACAAATGAGAACTTCTAAAATCATATCAACATAGGATAATTCTGGTAGTAACAGATCTCTACCCAGCCTTCTGCTCAAAGTAGGGTCAGCTCTGAGGTCAGATGGAGTTTCTCAGGCTTTTTCCAGTTTTGTCTTGCAACCTCCAAAGATTGAGACTGCACGTTCTCTTGGGGTTAACCTATTCCAATCTTTGCTTATCCTCATATTGAAGTTTCTCCCCAGTAGCCAGATGGAACACTCTTTGTTTGTTCATGCTGCTTGTCTCTTATCTTCTCACTCTACACCACTATTACAAATGGAGTTCTGTTGTCTTGATACTGTCAGTTTTATCAGGCTGCTACTAAGTGGTTTTGAAGTCTTCCTTTCTTCAGACTGAACAGCCCCAGTTTCCCCAGCCTCTCACAGAGCATGTGTTTCATACCTCTGAACATCTTGGTGACCTTTTGCCCTTGCTCTGGTTAGTTCACACTTTTCTTGTGTTGGGGTCCCTAAAACTGGATGTGCTATTGTAGATGCAGTCTTAAAATACAAGAGATGCTTTTAAACATTGCAGAGAAAATCTCCACAGTAAAGGTGATTGAACTCTGGAACTGCTTGGTCAGAGAGGTTGTAGAGTCCTCATTCTTGGAGTTCAAAACCTGACTCCACATGGCCTTGAGCAGCTTTCTCCAGATGACACTGCTTTGGGCAGAGTTTGGACTTAGATGGCCTCCAGAGGTCCCTACCAGCCGCTGTGATTTCACGGTGACTGCTGAGTGGGGATAATCCCTTCATCCACTGGGCCAGGAGGCTGCTCGCTGGCTTTGCTGCCAGGGTTTACCACTGACTCATTCTGAGCTTGCTGCCTGTTTAGACTTCAGCTCCTTTTCTGTAGAACTCGTCTCCAGCCTGTATTCTCTTGCATGATGCTGATTTATAAAATCCCGTTTCTGAGGCTGTGTGTGGCCATATGCAAAAGAGATCTTCCATGCTCATGATAAAGCTGGTTGTCTTTAGAACACTTCCGAACTGTAGATGATACATGAGCATTTTTGCATTTTCACCTGTGGCTGTGCATATGGGAAAACTAAAATTATCCCCTGAGTATTTTTTCCATTTAATTAAGTAGACATTCCCATACATCCATTGTAATTAACTTTTTTTTTTTTATTACTAAATCGTCCTTTATAACACTTTCCTCAATGGAGTCTCGTTAACATTCAAGTGAAAAGTTCACATTGATCCGTGCCACCTGAAAATGTAATGTTCATGTATAATATAGAGTATAACTCTTCATTTCAAGTTCAAGTATAATGGTAATAAAATAACCAAGGGGAAATATATGCATTGTATAATGATCTAACCAGATGTATTAAAAATAGCACTAAAATATTAGTATCATTATTTATCAGGGCCTGGTAATTCTTAGAATAAAAGGGAGATAATTCATTCCCAGGGACTGGAGTATGCTGAGGTATATATCAGCTATTTCTGTGGCTGATTAAATACCAAGATTTATGATCTTTGAAGGAAATCCTGCAAAGTTCTTTCTCATTCGTGAGTTATGGAAGGTTGTTAACGTGTGCCTGATGGATGGATGGATGGATGGATGGATGGATGGATGGATGGATGGAAGGAATGCTGCTTGGAAAGCCTTTCAGGGGTCTGCTTAAACCAATAAATAACATGAACATGCATTTCAAATGTTGAGAAGTACATGCAGAAACAACTTCTGAAAATTCTTCATAGTACTGTCTAGAGGTTTCTTTTAATGGGAAAATAGATCAAATATAGCTTTCTTTGTATCTTTTCATTAAATTCCCACAAGTTTTTACGTTCTGTCTGCAATTCATTTGGAGAGTTAGTTTAGGGTTATGCTAAATTGCAGATCTGATGTCTTTGAATATGAGTTTGTTACCCAAGATAGAAGGAATATGTACTGTGTGTGCATCTGTCTGTTACCTGTCTCATGTCATGTGAACCCTGTGTCTATTGCCTGTGTGCTTTCATGCATGGGTCAAGTTTCTGTATCACAGGCTGCAGCGTCTACCTGTGCAAATGCAGTGATAGATTGTCTAGGATTTCTGGGCATGCATCAGCCCCACACCTCTGGTAAACTTAGCTAATTGGAGAAAGTAGTTTTTCATCCTGCCTTCCTCAACTGAACACAGCAAGAGTGGGGTGTTCAGGGAAAATGGGATATATGATATAACTGTCTGACAAGTAGTCTCCAGAGTCTCCACTAACACTGTATAGCTGATATGGAAAGATAGTACTGCAGTCGTGCTCCAATTCTGTATAAACAGATCCTAATGCCAGTCAGAAATGTTGTCTTTAGAAATGTGGAAGCCCTGTCAGGGATTGTCGGAAATGCTAGCAGCAGTTATTTCTGTACGTTGTTCTCTTCAACGTTTGAACTGCATATTCATGCTCTGTGTCTGTCCCTGCAGCTACTATTGCTGTAGCTCCATCTGTGAGTTAGAACCTCTCTATGGTAATAAGTGTTCAGTAGTTTCCAGAAATCCAGATTGTTCATTATATGCTAGTGTCTTGTCCAAGTTGGGGGCTGACAGTGATAAAACGTGGTGGTTTTTTGTCTTGAAGGTGTGACTGTTCCAAGGAAAATAATGGTTTGCTTGATCAGAAGTGTGTTTTAAAACGATTGTAAAAGTAACAGCTTTTTGGAAAGTCATGAACATGAGAAATTTCATGAGAAATATGTTCTATAATTAGGGCAGGAGTTTGTGCCCATTCAGATTAGGTTTTCGTCTGATGAGAAATGGACAGCTTTACCATTTTTAGTAATCACTTATTAAATGATACTCCTAGGTACTATTTCTCTGTTACACTATCTGCATGTCATATGAGAGTCGCAAATCTTCTGAAGCATAGGCCTGGCCACAACAGGTGCTACTATCCAGAAGCCTTTCTGTATTCATGCTCAGATTGCTGATTCTTTTTTTCTTAATAATCTGTTGGAGCAAATGCTGCTTTATGGTGTTTTAAACTTTCAGTGAAGGAAAAGATTCAAAGAAGAGCAAGAGTTTAGAAATTTTTCTGTAAGCAAGTTTTACCTTTCGCAATTCAAGAGATTTCTAGTAGCTGGCTTAGTCACTGGAGGACTTTTATTCCTTGCTATCTGTTTGAATGCAGATTGAAAGCATCACAACAGCACTGTGCATCAGGACACCTAGAGAAAATTTCAGGGTCCATTGCTAACTGCTCAGTTTAATGTGTATCTGTGATTTCCTCCTATTAGGATCTCTGGTAACGGGTAAACAAGAAGGCCAATGCTCAAAACTGCTTTGGTATTGGGTAGAATGGAATGGGGTGGATATTACGTTTCATAAAATGATTTCAAGGGGATTCAGGAGAGCATAGACAATTAGACATGTGCATCAGGGAAGTTTGGAGGAAGCATAAAGTAAGCAGAATTAATGGTTAAAAGACAAGAGCCTATATTATTTAATATTTTCTATAGCTCCTGTAAAACAGCACAAATCTGGCAGCTTTTGGAAGGAGTTAGTTTGCAAACAACTGTACAGTTTAATTGTATTTCTGAAGTGCATTTTAATAAAGTCCTTTGCCAAAAGTTCATAAAAAAGCTAAACATCGATAGTAGAAGCATTTCCTCTATCACAAAGGGAGAAGGGTTTATATAAGTAGTGCTCAAGAGAAAACATCACTTTTCTGATTTTAAAACCTGAAATGAGGCTGTGCTCAGTATCCTTTATGCTAGTCTAATCCCTTTTGTCCATCCTGTTTGAAATGATGGCTTGAAAGTTAAAAAAATAATAATGGAGCAAGTTAAGTGTGATCAAAGGTATGGAACAGTTTCTGGGTGATGGATTATGTCCTCCAACTTGGATGACTTAAGTGGAGGAATGTAATAAAAGTTTTAAAATGATGAGCTGCATGAAGAAGGTGAATAGGGAGGAGTTGCTTTCCATCTTGTCTCATGCAAGACCTAGATAGTATCTTGTAATTCTGCTGAGTGATAGTCTTAAAAATCATTGAGTATCTAAGCTGCTGGACTACTTGTTGAAGGATGAAAAGCATTTTGCGTGGGCTTAGAACCTGAACAATTTGAAGTTTTGTGGATGAAAAATCTTTAAACAATGTAATTTTGAAGATACCACCCTGAGTTACGGAAGTCTCAGCACTGCAAACTGAAAACTGAAAGAATGCTGCAAACGTATTACTGCAGGCTTACTTTGCTCCTACAGTCCCCTATAGTCGTTTGCTGCTGACTGCTTTTAAAAGGGAAAAACTAAAGTTTTTGTCTGGCCCAATGGTCAGTTTGAAGTTTGTAATGATAAGCTTTGATTGGTACTTCAGGTAATAGAAAATTGAGGGCAGCAATAGGATTTATCCTGACGGCTGTAGTTTTTCTTAAGGACAAGTGTCTTGAGAAGCTCTTAAGGAGCCTGTATCTCTGTGTTAGCTAATAATGCAGTTTTCCAGCCTGTCACTGGGTAAAATTTTCAGGAAGACAAAAAATCTGTAATATTCTGTGCTGTCAGTATTCTTCAGCATAAAATATTTTATCTTCTATCTAAAACTTACAGCATCAGCTTTTGAGGTTGTAGGTATCCATATTTATGATTTCTAGCTCTTACCCAGATTTGAACTGCTGTCTGGCCTCTGTCATAATCCAAAAACAGACCCTGAGCACTTCTGTTATTGCTGCTTTAAGAGTTTCTGTAGTTTATAACACATCCTTTTGTGTGAAAACTAGGTTTTAATTATACAGCCCAGTAAAAGATTCAATCTTTGGTTCTGAGACTGGAATCAGTACCTACATCTTAATCAGCTGTTGCTTTTTTCATCCTTTTATGTAGCAATAAGTAAGATACTGTTTTGCCTGTAAAAAATTTTGGGCTGCAATGCTTTGTAAATCTCTTTCCTGCTGCTAAGGAAATTTTACATTTTCAAAAGTCAGGCTTAGTAGTTAGAAAGGTTGAAAGAGCTTTTCTTTTAAAGAAATTATCTTGAAGTAATTACGGAACATGCTGTGCGATGTGTGCTAACAGCACAGTCCAGCACTTGTGCATTTGTTTTTGTGCATGCACACTCTCTCGTTCCTGAAATGTATTTAAAGTGAATTTACATTATAATCTCTATCTTCAAGAAACATTCTGATGTAAACTGAGCCTAGCATTGATAGTGTTAATATATGTGCTGGCTATCATCATCTAGTGTCATGCTTCTCCCTGCCCCTCCTCCCCCTACCCCTTCACATAACTTTGAGAGTAATGTGAACCAAGATTTTTAATAGGAGTTTGCTTAGAGAATTGAGAAATATATGAAGTGCCTAAATGAGTTAAAAAAATAAAATTCAGGAGATCCCTTTTGGGCATAATGAGATAGGAAAGAAGCCTTTTTCATTCAGTTTTCATTTGTTCGTGTGATACTATACCTGAACATACCTAAAATGATGTATTAGGAATTCTTAAATATACACTAGCAGAGAAAATAGACATCTATGTCTGTGTGTCCCTCTCAAGTATATTGATTGCTTAGTGTATGCTTTATATTTAAAAGCTCTGATCTGATTGAGAAATCTTATTAAAATGAACAAACAATACATGAAGACTTTGTGTCAAAACTTTCCATTTGCTTCTACAAATGGTGCTGATATTTTTTTATCAGTACATTGTTGGTGAACAGCATGTGTGACCTGAAAACATGGAGAAACATTGTGCCTATATCTCTGCTTGGCTGCAGTCATTATGTCAAATTATTGACAGTGTTTGGCTGGCTCTGTTTCTCCTTCATGATGACATAAAAGGTTGTTTTTCTTTCCTCTTCAGCTTTCTTCTTTTTCTCCTAAAATTATCCCATCATCACTTATTTAAAGAAAAAGCTAAGACCTGCAAAATCTCTCTCCCCTATGGGAGGATAGTCCCAGTTAAATATGTTCTGTGCATTTTTTTCAAGTGTCTTCCATTTAGAATTCTCTACACTTAAAAAAAGTAAGAAACTTCCTAGTAATTTTTAAAATGTTTAGTGAAGGCTATAATTTTAGTATTTTATTATAAATTATAATTACTATGTTTTCAGAAGAAGCCCTGCCAGACCTCGTTGTAGTTGCAGGGCAATGGGGTGGTTATACAGAATAAGTACAGACTACTAACACAAAAATTTAAAGCTGAAGCAAGTTTTGATCTCTTGTGACATTACAAAGTCTTAACCTTCTGTATTGTAAGGTGAAACTAATTATGTGTCAGATTCTGAACTAGATATTATAACCATTCAGCTGTGAAGTAGGTTAGCATAGTTCACTTGAAAGTGTGTTGGAAGCTATCTGAGCAGAATGTCAAGGAATTCAGATACTGCACACCAGTGCATGAATTTTTTATGTTGATCATGGATTCTCTTGTGTCCTTACGCATACTTTGTCGTATATGAATGCTTACTAGAAAGTGTCAAGAACAGTGTTTAGAAATAACAGATATTTTATGTGAACTCTATGCTACAGATCTGTTGAGGCAAGACAGTTCTATTCTCTGTTACTTAAAATTTGTTCGGAGTTTGTCTTTTGCTTAATTTCGATGGTCAAAGTTACACAAGGAATAAATGAGGAAATACAACAAAATTTGCAGGATGAGTAATGAAAAGAGGACCCACAAATGTGAGGGGGAATAGGTAAGACAGCTGATTACTGGACTAGTCTTTTTTCTCTGTGACAGTTAGCAGAGAACATGTATTGGGCTTATGTGGCAAGGTTTTCATAGCAGGGGAGGTGCAGTGGTGTCTTCTGTGAAAGAGGTCCTGTGTCACACAGAGCCACTTCCAGCCACCTCCCAGCAGGTCCCAGATGGACCTTCTGCTTGCCAAAGCTGAGCCCATTGGTGGTTATGGTGGTGCCTCCATAGTAACATATTTAAGAAAGGGTAAAACCCCCTGTGCAACAGTGAGAGAGGAGTGAGAAAATATGAGAGAAACAGCCTTGCAGACAGTCAGGTCAGTGTGGAAAAAGGAGGAGGAGGTGCTTCAGGCACTGGAGCAGAGATTCCCCTGCAGCCTGTGGTGAAGACCATGGCAGCTCTGCCCCTGCAGCCCATGGACGTCCATCTGGAGCAGAGATCCACCTGCATCCCCCATGGAGGACTCCATTCTGAAGGTGGAGGTACCTTGATGGGAGCTGCAGCCTGTGGAGAAGAGCCTGCACAGGAGCAGGCTTTCTGGCAGGATATATGGGAAAGAGCAGAGATGAAGTGTTACAGTCTGACCACAACCCCTTCTCCATTTCCCTGCAGCTCTTGATAGAGAGGAGATAGAAGAGTTGGGAGAAAAGTTGAGTCAAATTTTAAAGCTGGTATCACCAGTTAAATTGAATGATAGAGGAATTTAAATTTTAGCCACTGTACTTCAATGTTGCCCTGAGCAATAACTTGTGAATTTCATGAGCTTGACATTTTTTTCTTTAACTGTTTTACTAGTTTGTTCCTCCGCCCACAAAAGGGGCAAGAATAGTAGATAACAGAATACCTTTTATGTTTACAAAGTCCTTCTCACAGTTTCACAAACTTCAGAAAGTCAACTACAAGTGTCATAGGTGGGGAAATGTACAACATAGTTTAATTAGAAGAGAGGACTGGGGGAGCCAATAAAGATCTTTCCAATTAGATGAGTCAGCACAAGTAGGAGAGTGACTCCCAGCTGTGTTCATTTGCAGCTGAAATAATGAACAGAAGAATAAATAAGCAAATGATCAAATGTAGTGAAAAGCAAACTTACCTGTTCTCAAATCAAGATGGCAGTTTTGGGTTGCATTTCCAGGTGTGTACAGAGTAAATTAGGCTTTGAGAAAGAAAACAGTTTCAGATTCATAGATCACAGTCAGGAGTTGCACTGCCTGGGGAGAGACTAATGATCGAAGCACTAGTGTTTTAGCTCTCTGTTGACTTTCAGTGTTAAATATGTGAAAGTGCTTTTACAGAGGTTCTGTTACAGAGGAAATAGTTCAGTACCATGTTGCTGTACTTGGAGTGCAGTTCTACTTCTGGAAATACCAGTTAACTTTCTTTAAATAGATAAATAGAATAGTATATAAACATTTTTTGGAAAAAATAAAAGAATACAGTTTTTGTTGTTAGAGTAGGTTCTGTAAAGAAAATGATTATGATTTTCTAAAGATACTGTATCCTGGATATTATGCATGACTAATACAGGACTGTGTCTGCCTTGCATAAAAGGCAATTTTCCAGTGCATAGGATAGTTTCTTTGTCCCTGAAATGAGGTTATAATAGATTTGAATTATGTGTGAGTCTTTCCATTCTTTCAATTTTGGTGCTTTATTGCACTATAGAGGATGCTCATGTTCTGTTTGAGAAACAGGACCAACGATATGAAATGGTTGCCTATTTTACTTGGTGAGTCCTATGGAAAATTCAGAAATTCAGAGAATTATTCTTACTACCTTGCTCACTCTGTTTTGGTTTGTATATTGATTTCTAATATTAATTACTTTTAAAGGGCTACTGCTAGGCCAGTAGAAAATTTTACTATAGTTTTTTAAATAGCTACTACTGTGGTCAGTTACAAGTGACCAGAGCATGTAGTAGACTTTTTGGTACTATAAATCACTTGTTGGCTGATGCGTTGGAAGTAAGAATTATTAGTGTCTCATTTTGCCTTGTGAACTTTTAGGCTTCATACTTTATGGCAGTTTTATAGAATTTGAAGATAAATTGCAATTGAGTTTCATAAAACAATCAAAATTAAAAGAAAAACCATGTAAATATAGTCAAGAAATTAATTAAGGGTATTTTAATAGAAAAATGCATCGAAATACATAAAAATGAACTGATAATCCTGTCTTTTACTCTAGGATCAAGTTAAAATTTGAAATCAAGAACAATTAATATTTCAGTGTCAGTGAAAAATCTTTTTAGGCTGATTTTTGGGATAGTTATTCAGCTCTCCAATTGATAAAGAAATTACTCTTAACAATAGCAGTTGAGGTGAAAAATCCTTTACCCTTATTTTCTGTCTAATAATGGTTACACAAAAAAATTCTACATAGCAGCATTCTTTTAAAATATGTATGGGTAATTTTCTTTTCTTAAATATCTCAAGAACCACAGCAAGATAACTGTAACAAAATTAGTTGAACAAAGGGATTCTCAAATATTCAGAAACATTGCTGTATATTGAAATAATGTGATTTTTTTAAAAGATTGATCACTTTGGTGTTCAAATGGAGATACCCTTTTTGTTCTCATTATTTTGAACTCCAATCTATATTATAGAGCTGCAATCCAAAAATTACAAAACCATTTAGAGTTAATACATTCAAGTAAATTTATGCAACTATAATCCCATTGTAGCTATATAGCTTGTATGTTAGATTTTGATGTATGATATTAACTGTAATCTTGGGTTCAGAACAGTTTTGACTACATTAAAACAGACTTTTGATTTCTTATGCTACTTGAAGTTATTATTCTGCACTTCTAAAGATCAAATTCTTTTCCTGTCTCTGATTGTGCTTTAAATTTTCATATTTTCTACACTGTTAGTGTTAGAATTGTAAATTTATGAAAAAAAAAATCACCTTAAAAACCCTCTACTGTGGCACATTTTGGCATGTAAGATCAGAGCCTTTTAAAGCTACTTGTACTTCTGCAATAAGGCTATGACTTCACTAGACTGGCAAGTAGAGAGCAGTTGTTGCAGGCATAGCTATAGGGTATATAGTGCCTAGAGATGGGGACTTACAGGACTATACAGTATGATCATTTACTATTTTACTGGAGAAGCAGACCTAGGAAATGTAGAAGCAAAAGAGAAAACACCATAGGAAAACACTGACAAATATATGGATTTAGATAAGTAATTGTAAGAAAAGAAACATTTTTTTCTTTTCTACAACTAATAATTGCATATGGTCTCCTCTTAGGATAACTACACATTTGCACAGCCAGGAATTCAGAAGAAAGTGAAAATGTTGGAAGAACTTGTTAGCCGGATTGATGGTAAGTCTTAAAGGCTAAACTGATTCCTAACTGGTGTTTATTTGGAAGTGTTCAGTTAAAACGTTTGCAAGAAGACAAGCCAAGCTCACTGCAGTCACCTGCAATGGTGGGGTAACATCGCCTTCCTCAGGTGAGGTGTCGTCATTAGTTTGTGGCACACTGGCCTTTGCGGATCACCGTCGTGTATCATTTAAAGGAAAGCCTCTGGAGCATGAGCCACTTTCATTACTTTTTATTAGGGCAATATAATCAAAATTCAATGGCAATTTCTTTGCAGCAGAGTAATGACCACATACAAAAGGCAGCCAGTATTCATTTCACATTAAGCCTCAATGATTGTTGTAATTCGAGCAAGTCACAGTGGTTGTTTATGGTTGTCCTTTGGCACTATGTTTTGTGCCTTTGTGCATCATTTTGCTATCTGGAATGCCTGCATAATTTCTCTGTGGAATCCAATTAATTATGAACTCTGGAAATAACATCTTTAATTTTATAGATAAATTGCAGTATGTGCAGGGGTAATTTTAGGTTATGCTTTCATGTTTTAGCATGGCACTTTGAAATATTTTCTACCTTCATCCTTAAAATAATTCCCTTCATGAAATGCTGACTGTCATATTCCTAGAATAGAGTTTAATTAAATGAAATGCAAGAGATAATGCTTGCCCATTCTAAACATACTCTCCTGATAGTTTGTTAAATTAATGAATAGAGTATTAATAAAGTGTTGCCAAAAGAACCAGGCATATATTTGCAACACTAGCCTGTCACTGATGACTTAGAAAAAATATTTCTTGTGTAGCTTAATATTTGATAATCTTCTTGGAAACATTAATTCCCTCTTTTTGTTACATGTTCTGTGAAGTTTTTTTGTGCCAGTGCTTACCATAGGAGATTTTGCCTGCTCTTATGTACATCCTGAATATTTGATAGTGGTCTTTGTGCTTTTTTAGGATGTTCACGTATTTTTAATGATATTTACAAAGTAACATCTCAGATTAATTTTAATGCTAGATCATTTCCATGGTTGAGTAGTAGAGATATTTTAAGCAGTATGGTTGGAGAAAACTATAAAAACTATAAAAAAAGCAAAATCGTTACTGTAAAGGATTTATCATCTTATAGGAGGTATATTTGCCGGCTGGTCCATATGGCATACCTGCAGCATACGTAGGAAAGATGTTAAGGGAAACTGTTTTAAAATGTGATGAGATTACAATGCTTCAGAGTGGTGGAAATTGCATTAGATGTTTTTCCATTGTAGAAATTATGAAGTATTTAAAAAAGTCATAATTGCTCTTTGAAAAAGAAGATAGCAATTAATTTAGTTGACATTATAGAAATTTATAACTAGGTTATATGGGGCCTCTGGAAATCAGTGTTCAGAACCTCTGCCCTTGCCTCTCTTGATCTTTCTTTGTCTAAGGGGACAGGGCCAATTTAGATCAGGCTATGTAGAGTCTTACCCTGTTGAATTTTGAGGTAATTCTAGGGATGGAGATTGTGCAACTTCTTCGAGTAAGGCTGTTGGAAGTTTGACTGCTTCCATTGTGATTTTTTTAAAAAAATAAATGATTTTTCTTTTTTTATGGAACTTATGTCCTCTGCCTTTTATTCTATCTCAGTGTACCTCTGAGAAGAATCTGGCTTCACATTTTCTACATACTCCCACTAGATATTTTCAGCTGTTCATATACTTCTTTTTAAGGCCAAACAAACCCCGTTCTGTCAGCCTCCTTTCATGTGTAAAGTGCTCCAGTTTCCTCTGCTTCTCACTGGAGTTGCTCGTGAATGCCAGTGTTGTAGACTGGGAGGTGATGCTGCAGACACAGTTTCCCAAGTGACAAATACAGAGGAAGAATCACTTCTGACCTGTTGGCTTCTCTCTTGCTTACAAAGCCCAACATACATTTGGCCTTTCTGCAAGGACACTCTTGCCTTGGGTACAGCCTGTTGTCCAGCAGGATCCCCAAGTTCTTGGCAGAGCTGCCTTTCTATCAAGTTGTGCCCAGTCAGTGCTTGTTGACTGAGACTGTTCCATCCCAGGTAGAGGACATTTACCTTTCCTGAACCGCAGGAGGTTCCTATCAGACATTCCTTCAACCTGCCAAGGTCCCTTCAAATGGTAGCCCTCACTTTCAGCATGTCAACCACTCCTTCCAGTCTCGTATCATCCACAAACACTCCACTCTATGCTATCATTAGTTTTTATTAAAGGTGTTGCACAGTATTGGCCCCAGCTCTGACTCCGAAGGGATGCCATTAGTAACTAGTTGTCAACTGGACTTTGTACTACTGATCACAACCTTTGTAATAAAGGGGTTTCAGTTAAAAGTTTGGATAGTAAAAGACACTTTCAATATTCTTAAGGCTGTTTCTTGTTCTCTAGAAGGTCGTCCACTCAGTTACTTTCTTTTGCAAGAAAAGCACACCAGAGTACGTGTAAGATTAAAATAAAGTTTTAGTTGTTAATTAGGCAATGATAGATGTGTGCTGCTGTCATAAACTTTTGGATACCTCAGGTAAGGGATCCTGAACTTGTTGCCTTCTTGGCGGCATCATGACATGGTTTGGTTAAATTATGTGTTATTGTGCTTTAGTCTTCATTTCCTTTTGCTTTTGTCTTTTTATACTGGATCTGCTATATTGTAGTTAAAGGGAAGTGTATGGTTGATACTAGTTCAGTGGCTTTTTGAAAAAAACACCAAAAGCTCACGATCTATATTATCTGTATGTATCCTAAGTGCTAATTAAGCTTACTGTGGGAGAAAATAATGTTCCTGTTGTTACGGTGTCTCATTATTTTCTTGTTGCTGGGTAACTGCACGGTGAAGAGAATCTTGATGTAGTAAGTAGCTCTGTGAGCGGATGAAACTCATGCAATTTATTTGCTAATAGTAATGCATTACCAGTGTATGAAAAGTGATGCTTTTGCTTTGGAGAGTGCTAATGCATCATGTTAGTGATTCAAGCAAGCTTCCTTCACCCAGCCTTATGGATCACAACTGCCCTCAAAATAACTGTCCTTGTGTGTACACTGCAGAACATTGCAGATTTCAAACAGCAAAAATACTTTCTTAATTTAATCATAATCTCATTTTGCTTAAACTCCAGAAAATAATTTTGGTGAATTATGTTTGATGGAATTTTTTAGTTTGTTAATAGAATGTTGTTATAGACAAGATGGAATTTGAAGATAAAACATTTATTCGGTCTCATCTATCTCCTCGTCATCATCATTGAGATTTCTGTAGGAATTATACAAAAGAATTGAGAGGGAGGATCATTAGATAGCTCAATAGTGTAAGGAATCTGTTATAACTAACTATCTTTTCTGTTTCCTGTGATGCCAGTAGAGCTTTTCTGTGCTAAACCATTTCTCATGGTTTGGAAAAAGATCATACTCACCTGGCATGCTGTTTTCTGCTTTTGTTTCATTTAGGCTTGAAAGCAAAGAGGCGTGGCATAGGAATGCCAAAATTAATTCAGGATTTGTGTTTGCAGGATTTACAGGTGCTTAGCATTTGGCTGTTTTCATGCTTGGGAGAGTCACAACTTCAGTTTACTGCAAGACGTCTGGTAATTACATTAGAGTTTGAGGTAGAAGTCTGAGCGTTTGTAGATAAAAGTAGTCTTGTGTTTTCACAAACATTGATAAAGAATGTTAAAATCATGTAGCACTCTCTAAAATTAGCAAGAAGGCAGTTCTACGAAAAACTAGGCTATTGTAGTGTTAAATTTATTTTTTATTTATGTTGGCTTCTTACTAGTATTACAGGAAGCTATAAAGACAGTATTGGAGACTCAACTTAGTATAAGTACTTACTTCGCATCTTGTGTTTGAAAGGATTTTTTTTTCTGCATCTTTTATAGAACAACTCGGCCCAGGGTTTGTGTTTGTGTTCTGCACAGCCTGATCTTATTTTTTCTTGTAGTTAAAGAAATTCTGTGCTATTACTCATCCAGATTCTTTAACCAGAAATCACCAATTTTCTTGTAGAATTGGTCCTCGAATATTAGTAACAAGACATGAAAAAATAAAAATGCAGAAAATTATTAAAAAGAGAAAAGCTCTTACTGTTGCTGTATGTACCTTTGTCTTTCTCTTGAAAATGGAAGTGGTGGAAAAATACCCAGAAACATAAAAAGAGTGCTGCAGTTTGACTTTCCCATAGGGAAGTTTATCTAGAGTTCTGAGTTTATGTAAGAGCTGTGTGTTCTTTCTTGTCTACTAAAGTTTTAAATGTCCAGAATTCACTTGGTTTTCTAACAGTTTCTTCTTCCATTGTATGGATGCTTGGCTTTCAGCAGGTTCTTGTCCCAAGAGATAAAGGTGCCTATTCCCATAGAACTGTCCAGTGCTTTGAACAAAAATGTTTCCCAGTTCTGCTCAGAACTTAATTTCATATGATGAGTTAAGCCAAAGAGTACTTAGGGATACCTATTGAGTAGTTTTAATACTTTCATAGGTTCTGAAGGACATTTGGTGTGTCTGCTGATTGAACTTTTTAAACTGCAGAGAAAATTGTTTTACTTTTTTCATTAGGAAAATCTGAGTCTCAAAAAGTCAAAATATTGACTGAGACTAATACATTTTCTTATGAAGTGGTTTACTGTTGCTTAATAAGAACTCACAGAAGAGTGATCTGTCCAATATATGTGATAGATATAGATTAATTAATTTGGGTTTTAATTGGAATCTTGGGTGGTTATACAGTGAACTGATAATGAAACTGTGGTTATAGGTGATGTTTGATCTATCTTCGTTACATATTCAATCATGCTAATGATTTTTTGGTTGATGGTTAAAGAATGCATAATTGTATGTGCAAAATTATGTTCATGTTTAATTATATTGTAAAACATATTTCTGACACCAGAAACTTTGAGTTAGGATTGTGTTGAAGTATCTGGAAAAAAAGAACTCTAATTGTTTGAGTTGCAAAACGGGTATTCTCAACCATGTGAAAGCATTTTGAATTGGAAATGGGCAAATAATTTATTTACACCTTACTGCTGTTGTTGAAAGTGAGTGATTAATAAGGACCTTGTCTGTTGGTCTATCTTTATATGTCAGTTTGGTGCTGCAGTGATTAAAAATCTTGTAAGCATTTCATAATTGTTTTAATTAATTTGCACCATAAAGCTCTTTTTCATTTTAATAAAGCTATTTTATTTAGCTCACTAGTAGTTATTTTATATCTGATTTTATGGTTGTAATTACTGTATTATACTTTAATTCACTTGTAAGTGCCATTCACTGGGCATTATAATTAATTAATATATCTTTTAAATCATATTTTTATGGTTTACCATGGAGATTATATTTGTACGCTATTACAGAGTTCAGAGATCTTAGCAAGAGTTGAGACTCACTGTAAAATCATTTGTAAATTCCTGACTGCTGTAAGCAGTTTTACTTTCAAATAGCTAAAACTTATTATTTTCATGGCAAAATAAAAAAAGAAAAAAGGGAAGCAAAAGGATGTTTAACATGATAGGGAATTTAAAAAGTATTAGGCATAAACCCTTCTCTGAATATACACAGTTCTGATTTAAAAAAATTAGCTAAGAGAACTTTTGGCTAGAAGGGTAGATCTTTCCTGATCGTTACTAAATGTTTTTCCTAATAGTTTCCTCCATTTTGTGTTAGATACTACAGAATTGTTACTTTCATTTGAGGCAACTAGGCCTTCACTCCTTCACTCCTCTAGTACTTTCTTCTTTTGCTTTGGGATCAGGGTCTTGGGCTTTTCAGTATTGGAGAATCAACCATATCTTTTGTGTATGATGAAGATACTTCTCAGTCATAACTATGAGCTGTACATTTAGTGACCTAAATTCAAATAGACCAATTTTTAAATTGTGGGCCATGAGGAGAATATAATTGGCAATATTTCTGGGTTTCTGCCAGTCATATTTTCATTTTTTAGGACATTTCAGTGTATTTTTTTTAATGCCTTTGTTATAATTTTTTACAGTGGATGAATTTAGCAAGTTATAAAAAGCAAGCTAAGTCTGGAATAAGATGTAATCAGCATGTAAATATTTTACTTGGATCTCTACTATTACTTGAAGCGGAATTGTGTATCATAATGACATACTGACTTGAAGTGCATGTTTATGATCTTTAGAATGTCATCTTCAGTCATGAGGAAGTTTTATTGTTATTAATGTGTATTAATAAAAGTTAATCTACATAACAAACAATAACTTATTGCTTAGCTCTAGTTTTGACAGAATTATTTTGGTTCAGAATTTAATGAATTCACATTGGGGGTTGTAAACATTAATCTGTATCTGGCAACATGTGGTGTTGAGATTTTAATTCAGACTCTTACCTTTGTCTCCCATAAACATCCTGGCTCTAAGCAATGTAGAAATTATTCAGGAGAGAGAAGTCAATTAAAAATTAGCTTTCAGTGGGTGGAGTACTCAGAAAGAAAGCAGTCATTGACTGGTGACAAGGTTCTTTCTTTTGGACAGCACTGTTCAGTATGTGGGAACTGTAACATGGGGATGGAGTGTACCCTCAGTCAGTTTGCAGCAAGTCAGGTGGGAGTGTTCATCTGCTGGAGGATGGGAAGACTTTACAGAGGGATCCGGACAAGCTGGATCAATGGGCCAAGGCCAACTGTATGAGGTCAACAAGGCAAAGGGCCAGATCCTGCACTTGTGTCACAACAATCCCATGAAACAGTACAGGCTTAGGGCAGAGTGGGTGGACAGCTGCCTGGGGGAAAGTGACCTGGGCATGCTCGTCGACAGCAGCTGAACATGAGCCAGCAGTGTGCCCAGGTAGCCAAGAAGGCCAATGGCATCCTGGCTTGTATCAGAAACAGCGTGGCAGCAGGACCAGTGACTGCCCCCTGTACTCAGTGCTGGTGAGGCTGCACCTCAAATCATGTGCTCAGTTTCGGGCCCCTCATGACAAGGAAGACATTGAGGTGCTGGAGAGTGTCCAGAGAAGGACAGTGTTGCTGGTAAAGGTTCTGGAGCACAGATCTTATGAGGAGTGGCTGGGGGAGCTGGGGTTGTTGAGCCTGGAGAAAAGGAGGCTCAGGGTAGACCTTATCACTCATATAACCCAGAAGTAGGTGGTAGGCATATGGGGGTTGCTCAGTTCTCCCAAATAACGAGTGGCAGGACAAGAAGAAGTTGTGCCAGGAGAGGTTTAAATTGGATATTAGGAAAAATTTCTTCACCAGAAGGATTATCAAGCCATGAAACTTAGGCTGCCCAAGAAAGTGTTTGAGTCACCATCCCTGGAGTTATTTAAAAGACGTAAGGATGTTGCCCTTGGGAGCATGGTTTAGTGGTGGGCTTTGCAGTGTTAGATTAATGGTTCAGTTTCAAGATCTAGCAGGTCTTTTCCAGCCTGAATGATTATATGATTCCATGGAAAACAGGAGTGCTAGTGTGTTTCTGCAGCATGTTTTCATCCGTTGTGCATGTAAATGGCAGTGCCAATAAGCTTCCATGGCAAAGGTTAACTTGTTGTTTTACTGATCATTTTGCTTTGGTATCCGAGCAGTTGCTCTTGTAGCTAGTGTGTGCTTTTTAAGAATTGTGTGGCCTTTTGTGAGAAATGCTTATTTTTCTTCCTTTTTTTGAACTAAAAGGCCTCTTTACCAGAGATTCTTAGCTTAACTGCATTTCAGATAATTTTTAAGAGGTAGTATTTGTTATATTTACAACTAAATATGAATACAGTATTGAGAAAATAGAGTTAAAATGAAGTGTTCAGGGTAAGAAATATGAACGTTAAGTAATATTCAAAATTTCAGAACTAGGTCAAAGTGAAACATCAGAAAAGATCGCTAGGGTTGATAGGAACCTTTGAGTAAAGGTGGACACTGAAAGGCTAATGTTCTGAAGTGATAAATTATACAGATGGATATGGTGACATCAGGCTGTGCTACTGTAATTTGGCACTTTGTGCATAATTTTATATTATTTTGTGCTTCTTCTTTGCTTATGTGTGAGCTTGCCTAGGGACTCATTCTAACAGCAGTCAAGTTGTACCTTAGTACAGGTTATTTCTGTCCTTAACCATGTGATTCTCTAGTCACATACAATTTTAATTTTGAAATCAGTAAAACAGCATGAGAAGATGACATTGAACATGAAGAATAAATATTCTATGTGTATAGTCCCTTCTGGCATGAAAAAAATCTGTTTAAGGTGGCTAAATGTGATCAGTCAAAATAATGTACCCAATAAGTGTATTTAATAAAAATATGAATAGTTATAAATGGTTTTTATTTGGAATGCATCTGTATAATACATTCTTTAATCAGAAGACTTCCTTCAGCCAAACTTTTTGTATAGATTTATTGAAAGTATTGGGAAACTTATTAAATATAATTCTTATTTCTTTTCAATTTTGATTATTTTTTTAATTGTAAAATAATTTTTCCAACAGAAACTTAAGTAGAAATAGTTTTTATAAAATACTTGAAGTCTTAAAGCTGACAGTAATTATATATCTTCTTGTTTGTTGCACATACATACTTATTTTCATTGAAATGGAAAATTTAGATTTCGATTATGTCGGTCCAAATTACCTTTATCAGCAAATTAGCCTCTACTCACCGTTACTTATAAAATGTGAAGAATTAGCTTCTTTACTCAACGCATCTTCTATTCAAGTCTTGCATCAATTGTGTATAATGCTCAGAATTTAGTAATCCATTTTTCAACTTGTTTAGACTAGAAAGCAACTTTCAAGAAATTCATTATTCCCATTAACAACTGCAGTTGAAATATCACAACTGGCACAATTTATTGTTCCTTATTACTTATGTTCAATGGCTGCAAGCAACAAAATGAAATTTGTTTCTGCCGTGTGAAGAACAAAAATGTTTGTGAGTTAGTAGCTTCACTTAGAAATAAAACTGACTTTTTTGCATCCTGTTTGATGTAGTGGATTATCTAATTATAGTAGTCTGCAATATAGGTATCTAAATGTGACATTCAAAAAATAAATTTAACACACTATCTCACTTCAGTACATTTAACTTGCAGCTAAATTTGCCTAGAGCAAAGGCAGACACCCAGTAGTAATTTAGTATTTGTCTTGAATTAGTGACCTAATACTGGTGCTCTGGGTGGAGAACTGGCAGAGGACAAGGTGCGAAGGCTGCATCTGTCTGGCGACCTTGATGTCCTTCAAGGTTCAATTCTAAGGCCACCTCTATTCAGTATTTTTATCAGTGATCCAGATGTAGAAGTTGAATGCACCATTAGCAAGTTTGTTGATGATACTATACTGAGTGGTACTGTTGAGTCTCTTGGGGGACAAGATGCCTTGCAGAGGGATCTTGTTAAATTAGAGTGTTGGGCAATCATCAGTGATTTATTTAACATTTGAAAATTTAACAAGAGCAAATGACCTGTGATGAAGTAATGCTGATCATAAGTATAAAGCAGGAGAGGGAGTGGCTGGAGAGCAGCCCTACAGAAAGGGATCTGTGCTTCTGGTCAGCAGCAGCTCCACAGGAGCCAGTGATGTGCTCTGGCAGCCAGGAGGGCAAACCCCTCCTGGGCTACATCAAACATGGCATAACCAGCTGGTCAAAAGAGTCAATTATCCCACCGTGTTTAGTATGGGTGGAACGTCGCCTTGAGCACTGTGTGCCATTCTGGGCCTCACTGTTAATGAAGTATGTGAAGGTTCTTGAATGTACCCAGAGGAGGGCAAGAAATCTGGTGACAGGGCTGGAGGGCATGTTCTGTGAGGAGCAACTGAGGACTTTGGTCTTGTCTAGCTTGGAGAAGAGGAGGCTGAGAGGTGACCTTATTTTCCTCTGTAGCTTCCTGAGCAGGGGAAGCGGAGGGCGAGGTGCTGACTCTTCTCCCTGGGATCCAGTGAGAAAAGGCATGGGAATTGTTCAAAGCTGCACCAGGGAAGGTTCAGGAGCAACGTTAGGAAGCACTTCTTTGCTGAGAGGGTGGTCGAGTACGAGAACAGGTTTGCTAGAGATGTGGTTGATGCCTCAAGCTTGGCAGGGTTTAAGAGGCATTTGGGCAATGCCCTTAACAAAATATTTCAACTTTTGGTCAGCTCTGAATTGGACTGGATGATCATTGTGGGTCCTTTCTAACTGAACTATTCTATTCTAACTGTTTAGAAGTTAGAGGCTTGCAACCCTTTGTGTGGAAGATGAAAATACAGAGGCTTCTGAGGCTTACAGTGTCTTCAAAATGTGGACTTATACATATAAACTGCCTTGTTTCATTTTTAAACCTGTTTCTCGAAGGTTGCAGGACATATGTGGTTATCACATTTGTCTTCCTCCAACAAGTTTTCAAGCTTGACTACTTGCTTAATCAGCATTTTCCAAAGGAAGAAACATCTCTACTCTGCAAAATTTCATAACTTTTGTAAAGCTCATTTGTTGCTTATTAAAAAATCCCCAAAACAAAACCAAAAGGAAACTAACAAACAAACAAACACCAACTAAAAGAAGTATGACCTAGATTGCTGCTGTGGAAGTGCTGCAGGGCAAGCCCCATAGTTGCTGTTATGTTTGGAATGCTGGCTTGATGCTCATTGTATTTGCATAGTGAGAGTTGAGAACTAGCCTTGATATTGGCTGTTGTCTCTCTGCCAGCTGTGGGTTTTCATGCTACTGCTGACTTTTGCAGAAATCCTGGGAAAGATGGGTGTGAAGGTGCTGCAAGGGTAATAGGTTTGTAGAGAAAGGAAGAAGATTAGTGTTATAGTTTCAATACTCAGTTGGAATTCCTTCCAAAACTTGCAGGCAACGCCTTAGAACCGATAAAAGGTTTTAACAAAGGACTTCTTGAATATGTATGTGGTGATAATGACTC
>JAWWEE010000040.1:14946676-14976174 GCA_035221455.1 Xenops minutus
TTGTTTCTAAATTTAAAGGAGAGGAATTATTTATTGACCAACATAAATACCTTAGTTCTCCCCTCGAACTAAGACAATTAGTCACAAGAGCTTCAGACTGGGAGTCTGAGGTTATTATGGGTAGTGGAAAATCCATCACAAACTTCTCATTTAATTTTTGAAATATTGACAAAATGTAGGCACAATGTACAGTGGCAAAGCTGTAGTACTTTTCCTGTACACATAATGACAGAGAAGGAGGGGGTCTTGATGAGATGATTTATAGAAGAGCACAAGATCATTACCCCTCCACCATTGTTCTCTGCCATTTCACATCCTATCGTAGAAGTTAAGTCTCTTGTATAACAGAAATATCTAATTAGCTGATTGATGTTATACATAAAAATGAAATGAATAATTTAAAGACTGACATATCTTTATATACAGCTATGACTAAAAAATGTTTCCAGGAGCGGTAACAGGTGTTTTTAAGATGTTCATACAGTTTTATGTATTTGTCTGTATTTGTATTATGGAAGGGTATGACTTTAGGAACATAGATTCCAGGTCTGCTGAAGAGTGCTTTAGCCACAGGTGGATGGAGGCTGACATGTGCCATGGAGAAATACCAGTGCTTTATACATGTTCATGGATATTTGTTTTCAGTTATCAGTGGAGACGGGGTATTGTGATAAGTGGACCTTTGGAGTAATGTGTTGTGATGTCTTATTTTTGAAAAAACCTCGTTGATTGTTTTCAAAATCTAGAAGATTTTTACTTCTTGTTTCCATATTGAAACAACTATATTATATTGGCTGACACTTTCATATAGCCACAAATTACTTCTCGTGGGAAAACAATTTTTTGAACACCTTCAGTCTACATTATAATTTAGTATCACTTAACTTCTGTTACCTTAATCTCTAGATGGTGTTTCCTATCATAATATTATCATACTCTTGGGATTATTTTTTAAATTAATTAAGCATTTTAATGCCTTTTTAGATCTTTCTGAGAAATGTGAAATTTGGAAGATGAACACTTATTGTTTTAGCGGATAATGCACCTTTGTGAATGAGGATGAAGAATGATTTGGGCAGCAAAAATCTCTCAAGAATGTATTTATATATAGAAAGACAGCAGGAATGTCTTATTTAGGGTTTAGCAAAGGCTTGTCATAAATTTGTCCAAAACGAGACATGAGCATTTCTGCAGTATTTGTCATTTACACCATGCTAGTGTCATACTTGAGCCTGTTAACTAAAGGTGTTAGAAGAATGTCTTTGATATTTTTTGGAGAAAATTCTGCTAAATATAGACAAGCCATGTAATCGATTATTCTATTAGCTCTGGCAATAACCCATGCAAGTGATTATCTCAGCTTTCAAATAATAAACTTGCTACAATAAACACAGTGTGTATGGGTACTGGTTTAGAAACCATTGATTTGTACTGGCTTTATTTTAATTTATTTGTTATACCAACAAATTATTTAAGCTGCAAATGGCTTAAGTTTTCTCACTGTATTTCCTACATATTAATCTCCTTTTTTTTTATCTCAAGTCAATGCAACCTTTATGTGTTCTTTCCTTATATTTCTTTGCCTTCTTAATTTAACATTGTCTTCTTTTTATTACCAACACTTTATTTTCGGTGGCCTATATGTTATTTGGAAACCTCATTTATTGTAGTCTTGCCTCAAATAATTTGTAGCCTATGAAATTAATGAGGATATATTTATCTAAGCATGTCACATTATAGCTTTGTGTGTTTTTGTGGTATTTTGTAAGCTCTCATCTAAATGTTTTCTTAAGGTAGTGCAACTCAGACTGGTTTAAGCCACCAAGAGGCAGAAAAATAAGTCCAGTGTAATGTTTAAGTAGTTTATATTTTGGGTATTTTCATTCTGCTGTAAGAACTTGCATGAACCACCACATTTTATTTCCTTGAGATTGGAGGAGTATTTCATTGTCTTAGACAGTGCATTTAATACTTAAAGACTTCAGAAAAGTTGCAGTAAAATACCTTTTTATTCTGTCTTCAGAACAAGTTCATAGGCACTTGGATCAGCATGAGGTGAAATACTTGCAATTTGCTTTCCGTTGGATGAATAACTTGCTGATGAGAGAAGTCCCTTTACGGTGTACCATCAGGTTATGGGACACGTACCAAGTAAGTACTTTTTTAAACCTCCGTAACTCTGGTAATGTGTTTTACACATGCCAGTATCTTTGTGAGTGTCTTTTCTTGAACCTTTTGTTTTAGTGTCATCTGACAATCATCGTAATATGAGGAAAAGCCTTCAATGATCACTACTACTTAGAAACATTTAATGTCCTCAGTCTTCTTGCCCTTCAAAACCAAGCACTTGTTGTCATGATAGTTTATAGTACTAAAATGAACACTCACTCAAAATTAATTGTCGGTATTCCCTTCTGTCTCTTCAGAGAAGTAAAACTTTCAATTGTGCTTAATCAATGCCCTCCATCAATTCTTAGTTCCAGACTTCTTATTGCCTATCTGTTTAACACTCAGTCCAATACTAGCTTTCAGTCTTCAGTTTTCAGCATTCATCCCATTGCCATATCTTCTGTCTTATTGTTTGTCCAGCCAAAACTGCTTATGTTACTGATCTCTGGTTGCAGTAATTATTTTTTGTCACTAATTTCTTTCCTGTCTGTCAAGACAAAGAATTGATATTGGAGAAAGAATGTTTACCAATTCTTAGTTCTGTTACTTGATGTTCCAGTAGCTTCTGGTTGCAATTTTTGACCATGTATTTAAACTATATATTCTTATGTACCGGCTTTGTTGTTGATATAAATGAAAAATACCCCCAAAAAAAACCCAAGAAAAAGTAAATGGATTTTAAATTCCTTAAGAATTTTTAACTGAATTAATAAACAGACTAACTCATAATTTATGTCTCATAAAGAGATGTAGCATCTTTAAATATCAGTGTATTTATATCCGTTCATTATGTAGCAATATTCAGTTAGTTTCATGCACTTTAATGCCAAAATGTCTGCTTAGACCATCTATTCAGGCCTCTAATAGAGGGTGGAGAATTGCTTGCTATTCATTTAATGAGTCTACTACGTTATTTCAGTGAAGTCTGATGGTATCCAAATCTGATGTTAAGAAATGAGGGATCTATGACTTCTATTGTTAATTTGTCCTAAGAAGTGGTATCCTTGCACGGTTTATTTTGTTGTGCATCTTCAACAAATTTCTGAATTGAATTTGTCTGTTGGGATCCTTTTGTCTTCTTTGTCTCATTATAATATCTATTAGTGAATGTAATATCTGTTTTAACCTGGCATTTTATTCCACTGGAAAGTACTTATTCTTTGTAAGACCTGTCTGATAAGTCGAAAGACTGAGCTATTTAAATGTTTCACTGTAGCTAATTTACCTTCTTTTAAGTAATTTTTCATGCTATTGCTGCAGCATTTCTGAGTCCTGAAGGTTTTTTACCATTCTAACTCTTAACACTGCACGTGGTACTTGATCATTAGCTTTATCTATGTGTTAAAATCACATAAGAGCACTTCTTTAATCCAGCTACCCACCCATAAGTGCCCAAAAAACAGATGTTTTTGCCAAAGCTTCACTTTGAGCTCATCTGTGAGCCATGATTCTGTGATAATGTTGAGAAATCTTGTTTGAAAACCAAGGCTGTTGTTAATTTCCCAAACAATTGCCATGCTGAAGGGAACCATTTCTCATTACTAGTCCATAGGCACCTCTTGAAGTACACTTCAGTGGGATCTTTATCAATAAGTGTTTCTGATTATTTAATTCTGATTTTTAACAAATTCTGCTATATGACAGTAGTTCTCTGTAGTATTTAAAAGCTTACTACTTAACTATTTACATGGAATTTCCAACTGTATCTTTTAAACTAAGGTTTCTTATACCTAAATATCTAAATGGAATACCTAGAGTGGGACTATTTTTCTATATTAAACAAGTTTAAGGAATAATTCTGTGTTTTGCCTCAGCAGGTGCAGCAGATCTGTGCTGTTTTCTAGGTTTCATTATTTAGTAAACTGTAGTGTATGCATTTCTTGTCTAATAGTGTATTTAAAACCAGTAAGGATATCTTAATGTAGACACCTCTATTACCAACTTCTTTTCTGGACAACCTCAAGCAATTCCTCAATTTGCTAATTAGTTTTCAGTTGTGCTTATACTAAACTTATCGACCTGTAATATGGATCTTATCGCACTGATAATATAGATAATAAATGCAGTGAACCTACAAGAGCCAGTAAAGTTTGTGTAAAGTTTTTGCTAAAGTGTTAAGCAACAACATTATAGATTTTTACACAAGTAACTTGTCACTAAGTAATTTAATTGCATGTGATTTCTAACTTAATAATTTACAACTGTATCAGCAGTGCTGCTTTCTGAATGGAAAACACTTTAGAGATGGAATTTGTTCAGTTGGTTGTATCATCTGACTTGTATTTTTAACTGTAAAGCCTTCTATAGGCCAAAAGGTAATTTAAATATATATTTTAAAGAAGTTTTTCAGAGGGTCTAGCAATGGATGGACCTGTGTTGTTGGATTTGACAGATGTGAAATGAGTAAAGGCAAGAAATCTAATATGGCATCCTATAAAACAAAAATTGGCTTTCCAGATACAGATGGGAGTAACAATAATTGCAAGGGCCTGGATAAATGCTTAACTGCTTTTCTCACTGTATTCATAGGCCGATGGTCCTGTTATCAGGCTTACTTTTGCTACTTCACATGTCCTAAAGCAGATAAGTAAGGAAATGTGGCAGTTTCTCCTTAGATTTACATACTTTTGCCATCTGCTATTTCAGTGCCTACCCAGTGTGTGCCTGTACTGACCTTTACTCCCTGATACTCTTCAACCACTGTAAACAGAAATACCTTTAACTGCAGTGTAAGTTCAGAGGGGTGAACTAATCGTGTTGCAATGTAACATCAGCCACAGCACAGACCACAGGCATCCCTGCACTGTTGATGTATGTGGTGGCTTTTGCTCAGACTCTACCTACCTTGTGGCTCTTGGGAAGAGATGGAGCATTTTGCAAGGCACTGTTTACAGTCATCTCTAGTCCCAGTGCATGACATGATTCAGGACTGGCAGAGGAGCAGTGCCAGAGGAGGGTTCAGATAGGTGTGACAGTCAGATTCCTTCATGTGGAAGAGATGGCAAGGCAGGCAGAGCTGTCAGATCCCTTCATGTCTGCACTGGGAGTGCATTCTGGCTCCCTCGTTTCCTGCAGAAATCCAATGATTAGAGAACAGTGGCCCTTCTTAAAGGAAAGGGTACTGCTAATGACATTTTCACAGAAAATAAAAATGTTCTTTCTTTTGCCCTCCTTACCCTCCATCAAAGCTGAAACCATGCCTTGTCTCGCTGAGCTGCCTGTTTTCCTGTGTTTGCAGCAGAAAGATAAATATTGTGCTGTTTCCACTTTAAATTCTAGACTGGTCATTCTCACAGCAGGCCCCAGTTTCTCATGAACTACAACAGGGCGTTTTCAGGGAGTAAGAGCACACTTAGTCTGCTGTTGTGTATTTCCCAGCGTGACAGGGAACTGCTGATGGCTGGAGGTGTTAGAATCACATTCTGTCTCAAAATCTGGTGCTGTTCTTCCATTAACTTTGTTGAGAATAGAATTAGGCACTTAAACAATGTCCACCTCTGTCTTGGAATGTATGGTAGCAAAAGTACTCTGGCTAGTGTCATATTCTCTGTCTAGTTTAATTTGGGATTCATCAGTCATTTTTTAGATTCTGTGAAGTAAATCACTGAACATATAATCCAAAATACCTGTACTTAAGCTATTTAGAGTTGAGGGGAGGAGAAATTTGGAAAGATTCGCAAACCCTCACTTCAGTTACTGTGTTATTCTGTATCTGTACCTATGAAATCTACTAAAATGCATCCCTGTCTTCTGTAGCAAAACTGTATAAAGTAGAAAAAGTAAAGACATTGTGGTGGGGGTCTCACCAGTCCCTCCTCAGCTGTTTCTGGGGGGGACTTGGGGTCCCTTGGGGGGCACTTGAGAGTTTTGGGGATTCTTGATGGGTTTTTTTGGTTTGGGGGTCTCACCAGTCCTTATATCTTACTTACAAAGGGTATATGGAGAGAGCTTCTTAGCCATAAATATTTAGTTTGCTTTATTCTTTAACCTTAATTACATTTTAATAAGAGTGAATTATCCCAATTTTTTTGCTTGATTCAGGCTTTGCCTTTTTTTTTTTTTGCTTTGTTTAAGATAAATAAGGAAAATACCTTCTAAATTCTTTAAAAATTTGCTCGTTGTTACACCCAAGACACTCAAATTTTAAATATGTAGAACTGATTAATACAAAAGTTTGTAGGTTTTTGTCAAGTGTGAAAGATTCTGCAAACCAAAACAGTGTAATGTAAGATCTCCGTTTTAACTTTTATTATATCTTGCCTTTTTATCTGATATTTTATCATCTTTTTGGCATAAAGAATTGGTAAAATGAAGTAGCATGGCAGCTGAATTATTCATAAGATATAAGTGTTTAACATATTTCTATGGACTTACAAAATGCAAGTTAGTTTTATATTTGTTCCTTGCCAAAAAGATTTTTGACACTATTTTAAAGATTACTTTGCTGTATGAAATTGGTTTTTATGGGCTTCTAACTCTTAAGATTCAATATATCCTATGTATTAGAAAAGGTGATGTCTCAATGCTCAGCATCTACACTGTTCTACTCTAAATAAGTATTTTAAATGTTGGCCATCAAAACCTCAAATGTATCCTTGCTTCAGACTAAGACATTTTGTTGAAGTTTGCTTCAAGTTTTCATTTTCTTTATTTCTTAAAATGTGTGTTTTCCTTCAGGCACTTTAGAGATGCAGTGTGTTATGTAGCTGTGTAGTCCTGTGTTGTTTGGAGAAAGCAATGCCACTACTGTGACTGGATCCATTCTCAAATCATCTTTACCTAGAAATGGCAGAACAAGACTTGAATGGCAGTGGTTGTACACCAATACTTGGAGCAGAACAGTGTGTAGTTTAAACTATTGGTGTTTTTAAACTGCTTTAATATTGAGTTCAAAACTGCATTTGCTTTGTAGGCATTTTGCAGCTGCAAGGAGGTCTCTAACAATGCCATCAAATCATCCTGATACAAGATAACACAGCATTATGCTGACTTATGTTTTAAATAGGAAAAGAATTTTCATAGGCATATAAGTACTTCATTTTATTTACTTTTCATGTAGAATGAAGTGCATGTATTTTTCATTAAAGTGTTTTCTTTCTGATCTGATGTTCTTACATAAATTACCTTTTTGTACTGTCCTTGTTGCAGGGATTTCTCTGTGTAACTTACACTACTGGTAGTACAAAACTTTTGGAAGAAACACTGACACAGGTTCCATAGCTAAAAGCTTGCTCAGAAAAAAAAAAAGAAAAAAGAGAATGAAAAATAAAAAAAAAGGTAGCATCTATTAATATTAGTCTTCAATTCTAAATATATGGTATCATATGCTGTGTGCTTGTTTAGAGTTCAAATGCACCTAATATTCAAATATAGCCTAATATTTTCACCTGCCACAAAGCCTTTTTGTTTAGTACCATTTAGCTGACTGCTGTATTGTCAGCTTGCCGGTAAGTAGACTGATGGACTTGGCATGAGTCACTCACCCAGACGAATTGAATACAGGAACACAGGCAGTGAGATGGATCCTGTTTACAGGGCCCTGCTGTTCTGCTTTACAGCTTTGCCCTGTTCTTGTGTGAGGAAAACTTTAGTGTTACCAGGATACCTTAAGGCTTACCATGTAAGTGCAAATTAAAGCATATATATAATCCTACCATGTAAAATGCGAAACAGTTACAAAGATTTACAAATGGTATAGGAAAAAACAGATGATAACACACTGAGAGAATCTGACAGTACTGGTGAGTTGATTTACTGTCTCACTACCAAAATAGGTTTTTGTCCTAGTTTCTGTTCCCTCCCTGCTCTTTGGCAGTATCTGTTAATTTTCTTCAGATTACCCAAGCAAGGAGGCTGATGACTATCACAGCCAGTGCAAGGGAGAGAGGATGAGAGAGAACAGCTGTGATTTCAGCCCTAGTATTAGATCAGAATGATTGCTTGTCCTTATTTGCCATCTTTTCTAAGAAGATTTTATTTCTTGGTAGATAGTACATTTCTCAGATTGCATCTGTTGGACACACTTCAATAGGGAGCACCCATTGCTGGTGGAGCCTGCTGGCTTATGTCTTTCCTCCTGAAATCCTGCAGGTGGGTCCAGAAAAATAGATTTTTTCCTCCTTGACATTTATTCTTTCTTCATCCATGAGACCAATGTTTTGTTTACCCAAAATAAACTTTTTTTTTCTTAGTTAGACCAAGTATTATCACATGTAATTGACCAGCCATTTGTATACTTTTGTTCTTCAATGAGGACTGAAGTGTATTTTTCCTCTTTTTGACTTAGTGTTCATTTTTATTGTCATGTATCTTATGTTGGACCTCATATACCTTATTGACCAATAGGGGAGCAGACATATTTGTTTCTCCTTTATTTGTGTGTATCATTTATGTAGCTCACTACTAGCTTTTGATCAAGGGGA
Organism: Xenops minutus; assembly: GCA_035221455.1. Lineage (NCBI taxonomy): Eukaryota > Metazoa > Chordata > Aves > Passeriformes > Furnariidae > Xenops > Xenops minutus. The sequence continues at coordinate 14,955,268 of JAWWEE010000040.1, forward strand.
TTTCATTTAAAAATAGGCACCTAATGTTATATTTTAATAAATAACATCATACAATTTTCCAGAACTGCAGAGAACCCAGAAATCTTATTGAAGTTCATGAAAAACTGCAGAAGCGCAGGGTTTCCCCCTATCCAAATGAAAAAGTAGATGTCTAACTCCAGCGAATTATTAAAATAAAAGTTTAGTTACAGAAATTGTAACACTACTGCATCTTACTACACCTTTCCCCACCTCAAGCAAAACAAAAAATATAACCAAAAAAAAAAAAAAAAAGAAGGGGGGAAAAGATTATACATCGTAATGGTTTTTGTCTGGTCATAAGTCTTTGGAATTTAAGAAGTGTTCAAAACTGCAGTTATAGTTTTTCCCTATATTGCTATTTTATTGCATAGACTCAATCAGAAATTTTCACTGCCTGAACTTGAGAATGATTTGTCTGTTTTCCAGTAGTTGTCTTGTGTTTAGTACTAATTTTTTAAAAAAACAGTTAAAATTGAACTTGGAGTACATTTCTCTCTGTAGAACTTATAAAATCACTCTAGAATCTCTAAACAAAAGACATTATTACTACTCTGGTCTCAATCAGAGCCTTAATCCACCTGAGACAAGGACTCAAAATACATCTACTTGAAAGCAGATTTATTTTTTCATGGCCAGGAATACAGAGAGCATAAGAGCTTTCACTGTTCCAGTGGTCTGGTCTTCTTTATTTTTTTTTTTAATTCAAAACATGGTTTGGACCATAAAGCTCCTTGAATCCAGGTTAGGTTAAGTGGATAGAACAAACATTTGGAGTGAGAGCAGAAAAATTGGGAAGGTAAATACTCTCCCTTCTTCTACTGCTTGCAAGATATATATCTATCTGTTACACTTTTTTTTAATGCCCACTGAGTATTATTAAATATGTATCTAATTGTTTTAAAGTCATCATCATCGTGGCTAGACTTCACGAACATCCCATGGCAGTGATTGTTTTGCAATTTCTTTATGCAGTGTGAAAAAAAAATTTCCTTTTTTGATTTAACAAAAGATTCCTTTGAATTCACTTCCACTTATTTCTTTGATTATAAGAACTTGGGTAAAGTCATCCTTTATTCCTTTTTTCCCCATCAACTGTCTCAAAACTGTTTTCTGTCTCTATATGCAATCACACCTTTTCCAAGCTGTACTTACAGAAGCCATTTCATGCACTTTTTGTGCTTATTTTTTATGTATTAAATGGAGAGTTCTTCAAGAGATGAGCACTCCATAGATTCATAAAGGAGATGAAGTAGTTTTGTTTTTTTTTTTTTTTTCCTGTATTTATAACTTCTCATGCCTTTTCTCCTGTTGAAAGTGAGTACTTTCAGGTAACTATTTGTAGTTAGTGGAGCTTGACTGTCTTGGTGGTTAGTGTCAAGGATGACATCAGATGTTTATGGTTTGCAGTGTTTTTAACTCTGTGTGTATCTCCAGATTGAATTTCATTTGCCATTTTATAATTCAGTGACACAACAATTTTCTCTAGTTTTTTTGAGGCCAACTTTATTTTTTACCAGTAAAAGCAATCCTGAATAATTTTGCATCTCTACCAAACAAATCTTTTTCAAGATCGCTTAGTATTTTAGTGAGCAACACATATCCTATTCTGTTAATTCTGTCCTTTTAATTTAGGAACACTTTCTCTTGTTTGACAATAACTTAATTTTAGAATCTTGCTTAATGACCTCATTAGAACTGTCTGGACATCTGAATATTTAATATCCAATTACTAACACGTGGGCAGGGTCATGTCTTTCAGATTTCTAGGCATTTGTCAATTTGACTGAAACTGGCCAGTAGGTTAAATGTTGTGGAGTAGAGGAAACATAGTGGGATATAACCTTTCCTGTCAGATGCAAAATGTGAACATGAAAGTTTAATTTTCTTAGGAAATAAAGTTAAAAATACTGTATGGCTTGGTAGTGACTCTTCTTGCCCATCTGCCATATACTGTAAGAGAAACCAGCTCCTGGATTAAAAAGCATCAGTGTCCTCTGGAGCCTGTACTCAGGTCATGCCTCTCCCTTTGATTCTGACACCACTAGTTTTCTCTTGGGAATTTTTTTAGCTTCCTACCTGAGAGCTGGAATTCACCATTCTACTGTCTGCTGAGCCCAGCCTTGATCTCACCCACTTTCATTATAATTCAAGAACACCTTTTCATATTGTTCTCTTTAAAAGTAAATGTAAAGGTATTTAAATCAAATTTAGTTATTTGAAACCACAGGAAGTTGTGAACAAGTGAGAGAACTTTTTATTGCAAGACTGGCAATCTAAACATGTTCCTGTTTTAACATCATGTCCTTATTCTAACTCTGCATTCCTTTGGAAGTTTCTTGATCCTTTTGTGTTCAGCAAGTCAGTATTTTCTCTTGGGTCAATACACTCCTGGTACATAAAGCTTCCATTCAACTCGAGCAATTGAAAAGTTTTTATACGCTTCGAATCTTTGTCAGGCAACTGACTGTCTTCACCTTCTACCACATGGATAGTTACCTTCTGAGATAACTTTGTTGCCAGGGCAACCTTCCACTGGCAAGAATTGTGCTCATTAGGAATTTATTGTGGCAGGCAATTATATTTCAGCAGTATAGCACTGAAGTCAGTGACCTCTTATTGTTTATTTTGTGCTAACTGCAATCTAAAAGAATAGAAAACACAAAGAAAAGAACGTAAGAACGTTAGTGAAAAAAATAACCACACTACTTTAACTGTATATATATGTATATATAACTTTATACAGAGTCTTTAATGTACCTAAGGACTATGTGCACAGTGCAGAAAAAACAAGTTTCTTAAGCAATAATCCAGCTTTTCAGTGTGACTTTAAAATACACCCATACATTCACATTTTTATATGAATATCACTCTCAGGTTTTCTCCTAGAACAGAAAAAAGCCAAATGGTATTTGTAGAATTATAATGAGGTGTATATATGATTGGTACTCTCTTGTTCATCATCTATGTCTAGTTTGTTAGGTTGTTTGTGTTTTTTTGTATTTTCTTATGAAGAGTCAGGGTTCCCAAATTCTCAGTGAAAGCAGACTAAGTGGGTCCTGATTTTGCAGTGGTAACCACATTCTTGGACAAACAGTATGCCCATTTAGATTCCAAACTGTGATCTGCAGTTACACTAGCACTTAAACTAGCAATTATAAAACTGACAGAAGCTTCCTCTATGAGATGCTCAAATATGAGTCCCCATAGGAGTTGAAGTTGTTATCTGGCACAAATGCATGCCTTTGAATGGGTTTGTGTATTACTTGCCAACACATGGGAATCTCTGTCTTTAGAAGTTTGTCATATCTGGAAGTCCAAAGCTCCTAGTCTCTGTGGGCTTACTGTGAACAGTAGAGATGGGGTTCAGTTTGAGATATAAATGCAAAAATACAGATGTCTTTCTGTAAGTTTGTGTGTGTTCATTGCTGTATTGGGTATCTAAACTTTGCCTAAGAAATAAACTCAGAGGAGCCCAGAGAGAGATTCCTTTCATAATTTTCAAAAGGACTTTTAATGATGTGACATTCTTGACCACTACATCAATGGTTTAATGTAAGTGTGAATTGCAAGTATGTTTCTGTATTGACAATTTTTGTCTGCTTTTCTTTGGTAGCATGCATTGGCATCAGGAAAGATTCAGTGTGAAAAGTGAAAGAAGGAAAAGTGTGTACCCTTCTCTCTTATGGGGAAGGTAGACATGCAAAAACCATTCAAAATCAAAACTCAGTGGTATGCATAGAAAAGCCTGTAGGTTTTTCTACGTTCGAGTTCTTAAAGGCAGCTTCCAGTACTGTTCAAATAGATGTTAGTTTTTTTGTGGTTAAATGGAATTTGATTGTGAATGCAGAGAGGATGAGAGAAAGTACTTTATCTTATGCTTAGGTTAAAGAATGTGAATGATCTCATTGACTTCCATAGAACAACTCATGAATTTCTTTATTTAAGCAGATACTCCCAAGTTCTTTATTGATCAGGATCTTGATGAATGAATATAGGATACTAGTAGAATGCTAGATACAGTCTAGAAAAGTTTGTTTTGCTCCTTAGCTACTTTGAAGTAGTCAGTGTTTCTAGAAGAAGACTGTGTAAAAATTAACATTGTTCTTAAAGACCAAAGTCTGAAAGAGAATCGTGTGGTTATACAAGAAGACAGGAAGGAAAATTCCCTTTCTCACATCCATATGCTCTTTAATTTTGTGCACCTTTTAGATTCTGTACACATCAGATTTCCCTAATGCTTTTCTGTAATTTCAAAGGTAGTTTTAAAATTAGTATGTCTATTCCATATGTATTCCCTTAATCTTTAGGGTATGTTTATATTTGTAGAAGTTCTCAGCAGTGCTCAGTGAGAGGACAGGAAGTAGTCACAAACGGAAACACACAGAATTCTATGTGAACATTAGAAAACACTTTTGTCCTGTGAAATGATGCCACAGGTTGCCCAATTTATGGGGTTCCAATCCTTAGAGATATTCAGATGCCAGCTGGACATGGTCCAAGACAACTCTGTCTAGGTGACCCTGCCTTAGCAGGGTTATTAGCATCTTGAGAAGTCCTTTCCAACTTAAATGATTCTGTAACTTATATTAGACATTAGTTAAATAAGTATGTATTAAGAGTACCTGATTCACAACTGTTTTGCCTATGCAGACTGGGAAGTCAGGAACTGAGAATATATCACTTCCTTTTTAGAAATAGTTTTCTTGCATGTGCTTCAAAGATATCTGCCCATATTTTCTACTTGAGACATCTAAATGAAGCAATCACTAACACATTTTCTACCTTTGCTTCCACTTATCCTGTTGTTCATTAATACAACTTTCCTTACACTGATCTCATGCTTTCCTGCTCCACAATGTGCTGAATCATCTAGAATGGAAAAGGTGAATGTCTTTCTGATGAGTGAGCTGTCAGAGGTTTCCTGGCATGCTGAACTGTCCATCTTTGCTGTGCTTTCAGATGTTACTTCACTGTTGCTTTCAGATGTTACAATTTTCTGTTGAGTAAGTTTTCATCCAGATGAGTTTAATGATCTGTCCCCTTATATGACTGTGTAATTCTTCATGTTGGCATAAATGAAGTCACCTAAGTGCATGGAAGGTGGTGAGCCTATGCTTACTTTGTCCTAAAGCAGCTGCGGAACTCCATTTAGGAGTTAGGAAGTTTTTCATAAAGCTGTCTTTGTACATGGATTATTTTTTCCCACTCTATAGGAAGTCTGCATATGTGGAGAGGATTTTGCATAGCCCCATCTCTTCATGTGGAGTTGTGAACGAAACAATTTGGCCCATCTGCCTCACACTATAGGCAAAACAACTATTTGGCAGAGCAAGAATGCCGGTGTAGAGGCAAAGTATAATCGAGCACCATTCAAATACAAGACATTTATGCCCCAGTACAGGCTTGGGGCTGACCTGCTGGAAAGCAGCTCTTTGGAGAAGGGCCTGGGGGTCCTGGTGTCCATGATCCAGCAGTGTGCCCTTGTGATCAAGAAGGCCAGTGGTGTCTGGGGCTGCATTAGGAAGAGCATTGCCAGCAGGTTGAGGGAGGTGATGTTGTCCATCTAGTCAGCTCTAGTGAGGCCACATCTAGAGTGCTGTGTCCAGTTCTGGGCTCCTCAGGGCAAGACACACAGAGCTCCTGGCGCGGATCCAGAGGAGAGCTATGGAAATGATTAAGGGACTGGAGCATCTCTCTTAGGAGGAAGGCTAAGGGAGCTGAGCCTGTTCAGCATTGAGAAGAGATGACTGAGAGAGGACCTCATCAATGTCTGTCAGTATCTGAAGGGAGCATACCAAGAGGATGAAGCCAGGATCTTGCTGGTGCAAAGTGATAGGACAAGAGTCAGTGAGCAGAAACTGATGTGCAGGAAGTTCTACCTGAATATGAGGAAGAACTTCTTTACCGTGGGAGTGAGCATGCACTGGAACAGATTGCGCAGAGAGGTCGTGGGGTCATTCTCACTGGAGATACTCAGGAACCTTTGGAATGCAATTCTGTGCAATGCGCACTAGGATGACCCTGCTTGAGCAGAAACATTGGACTGTGGTCCCTTCCAACCTTACCCGTTCTGTGATTCTGTCATTTTATTGAGTTCAATGTGGCATTAAGTCACTTTCCATTAGGTAACAAGTAAATTACTCTAAGTGTTCATTAAAGTTATAATTTGATTATATTTACACATTTATTTTCCTCTTCCTCTAAAAGAGGCTCTTTGATGGCTCTTCAGTGAGGAAACTCCTTTGTTAGTGCTCCTTATACAAATAGGCCAACATTTTCTAAATTAATTGATTTTTATCTTCAGGTTATTTTGTTAATAAAATGGCAATAAAGGGAGAAGTATACTTAGTATAAGAAAGAAATACTAAAACGTTATTGAAAAAGCTCTCTGCACATTTGCTTTGTTAATGTGCTTTCTTGTTATCCCAGATTTTTAGTGAAGTAGGCTAGGTTAGTTAAATATGTCAGATTTAAATCTCCTTTGACTATTGTTTCAACTGCTGTCTAGTGTATAGTTGTTCTCTGAAAGTGGTACTCCACCCTTTCTGTTGATTGAATGAGTATTCTCTCAGTTTACTTAGACCTAACTTGAGTCCTCTGAATGGCCATCTCCTGAAGTATCACTGCCAGGTATGACTCTTTTGGAATTTCATTCTGTTACTTCTATAGTCTGAGTCGCACAGATCTGCATAAACCAGTTTCTTAAAATAATATCAGTGCTTCTGAGAAGTAGGTCATTCTTTACATGCAGTATTTCTAAGTGGTGTAACCAGTTTTAGTTCAGTTATTCCTGGTTTATCTTAACAATATTGTTTCAGTGTCTATGTAATATACTGTTTCAGTTACTAAATTTCATTATAGAACTGCCGATACAGTAATCTAAAACTACTATGTGAAAGTCAAAGAGATTTCTTAATTTTAGCTATGCACAGTAAAATTTCTGTAAGCCAAAGGATGGCTGTACAAATAGATAACTGTAAGTTTGTCTTCAGGGCATTTGTTTATGGCAAACTGGTTCACTGTTGATAAAAAGTACCTTTGATGATGCATGAAGTGGCTCAGATCCAAGCTACTGAGTGCTTTCAGCTGCATGGCTTTTACAACCACATGGATTTCTCTTACAGTAAGAAAGGAAGAGTAAGCTTCCTTCATTACTTTAAAAATAGATTGTTATTAATAGATCTTAAACACTACTGAAAAAATGTTCAAATTTATTGTAAGCATTATTTAATACAGTGTAGGAAAAGAATTCCCACTGTCTTTATAGGATGTTCAGTTGAAATTCATTCAGTTTAAGTTATGCTTGCTTTTTTACTTTTTCTGCCTCTAGGTAGTATTAAAAGATTTAAAAAAAAAAAAAAGAAAGAAGAAACAAGAGGAACACTCCATTACAAGCATTCTTATCTGAAACTTCTTTGAGCTTACTGCTTATGGGTTTTCTTCTTATACCCTAATGTTCTTTAAACACGAGTTAGTGTTCACAATACTATTGCATTCTGTTTGTGCTCCTATTTGTGTCATGGATGCTGGGACTCCCCAGTGCAGGTTGTGAGCAGGGATGTGGAGTCAGTGTGTAAGTCACAATTCCCAGGGGAAGGAGCCAGAGCACAACAGGAACTTTGCAGGGTACCCCTGCAGTGCAGGATGGAGCTGCTCCTTCCTCTCATCACCTTCACTCATGTGTCTAAAGACTACATTACAATTAAGACCACACTGCAATTTCAAGTTGTTTAGTTTAGTATTTTAAAATGGGAATCTACTTAGTTCTCTTTTCTGAATCTTCTGTTAGTCCTCTTAGTTACTGGTGTTTGTAGAGGTAAACACTAACAACTAAACCATTACCATTACCACAATTTGTTTTTTCCTTTTCTTTCTGATGTCTTGGTGTTGTTTAAACATGAACAAATATAAAAAAGTCCTAGCATGTTGTACAGTAGTTCTCTGATTCTTTGTTTCAAATGTATTAAAGCATCCACAGTTAGCACAGCCTGCCCAGAAAAGCTCTTAAGCTTTCAAGATAATTTTAAGTCCTTGCCACTGTGTAAGATGTAATACCTAAATTCAAGCACAACCTTGGAGGGGCTGGAGGGGAGAAAGAGCAAACTAGGATTCAACAAGTCCAGTAAAATCCAGTAAAAATAGCATCTTTATAGTAACATAGATACTTGCAGAGGGATTATGAAATTGGTATAAGGACTGTATGTTTCTGGAATGCATAACATCATTAGAACTACATGAAATATTAAGAATCTTATCTTCTTTTGTCTCTCCAGAGCTTTAGCTCCTAGTAATGATCACTACTTCTTTAATATTCTGGCCTTTCTTGTTTTCCTGATACATGACAGTCTTGTGCTTTGCTCTGCCACTTGCATTGTCCTTGACTGTCTATTTTGAGAGCTATTCTGCCCTTTCTTCCAGTCTCACAGGGGTTCTTGGTTCTTTTTCACTTTTCCTTCTCCATCCTATTCATGGGTGATCTGAGGCTTTCTTACAACTTCACTGTCAGCTTGTGCTGATGATTTGCATATCTACTTTTTTTTTCCTGACCTGTCTTCCTTAGTTAGATATGCATTTCAGAGTGTCTGTATGACAGTTCTCCCTAGATAACTGATGACAATTACTGATACCAAGAATTCCTCTTTACTTCAATAAAGCCCTTGCTTCTCTTATTTCATAACTTTTTGTAGTAGATACGGCACAGGACTTTTTTGTTCAATATATTTTTCTCTTACATTTTCCAGACTGTACTGTACTCTCCCCTCACAGAATTTCAAGAAGCTCAATTCTTAATCTTGTTTTGAATTTTCACCTAATATGAATCTCTTTAAATCAGATAGACTATGTAATTTTCTCCTTCTGTCATTGCTCAGACCTTTCACCATTCAGGTCCTTAATTTTCTTGCCATTTTTCTCTGTATGTATTCAGGTGGTTATCCCAAATTAGTTTCTTTTCTCCCAGCAGTAGTTCGGGAATGACTGATCAAAAAATTCCCAACCATTTTAAAGTGTATATAAATCTGTGCTAAATTTTGGCTGTTTTGTTCTCAGTTGGAATTAGTTGTAGTGTGAAACTGAAATAATGATATGCATGCTGCAGTACATAGGTGAATATGGACAGGTTCTAAAGTGATGCCTAATATGCCATCAGAAATGGACAGTGCTTTTCAAATTAGATCTGGTTTCAGCTGCCCTCTGAACTGTCTTTAGTAAGCATTATTTCACTAAATCTTTGCTGCTTTTAGCCATTAAGATTCATTTAGAAACAACAAAAAAATTCAGCATAAGAATCTTCAGTTGACACTAGTTCATAAAATAAGTCATCCTGATTATTCAGATCTCCAAACAGTATATAACATGAAAGCACAGTTTGTGAAATATGTGGTTGTTCTGCTGGTTATTCTGATTCAGTGTACAAATCAGTTATTACTAATAATACCTGCATATTTCAAATTAGTGAATTAATTTGATGCATTTATCTTTTGTTTTCTTTTAAATTTTGCCTAGTCTATTTACCTATTTAAAAACATATGTCTATGAATGAACATTCATTTCTGTATTCAACATTTTTGGCTACAGTAATCCATTTTTACTGTCTGTTTAATGAAGCAGTTAGCAAACTTGTACATGGGAGTCAGTGGGTAAGAATCATTTCAGGTAACTCAGTTGTCATCAGTAATGTTCCATAGGGTAGTAATATCTTTTAGTGAAGTTAAAAATCAAGTTTCTCTAAAACACTCAAGTCTAAGCATAATGTGTGAGTCACAACTGGAGGGAGCATCATTACTGTGCTGCGAAACTGTCATGACTTCGTGAACAATGACAGAGTTTACAAAGTGAAAATAGCTGTTGTGGGAAACGTCTTTCAGAGATGGTGACTCCACATCTGCCTTTGTTTTTGTATGTGGGTTAAATTCTGGAACTGTATGTTTCCACAGTAGAGAGGGGAAAATAGTACTAGATTTTTGTTTAATAAAAAAGTTAGTTGTAAGAAACAACTGTGTGCTTTATATAGCTTTCTCAGTTTGTATTAACCCTGATGTTTGAGAAATACTGAGTTCGTACAGTGAGATAGAAGTTGAATTGTGTGTTGCCAATGGCACAAGTTTCTCATTCCTGTATGCTGACAGAGGTTGCAAAAAATGCCGTTGAGAACTTCATTTAAAGGTAACTTATGAAATGAGTTTAAAAAAATCATAGTTTTCTTTCAAGTGCCTCTGGTTGAACACTCCAAAACCGGTAATTTGTGAAGTTGAACAATACCTTTTTCTCTAATGTTTATAGTGTGCTATATAGTGAATTTAGCTACTATTATTTTGAAAGGTTGAATATTATTACACTAAGGATACTTCAGCCCACTTTAGCAGAGTAATAAAGTACACTTGTATTTAGTTGATTACTTTGATTTCTTTTCATTCCAGTTGCAGGGTTTCACAATGCTTTAATTCGCCCAGGCTAGCTTTTATTTCTCCACTGTCTTAATCAGCACCAACAATTCACCATCCTTTCTACCTGTGTTTCCAAGTCCTCTAACTGAAGCTTTCCTATTTGCTTTTTTCTTAAACGTTCCCCTTGAAATTAATTTTTTTTCCCTCTCTAGAACCATTAAGCTGCTATTTTAAAGATATTCTTTTTACAGCCCTGGAAATGAGAACTTCTAGCTTTTTTGAACAATGTGTTGTCCATAGCCATGCTGCTAGTTATGCAGGTTTGTACTTACAGGTGCTTATAGGCAATATCCTGTAGAAACCTCAGCCTAACTTACTCTGATCTTCCCATCATCACTTATTGCCTTCGCCTACTTCCTAATGTAAATGCAAACATAAGCTTTCAGATAACCCTATTTGATCCATCTCACATAGTCCTGGATTAAGCAGGGCACTATGTCAAGACTAGTAGTGCATTTTGTTATTAGACAGAGATCACTGCAGTCTGTTGAATGATTCTTAGTCTGTAGCCAAGGTTACTCAGTGCGTTTTCAACATCTGCTGAAAGAATGTGAAAGTTGTACACATTTACAGTAGCCATTTCAAATATTTATGTTTGGTTAAGAAAAGTTCACATATATCTAGATTTTCTGACATTGCTGTATCATTATAGAATCATTGGGTATCATTATACAAGATAGAATTCATCGTCTATTTGTGCAACCATAGATCAGAACCTAGCCCAGCAGGTTGCATTGTCACAGAAGGAACTCAGGTTAGTCAAGCCTTTCACAAAGTCATGCTGACTATTTTGTAAATGTTTCAATTTGTGTCTTAGTAATCTTTTTCATGCTCATTTTTAAAATATAAATACATCTGCATAAGCAAACACATAGGTAGTTGTGCTTCATTTCTTTTTAACTTATTCTTTTGTGAGAGGAGTGTGTTTATATATGCCACCATCATCAAATCTCATTCAGTGTATTTCAGTTTATTTTCCAGGGAAATTTGCATTGGAAATCTGTGATCCCAGTGCTTTTCAAATTAAATGCAGTCACATCCACTAAGGAAGTTGCAGTCCCTGTATTTTTAAGGGCAGTGTATGTTCTTGAAACTGATTGATTGTGTTAATCTAATCAAGATGTCAAAGCAGTCCGTCTTACAATATTCTTCATAAATCCATTAAGCATTTGAACTTGTGTTTTATGGCTTTTGCTTAGCAATAAGTAAGCATTGATCACACTAAAAGGATTTAGAAATGATAGTATTAAAGATTTAACTGTCAAGCTGATATGCAACTGAGAGTAATGAACAGGAAAACCTATGCCAGTTGCTCATCAACAGTAATTAAAACACAGTTTATAAACTTTCAGATGATACTTTAAAAAGAACTAAGGTACATATTTTCTAGACCTTTTAATATAGCATTTCAATCAAAGATACATTCCCTTTTGAGTGTAGCTGATTAGTAGTGATTCATATAAAGCCCGTGTTATCTTCCTGTGTGATGATCTTTCAACCTGCAGATTAAGTCATATTTTAAAACAGAGATTCATTATAAGAGGTTTATTTCTAATTTTGATATGGTGTTGTTTTTTTCCCCACTGACTATAACTGAGGTGTTTTGTTTTTTTTTTTTTAGAGTGAGTTTGGTAAGGATTCCAGAAAGGTTTATCATCTGGAAGCAACTAGAAAGAGTTGCTTTTAATATTAAGATAATTCTGTGTAAAAATTAACTATAGCAGAACTATGTCTGAGTATGTAAAATGTCTTTTTTGCCATATTTCTGAAAGTCCTCAAGTCTGGTGTCATCTTTTATTAGATATTTTAGGTATTAAAATTCAGGAAAGTGTAGCTAGCTTTATTTTTAATTGGTAAATCTACCTAAATTGACAAAGAAGTATTTTTTCAGCTGGTCTGAGTTTTTCAATGAAGTGGAAGAAATAAAAGACATCTCTAAGTATCATTTTATCCTAGGATACTTTAGATATACGTAGTTACCATAGATATAGGTTAGTTATTTTAACTCCATCATTACTTTCTGTTGCTTTGCGTTACTTCAGAGACTGAGCACGGAGGAAACAGTAGTAGCTGTGGTGATTTATTATTAAACTGTGAAATGGAAGAAAAGTTGCACAGAAATATTACTGTTGCACAGAAATATTGCTGTTGGAGGTCAGATTTCAGGGTTTGGAAAAAACCCACTAAAGACATTTCAGGATAGTTTGCAGTTAAAGATATATTTGGTGAACCATCTTTTTTTTATTATTATTTTTATTTCTATTTTGACACATTACAGTTGTTGAGCAGTTATCAGTTCAGAGAAGACTGCAAGCCTCTGGGAGGTATTAGTGGAAAGATACATTTTGATATAACAGTATTCTTTTTTCAATGTGAAGCAGCTTACTCTATTGATTATAAGTGCAAAAGAAAAGGTCATTCAGGTAACTTTCAAATGTACAGCAGATGAAGTTGAAATAAAACATATTTTCCTTTATTTTGTATCTGAACAAATGAATAGTAGCTGGTTGCATAACAAGTAGAAAGTTTTCAGATCAAAATACAATTTCTAAGTTGATGAACAAAAAGCACTGCAGATGTCTGTGTACTTTTCCTACAAGTGCTATTTGTACATGCATTACATAAATATTACATGTTTAATTTTGAGCATGTCATTATTTAGTATCATCACAAATGATCAGGAAGGTGAATAACAGGATAAGAAAGCCTGCAGCTGGTAACAGCTTGCTCAGAATAAACTGAACTTGTCAACTAAGAGAAGCAGAAAGACCTTTTGAGGCAGTGGCTGCAATACAATGGCACTTGAAATTCCCATTCATGTAAGTGTAAAGTGACATAGAAAGATGTGGGGGGAAAAAAGGAAGTTATATTTTGGAACATAATCTTTAACCACAAACTGTGCATTGCTACTTAAGAACAAGAACTGAGGGTCATAATACTTATATGAAAATGTTAGAATGAAGAATGAAAGAGACCCTAAATTTTCCATTATATAACTCTATGGTGTTCCTGTGGAACAGGCTTTGGGTTGAAGGAAGTCAAGAATGAGTGAAAATGCTCCTTCGAAGACTCTGTAGCCTGGGAGAAGAAAGAGAGGAATGTAGCACAGGTTTACAAAGTACACGTGACATAGAGAAAAGTTCAGTCTTCTTTAAAAATAGGTGTCAGGTCCAAACCTAAGATAGTTCTTTACACAGCACACAGTTTAATTGTTGATCTCTTTACCACAACCCTCTGTGGGTCCGGAATATTATGGGGATTCAAAAAGTGACTGAGCAAACTTGTGAGAGAAAAATCTATCAGTAGGAATTGAAGCAGATTCCAATATTCAAGATACCTCTGTGCTATGATGCTGGAGGATGGGAAGAGGTTACCTAAAGCTTACACTTCCTTACATTTCCCCTTACTGCTGTCAAAAACAAGGTATTCAACCTAGATTCTTTTAGAGTTGCTGTACTGGGACATTGAAGCTCTGTTGATAACATTTGGATATTTTCCACATAATAAAAGATGTTTAGGTTAGAAAAGTTGAAGAAGTTAGTATTTTTAACAAGTTCTTACAAACTCCATGTGACAGATGAATGTCTTTTTTTCTACAAGGCACTGTATTTTTCATAACCACTTCATGGCTGGAAAGTTTTATTTTATGTTTAGTGTCTAAGAAATGCAAAGCTGATGTGCAAAATTAGGCAGCACTTCTTCCTTCACAATTTTTTTTAGCTTACAATATTGATAATGAATTTTCTACTAATTTAGATATTTAAATAGAAAAATGTAATGTGTTGATTTGCCAGATATTAATAACTTCGTTTTCTATGTAAATTTGTTTTGTTTAAAAGAAATATTCTTAAATGTATCATCCTTTATTTTTCAAATATATTTTCTGCTCTACCTTTTGTGTACATTTTATTTGAGTACTTGACAGTATAACCCAATAGGAAAGGTTAACTTCCCTGTTTGGCCTCCAAATACATGAAGAGAACTGATAGGAGAGCTGGCCTCTTCATTCAGTCCAGTTCAGCAGGTTGTTTGATTTGCTGACAAATAAATGAGCAAACTGAAATGCCAAGAAAAAAATTGATGCGAATATTTTGTATGAAATCTGGTTTGTATTATAGAAAAATTATATCTTTGTTTTCTAATTAAGCCAAGAAAGTCTTTAGACAATTATCAAAAGTCTTATTTTTAATGGGATTATGATAGGTAGAGCTTTTTGTGTTAATAAACTTACTCAAAGTACAAAGTGGTTTCCTTCAGGTGTTAATATTGCTCACAGAGACAAGGCTGCTTTTTATTCATCTCGTTCTGTCTTCATTGCTTCCTTTTCCTGGTCTCAGGGAAGCATCCGTTTTAATCTCCAGTGTTTCCAGTAATCCAATTTTTCATTACTTGTATCTTATTTAGTTCCACATTCTTCATATCAGGAGCATTTTGTTCTTCACAAAACATTAATATCAGTTCTATATGCTAGGAGTGCATGTATTTGGAAATAAATATTTCTTTAATTTTAAACATGATAGGTTTACACTATGGATAAGACATTTGTATTGTTTAACAGCAATAACAAAGCCTAATGTTATTGCTTCAGCAGAGGAGCAGGGGTGGTTTGGAGAGAACAAAGTGTAGGACAGATGAGTTGTCTTGTTTTTAAGATTTCCAAATAAAACTGTTGTGTTAACATGCTTTGATCCTTCAAATAACTGCTTGGAAAACCAAGGGAAGCTAAGGAAATTATTTTATCTTTTTGAGTCATTTAAAACCATTCTAAATTTGTTTTTCTTCCAGTTTGTTCCTTTATATACATACTAAATACTGTATTATTAAATGTTCCATTATATTGCTAAGTCTAGGTAATTAACAGAAAATTATGCAAAGTCAGAGTAATGTTGCAGGTACTTTTATTGTAGTATATAAGTCTTGAAAAGGACTTTTTAATGAGGAATTTAACAATTACTCATTTTGGTATTAATATGTAATGAGTATCTGTTTTCTTTTAGTGCACTTGAATTTATATTTGTATGATTTAAGCTACTCTATGCATTTTATCACCTTAGCATTTTTTTCAGATTAATCAGCTGGTTGCTATAAATATTTTTTCTACTGTCATTTCCAAAAATTCTGCTAGTATCAGTAGAAAAGTAGACTTTATAGAATTAAATCTTCGTTAAATGTTTCTACTCACCAAGTCAGTAATTTTTTTTAGTTCTTGCCCTTATTCTTCTTAATTGTTTTCAAAAGCGCAAATAAATCCTGACTCAGAAAGCTCTTCATATTTAGAAAGAGTTCTTGGAACATGTGGAGATGAACATATGTGGAAGCATGAATACCTGTGCTAAAGCAAGCTTTGTCTGACACTTAATCCCAAAACTGATGCCCATGAGTTCATTAATGTTGTGTAAAAACAGCTTGTCAACAGCCTTGAGGGGTCTTTAGCTCATCAAGCACATGTCTTGTGGCAATCTACTTTTGCTGCAGCCCGGTTCTTTTGAGTGATGTTAACTGGTTTCTGTTGATGCCTTCTCTTCCTTACATTACTGGAGAACGGTGTCTCCAAAATACTATATACTAAGGTCTAGCAGCAGTGCAGGTGCAATTTTAGCTATATACTTTCACTGGTGAAGGTGTTTTGTAGAGCTTCATCCTGAGTTTTGATCTTTTTACAACCATGATTGAGAGGTGCAGGAAAGTATTTAGCACATTCCTACTGGGAAAGTTGCTGTTCCTGTCACTAGATCAGTGTAGCTCCTCAAGAAAATGTGATCAGTTGAGTCACTCATGAAGTTTAATTGCATCTTGAGTATACTGAAATATCAGTTTGTGTTCTTAAAAGAGTGTTCAGAAGCTGCATTCACTTGCCCCATCCTCATTTGTAAGAGGCACCAATGTTGTCCTCTGTTTCTCCAAGCTAGAGCTGATGCTGGCATACTTCACAGCAGAGAGATTCCCTGTTTTCCTGTTCACTCTAAGATGGACTGGAGTGTAGTACACTGTTGGAATAGTCTGCTTCTGGTCAAACACAAATGCATTTCACAGTCTACAGCACTATCCTTCCTCTTCATCCTTTATGGAGCAGCACAGGAATTTACATAAGGTCACATACAAGGAAGATTATTTCTTTTTAATATAAACATTTAACTGATGGGAGAAAAACAGAATATCTTAGTGAAACACAACATAACCCACTTTCAGAACATTTTCCAGAAACAGGAAACAGAAGCATAAACCCACTGGGTTTGTGATTATGAAGTGTAAGATTTACAGAATTAGTGGACTTGCAGCCTGGTATTGATGTAAAAGAGAATGTCATAAAAAAGATTTTTTTCCTTAGGTTAGTTTTTTCATTTTCTTTGCCAAGCTTTCTGATGTCTTTCCTCCTTTTATAGCCGCTCTATCTTATATTCACAAGACTGTGTACATTTTTCCATATCATTATGAAAATAAGTTTTGATTGAAATATCTTAAAAATATTTAGTAGAAATAGTATTTTTAGAGGAACAACACTGCCTTGTAGATGGTCCGAAAATAAACTTTATCATAACTAACTCTTGAAATATAAATTTTTGGAAAGCATTTTATAATATATTTATTATTGAAAACCCACCAATATACTTGAGCTAGAAATATGCACTTTTTATTTTTCCTGCTAACGCATAGCTTACTTTCATGGTGGAGTGTTGATGATGTATTTGAAATTACACAAGTAAAAGTTAAAAGCTCTGAGTTGGACTTAAAAGCAATATTAAGTTATGAACAATGGTTCCGTTTCCTTCCTGATTTGTCTGATAACTTTGTCAATGGGCAGTCTAGGTTCTGAAGGCATACTTGTAGGGATTTCGTATCAGGCTAAACCTCTTGTTTTGGCTAAAGCAATGTGCACAACACTAAACAGTAGAGGGAGGAGACAGATTCTACTTAGATTATTAACAATCGCCCATTTTTTTATCTGACCTATTGTTTTCTTCACTTTATTAAAATGAGCAAGAACAAGTCTACTCTTAGGTCCATGCATCACCAAAAATAAAAAATGCTTAAGGAGAATTCAGTATTAATAGAAGAGACATTCTGTGTTGAATCTTTCTCACTAGAAGAATAATTACTCTGCTCATCCATTTCTTCTGACAAATGAAACACAACTGATGCCAGTTGTCTGTTAATTGCATCCTTTTTATCAACTTCCAACTCTTTTTATTAAACCGTGATATGCTCTATTTAGTATATTATTCTGTAGGTATGTTTCTTAGCATTCTCACTCAACAGATATTTATTTCTGTCAGGCATGTATTCCTCTGCCAGAGTGAGAGTGTGAGAGAATGTGTTGAGCAGTGTCAGATGAAGCTCATTGCTATTCTAACAGCATGACTGGGCTCCTTTAGGAGGGCATTCAATCCTTGGCATTCATTCCCTCACACTGATGTGATAACAGAATAAAAGAGCTTTACAGATGATTGAAGTCAAGTAGTGGAGCCATTGTAAAGGCTCACAAGAAGATTACTGATGAATACCATTACTGCTGGAGGTTGGACTAGCAATTGTGCATGTCCATGCTTTCTTAAAGAGAATAATGAAAGAGAGCATGTGTTAATAGTTCTGAATTAGCTACGCTTTGCTTTCTTAGAGGGAAGATGGTGGTGGCCATTTGTGCTTCAGAGTGCTAAGAATTATGTGATAAATATTTACCAAGGTCTGAGCAATCTTCATTTTTAAGTAGTAATTGGAGCTGTGGCTATATTAGTTCTCTATTTCTGAATATCAGAATAGAGGAAATTGGTCGTGATATTCTGCTTTAGTCTGGCGTCAAAAGGTGTTTGGCCACTTCAGGAATTAATGAAAATTCAGATTTTTTCCATGTTTTGCACAGCAACATTCTTGTTTCTCTTGTGACAGGAGACAGATTGAAGGCTTTGAATTTATTGCAGTACATGGAACATTCTTTGCTTATAAATGAAGCGGATGACTGAGATAAAGTTGAAGCCTCTTCTGTGATTTAGTTTGGCTGGACATCATTGAAACTGAAATACTTTGTGTCTGATTGTTTTTTCCTGCAGAGAGGGAGTGTATGGGAAAACATTACATCAAATTCCCAGTGTGACTCATTTTTTTCTGTTATACTTGTAAGTAAAGATGGAATATGAGATTAAAAAAAAAAAACTGTAAGAAGACTTTCATGTGCAAGAGGGTAGTTCTTAACTACCTCTGACAAAACCCTGGATACCCAGTAGAAACTCAGGTTGACATGAGCTTTGAGATGGGCTAACTCTCTCACTTGAAGGCATTCCAAAACAGCTTTTTGAATTGTTTAAATGTTGGCTTTTATTAAGTAGAAGTCAAAACAATTATTTTTTTTTTCCTAGTCATAAAAATTCTTTCTATGGGAGAGCAGAAGTAAGAGAAGTTTGTAGGCAACTCTACATCTGTGCAATGCATCTTTGTAGGATGGGTTTGCTTTGGAGTTTGATTTCTATCTTTGAGTGTCTGCACTGGCAAACAGTATAGTGTAATAGGAATGATGTATGTAGAGAAACTCTATAGTGCATGATTCTGTACTTGACTGTATGTGAGAATGTATTTCAAAAGCATGCTTACAATTGAAACCAAAACACTGCAGTAGCTGTCTCATTGAGGAATGACTTGGTGAATCCTAGCAGTCTCCTCAGATCCCTCTCTGGCCTCTACAAAATTAGTTTATTCAAACTCTGTTTGATTCCTGATCCTCTCAGCAGTTTTCCTGGCTCTGGTTGGTGCAGGCTCCTAGTTCTTTGCTGTAATTTTCCTTTTCATCTTTACTGTGGTCCCTGGAACTTTCCTTCCTCAGTTGCTCTGAAGGGAAGCTCCTAAGGGACCTCACTTTTATTCTGGAGACATCATTCTGACCTCCAGGTGTTGTTTTTGGAAAGGAATATAACCCACATAAACTGAAGACATGTAATAATCTTTTGCAATACTCTTAAATTGGATCATCATAAATATCCTTATGATTACTGTACATTGTATTGTAGAACGTTTGATACGTATTCCATTTTTTTCTTTGAAAAGTTACAATAATTATATGCTGTGATTTTTTTGTCCTTTGTCTGTCTTTGAGAACAATGGCAGTAATTCTCTAGATTCTTTTGATACCGGTGAATGCGGAAGGTATTATGAGAAGCAATAAATAGAAATGATGCCTCCAACTTATATTTGCTCCGAATTTGTTTCTAATGGAACTTTTATGAAACACAATAAACAGTATTGAAAATGCAAGTTTTATGTACTGACTTAGAAAATAGTAATAATACCTTGAATAAGCTAAATAGGCATATAAAGTTATACAGCAGGTTTTTTGCATTCTAGGCAGAAATTAATATTTTAGACAGAAAACGTCATCTAGTAGATAGGTCAATAGAGCTAACACTTGAAATGCTTGTGCTTTCTTACTTTTTCATTTGAATACAGTCAGGATTTTATCTCTTTTGCAAAAGGTTATGGATAAAAATTTCCAGGTAACATCATCTACTGTTTTCTTTCCTTTCTGTAAAAGAAGAGCACTTCTTTGGAAAGTTTTGGATACAGTATGAAATCCAAATCAGCTCAACAAACACTGAATCTTCTGATTACTCTTTAATAGGTTCTCTTGCTGCTGAAAAAAATTCTTAAACATTGTGCTCAAAGTTTCACAAAACTAACAGTAGCATTTTGATGATTGAGGTTTTAAGTTCTAATAGACTTCCTGGTTGTTAATAAAGAGGTTTTTCTTCTTTCTAATAGCATTCTTTTCTTGTTCATAGTAATTTATCAAATCTGTGGAAAAGCAGTGTGTTAGTGGGAAAACAAATCAATCTCTCCTTTCTGAAGGGTATAAACAACGTTCATTAATGATACATTTTAAAGCTTAAATTGAAAAAAGAAAAGTTGTCTCCAAGGTACTTTTTCACTTAGTTTTAGTATTTCGGAAAAAACTATTAATTTGGGGATGATGTGCTGTAGGCTTATTTTAAAACAAGCCAACCCATCATTCTTAAAAAAATATTTTCATAATTAAAAACTTCAATTTTATTGAGTTTCAATAAGATAAAACTTGAAATGTGTTTCGCATCAAGAGAGTGCCACTTTTTGAAGTAAAATATTTAAGTGCAGACTAAGTTTTCAATGATTACAGCATATTTTTTTATTTTTGATTATTAATATCATCTGTAAATAACAAATATATAAATTAGGCACATGGTAAAGAGGATTTCAGATTTCTGACTTGTAGATTCCCTTCCTCTCTGGTATTGAGTCCTATTTCATTAAGCATGCATTCTTCATGGCTCTTATTCTAATTGGGCTATGGGACTATTTTGTCTGCTTGTTTTTAGTGGATTTTTTGTGTTTTCTTATTGTCAGTACATAAATAGCCGCAGGTCAGGGCAGGGCCCTGTGTGTCACAGTGGTGTCTGGGCACAAGGAGGCCCTGCATCACCAA
>JAWWEE010000040.1:14976817-15073865 GCA_035221455.1 Xenops minutus
ATGCTGCCCAAGTGGAGAAAGGCAGATGCCGGGACTGGCAGAAGGAAGACCCTAAGTCCACTGTAGGAGATCAGGTTCGAGGCCTCTTTCCCATTGAAGGAAGAAATCATAATATATTCAAAGTAGATGACGATGGGTAAGCGTTGTCTCTAATTTTGTAGCTTTGTATCAAATCAAGTTTTCTTTGCCGTTTATTTCCATGATGTTAAAACGTTCGTTTTGACTTAAATTTATGCTTGAACCTAGAGCTTTACATCGTTTTTTTCTAGCAATTTGGCATATATTTTAGCCTGATTGTGATGTCTAAATGTTCAGAATCTTCAGCGTTCTTGTTTAAAACGAAAGTATTTTGGATGAATCGCGTTATTTAATTTGAAAAAATATAAAGCTGAACAGACAGATTCAGTAAACTTTTAGACATTGATGATACATCTTTTAATAGATAAATATATTATTTTAGGGCACAACTTGTGTATATAATAATTTGCATGATTTCTCTTTTAACTTTTTAGAGGCTTAATTCGTACTGTGCTATATATTTTTCCTTTGACATTCATTTTTTGATAAAATTCATCTTGTAGTCCTGCAGCATGATTTTTTTTAATGATTGTCTCTTTTTTGCCTGTCACAACTTAATCAAAGAGATTTGGAGAAAAGTGTATGTAAATATATTTTTTTTTTAATAGTAGAAAATAAATCCCGTGAGGTTCATTTAGAACCTCAGTAGGCACTCTTTTAAAGGATTGGTTAAGATAAAGTGTAAAACACTTCTGAAAATTTTGAATGATGCTTAATAATCTTAAGCAGTATGCAGCATCCAGCTTGTTTCAGTGGGACTAGTACTGTGCTTTTAAATTATTTGGCCAATAGGTTTTGATTAATGAATTGACAGAAGTACTATACTATTTGTTAAGCGTGAATTTCAACTGGTGATTCTGCAGTTGGTTCCAAAACTCAGCCAGAAATCTTTTCTTTGCATCAAAGCTGTCTTCCTATTTTGAGCTTCTTAATGTGGAGGTAGTGATTAAGGCACTCTGGCTTGCTTTGTCATCTCTTGGAAATATCTCACGGTCTTGCTACTAAAGACTAAGTTTTTTAAATGTTAACATAAATTAGTGGAGAGTTGCTCACAAAAGCTGATTGAAAGAAAAAACTGCAAGTCATGTTTATTGACAGCAATAGGAGATTTGAGTAACTTAAACTTCACAGACTGGTGGTGTCATGTCAAATGGGAAAAACATGAAACTGTGCAAGTTACCTGACGCTGTCAGTATGGAAAAAGCTGTTGTAGAGCAAGAGCTTTTCAAGCTATTCACGTCTGCTGTATGTGTGATGTAGTAATGTTTTCCAGAAAGAAAATCTCAACATATTATTGGTGATATTAGAATTAATGAAGTTGTATGCAGGTGGTAATATCTTAAACTTTGCCTCACTTTCTGCCAATTTTTTCTTCATTTACACTGCTAAATGGGTATTCTCATAGAAGCTTTTCTAACAAAGCAGCTGCTAGGAAAGCATTGATGGTTAGTGTTTGATACACTTGAGATGGAGAAAAGTGTGAGAGTGTTAGTCATCATAATCTCGTACTTACTCAGGGCTCTGCAGGGTCAGCACAGAACTTTCAGTTTTCAAAGGTTAGAATAGTAGCATTAGAGGTAACCTCCAGAGAACCTTGATAAAGCAGATTGCTACTCTACTGCTGTTGCTATTCCCACGTGAATCTTTTGTTTCATGCTGCTGTCTTCAATCAATGGTCTGGTGTGAAAAATTATTATTAGTGCAGATTTTGTCTTGATTGTCCTACTTTGATTGTCAGCATTTTAAGAAGATTCAAATCAAAGAGCTTACCTGCTTACCTTGATTCAGTGTCCTGAATGGTACTTAAGTACTGAGTAGGCTGTGGCATCCATGGAGACATTTAGCGTCTTCAGAACCATAGTGTTATTCACAGTTTGCTTAAACTAATGAAGGCAATTGTATTTACTCTGGTTCTGATAAAAGCTTGGCAAAGCTGCACCTAATCATCACTATTAATTCTTTGTGTGCTAACTAGTTGGTGGAGGGGCATAGAAGTGGTCTGTAGTGTATTTTTTGGATTAGCTTGGCAAGTCTTTTGTGTTAACAAAAGAAGCAGCTAGTCTTATTCATCCAGACAAGATCAAGCTCCTGGCGATAGCTATCAAGTATTTAATGAATTTAATTAAAATTCATGCATTATTAACATTTCCAGCTGTGATATGGAGTGACTAGCAATTTTCAGATACTTGGAATAAGTAATGGTGTTGGCTTTTCAGTTGCTTTTGACATCAGCCCTTTTATAAACCTGCTGTTTTGCACAATCCTGACTGTACAGCGTCTGTGCTGGACGAAGCTCAAGAGCAGCTGAATAATGTTTTCAGATGTTGTGCTTTTTCATCTCTTTAATCAGACAAGATGTTGCTGCATTCAGCAACTGCCTACTTTAGTTTCTATGTCATTATGAGTATGTTTTAATAGAAGCTGAATGAAATGTGAAGCATGCAGACCAAAGAATCTTGTAAGCAGTCATATGGTCACAAAAAGCGTGGTGTAATTAGAGCATCATCACAGAGCAAGATTGAATATTCAGGCAAATTGCCATTCCTAGGTAGAGACTGATTCAGATAGTGTTGCTGTCCAAGGAAACTGTATTTTCACAAATAAGATTTTTGCCAGCCAGCAAATGGAGGAAAATATTAGTCCCAGCTGTTTCCTAGCCTCTAACAGACTGATCAAAAATCAGATACTCAAAAATTAAGGATTTTGTTGCTAGTTTCTGGTTTGTAGGATGTAATGTGGCTTAATGATGAGAGAAGGGGATGGAAACAGCCAGTGATGTGAGTCTTGAGTATCTTTATAAAGGTTGTGCCAGAAAGTGAGATGATGTTCTTGACTCTCTGTCATGACATGACTGTTGTAACTAAGCTTGTAAAGATTAGCTGGGAAAACAGGAAAGTAAGGCAATAGCTCATTGTGATTACTAAATACCTTTTTGGTATTTCCACTTATCTTAGTTGACAAGACCACCTATTAGAAAACATGTGACTGAATGTGATACATATTTCTGAATACCCAGTGCTTATGATACGTTTCTTGAAAGAAAGGAAAAGTAGTTGGGGTAGTTTGCGTAAAAAATAATTTGTCATTATTATTAATAAGAAAACAGGTTTTACTTAGACCACACAAGATTTTGGTATAGATGTTATTTTATATTAAGAATCTAGTAAGAAATATTCTCAAAACTTTTGCACATTATATTGATGTAATCATCCCCTCAATTTATGGAAGGGGAAATTTGAAGTTTTTAGAGTTTCTATTCACTGAACAAGAACTCAGTAATATCTTTGTTAGATTGTTTAATATGCTTTACTCAAATGACCAGTAATATTTTCTTTAAGAGTTAATTGCACTCAAACTACCAACTTTTGTCCAAAAAGGCATACAAGAGGCTTCATATCTGGAAGTGACATATGTGGCCTAAAACATACTTAATGAGAGGATGTCTTTGAATTACATGTTGGCAGTAAGCATATTCTTATTATTTGATGTGAAGTTGGAATAAGCTACCATTATTTTTTAATACTGTTATTTAGATTTGTCTTTCAGTATAACATGTGATATATATGTGTACAGTTATTAAAATTATTTTTTTCAGTTGTGAAATGGTCAACTAACATTTTCATAGGTCTGCTTTGAAGTACTAATTTAATAACTTCTATTAAAGCTAATAATATGATAAAGCTAAAGCCAATTATTCAAACAATTACAAAACTATTATACAACTCTTTCAGTATCTTTGAAATCCGTGGGCTAAAAGTTCTAGTGATTGTCTTGAGCATGTATTTCAGCAAATGTGATAATCGATGAATATCTGCAGAAAAGGATATCATTGTGCTCTTTTTAATGAACTAACAATTTCATACAAGAAATGCAGCAGTAGCACTGCTTAGAATAAAGGAATACATGTAAATGAGGTTAGTGCTGAAATTATATTTAAACAATGCTGACAGTTCCTCTATTGTGCCCATTAATTAATTTCCCAGCATCAAGGTTCTCTGGGAATGATATGTAAAAATAATTAAAATGATACATGAGGTAAATAATTCAGAAATTCAAAAGGTGAAATAGGTAATTATTTTAGTAAATATTAGTCATACGGCTTATTTGAGCTCATTTACCTTTTAAAAGCAGGTTATGAGGAAGTATGACCTGGGTTTGATTCACATAGTGAGCTGAAGTTTTCCTCACAGGTGGAAAAGTTGCCATATTCTTTTTTAATCAATTGTGCATGTTCCTCTTTCAAATCAGTAGTCTGCTTAAAGCAGTTTAACATTTATGTAAAAATATTTTGCCTTACAGCACAGCACTTCAGATTTAAATCAGTCGCAGCATATTTTTACTAATGATCTGGATTTAGTTAGTGCTTTTTAAGTTAAATCATATCTTTAAGTGGAATTCTGTGGATAAAAGGAGTGTTGATTTTGGTGTGATACAGCTTCCCTTTTTTGGCCAACTAATTGATGTCAAGTCACTACTTGAGATGGAATTTAAATGTCTAAGTTCAGATTAAGGTGGTGGTTTCAGATAGAGTTAATAGGGTCTTAATTAGAAGGAAACTTCAAAACAAATTTCTTTCCAGCTGGATAATTATGTCTGAATAATTGAAGCCTAACTTTAAGCCTAGCTTAGAATAAATCTTTACAATACATATTCTTTGTGTGATTGAATGATGAAACATTTAAATTTTGGTATACCAAATATACATGCCTTTGAAAATATTTTGTCTGGAGCTTTTCAGTCAAATCTGCTGTGTAACCTATTAAAAAAAGAAATGGACTTCAGCTTTTAGAAAATGTTTTCTTCAACTTCACCTGTGCCTGGGAGGCAACCAGTCACTTTTTGGGTTTTTCCTCATCTTACTGCTCCTCCGCCTTTCTATAACAACTCAGTTGGTACTTCCATAACTTCACGCATTTTAAGTTCAGATGGGGAATCAGTAAATTAAAGATGCAAAGTTAATTTTCTAGGAAATGGCTAGAGGGCTAGACCTTTCAAGCATGTGAAAGTTTTTGAAAAGGCTGTTGGCAGTGTTGTCTTCTCATATCCTCTTACAGCTTGTGTGAACTGACTGCCTAAGCCTTTTCCTGAGGAAAATATTTGAAACTAAAGGGTTAGGGAAGTGTGTGCTTCAGCCTTTTGTACATGCAAGAAACAAAATTAAGTGTATGCTTGTGTTTCATGCTGTTAGAGGAAGTAAAGGACATAGCGATGTTCAGTGTTAATTACACAGACATTCACTACTTTGAGTCATTACAGTTTGGTAAGATAATTAGGAACCACATTAATGGCTCTAACCAAAACATTTTGTTCTTTAATACATCAGCTATGGTGAATGAAAGAAAATAATAGCTGTAAGTAATCAACTGCTCTCTAAAATCTAAACATTGTAAATTATCTGTTGTTATGGATGAGGGCTTATAATGTTATGTGACTGTTACTTGTTAATGCACTGAAACCAGCCTGGAGGAGTCCCATTAGTGGTTGCTGTTGGTTCTGCTGTTCTGGCCGCCAAACAAGTTTGGAGTTTCAGATCTTAAAAACATAGAAGAAAACCTCACAGAAAGTAATTTTTTGTTTCTACAAGAGAAGCCATAAATATGTATATTAGATTTGCATTTTATATATCATCCCTCACCATTATGTTGCTTGTTGTTATCTAAAATGGCAGTGGTTGATCTATCAGTGGCAGAATTCACGCTCACATTGCCACATCCTTGTTTTTGCTATCTTCACCACAGTCATAACTAGTAGGTAAAATGGAAGTTGTTTGCTTTTGCTTTGTAGAAATTCAAAGCAGCAGATTAAGTAATAGATTATTCATTAACTGCAAAGAACAACTCATGGTCACTTTTCATTGCAAATGAGAAAAGGCTTATTAACATGGGAAATTAGAGAAAAAAAATCAGTATCCTTTTTGATAGTTTTACTATACATAATGCTTCTATTTCTGTCTGAGTTCTTTTCAAAGTAGTGTTCGAAATAAGTGTTGCAAAATGTTCTCCTCATGTACAGTTCAGCATTTTGCATTTTCATCCAAGGCATTCTTGAAGAAAACTGCCTTACTTCACTTCCTTCTATGAATACCCAATTCAGCAAGAAAAGACTATAAGGGAATTGTATAAAAAGCTCCATTCCTTTGCTAAGATCTAGCAACATTCCTGTGCGTGAAGATAATAAACCACCACACATGAGGAGAAAAATAGCTGTAAAGGAAAACCACATTTCAGTATTGGATGTGAGAGTACCATATTGAGTGAGAATCCCCTTGACATCCTAGTCGTGATTGAACTCTTTATAAACTTCATGGTGAATTTTTCAAATGAACCAAATGAGAAATATTGATTTATTTTTTTCCCCCCACCAAGTTTACTCTGGAAAAACTAGGACAAAAAAAGTCAAATACACACCTGACATCAGTTATTTCTTACTGTATTTGAATTGAGCATATTAGCAAATGAAGAGGGCAGTGATGTAAACTCCATTCTCAAAATACAAGGTAATGTAGAAACGTATATGAAAGATGTTTCTTAAAATGAAATTATTACTTGGAGAGTGGATAAACCAGGTAAATGGTAATTATCACTAACATCCATATTGATTAATAATCTTAACATGAATTTTTCATGCCATATGAAACATTCTAACAGGGCAAGTTATCAATCAAAAAAAATCCAGCAATGGTCTGTGTTCTTTGTGGTTGGGCGTTTCACAGCAGAGGTTTATATCAGAAGTCATCTTTTAGGAACTGTTGCCAAGTTGTTGACTAGATCAGAAAGGCCAACAACTAAATTGTTATGAAAACTTACCTTCACCTAGTTTTCAGCATAAATTTACCAAATGTAATAGAACATTGTAAGATAAATAGTTTTTTTGAACATGACTAGCAGAAATAGGAAACGTGAACACAGTTCTTGTAAATATTTTCTTTTTTAAATAGCTTTTCTATAAGGGACTTAGGGACTTCTAAGGATTGAATAATTTTTGCATTGTGTTTTGGCTGTGACAGATACTTCTAGCTTGCTGTTATGACCCAAAAATGTTAGTTTCCATTACAGATTTTGAAGTGCTGGGAAATGTGTTTGGATCAAATTTTTAATCCAAAGATCAAACCACCCTATAAATTTTCATGTTAGTTGTTGGATGTTTCCATTAGAGGCAGCTACTTGTAAGCCTTACCTATAAGTGAGGTAGTTTTTTGGTTTTATTTTCTTTTAAAGCATAAAAGATCCAACTTCTTTGCTGTGTTTACTGTGAGATTATTTTCAGCTCTGACAAATGCTGTTGGTCTCTTACTGCTTTTAGGATTGTCCTCGTGAAAATAGTCATAATGAAGCAGAAGCAGTGATAGAAGACAATCCAAATCATGCAAATACAGCAAAAATAAATTGTTTTAATAGGTATTTTTACATATAATTGGAAAAAACTTTTTAGCATGTATAATGAATAAATTATTTTTTTAGCACGACTGAATAATCAAATTTCATTATATACCTGTAAAACTGACAGGCAGGAGAAGGTTATGATCCTACATGAGTTGCTGGGCTGCTGTGTACAAGGAAAATAGTTACAGACTTCAAACTATTCCAGCATCTTTTGGAATGACAAGATTAAGGTGACTCAAATTCAATATTCTCTAAACGTAATAATAATATTCTTTAACCATGACTATATATGCCATTTTAAGAAAGTGGTGTCATTTTTGTAGTGAGAAATCACACTTCACAAAGCTTTAAGAACCAGTGAACACATATTGATGTAGAATATTGAGGTTGCTGAAAACAGTGAACAAAGTTCTTCGCTAAAGGTTACTAAAGAAGAAACACAGCTGTGGAATTCAAGGGAATGCCCTTGTGTGAATAATAACTGCCTGAAAGGTAGAAAACAGATGGTAACATGGCAAGTTTCAAAACTAAAGGAAATAACTTGTAATTCTTTTACAAGGCTTAAGCTCTTTCTACCGAAGAGATAGCAAAGGGATACGGGAGCAAGTGAGGCAGCAAAGTTTGCTGACAACACCCAGTTACTAAGAGTGGTAATGGCAAAAGGTGGACAGCAAGAAGTCACTTCGTGTTGCCGTTAACAATCAGGCATAAATAACAGGTGAAATTTCATGTGGAGAGATATAAAGTGGTATTGTATGTTTGGAACAATTCTAGGTTTACTGGTATAACTGTGGGCTTCAAGGTAGCTTTCTACAGTCAAGCACAAGAATAAAACATGAGCTCAGTAACAGTCAAGAACAGAAAAAAAACCAACAAAGGCTAGGAATTACTGGGAAACGAAAGAACAAAATACCATTATACAGCTAGAAGAATAGTGTTCTCTCTGCAATTTACATCTGCATATAGTTTGTAAATTGCAGGAAAGAGTGCTTAAGAAGGCTGAGCAAAGATGGTGGGACTGGTACATGAGGGATGGTAGAATAGACAAAAAAATTCTAGTCTGCAAAAGAGAAGGAAGTATGAATGGACTGAAGAAAGGGAACAGGAATTGATTGTTCATCCTCTTTCTGTGCAATAACTGAACTACTTTCAATGAATCTAGCAGGTCTTTGGTTTAAAACAGTATGCATTTGTGTTTTGGAATTCTTTGCCACAGGTTTTGGTGATTTACCAAAAAGCTTAGAGTTGCAAAAAGGTTTAGGAAAGCAAGTGAACACAAATCCATTAACACCTATTAAATGGACATATTCTACAGCTTGTCACAGGACATCTCTGAGCATGAAATCTTTGAAAGCTGGAGGAGTGTTCTGGGGAGGTACTGCTGTATGCTTGCTTCCCTATACTCTTAGCTATCTGCTGTAGTCATTCCTAGTGCCAGCCTAGTTACTGTGATGGACCTCTCTGTGGTCATGCTGTGTTTCTTCTCAGGCTGGAACCCCATGTCTCAGTTTTGACAGTGGATTGAGTCTGTGCCTGGGAAGTCAAAGCTCCTGGCTGATTGAAAAGGCAAAACTTGGAGGAGCAGCCAACTTATTCCACTTTCCATGATATTCATGTGCTGGCTTCTTTTTCTTTTTCTGCCATAGATTGCTTGTATAATTTGGGAAAAAAAAAAAATCTTTTCAGCTCTACTATCTGCTCTTTGTAATGCAGTTGAAATGGAAGTGCTTAAAGTTGCTTTATTTGTATGTAATCATAGAGTGTTGGAAGTCCTTGTGTCTAAGCCATTGTCTGAGCATGAAATACGGTGGTTTAATACCTAACCCTGGCAAAATTTCATAGCTTTAAATATTCTGAGTATGTAAATAATAGTCACATATTGTATTTACCTTATGACTTTACCTTCCCTAAATGTTTAAGTATCCAGGGTGTGGGAGTCAGCTTAGACTAATCACTGACTAGACAATAATCAGTCTAGTCATACTACAAAATTTGCATTCTTTCAGTGATTCTCTAATTCAAGAATTTTGAGGAGTGCAATATAAAGAATACCTTTAATTTCAGCTGCAGAGAAGATACAGCATTTGCAGGGCAATGAAATATTTGTGATGTTAACAAGCTAAATGATTTTTATTGATAATGACAGATGGTTCTTAGATAATGTGCTCTGAGTTGTCTGTAATATGTTCTGAATAAGTCTTCTGGAAGGTTGTACATCTGTCTTGAGATCTTTTACTAAAATATTTAAATCAAGGTCATTGTTTATACTTGATTTTAAATAGCTTTTAGCTGGTAGTCTGCATTTCTGTACATTTAGAGATCAAACTGTTTGTAACTTCAAAAGCTGCAAATGGGAAAGTATAATAGGTAGCAGGTGTTGGAAAAGGCAATTATTCATTAGCTGTTTTACTCAATTTCTAAAACTGTCTAAAACTATCCATTGGAAATACTTTGTATCTAGACTTATCTCTGAAGTATGATGAATTTTTAAATCTGTAGGGGATATGCATTTTTTCTCTAATGAATTGCATATTTAAACGTATTTGGTTTCATTTAAAAGAACTGAAGAAAATTGTATTGGTTGGAAGAAAAAAAAAAAAGCTTGAACAGAAAAATCCCAAGATGAGGTACAGGTTCTTATATACTTCCAGATATTTTTTCTATAGTTCCTTAAAAATATTTTCAATTTTTAATATTGCAGTTCGGACATTTTTGCTTTTAATTTTTTTTAAGCTATTTATCCTGACTTTTTATGGAAGAATTTTCTTTATTATGTGATAGTAGAATGAATTCTTAGGTTTAAAATCAGAAGTTTGAGTTATCAGAAAAAGAGAATAGTTCGATGATCTAATTTGACTACCTATGCAATATGGTTTTATGAATCAGTGTAAGAGAGAGCAAAATAAACAATTTTGCCAACAGCCACTGCAAATTGACTTTGAAAATTAAATGGTGCTTTCAGGTAGATTTATTTAAACCTGACTCCTCCCATGTGCTTTTTGAGAAATTATATAACGGTGGAGGAGTTAGGAGGTGAAAGGAGAATTAGTATATATTATTACCAAACCAAGTTGTGTTCAGCTCCCTCTTTCTTGCTTATGTCATATAATTAAAGTAGTCTACATCTTTATTGTATTCATGCAGAGTAACAAATAATCCAATATATTAAATATTCCAATTAATAATTATTATTTTAATTGAAATTTTTCTAGCTACAGGCTGTTCAGTCTTTCTTCTTCTTCTTCATCTGCAAAAATGGTCTTAGTTTTTCTTGTCTACCATCAGCAGTAATTCTTTGCTTTAGTTTATCTGTTTGATAGTTTCAATCCAGCTTTATTTGCCTTTATCCCATAACCATCATTCTTCTTCTTCCGTACTTTCCTGTTTGATTGCAAATGCTCAGGCTGGTGCCGTGACTTTCAGTTACCCATTCTTTGAAGGAGATCTGTAGTTCACACATGTCATAGTTCATCAGGTAATCAGGAACTGAGCTGGTTCATACTTTCAGAAAGTCTTCCCTGGTGACAGCTCACACTTTGGGGTGGGTTTCTGGAAAAGGTGTTGATGTTTTCTTGTACACACTGTCTGCTTAATCTTAAACACAGTCTGTTTTCATTGGACATTACTACCCTGTTTCCTTCCAAATTTGAATGAATGTTGTCACTTACAAGTTGCCTTGTGTATTCCAAAAAAATAGAAACTTCATATATGATTAAAGACTACTACTTGAAAAGACATTTTTAAATTTTATGTTAAAAGTGAAAAGGAGTTTGCAGTTCATGCTGAGAAAAAATTGACCACAAGTACTGTTTTTATACTTAATTTTTAAAATTTTAAAATATTTTTCTCATTTTAGAAAGTGTTATAAAATATTATCAAAGGCTGAATTTAAAATAAATACTACATGTTCTGTAAATTTATTTACACAATATGGCAGGAAGAGGTTTTCTTAGAATTAGCTCGGCATTTTTCAAAGTTGTGTTTGATTATTTAAATATCGCCACAATAGCGTCTGACACAATAAATGGAAGCAGCACTTTGCTTACAAGTATGTCTTCTGGAGATACTATTTTATAGTTTTATATGCTAAAAAGATATTTCCACACTGAAGTAAAAGCCATGGATTTTTCAGGAGAACAGTACTGAGTACATAAGTCTGTAAAATGCTAACTTCAATATTGTAAATTGGACTTTACTTTGATTTTTCTGACAAACTCTACAAAGAAGCTTGGTTAAAATTATGATATGTTTTCTCTGTCGTGGGATTTTATTACGTTATTCAAGTAATTTTATTCAAGTAGAGTGTTTCCTAGAGTAGGAAGCATCTCACAGGATTTTATAATCCAAATATTTCTTTTTTGCATTCAAAATTAGCTAATTCTTATTTTGAGTTCCAAGTACACTTTTAAACTTAAAGCTTCCCTCTGAATAATTGCCATTATCTCTTTTCTTAATTCTTACCAATTTGGTGGACCAGATAATCTGTAGTTTCTGAAGCTGTTAACAAGGTACTCCTACAAACCTCATGTAGTACACTGTGGTCTTTTATCAGTCAAGGGTGCAGGAAAAGGAAAAGTAGTAGGAGAATACTTTTTCTTCTCCACTTATGATAGCAGGGAAGTTAATTTATTGCACACATTTCAAATACCATGTTCTAGGTTAAATATTGGTAAAATAGGTATTTTATCATGTTATGCTTTACATAAGAAGTTGTTTCAGTTCACTATACTTGAACAGAATGCTTTATTTTTCTGAAGAGTAAACTGCAGTTTTGAAATACCAGCAGAGAGTATGAAAAAAAAGGTATATTTTTAAAGTGCTATAATTAGATCTTATAAATTACATAGATATCAGCATTTAAATATCTCTACATTTGCCAGATTACATAATTTAGTTTTATAAGTATTATTTTTAATTTTTTTTAAATGAGATTTTACATAGCATGAGTTCAGTGATTACACTGATAATTTAATATCGTAATTATTTTTTCAGTTCTCAGTGGTATAGAAAATAAAATCTAAGATTAATTTGGTAGTATGAGAAAACTTGTTGATGTCTTTTAAAAATAGGATCAAAAAATTTTCTAAACTCTTAGGTATACTTATAAAATACTAATTTCTAGGAGGAGTTTTACAAAGTGATGGACTCTGCTGACTTGTACAATAACAGAAAGCTGCAGATCTGAATACAAAACTAAGTTGTAAATGTTCCATGTTACAATTAGTAGATTTTTTCCTGTAGTGAAAACTCTAATTCAGTGAAATATTGAGCAAGTTGTTTATTTTTGGAAAGCTTAATAATTTCCTTTGGCAGAATTTATAGTTCAGAAACTACTACTAGTAGGAGAGTTTGCTCCTAGTAATGGAGATGAAGTTCATGCCACAATGTGGAGCTGGACAGTATGATATTTGATGCAAGCTCTAAGCTAATGGATAACACCAGAAATGCAAAACACATCAGTAAAGAATGAATTTAAAGATGAGTAATGGATGCATACCTCACCTCCATCCCTGTTACAGATAACAGCTATGATCAGGTTTGGAACAGATGAAATGCAAGCATGTTTGTGATACAGAGACAGATGCAGCTGACATTTGTAGTTACTAGTGATTGACATAAAAATACTCGTGGGGTAAATGGTGATCAAAAGTATTATTATTTGTGTATTGAAAGGATGATATATTTTTATTTTTTCTAGTCTGAACCAGAGGGTTTTTCCCACTTCCATTTGTACGTCTGTGCTGCCTTCCTTGTCAGGTGGAGGAAAAAGATCCTGGAAGAGAAAGATTTTCAAGTAAGTCAAGGGAATATTTTTCAAGCACAGGGTGGCATTTCTTAGATTTACCTTCCTAACATTACTTGGGGATGGATTTAAGACAAAATACTATCAATTGCATCTAGACTGACAATGTCTTACTGTTAGTTAGAATAGCACCAAAAATGTCAGACCTGAAGTGATGGACTGTAAGCAGTAGGAGATGTATTTTCTTTGTCCACTCTGGGAAAAAGAAAAAGCTGTTTTATCTGAGGCAGACTTTGAGAAGATGATTTCTGGAGATGCTGGTAGCTTGGTATTTCACAAAGACATTTTCTGAAAAGGTAACTGGATTTTTTTTTAAATCTTAAATGCATCACTGAAGTATTTATATAAAATTTCTCATCTGTATAATATAACAACTTTCTCTAACAAAGTCATGTTCCTTCTTGAAAAACAACTGAGCAAGGAATCTCTTAAAATAAGGAACCCGCTTTTCAGTAGAAAGTAAAAGGACTTTAGGCCCCTACATTTCAAAATCTTTTATTTTTCCAGCAAAGAGCATATCGGGAAGTTGTTTGGAAGAGTTTTTGAATATGGTAGGTAGGCAAATAATTTGCATACATCTATAGAAGTTCAGTTATTTTTGTGAACTGGTGACAGTTCACTTTCATGGAAATTCTTAAATTGATTTTTACCCTAAGATACACATTCAATGTCTGAAAGGCTTTAAAGTCTTGTTTGGAGGCTGAATGTAAACAGCTCACATTGCAAAGCCTCCACCATTGCCTACCACGGGGAAATGGCCTGTTACCACCTTATTTTCTCTCCATCTGACTGAACTCTGTGGCCCTGTGCAAATGAACCATTGTGCAAATTTGTGTATCATTTCAATCTAGTTTATCTTTCTTCATAAAACAATTTATTCAGAATACTTTAGCTGTTGTTGCCTATCTTTGCAATAAATAAATCCCTAAGGGCACAACATAACAGCTTTAATTTATACTACCTGCTAAGACTGTCAGATTTTCTCAATTTATGGTATTTTGTCAAAAACAACTTTAATGTTGGTATCCATGCCTTGCAACTACAATTGTTCAATGTTAATCCTTACTATTAAATTTTTCCTCTTGATTTCCTACACCAAAGAGCATATTTTTTCCCTCACTACCAAATCTATTACAACCATGTTTTAAGTAAATAATCCTAAGGTATAGTACTATGAAGATTTGTTTTGATCTCCTTACATGCATTCAGATTGGTTTACTTATTTAATAATTAAGCTATTTTTTATGGTTTAGTTTCTTTATAGACTATATAAACTGGACTCTAAGTACAAATATCAGGAACAGGCTGGAATACATTTATCAGACTGCTTTAGCTTACTTACAATACAGAAATACAATTAGTAATTTTGAGGATGTGTAGACCAGTGCTAGTTTTATCACTATCATATGTTATTACTAAGAGGCTTGGCCTTCTTTATTGTGTAACCTGACCTTTTAAAATGGCTAAACTAAAGTGTTATCAATTCTTTAAATGGTACTTCTGTCCTGCAGGCAAGAATAAAATCCATTATTCTTCTGCTTCGTTAATAACAGCTGTAGATCATTGCCTAGTCTTCAAAGTAGTAGCTCAAGTAATAAGCACTCAAGCTACGCTGGAAAATTGGGTAGTTCAGTATATGCTGTTGAAGTACTCTGCATTGAATTCACATTACTGAGAAGTCATAGCTATAGTACATTTGGCACAGAAGTTTTTTGTTCCGTAAACTGTATCAAGAA
Source organism: Xenops minutus (assembly GCA_035221455.1). Lineage (NCBI taxonomy): Eukaryota > Metazoa > Chordata > Aves > Passeriformes > Furnariidae > Xenops > Xenops minutus. The sequence continues at coordinate 14,991,817 of JAWWEE010000040.1, forward strand.
ACACATGCATCCAGTCATTTCTCATGCACATTGTGTGCGTTGTATTTGTTTTTCTGCATGTGACATGAATAAAGGGAGTCTTTCCTAACTGTCAGTCAGAGAGCCTGGTTCTTTACTACTAGCTGTGAAAACTCCTGCTCTTCTTTTACATGTCTGTTTGACCTCTTTAAGTAGAATTACATACCTTGCAGGAATTTTAAGTCAGAATAATTTCCCCAGAACATCAGATGCAGTGATATGCCAGATGAGACGCTGAACAGATGTTGAATCAAAGACCAGTTTTAAAGGACTGGGTTATGCACTACTTTTATTCCTATTACTTGATGAAGTATACTATCAGTATGTTATAGACAGGACAATGATGGAAAATAATCTTTTCTATAAGATTTGTTTCCATTCTCTTAAGTATGTCTTGCTGCAACTAAGCAATCAGTAAAAGTATGATGTTTGTTCTTCCTCTCATATGAACAGATTAATTGACCGGTATACCAAATGTTTATCCCTCAGTAATAATAGTTCCTTATTATGGACACCATATGTGTGTGATTCTTGTTTTGGGGACTTTTTTTGTGTATTGTGTAGCAGAGAAAGAAATTTTGCAATGAAAGAAGTTAGGCTGACTGGAGTAATACTACATAGTGATACAACCTGAAAGTTGCTTGGTATTTGGTTTATATCTGTAGAACTAAATATTAAAATATCAACAGAAGTAAGTTTTAATGAGGAAAATAGAGGAAGAAATAAATGTTCCAACTCAGGCCTCCAAATGTTCATGTGTATACATTATATATATATATAATAGATGTACATATATATACCTAAACGGGTGTATATATAGACTTGGAATACAAACATATAAAACTGTGTTGATGCTCTTATGTTTCAAATAACATTCAAAATATTTTTTTTTCACTGTAATGTGATAAGTTATGATAGAAGTTGTCTTCTTTGTGTAATTTGAATAAGTTATTGCTCTCACTGCCATCTGTTTGATTAAGTACAAGATACCCATGTAGACCTCCTCTGAAACATGAGATTTGCAGGTTCATGTAAGTTTTACCAAGGACAAGGGAGGAGAAGGTGATGCTTTATAGGTAATTCTTGAGCAATTTATGTTATTTCTAGAAGTTGTCCCATGTTTCTGCCTTTTGAAAATTGGGACCTCTTGGCTTTTCAGAGAAGATTCCACACCACTTTTCTATTCCATGTCCTTGTAAATTGTTCCTGCCTGACAACTGTAAAATACACTGGAGAATGAAGAACAACTATTTCAAGCTAGTGTCCCAAGAGAAAACATTTGGTTTTAGGAAAATGAGGAGGGGGGAAATGGCAAATGGTTTTGTTTTCGTAGGAGTTTATCGTTGCTTGCATTTTCTGCTACTTAATCAGTAATCTTTCTAGTAAGCTTTGATCCCATTTTGAAATTTGCTACTTAATGCGATGAGCCGTGTGATGCAATGCTATGTAAGGAGGGCAAAAATTATTCCATGTAATTTTCAAATTCCCCAGGGACACTTTGATAGCAGTGAAACTAAACCTACATGTTTTCATGTAATCAAATTAATATTATTGAAAAGAATGAGGAGGGTTTAGTTTTTCTTACAGCTTGTTATTTTCTCATGGTTCTCACTTCTAGAGAGAAAGAGTCCTCTTTATCTAGATAGGGTGCCCCATAAACTCAAGTACGGAGAACTAGTTTGGGTAGCTCTGTGGCTCTATTCATACTTCAGATTAGCAGTTTATACTTCATATGTGGGAGAGCAGGGAGCACAATGGGCAGACAGAAAATGGAAGAGTTTTTCATTCTGGCTCAGATTTTTCTTTGTAATCAATGTGATGTTTTATAGAATCAAACAGGTCATTCTTGGTTTATGATATTCCAGTCGATGGCATAAATGTTCTGTGTTAATTTACTGGTTCAGTACTATCATCAGATTAAACAAAGAAAAAAGCAATAGGTTTAATATAGATAAAAATACAGGGTTTTTATTGTGATAAAGGATGCCCTGTGAATGCAAATGTGAAAGTCATTAGTTTCTACTATCTAGCTTTAAGTAACTAAATATGCAAGTAATGAAAACCTTTCTACTCATCAGCATGTCTTAGACTTTGACTTACTGTTACTCATTTTCCTAACTAAAGCCATAATTCTAAAATTCTCCTGAACTCTTGAGAGACGCGAATGGTCGATGCTGTTAAGTGATAAAATATTCAAGCATGATTTTGAGCATATTTAGAATTAAAATATTAATAGAAAATATGGCTTTTGAGTTTAATGGTATCATGTACATTATACCTGAGAGATTTGTAATGAAACAGGACTTCAGATACTAGATTCAGCTGTCGAAGTGATTATGAGCTAATAGTAATTATTATTAAGTATAGTTGGACTGATACTGGTTTCTCTGTTAGATTTGGCCCAAATTTCTAGTTTAAGCAAGTTATCGTTTTGTTGGTATAGCTGAGCTATAAAAATATATTCAATATGTTGTGGTAAGGAATCTGTGTTCTCTTATTCATGATTTTAAGATACAGGCTTTTCTGTCTGTCTAACAGACATTTTCATGCCATGCAGTCTTCAACTCACATCTTTATTACTGCAACGTCCTTTTCTTTGTCTTTGAGAAATGCATGTTTGCTTCAATTATATTCACCCAGACTGCAAAGAAGCTGTAAGGATCATTTTTCAGTCCATATTTTTTTCTTGCTTTCTTGCTTTGCATGTCCCTTAGCCTCCTTTCCTTTATAGCACCAAGGAAAGCTTAGACACCATCTCTTTCAAGGCCTTTAATGGACTAGTACTGACACCTTACATTCAGCATTGAGATGCTGACTGCCACTTTATCAGCCAGAGATGACAAAGCCTCATCACACACTTGAGCTTGCAGGAAAGTATCTGTGCTGTCACCCAAATGACCACCTTACTTAAATGGAGCACCAAATGCAGATATTCAGTTACTTTTCTCTAAATCCTTATGTTAAGTTCTGGGGTTTTTTTGCAATGCCCAGAATAGATTTGACATGTAGGCTTGAGTCTGACAAAAGCACTTACAGTCATATTGACTCGTTTTGTATTGCTTCTTTTTGCTTTTCTGTGAATTTGTTGTCTCCTGTACTTGAGCCATAAAATCTCCAGGATAGTGACTGTGCTTTATTTTGATTTATATAATATTTAAAATCATTATTATTTTATATAAATACTACCTCATTACCAAAATGAATGCATGCACAATTGTATGTCTTATTAAAATTTAGATAAATGCTGAATAACAAGGTGCTTAGAAGTCAGATTCAAATCACACTGCTGTGTATGTAGTAAGGCGCTTTACTTTCAAAAGTTTAATATTAGTATACTTCCTAGCAATTATCTACTATCTTTTTACACTCAACTACAGTAATGTGGGTTTCATTATCTTTTGTGATCTTTTACCTAGTTTATGATGTAAATTTTTAAGTAGTTACTTTTTCTGCATGAAAGTACAGGAGTTCTCACTTCATGTTATTTGAGGCATAACTAATAAGTATATTTTAATTTAGCTTCTTGGTGTGTACTTTGCTAGAAATTTAGTTCCCATTGCTTCCATGTTTCTGAAAAGCTCAGTTTTCTGAAGAGAGGAGTGTTTTCCATCCTTCACAGTAAGCTCTATGATTAGATGACTTTGTGGTTCTGAACCCTGTGCCCTCACTCTTCTGTGTATGGAAGCTAACAGGGTCTTTTCTGTGAATGTACCAAAACCTGTAAAGAATTAGGACTATGAACATGGAAATCTTTCTAACTTTTAAGAGCCTGTCTACTAACATTGCTGTGATTTTATCCCCTGCTGTGAGCACTTTTGGAAGACGTTCAATATATTGTCATGTGTTGCAAGAAACTGGAAGCTCTGCTGTTTTAGTCTTTGAACATCATAGCTAGTAATCTAAAGTGAGGTTGCTCCTTAATCTCTGAGTGCTGGTTGCAGACAGCTGGGATTCAATGTTGTTGAATCATTTACTTTCAGAGGAGCCAATTTACAATAATAAAAGTACTGATTTTATTTTTGCATGCAAAGTGCTTAATGAACAGAGAATGATGTGACTGGCAAAAGTTTAACTGATCTGTTAACAGCCCTACTCAGCTTTGTCAAAAACTGCTGCATATTTTAATTATCATGAATATCTTTACTTGATCTCCGCATGGGAGTATATTGTAAACACAGAGATGTTTTAAAATACAGTCTTAGAAATACAAGTTTTGTCCCACAGAACTTATTATTACAAAATTTTAATATTGAACTGAAATATAAGAAAGAGACTGTTTGTCATCCTTCTTTTAACTTGGACAAACTAATGGTGCTTGCCTTGTACCAGGAGGAGGACTTGATCTGTCTAGAAAGTTACTGGAAGATTCTGACCAGTTTATATAGTGCGCTAAAAATGGCTTAAGAAGCATGAAAAAGGAAACAAAAATTCTAACATTATCCGTACATATTCCTGAAGTTTCAGTGTGGCTTTCCTTTCTCTTCTGATGAGATTGTAGGCCTACTTTTCCTATGTTATACATAGGTTTTCCTCAAAGCTTGGCTTTAATGTGCAAAGCTGAGAATGAAAATAATTTTTTAAAAACAGGCAACAAACAAACCATCTCCATTTTTAATTTGCATTTTATACAGCTAGCATTGTGCATATTTTTATATGCACCTCTTTTGTTTGGTTGAGTTTATAGGCCAAGAGGCTACAGTAATAATACTCATGCCTGGATTTTAAAAATAGTTAACATACTTACAGTAACACAGATAAATTTTGTAATATCTGAATTTGAAATCTGCACCTGTTTCTGTTGCCCTCTATCCATGTAGCTCTCTCCCAGAAGTCATGCTTACTCCTCAAGACATTTGGAACAATTGCATATAGTAAAATTGCAAGTTACACTACAATGATATTGAATTGCAAGTAGCTTAAATGCATTTGCTGCTGAAACTCACCAGTTACTCTGTGATATGAACTAGTCTAATATCAAATAGATCACAGGAGTCAGCAAAACAAAGCCGTGCTCTCTCCAAAGCAATTGAGCAAATCAGAAGTCCTTGAACACCTAATTACTGCAGCCATGACTTATCTTGGGAAATCCAAGGCACATGGCTTTTACCAAGTAATTTATTACTCAGGGGTTTAACAAGTCTGAAAATAAAGGTACTGGGACACAATAACAAGTGCCTTCTACCCCAACACATTAGGTGAGAACATCTAAAAGGGAACAAGGTACTTCACTGTAAAAGCTGCAGTGGCTCTTTCTAGAGAAAATGTGTAAGATGGATGAAGTGTACAGAGAATTGTTTTGCAGTGATTGTCAGCCATGTTTTCTTGCAAGTAGATGGGGAGTGTGCTTGAAGAGCAAAGGTCTTAAGAACTTATGTCTCTCATCAGAATATTTTGGAGACACATTTTGAATGATTGCACACAAATATCACTGTGCAATACTTTTACATTTGTTTGCTATTTGAAAAAAGAAAATCTTCAAAAGGGGATATAGTAATTTATAATACTGAATACTCTGTGTTTTCTTCTGTGTAAATGTTCATACAGTTTCAAAAATTGCATTTCATCAATGTTTTGCTTCATTTAGTTCCCAATTCAGTTGCTATTTGAATAGTTGGCTTTTGTGGTAGTCAGGGAATATGTTGCAATTTTAGATGACGCATTAAATTTAGAAGTTCAAATGTAGGTGCTGAAAGCGCAGATTTGTGCTTGGATTCCATGTATGCAGTATGCATGCCATATATTGCAATTTGTTATCTTCTATGCCTTCTTTCAAGCAGAACAAAATCTTTAACAACAGATTTGATGTATTTGACAATTGAGTTCATTATACCACATATTAGTAGGACAGAGTTCTAATTCTAATGTTTCTCTGTGTTCTTAAAAAAAAAACCCAAAGCAACTATATGATAAAGTGAGTAGTCATTTCTAGTTTCTAAATCAATTATCTGTGATATTAGCTAATGTCTTCCTTATTTTTCAGTATCTTCTAAGAAACAAAAAAGATGTTAACCAGGTGTATAGTTTAGTACAAATGCTGTATGTAGATATGATTCATGTTACAGAGACCAGTTAGATTGAAAATGTGTTACATTATATACCTAGGCTTAAGGTTTAATGAAATAAAGTAAATCCCGTGAGTCATGTCTAGATTAGAAATAAAGTCACTTTAAATTACATTTGTAGTCAGTGCAAAGACATAAGTGTGAATCAGTCACTTCTGATCTCACCCTACCCTCTGCAAATATTTATTTCACTCCATTAATTACAGTGGAACACGGCATCGACAGAAATCCTACATTTAATTGTTTGAATATTAAATATTCTGCAAAGACTTCCTTGAAGATTTGAATGTCTCATTGCAAGCCTGAGTATTGTTTCTTGTTACCAGGGATGTTGGCAGTAAGGAGAAGGGATAGAAGCTGTGAAGCATCCAGGAGCAAATTCAGTGAAGACTGCTCTTACAATCTGCTTAAATATTGCAGAAAGAACTTCAGATTCGAATATTCCCCTGAGCAAAATTAAAACACACAAGTTATCTGTTGATACTAAAACCTGATTTTTATTAATTGCTAAGAGATGCAAAGAGAAGAAACAAGAAAAGATTGGAAAAAGCTAAGATTACTTTTAGAAGCAGAGAAAAGTTACACCAAAAACTACATTTTTTTGCCAAGTTGGTGTGGGGGTAAAAAGAGAAGCAGTTTCTGCCTTTTTTTTTCTTCCTCTGTGCTGTTTTATTTGATGTTATCCCTTCTAGCAGCGGGGAGGGGGGGAGGTTAGCAGCTTTAGTTCTGGAATGCGGCCAGGATATGTGGTTTTGTCGCTCACCAGGAGCGTTGCAGACGGTGCAGGATCCCGATTTAGCAGCACTGTTTGGGCCCTCAAAAATATGGTAAGGGTAGAAGGATGTGATGTGTCATGGTGGGTCTCAGTTCTCTCCAGGCTGGCAGTGTTTCAGTCTCCGGTGGCAGGTAGGCAGCAGGTGATGATGGAGAAAAAAATGAAAAGTTGAGGGGGAAGTAGGGAGAGATTTTTGGTTACAGTAACCAGTTCTCTCTCTCTTTTCTCACTCCCTGGTTTTCCAAAGTCTCTTTCTAAGTTTTTATAGTGTTCAGAGGAGGTGGTATGTGGGTTCTTGGCACATAGCTCTATTTAGATGTTTTGAAGAGATCACAATAGCAGGATCTTTTGGCAGGAAGACTCCAATAGGAAGTTTGTGTGAGAACTTCCAGCAGGAAAGCTGACAGAGAACTTTTTGGTAGGAAGTTTTGACAGGTAGAAACAGTGACAAAATATTATTTATTGTATTTCTGTATTATCTGTGTGCCACAACTGCTCAAGAGAGGGCAAGAGATATTGAACATAATTCTTGTAAAACTTGCTGGTGTGTGGAGAAAAACTGGGGGCGTAGTGTTTATACAATTCTTCTTGGAAGATCCCTTTATATTTGTGAGGTTTTCATGGAAAAAGTATCTGCTTCTTTAGCAAGCCTTCTTTCTTCAGGACAGAGTTATTTGACTCTTGAGAGAATACCAAGCCCTTACCTTTGTGTGCATCTCTATACTTATTATTTGATTTAAAGGAATTTAGTGTTACAGGTTTGAATACAATTTGTTTGGGGTTTTTTGGGTTGTCGTTTTCCTTTTTTGTGTTTTTTTGTTTGTTTGTTTTTTTTTTTTTTTTTTTTTTGTGGGAAACACATCCTTGTGGTTGTAATAGGAAGATAACTTGGTTAGTAATGAATTTTATCCTTTTACCATAACTGAGTGAACTCTAGGATGCATTGTTATTTTACTTGTAGTTATTCTGTAAAATCATACTAGGTGTTCTGTGTATTCTTGCCAATAATTGATTGGTTGTAAACCTTTCAATTATTACCCATTTTGCACAGTGATTAATTAACAGAACAACCTACAAAAGGGTATTGCCAATGTATCACTTGGTATCTGACCAAGGGACCAGTCCCTTCAGAATGAGAGTTTCTTGAAGAAGGAAATAGAAAGGATTACAAAAAATAGAGGACATGGAGAGTTACCTGAATGTAGAGCTTCAGGGATCATTCCAGTAACAATGACATAGTAATAATTTCTGTCTCAAACTCTGGGTATTGTAAAAACTCTACAATCCTAACTCTTTAATCTTGTAAAGCTGATTACCCACTGCTGCATATTGCAAAGTTCTGCCATTTACAAAAATCTTTATTTCATTATACTCCCTGAACATTGCATATTTTAAATGTTGATTAGATTGAACCCATTAACCTTATGGTGTAATTGGTCAGCTTTTCCTATTTGCCCCAGGAATTAGTTCTCAATTTTTTAATGGAGATTGCTTGGTGAAATTTGTCCTAGATGAAGTGCTTTCTTTCATTTTTCATTAGTGTTGTTGTTTTAATTGCAGGAAAATATTTTATAGGGCTTTATGTCCCTTCTGTGATTGGCTTTGCTGAAAGTTGTCCTTGCAGAGTGAACTGCCACCCAATAAATAGGCCCAGATGTAGCAATAAAAATGAATAGCAGATACAACTTTTGGATGAATGAGACTGGCCTGGACTGAACGTAATGTAATCATTGCTGTTTTAAAGGAGGTTTCTTTATGAACAGTGCTATGGAAACTTTGATTTTTGGGTCCAGATATTCTGCTGGGGTCCTAAAGCATTCACACGCAAGATATTTAATAATGGATAACAAGTTTGTCCTGAGCTGAAGAGCAGTACTTGGGGTTTCATGCTTGCTTGCCTGCATTAAAATGTATATCAGGTGAAATTAGCTCTAGTGATAAAGAACCATTACAAGTTTCAGATATAGTCACACAGAACTCTATTTCAGTGATTATACAAGCGTACAGGCATGTTTTGCCAAATTAAAGATTTAGCTGTTAATCACGAGGGCAGTAGTTATACTGAGACTGTAACACAAGTTCTTATTTTTCTTGGATCCAAAGAGTCTATATTCCTATCTTCAGGAATACTGTGCTTTGGATTATTCTAGTACTTTTCTAGTGCAAGTACATTAACAGTATTTGGACATTGCAAGATCAGAAAATAACTTTACAATAGTGTTTATAATGTAGGTTGCATATTTTAGTGTTGTTTATTTGGAGTTTTTTAAACAGAACTGTAGATGTACTGTTCCAACTGAGGGCACTCATGCTTTTAATACTTCTCCACATTATCAGGATATTCCACAGGGTGATGATAGGTTGGGGTTTTGAAAAAAGTAAACAACTCAAAACCCCTAGTACAGTTTTTTTCTGTGATACAGAGGATCCACAGTTTTGTTATATTCAACTACAGAAGATACAGGGCAAAATGCTCTAGCAAATGCTCTGTAGTGTTCAGAAAGACACACATCGTTAACATTCCTAGAGTGCAAACAGCACAACAAATCGAAATTTATGAAAATGTAATATTATCCTAGAAATAATAAATCTGTAGGGAAAAATGAAGCTTTTTCTCCCTTCAACTCTTTAAAAGATAACAAGATATAAAGAGCTAAAACTAGCTTTTTAGGGACAGAGGACTCTTGGCAGTCTCTAACAAATCTGGTCTTTTTTCAGTAATTTTATATAAATAACTTTTGCTAAATCTTTATGATTTCAGCACAATTTTCTAATTGCATTTGATTTAGGTAGTTGTGATTGCATCTAAAAATCACATTGTATGTCATAATTGAAACAGAATTCTATTTTGCTTATTCTAGAAAAAAAGAATGAGATGAAAAGTGTATGCATAGAATTCAATGGATATGATGAATATTGCTTGTCTAGTAAGTGTTTGGGAAAGATGCAAGAAAACCAATTGGTTTTTGTTCGCTTATCCATAAAGTAGTTTCTTGATAACCCTCTAGGTCTTTGGATGGCTTTAAGAATAATAATAAAAAGAACACTAATTTGTTTGTGGCTTCAGTTGAGTTGACAAATTCAAATCAGCATTTTTAGTAAATGCTGCTGTTGAACAGTTAAATTGATCTCAGGGGAGGAAAAAGACATAGCCTTTTGAATATCTGGAGTAGGACCTCAGGGATCCAGAAGCATGCTGCTGTTACATAAATACAATCATACTTCTTTTCAAAGCATATTCACTGGGGCACGTTGAGAATCAATAGAATATAAGTTTAGTAAATAGGCTTCAAAACAAAAAATATATTGCAACTATGCAAAGCAGTTCAAGTATAATTTGCAGAGCATTTTACCAAGATAGGAAGGTTTTAGTCTTTCTGTTTTATAGTTAAGACTTACACATATCATTGTTAATACTTTGTAATAAAATCCTGGCAGAAAACTAGATGAAAAAGCTGAGCCGAGGTTTTTACATCCATATTCTGATATTCATGTTTTTAAAAAGTGCTGTTCTGTTCTGGACATGCTGTTCTTAGCTGATCTTAAGTGAGTAGCAAAACCATATAAGGCTTTGTACCAAGAGAAAATAAAATTATCACCAGAAATTTTTGGTCTGGCAAAATTTCAAATGTATTTAATCTACCTTCATCTTAGAAAAACAACCAAACAAAAAACAACAACAACAACAACAAACCAAACCAAACAAAAAAAAAAAATTTTGCTTTTTAATGGACTCATCTATTTACATTCCAACTATAATTTGTGCATTGAAACAGCACATAATGTGTAACTTTCCATGATGTTTGAATTTTCACCTGACACAACAGTACACTTCTTGGCACTGAAGGGGGTTTTGATTCTTGTAAATTCCACTGGACACTCTTGTCAGTCCAGATTTAATTTTTACTACATTAAAGTTATGCTGTATCTTGAATGGTTTCATCATAATCGCTTCTTTCTCAGAGGAAATATTGAGTTTGTCTTAATTGCAGAATTATCATATTTTGACTTCAATGAAGTTTCCTGCCTTAACAATTTGAGCCTTAGGATAAAAATATCTACATAATAGAGGACATTTGGTGTAGGAAAGCAATGCCAGACTGTCAGTGTGTCAACAAATTATGCTGAAACTAATGCAGCTAAAAGTTATGTAGTGAATATCAACAAAATTGAGAAAGTTGACCAAGAGAAAATTACTAATGCTGGAAACATGGAACTGGAAGATGTTTAAATGTTTATTTTATAATGCCCATTTCTACAGGCATAATGTGGAGAGAATTAGACACAGAATGAATATAGATTTCACTCATGGAAAAATGAAATTATTTGAAAATATGTCAAGTAAATCAATGGACATCATGAAATTGAAAAAATATCCCAGTTTATTTCAGAGCAACTAAAGTCCAGGTATTCAGCAAAAGAAACTCAGCCAAATCCAAAATAATACTCCTGTGAAATGACTGAATTTATTTGACAATTTGATCAAAGTTAGAAATTAAAAGATGATGTTTTTGATTGCATGGTTCTTCAGGTGATCAATAGACAATATTTGTTTAGTGTTTTCCAAATTTGGCTTTTCAGATAAAATCTTGTCAGTAAGGCAGAGCATTTTCCTGCTGCTAAGGTTTCCAGAAATTTTATTCAAATAATTTGATTATAGATGGTAAATAGAGTTGCTAAAGATGCACTGTAAGAAGCACTAGAAAATTCCAAACCACATAGTTCCTGAAGATATGAAATACACGTGGCTAAATATATACTCTTTGGATCAAAGAAAAATAAAAACTCTTGTTACAGTCTCAGTGTAACTGCTGTTCTCATGTAATTAACAGCTAAATCTTTCATTTGGCAAAACATGCCTGTATGTTTGTATAACCATTGAAATAGAGTTCTGTGTAACTATATCTGAAACTTGTAATGGTTCTTTATGACTAGAATTAATTCCACATGATATATATAGGCTTTATATATTTTAATGCAGGCGAGCAACTGTTATTTCCTCTTAACATGTAGTTCGTCATCTGCTTTGGCTCTGACCATAATGAAGTCTCCCATCATAAAGTAGTGTGATAGCAGAATAAATATAATGTTGTAGCAGCATGATTTAACAGCATGAGTCAGTAGTGGACTGTTGGGGCTTTCCAAATCCTTACTGCAACTTTGCTATCTCAACAGAATGTTAGAAAGTAAATGAGGTAGCATTAGGATTGGAGTGGTTCCAGTCATTGTAAGTAGCCTGACTTTATGCTTCACTGGGGCTGCAAGGATGCTATTTCAGCCTTCAGTCCTATCAGTCTTGCTGAACATGTTATCGTTTCCCTTGTGTCAGCAGGATCACTCACCAATAAGTGATACACTGTAGGTCATGAATGTGAAACTGTAATGAAAAAAATTGTTATTTTACTACTTTCATTTATGTTTATTTTTCAGAAAGAAATTCAATTAAACTTATTTTGGATATAGTTAGCTATTTCAATAGTCTTGGATGTATATTTTTGCCTCCATGCAGATTTTGAATACTCAAATTATTTTTGTTAAGATATATCTACACCTGTATGAGAACTCTTCCTATTAATGGGCTTGTTCTCTTTGTGGATAGGCTATTCAAAGATTTTTCTACTTTTCTTGAAGACTCTAAATAGGGAATCTCAAATATATCAGAGGATAATACTGTAAAAAGACTATGGTTTTCCAGTGACTGTGGTGTGTCCAGCTAACAGTAGTAATAAGAATTTTTAATATTATCTGCAAAATTAATTTTCCTCTATGGATTTTAATGGCAATCTTATAACATGTAAGTGCATGCTGTATCTATGACAATTTTTGTTTATCTATCTCAGAAGACAACCGTGGGAAGAAAATAATATGTTCATGAAGGTAGTAAAGATATAGTTTTAATTATAAGTACTAAATTCTATCAGCTTTATTTAGTATCTCTAATATTTATTAATCTATTTACTTATCCAATTTTCTTACCATCAGTTAAGAACATATGAAACTTTTTCTTTTCCCCTGGGTCTTTCCAACAGCTTCATTTCTATCTTTGAAAAGTAAATCAACATCAATAGATGCAAATGTGCAAAATAATAATTGCATACTGTAGTCTTTTTTTTTCTCTACATTTAAATAGTATTTAGCAGTATCAACAAAACTATAACACTGTATCCTACCAGAAAGATTAAAGAAATATTTTTTTTGTTAGTCGTGTTCAAGACTTTCTAGTGAGTGTCTGTGGGAGTCAGTAATTGGCATGGTGCTATTCAGCATTTCCACTAACAAAATAGTGGATAATGAAAATCTGTGGATGACATAGATTTACCATTCTGATGAAGTAAGGAGAACAGAGTAATTACATAAACAATTCTTGAATCCCTTGTTCAGTTGACCTCTTCAGGCAAGCTGTATTTTGATGTAGTTAAATGAAAAATTTTTGCAAACAAAGGAAAATTAGAATAGATCATGCCTCTGGATTGTGAGACTGTACCCTGGGATGTGTGGCTGTGAAAGACATCCATGGGGGTAGGCAAAGCTGACAGTTCTCTTGATATGAGCTCCCAAAATGATACTGTGACATATGGGAGTGATTGGATCCTTGAATTAATGACACTAAGAGCTTGTTTTGCCTTCTGGTGGTTTTCTTTTTTTGCAATATGGCATCCAGTTTTGATATCTTAAGTCAAAGACATAGGGCTCAGAGAGAATGACTGCAGTATTAGAAATATTTAATTTGCATGAAAGAAAAGCAACAGGTGAATGGATTAATATTGAGACATTTGGTATTAAAAAAATTCCAAGACACTAAGAAAGTAAGTAATTAATTTTATCAGCTCCTAAAGATTTCAAATCAATGTTTTTTCTGAAATTAAAAAAAAAAATAATAAAAAAAAAGAAAATGCTTAGATTTAGTTCCTATTATCCACACAAGAGGTCAGACCAGGATAAGTAGTGATCTTTCCTGGCAGTGTCTTCTCTAGGAACCAGCCTCAAGTTTGTGTTGTGTATCTAGCAAATAATACACCCACTGACATACATGGTTGCTATCATGTATAGTATCTGAAGCTCTTACAATTGTGGAAACTAGAGAATGAATTGGCCTTAGAGTATAATTTAGAAATGGCAATCATCATGCTAAAACAAACACAATGTTTTTGCCTTCACACAAATACCTCCTAAACATTTTGGTATCTAGTAATTTTTAGTTATCTTTGCCAACTAAGAAGCAGTGTTAGAAACACATTGCAATGATAAAAGAGGTCTAAAACTGTGGATCTCTGTAAAGCCTAGTTGCAGAGGAAAAGCACTATTTTGTTTAAAAAAAGGTTCAATAGTTGTTGAGTACTCGCTACTTTTTCTCCATAACATAATTGAACTCTAGCAGCAAGTTCATTTTGTTCTGCCTCTAAGTTGTGTCCTTCCTTGCCGTGGAAGCCTATACGAAGTAAATAGAAATGTTTGCATATTTTTGTTCAGAGCTTTACAGCTCTAAGAATGCTGGGACTATACTCCTTGTGGATCCAGCAGTGTGTTTTGCAGGCTGGGAGGAACACATTGCAGAATTGGGGTCCCCCCTAATCTGCACGTGTTGTCAAGAGTTGTGTTTGGTCCAATTCCTGCTAAGGGAAGGAAAGGATTTGATGCTGGCTGTGTATAATCTGGAGAGATTTCCCATAAGCCCTGCTTTATGGATTGTACTTCACACAGCTGTTGTTACTATCCAAGTTATAAATCAAATCTTCCACACAATGAAAATCTGATTTTATTGTCCTGTAAGTTTCTAGAAAAAGCACTTTCTGATTCCTGTAAGGCATTTTTCTCTCATCACCAAATGTTTTTATTTATTTTCAGTAAATACCACAAAGGGATCTCTGCATTTTCTCCATTTCAATATGAAAGGATTTTCTTGAACAAAGAAAGAACTCTTGTTCCTCCTGAGCAATTTAAGTGACCTGCTAAACTAAATGCACTGGCAGGGCTTCCATTTAGATAGTAATTCACAGCTGTCACTGAAGACATCTCTCTACAAAGAAAACTGTTTTCTTTCCATGTTTATTTCTTCAGCAGAAACTGCTGCATAACAATGTCAATTATTGGCCTTATCAGTGTGTAGCCCTGGAGAAGACTAAAATCACAGGAACCTGAACACTTGACAACCAAACTCAATCAAAACTACTGATAAGAGAACAAAGGAAAACTAGAATCTTTTGGAGTATGAGTTGAGTAATAGGATGAAGTGACATATGCCCTTCTTTGAGACAAGCAGATGGAGGAGGATTAATTTTCTTTCTTTCAGTTTTCTGTTCTCTCCTATGGTTTCCTAAATGCTGGTGCATGTAGATTTTGCTATCTTACAACAAAATTGTCTCGTTCCAACTGCAAGACAGTAAAAATAACAAGAACTGAAATGCCTATTGTTTTGTCATCTACTTGTAAACAAATCAGATTTAAATTTTTCCAGAAATGCCATTATAGCAGATTTACTATTACTATTGTAGTCTCCTAGTTAGTTCTTTCAGCTGCCATAAAGAGTGAAATCTTTGCACATGACAGCTCATTTGCTCTCTGCAGTGTTTTTTCCATTAGACATCCTTTGCAAATATAGTAAGAGCTCCCATTTATCCCATCCTAATTCATTATCTTCACAGCAGCATTTGCTTGCTGTTAGCTGAGCAAATAGCAATGGTTGTATCCAGTCCTCGGGAGCTGATTCACTAAAGCTTTGTTAATTTTTTTTCCCTCACAAGTCTTACACATCTTGCTTAGTTTCAGGTGCTGATCTGCATAGGTCAGCAGGTTAAACAGAGGCATCTTTAGTAGCCGTAACATCTGAAATCCTCAGTAGCTGTTGTTCTCTACTGCATCCTTTCTTAAATATTGCCACTCCTGAGAAAAGATGACAGACCATAGCACAGAGCTGCTTTGTAATTGCCAGCTCGCAGGCAAGCCTGTTAAAGCAAACCAAAATTGCCAGCACTAATATATCTCTGAAAGTTATATTTCATGGAGTTGATGTCTTTACTCTCTTTTGTGAGGAAAGGCTACATCTTCCAAGCTATAGTTTCTTTTCTCAGAGATTATTGAGATGAATACAGGAATTCTTCTGCTCATGCCTGCTAAAGAACTGATGAGAGATGTCGTCGCTGTTGGTAACCAGCCCATCAAACACTTACATTAAACCACATAATGCATCACTGAAATGTTTATCCATTAGAACTGTTAGTACAGTTTTGACCAAACCCTTAAACACCTTTTTGTCATGTTTATTTATTTTGTTCACAAGGTATGGTTTTATTAAAGAAATAATTTTGTCAAAAGTTCAATTCTCCAAAGAAAATGAATTTGGGTATAATGTCGTCCTTAAAGCACATTTAATTTCTGTGTGGTTTTGATTCTTTGGATAACCACGTCAGACAGATTTTTTGAGGCTTTTCTCTGAACCTCTTAACGCCACAGACCTTTTCTTAATGTAATTCGAATTTTTACAAAACCAAGTGAGTGTAAGAAGCCAACATCAGGGAGAAATAATGCAAAGTATTATTCATATTAAGTTTATGTAATACTAATTGTCACATGCTGAAATAATTGTTATGACATACTGAGAATCTCATGAATCTTATGAATACTGAGAACAGTATTTTTCTGTGTTGCTTTTCCCTGGTTTTAGTAATATTTGTCCTTACATAGTGGGAAAATTAAGGACTTTGACATGGTTAATCTTTGATGACCGATCTAGAGCTGCTGTGCAATTGTCAGTGTTCCTCTGTCAAACTGCTCTACTGGGTATTGATACCATGACAGAGGCCCATGCTTTCAATGTGCAGATTCTTTTGAAGTTTTACAGTGTAAACTTGTTTATTTCCTTAGGTCTGTGGACCAGGATTGCCAAGAAAAGGTACTCATGACCTAAGCGCTTTTAGGACTTTAATCTTGGAAATCTTAAGAATGAGCAGTCAGAAAAGATTAACCTAGTCCATTGTCACCACTGTACTGAAAAGACATTTAGTTCTCTCATGTTTATGTCTAGAGGCTGCTCTTTCATAGATAAGTACAGAATAAACCCTGCATTCAGCTGTTGGTTTGCAAACTCATATTTTCCATGAGCATTAAGGCATTTATCATCTTATATAGAAATTTGATCTCAAATTCTTGCTGGCCAAAGTTAAGCTGTAGATTTCTATTTTTGTCAGTATAGTGATATGTAAGAAAGGTGATTAAATATTATATAAAGAAAATGTGACAGTATTTTAATAGTCTTAGAAATCCAGGGCCTTAGAATATTTGTGTGTACCTTAGGGCTTCCATTTAGAGTTCTTATTTTTCCATGGTCCCAGTAATATATTCTTTGTCTATGTGCTTTTGAAAAATTGCATCTCTCTGGGACTTGCATGAGAATTGTGTGTTTGGGTTTTATGTAATTTCTTTAGAATTGTGTTTAACAGCAGTAGACTGGGAAACGGAAAAACTGGTTCTAGCAGAGAGTACTAAAAGAATGTTGCTTATTTAACCTTGTGAAGCAAAGCTTGAGAGGGAATATGATTATCTTCTAGAATGCATTTGGATTGCTTTTTAATGGGGGTAAAGATTTAAGTCATAACATAATTTTGGTGAAAGATCAAAAGTGTATAAAATATTTCACTTTGATTTATAAACCAGTAGATAAAGTGAAGCACTTTCTATGTAAAATATCAGGAGGTAAAGAGCAGTATATATTTTCTGACAAAGCTCGACAAATTTATGTTACTGTGTGATACAGTAAGATTGATCCTGTTTTTTTTGTTGTCCCCAAACAAATTAAAAGATGTCTTGAGCACAGTTGTTAACCATCTTGCTTGCATGGCATTTATTCTGTTTTAGAATATTTACATTCTTTGGCTTATAGTGTGCAATTGAATTATATTGTGTTAATTTGAATTGATGCTTCATCTGATTGTCTGTGGATGCACTTTTGGAATTTCTCTCTGACGGAAACATTCTATATTGTATATTTTTTCTCTTAAGGAAGGGATAGAAATTTGTGGGGATGTTGTTGGTTTTGTACATTGGGAAAACTTGTGCAGGTTGAATGATCCCCTGTCTCGTGCTCTTGTAACTGTGTGTTGTGTTCACCAAGGAACCTTAAATGATTTCTTAATGTGAACAGTAGTGTTGTCCTCAGAGATTAAAGGATTTTTGTATTACTGTTTATTGATTTTTGTGAGGCTTCTCTGGTTAACTTGGAAATTTTCAGTTGTCAGATTCCCTGTGAATGTAGAGAACTAAGACTTGGGCAGGTTCTTTATCTGTCCTATCCTTTAACTGTGATATCTTAATGAAGGTGGTTTGGATCTTCTCTGCCACTGCTAAGTCTTTGGTTCTTTGTATTGTTGTCCTTAAGTCTGTTAAAGGTGCACAAAAGCTTTATGGGCTTTGACTTGGCATATGGGGTTTGGTAGTTTGTTATTCAGAACAAAACACCAATATATGGCTTCATGTGGTGGTGATAGAGCAATGTAATAGATAGGATACTGACAGTATTCCATCTGAATTGTGTTTAGTACTACTTGTTTACTTCTAAAAGTACACTAATTAAAGTAGCCACTGCATTGTAACCTGCTTACTGGTTGTAAAAGCTTTATAACTCAGATGGCACTACTTATATATACAGGCAATTTTACATTAGCCATCCTTAATATATGTTTTTCCTAAAACAAGATGAGATTTTACTAAGAAATTTTACAGTGTGAAATACCTTTTTTTTTCAAAACAGACTAATTAGTTTAAATCCAAAATACATAAAATTTTTATGTGCTCTTGTCCTTGCGGTTCATTATATTCAATTGGTATTTTATGATTTTCTTTTTTTTTCTTTTTTTTCCTTTTTTTTTTTTTTTTTTTTTGCTGAGCTTTTAGCTATTCATAGCATAGTGTTAAAATCTAAGTCGTTATACATAAGGAAATGAAATGTGTGAATTTGTAGCTGTAGAAATTGTTCCATTTAAAATGCATTGCCAGATTTTGGTCAGGAAAACCAAACCAAGAAGAGTGGGTAGCATATGGACTTTATGGAGAGGCAGAATTGTAAATTTTCTCTTCAAATCTGCTGTACAAATATTTTGATCTTGCTTGACTACAGAAAAAAATAGATAAAATATAGTAACTTACTCATTGTCAAGTCATTTCAGAAATTAAATTCTTTCATTTTAGCTGCAGTCTTAATTGGTACAGTACATTCTATGTTTGGTTGTGTTTTGTTTGGATTTTCTGTTAATAGAATGACAACTGATCTTCATGACTTTTTTATACTCTGGGTATTTGCATCCGTTTTCCTTTATCTGTTGTGTTTTGCATAGAACTAGTAGCATGTGAGATACTTGGGCTTTTTTTGATTATTTACTTGGTATGATTTATATTTTGGTGCATAAGAAGAACACGTCTCCAATACCATAAATATAGCAATATTTCATAAAACAGTATGGCAACAATTATAATCAGAGTGGTTCAGAGCCATTCTACTCTGAGCTGTAGCAATTGGAGTACTGTGAAACCTTTCTGGATGCTTCCTGGGATATTCAGTTTTCATATGAGATAATGTAAAATGGAAGTTCTGTTTTCTCTAGTTTAAATGTGAGAAAGAACCTAAGACTGTTTTTTGTTTGACTGTCTGATTTCAGTATGAATTTAGATCAGTGTTCAAGTATCATAGAATGGTTTGGGATGGAAGGGACCCTAAAGATCATCAAGCTTCACCCCCATGACGTGGGCAGGGAACCTTCCACTAGAGCAGGTTACTCAGAGCCACATCCATCCTGGCCCTGAACACTTTCAGGGATGGGTCATCCACAGCTTCTATTTGCAACCTGTTCCAGTGCCTCACCACCCTCACAGGAAAGAATTTCTTCCTTATATGTAATCTAAACCTACTCTCCTTCAGCTTCAGGTCATTCCCTCTTTTTCTGTTACTACAGGTCCTTGTAAAAAGTCTCTCTGCAGCTTTCTTGTAGCCCCCTTTACATACTGGAAAATGTCCCAAGGTTTCTCCAGAGCCTTCTCTCCAACTCTCTCAGCCTGTCTTCATAGGAGAGGTGACTCTCTTGCACTCATTGCAACAAGTCTATATCCTTCCTGTGCTGGGAACTCCAGAGCTGGATGCAGTACTCCAGGTGGGGCCTCACAAGAGCAGAGTAGAGCGGTAGAATCACCTCCCTCAACCTGCTGGCCACTCTCCTTTTGTTGCAGCCCACCCTACATTTGGCTTTGTGGGCTGTGAGCGCACATTGCCACTTTTTGTCTACAACATCCCCAAGTCTTTCTTCCCAGGGCTGCTCTCAATCCATTCTCCTTCAAGCCTGTGCTTGTGCTTGGAATTGCCCTGACATGGGTACTTTTGGAAGATGTTAAGATGACTCCCTCTTCTTTCTTGAGTATTAAATATTCTGTATCAGTATCGTAACTTCTATTTCATGTGCATGTAATTTTGAAGCATTTTGAGGCAGTTCAGCATTAAAAGGTATTACAAAAATGTTTGCTTATGGAGTTGAACAGAATCTTTTAGGTTCTGTGGCAATGCTTGCTTTGATTTTAACTCCTTAACCTTGTCTTATAAACTTCAAATAGTATTATATGAGTAGTAAGTTTAGTTAAGAAAAAGATCTAACATGCAAATTTGTTTCCTGTTTTAGAGGTGATTACTTTTATGTTTGGTTTTGTTTACATTTGAGACCAAGGACTTGAGAGTACCTACAATACGAGCTAAGATGTGGTCTTATAATGTGCTTTTTAACCATATTAATTTATATATTTTCATACCCTTGTAAATGAAGATGTAAATCTTCTCTTCAGCTAAGTGAGCACAGCTTCTCTGACATAGTCATTTAGAACCACATATTTTATGATTAGCAATTAAGGTTGCTAATGACTTATATAAGAGATTCCTACTGGATGAAACAGAACTTTAATTGCTGGTTTAGTATGCTGAGTCCAGGAATCTTTTTGAGTAGTCATGAAAAGAAAAACATGAAAGAGAAACGATAAGATCATCAACTTTCCATCAGCTCTCATTTTCAGGATGTTAAGGTGTGTTTCTATGAAGTTCTTATTAGGAATATGAAGTTAATTATAAGAATAGCATACTTTTTGTTTTCATAAGATTAAAGGAAGATTGATCAGTTGAAATGAAAATGTATATTTGAATCAAAGAATATATATATATTTGAATCAAAGGTTAAAAAAAATATAGTTGAGAATTGCTATGCCCTTGAGCTGCTGAATGGAAGCTGATAGCAGAAGAAATTAACCTATAAACTATTTAGATTTTTTTAAGTATTCATTTTAAGATGCAACAAGTCTAGCTAGAATTCTGAATAATATTTTTTGTGTGTTAGATTCCTACTATTCCGAGTTCTGCATGCTGTAGTCTATTGGTTGAGATTTCATGATGTATGAAGGAAAGGTCAAAATTAAAATGTATAAGACTGAATGAAATAATTAATAACCCTTTCAAGAAATTCTAGATGCATAATTAAAGTAATGCATAATAAAGGAATGTACAAGAAAAAAATCAAATTTAGCATTGAATTTAGGAAGTCTAATCTTACGTTATTTCAACCCAGCAAATACTTGGGTTGGGGTGTCTTTTCAGCCTTTTTGGTTTTTTCCTCTAAATTGTCATGGACAGGATGCAAACTTTCACATTCGAGGTGGGAGTTCTTGAGTGACAAGAATTTATGACCGGTCAATGACAACTCTCCTAAATTCTTCAGACCGTGTACAGTGTAGGCTTCAATGCTCCTACCACTTGGCAGAGGTGGACCAATGTTTCCCCTTCTTGTGCCTATCAAATTTTAGGTTAATTCACAGTCTTTGAAATTACAATAACAAGGAGGGCATTGTTGCATCCAGTATCCAGAAGGGACTGTTCTGTGCTGTGCCAGCCCTCACTGCCTACACTTCAGGGGCATGGGGCACATAGCTTTCCATGCTCAGGAAGCAGCACAGGCAATCAGTTGTACCACTGAAGGATCCAGGTCCACTAACGCCTCTTAACCTGTGTCTGCAGCAAATATTTCTTAAGCTGCAGTAGGTGACCTATTCCTGCTATCTCTTTAATAATAGATTTTGAAATCTTAGTATTCTCAGTTCCAGCTGTGCCCAATAGGAAAGAAATGGTTTTTTCTCATCCCAAAATGTAGGTAATTAATAAGATGCACAGCACTCCAGAAATACAGCTCATTATATGCAACTCTATGTAGCAGGTTAGGACAGCTGGAGAAGTAAGAAGTGGCAGCAGCACAGGGAATATCGCTGAGCACGTTGAAAGAAGAGAAACAGTACTAAAGAGAGAAAAGAGAATTTGTCTCAGAGCTAGAGCCCTATTCATTTGGTGCACTATGGTATCAACAGCGAGGGGCAGAGAGAAGGGAAAAGCAGCTCTAAGGCAGCTGAACAAGGTCAGCCGGGGTCTTCAGAGCGCACCAGACCTGCGCTTTTGTGTCCCCAGCCAGTGCGGTTGTTCCTGCTTTGATAGAAGGCTGAAGGGGGAGGATTTGGACTGAGCTTGGCTGAGTCCCGAAGCAGCAGGTATCCTTCATCCTAAATATCTGGGAAGAGGATGAGAGTTTAACAAGGCACAGCACACTGCCAGCCTGTCACTGCAGCTCTCACAGGCTCTGAGCCACACTGTAGGTCTGGCAAATCTCTCTGGCTTCACAGTGCAGGGAAGGGACTGAAGCCACGGAGGGGATGCCCTCTCGGCCCTAGCCATCCATCCAACCCTTTCCTTTCACACTCTACAATCCCAGATAGAATCAGGTGAAAAAAAAAATGTTGTAAAGGAAATAGGAAAGGAATTACATCATTCCTATATTAAGGATTTCTTTTGCCTGTATAGTGGTTACAACTGATTGCAAAAAAAAATATTTGAATCATTGTCCAGCACTGTCCATATTTGGCACAATATTATGCCAATAATAACAATAAAATTGTAAAAACATCTAGAATTTTTTTGGTATGCATGCATATGGTTTGTTTCTCTTTCATATTATCTAAAAAGATAAATGGGCTTTTTTTGTCTGGCAATAATTGCTTTCCTCCTTCGCTTGTCTCAATAATTAAATAAATTTTAGTATAATTTCACCTCATTAGTTCTTTAAAAGTAGGTACTAAGTTCTCGAATTTCAAGCACAACTTTTGAAAGTACAAATAAGTCATAAAGGAGCCATTTAATCAAATTGCCAGCATAAATTTTGCAGTGTTTTATGTGTGCATAATGTGTAACAGATACAGCCCTTTTTAAAAGTGTTAGCAATTTCCTATCAGATAACAAAAGATTATATATAAATTTAATTTACCTTTCATTTACTTATATGTAGTCCTAAAGTATAATATTGAAAAGTTTATGTTCAGAGAATATAGTAAAATTGGAGGTTCTGCCTATCAGTACAAAACAGAGCCATGGTATACCAGAAGTACTCAGACCATAATTACATTGCAGTTAGCAGCAGGAAGGATTAACAACTCTCATAGAAAAATACTGCATTTTAGGTCTGCCTTTATTTGTTAAATTAATAGACCAGTTCTCAGTTTTGACATTAAAAACTAACTCTATTAATGTCTTCAGTATGTTCAAGTTTGATTTTAACTTTAGTTATTGCCATTTTATATTATCTAGAAATAAAACCACTATTACTGGGTTTTATGTTCTGTTAAGTATCTTCTATTTAAAAGAAAACCCCTGCAATTGAACTATGACAATAATTCACACAGACAAAAAGTCTGAACTGCATTTTCAAAGTAAATATATTGCTTTATCAAAGAAGATACCTTCATGCTCTATTCATCAGAATAACACCTTTATGTTTTATTAACTATCAACATGTTGTCTGATCTATGATTGGTTTTGATGTTCCTTCCTTCAAGATCCACACGGAGTCAGAGTAGGGGTGACAATAAATAGCGTAACAACTACAAATAGCCATTGCTAAATAACTAGTATTGCCAAATCTTATCTAAAAACTGTATTGATTAAAGGGATTATAGCAGTCTTCATATTGTAAGGAGATGGGCTAATGAACCAGATTTCAAAACTTGATAAAATTTTCTTGCTTTGCTTCTGGGTTTGGGATTTTTAAAGATTGTTTTAACATGCTGAGTTTTCACTGGATTACAATCTCAGTAAGGAAGAAGGGGCTGATAACTTTGCAATAATTATTAAAATGTATTTTGTGAAGTTTTATTAACATTCAGTTTTGGTTTAGTTTTACAAGGAACCAGCCTTGACCTTTTTGATTTTAGAGGAAACGGGAATATTGTGATGAATAAGGGCTTTGGAAATCATGTTTTTGAGCTGTCTATCTGGTAGTGTGGTATTTTCTTTTAGATATGTGTATTGGATCTTCAGGGATAACATTTTTTTTCCCTCAGGAATAAGTTTGTATCTGTTAAGAGCCACTACTTAATAGGCAGTACTGCTCCTAGATCTTATTATTGTGGTGTTTAAAACATAGACTTCATACTTTTACTTTCCATATATCTGAAGGTGCTTTTATGCCACAGTACTTCCAGCATGTGTACCACTGTCTTGCCTTCACTACATGGTGAATAGGATAATTGTTAAATACATGTTAATTATTGAAGGAAAATTACATTTTCAAAGTACATTTACTTTAAAATTACATTAAACTGCTTCTTCTACATTCAATAGCTACTTTTAAGTGTTTAAAAATACTTTATCATCTACTTTATAGATGAACATGCTATATATAAAGTGTTTTAGCATTTTAGTGTGTGTTACAAATGCACATAGGCAAAGTTTTTAAATCCAAATGCAGTTAATTAGTGGAAATACAGACAATGAAATTCTGTAAAAAAAGAAGTTTTTGTTTGGTAACAAAAATGTTGAATTTCAAATGTGCTGAAGAATTATTTCAGAATTGTGGTTTAAATACATCAACATGAACCAGAAATGTCTTACAAAGCATAGTATATAGTTTACATTTGGATCTTTTGCCATACTAAAAAGTCAGTTTGATATATGGATTTTTAATTTATTAATAGTCTGACCTAGCAACTCTGCTACACCAGCCTGCTACCTTATATAATTCCAAATAAAAAATATATACTTGTTAGGAAACATACCTTTATTGTTGTTCAAATAATAAGAAGTGGTTCCAAAAATAAGTGGTTCAAATGAGTAAATGTTCAGTGGTCCTTGGGTTGTGCTTTTGGACTTCGTTTCTAATTAAGTCTATGTCCTTTAAAAAATAAGACACTGGAACATTTCAGTGTGGAAGGGAGGTCCACAGTGCAAGCTGCTGCTGCAAGCCAGGCAGGCATCAGAGCTCGAGCAGCCTGTTCAGGGGCTCGCCCAGGCAAGTTGTGAAAATCCCTGTGGACAGTGTCTCGGTTTCCCTGGCAAGCTGCTCAAGCCCCCTCACTGCAAAGGATTTTTTTCTTATGACAAGTTAGCTTCAACTTGTTACTGCTGTCTCTTGGCCTCTCTTTCTTCTTTCTGACCCTCACTGTATGTAGTGGAGAGCCGCTCTTAGGTTCTGCCTTAGCCTTCTCTTCTTCCCACAAAAAAATCCCACAGTGTTCTCACACTCCTGCTTTAACATCAACTGCAGCCCCCTGACCATGTCAGTGACACTGTGCTTAAAATGTCTTCACTTTTTCTTGTGCTTGATGGCGGGGCAGGAGCATATCTGAGCAGTACCTTGATCCTCCTCTGCTCTGTGCCCAGCTGTTGCTCCTGTGCACAGAGACTCGTGATGTTTCAGAGCAGATGTAGTCAGTCAAAACTGAGGCAAGAAGGTAATCAAACTATTCTCCCATTGCCTACAATGTTCAGGTTTTTACCACTTTGAAAATACTGTCATTTTTGTTTTAGCAGAGGTAAAAGTAAACAGGGATTAAAAGTAGGAGTGGGGTGGTCATGTTGATGGTTGTTTTAATTTAGCCAAGTTATTCCACAGATGAAGAATTACCTGCTTGTTGTACATATGTCAGATACCTGTGACTTCCTCAGTCAGGAGGAAATCTGCCACAGCTTGGCTGGCAAGGAGGGAGGGAGGTTGGAGATGCCTTTCCATGGTGTGGCATGAGAGGGCAAATAGAACATAGAGACTGAGCTGAAGTTGTGCTGGCAGGCTGGGCCATGCAGCTGTGCCCTAGTTCAAGAGATTAATATGGCTATTCCACTCAGAAAGAGTCCAAGAAACCCGAGCACTCTATCCGCCAAGTGCAAAGGATATAATTTTGAGCATATTTTTGTTGATACAGCCAAAATATAACCAAACATTGGACTGGGATTTTGAAAACCTCAGCTTTGATGATGATCTACTGGCTGCCCTGATTCCTCAGCCAGGTGGTATCACAATATCATTTAAATTAAGCAGAAAATAAAATTCTTGCAGGAATATTTTACAAATATTGCCTTTCAGATTCAGTTCTCTTGTTCTGAAATAGATCAGGCAGTTTACCACCAATGAGTTTTTAATGGTAAATATTGATTCACATTATGGTTCCTCATATTTCAAAGAGTGTCTCATATTTTAATTCTGATGTGGATAAACAAATTAATTTAAGCACTTAGCATGGATGCCTTATTTGTACATGCAATCTAGTAGTTCCTGCTTTATCTGTTGTCCAAAAAATAAGACTAATAATTAAAAATAAATCAGGAGGCTTGAACCACTTGTAGTAATCTTTGCTCTTTTGCTGTAAAATGTTGAATTGAGCGATTTTAGACAAACTTGTCATGTACTCCTGTAAATATTAAGTAGGGTATGTCTGTACATTTCTTCAAATCTGGAGACTGTTTGTTTGGTGCTTTTTGTTTGTTTGTGGTAGTTTTCTTGTTTCCAAAGAATGCTCCATACTCAGCAATAAAGGAAGCATGATTTTATTTAGCTGCTAAAGAGAAAAAGGTTTTTTATTAAAAAAAGTGAAAATTAATTCTCTAGTATGTTTTTTGCCAAGACATATTTATTTTTAACAAAACATAAGTTTTATTTCTATCTGAGCTAGTTTTGGAACTCTAGTAGTTGACAGGAAGATAGGCCTTATCTTTAGACAATCACACAAGTAGTGTCTTTTTGGCCAGTTACTTCACTTGGATTTCTAACACATATTCACTACTCAGTATCAGTCCTATGCTTTGGTCTTTTCCCTTAGCAACAGTGGCAAAACGCCCACTCAAACAGAAATGGACTTGGACAGTCAATGGATTACTCTGCTGTTTATTTATATACTCAATCACTAACAGTCCTTTTTCAGATTTGAGCTGCATGTTAAGTTTCATATAGTATGGATATTGAAGCTATGTGTGTCAGTGAGGAGCATAAGGTTGGATGTTTCAGTTTTCAGGTTTCAGCTTCAAGCACCTGATTTTTCCTGCTGTTGTGTTGTGTCTCCTAGGAGAAAAATCATGTGGTTTATGTGTTTTTCCATGGGTCCTTTCCATACAAACCTTTACAATTGTGAGCTTATTTTAGAAAACATTGTTTGTCTCTAAGGTAATGTACCTTCAGTGCTTTGCAGAAGTAAGCATAACAAAATTAATATGACAGACTTATTTTACCTGTTTTTTAATCATTGAGCAATCAGATGATTGCAAAAGAGACTGCTTTGTAGACAGTTTTAAGAAAATAAGCTATATTTTTGTAATATGTTTTTGATATACATATCCAGTGTGATCGCCTTATTGTCAAAACAGAATTATCAACAGAAGTCATTCATCTTCAAGAATTATCTGTGTTCCAAAATGTGTAGCAACATTTACTGCTTTGAAAAACGTCTGCAATTGCCAGAGAAACAATCAGTGTAGCAGTGCAGGCTCCTGCATTCTAATCTCAAACAGTTCATCTTTCCTTCAGTAGCTGCTGAGTATCTCAATAGTACCTTCTGTGCAGGCAGGTGGGGTTGTGTCACCAATGAGGTGATGTTCTACAAAGTACAAGCACTGAGGTCTGGGAGAATGCTCAGGGTTCTCCAGTGGCTGGAGGATTAGTTTGGGCCAAATTTATTTGACTAGTAGCCAAGGAAAAACCAAAACAGTAAAAAAGATAATTTCACAAAGCTCACTAAATTAACTGCTATGTCTTAGAGTTGCTTGAAAGTTACTTTCATAAAAGAGGAAAAGAACTTTCATGGAGGTAGACATTTATCATGCCTCCACAAAACTTTCCTGCTCTGCATTGCTAATTTATTAATTACAGTTATCAGAATAATTGTCAAATAAGTACATAGAAATAATAAAAAAAGGAGTGGGATTTTGACAGTTATACAATACTTTATTAAAAATGTGTTCTCTCAAGTGTAATAGAGACATTCTCATCCTAACTGTTGTATTACTACTTATTATTCATAATTAAATACACAGTACTGCTCAACTTCTATCCTTTCTCTTTTCATATTACAAGAGCCAGTATAGCAAGACCGTGAAATAGATGAATTCAAAATAATTTTCTCACAAACACAAAAAAATCATTTCATGTTAATTTCTGCTCCTCTCAGTTTCCTAAAATCACTGAATCCTTGCTAAGGGCTCCTGCAGCCGTCTTCTGTGAAAGCAGGTGCAGAGGAGGGAGAAGGGGAAACAAGGAAAATAGGACTCTTATGAAGAAGAATTAATTTCCCTGGGTACTTATACATGATACCACAGGATTCTGATTTAAAGCAATATAATGGCTGTGGTTTTAATTGCATTCCTGCTTACTTGTTTCTGATCTTTCGAATAAACCTTAACGAACATATTCATGCATAAATATACATTTGCACATCCTCACAAATGTATATGCATGTATACAAATGTGCACAAATTGTCTGCATTTTTTCTGCAAAAGCAGAGCACCTAGAAGATATAAGCAGGTTTAACAACTGCACTTATTCCTAGGATTGCCTTATGCCTCCCACCATAAAAATTCACATTCATTTTGTTTTGACTCATCCATATCTTCCCTTTGGCTGCTTTGCCACGGCTTATCAAGACAATTAAAAGCATGAGACAGGGGCTTTTCATGTGATCTGCTCTATGAAAAGTTTAAAATATGATTTTCAGATTGACCTAGGATGGCTTTTGCATCACATTTGAGGGTTTGTGACCTTTTGGGTCACCATTTTTTTTAAAAAAAAGAACAAACTAACTTCCTGAGTTTGGTCAAATTACGAGCTGGATAAACATTGTCATTTGCATGAACTCAGGAGAGAATTTGTGATAGCTGGTCTTCCACAGAGTCCTCTCAGAGCTGACAGGTTTCAGCAGATCCTGAGGATTCGAGGCTTTGGGCTGCTGTGGATCACGGTGGATTTTGGTGTATGTTCATCAGAACTGAACATACAGGCACTGCCCCTGTTAGCTCCTTGTTACCTCTATTCTTGGGCTTAGGCAGCCTGGAAGGGAATTTTGCTTAAATGTAATAACAGAGAGAGGAAAAACTGGAAAATATTTTGGGACAAGAAACTAGCAAAGAGTGGGAAACCAGAGCTAAGAATTGAGGTGGGATTTGACTGCAACTGACTGAAATAATAACTTCTTACATAATTTTGGATGTATAAATAGAGAAGTAGCTTATCTTTGCATCAGTGTGAGGGAGTCCCAGATTTAGGAAATATGCATAATTTTGAAAATGTATCCAACTGTATAACTCTGTGCTCTGGAACATAACAACAGTAATTTGGATAGGAAGCAACAGAAATAGATTCTTTTTCTAAAAATACCCCCAAAATCTAGCAAATTAATAGCAGGTTTCTGAACTGAAGGGTTAAACAGCAAGTGTCTCTTTAAAAGTTACACGAAAATCACAAAACCTAATGGGATCTCAGGTTTGTTTGGGATACAAAGGTGCTGCATGAGTGATTGTTTATAAATAATCATTGTATAAGTAATAAATTGCTATTCCACTGCTGTTGGAAAAAACATATTTATTTCTCTTTTTTTCTCTTCGTCTAGGAGTTACTGATATTTTTACAAAATCTGCCCACGGGACAATGGGGAAATGAAGACATCAGCGTACTCCTAGCAGAGGCCTACAGACTGAAATTTGCATTTGCAGATGCCCCCAATCATTACAAGAAATGAATATAAAGAGAGAAAAATCATTAGATCCATCATGTTCTGCAGTATTAGGGCATCTGTTGTTCTGGTTGTGCTTTCAGCTCATTGCTCTTTCGTTTGAAGTAAGATGACCATTAAAATTCTGTTAGAATTTGCAGAATGAGAACAGAATACCAAAGAAATGGACAAAGCAGGATATCGAGCACTGAATGAACTTAAAAGTGAATTTTTTTGCTCAGCATGAAAAATGAGTTCAGAAGTCTTATCACATAATTTTCTTCTTTTTTATCCTTCTCTAAATAGGAGAATTGCAGTCAGTCTAATTTATGTTGAGCAATTTTTCAGTGTACCTGAGTCTTAAAACTACTTATGGAATGATTTTCTCATTTCTTCCGTGTCACCTACCATGATTTTATCAAACAGTTTTGGTCAGTAAAAGTTATTTACTTTGAGTAGAAGAAAATAACTGTCTGTGATCATAAAGACCATATGAGACAGCATGGCCTGTGTTTTGAGGTCTGCTTATAACTCAGAAGACACTGATATTAGCACACCAAGTTGTTTTTCCATGGAATTAGGTTAGAATACGTCAATAATATAAGAATATAAAAGCATGCAATGGAAATTGGTGGAATTTTTCTAAACATTACTCTGTCTTGAATGATGCTATAGAAGTTTTTTAGCCTTACAAAGAAGTTACTTAAAGCTGAAGACTCATTTATTATAATAAAATAAATCCCTCTCAATACATTTTGGAGTGTTTCAAAATATTGAATTTAATAGAAGGTATGGTCTTGTCAAAGTAATTTAAGTTTTTCTTTCAAGGCCTTTCAATTTTTCAGCATGAAAGTTCACTTTTAAGAAATGTATTAAGAAGCTTGGTTTACAAAGTAAGATATATTTTTATCTTAGTTGTTGCCTTATTCTCCGTTTCTAGCATGTTAGAAAAGGAAAATTAATATATCTTTCCAAAGCTTATTTGCTAAATAATTTAATACCTTTTTTTCCTGCTTATTCAGAGGAAGTGAGGAGCTAGTTCCTAGTAACAATAACAGTAACTGTATACTCAGATCACTTGTGGATCATTAGCAGAATAAAAATCCTCTATGAGTTTATAAACTAAAATTAATGTTTCTTCATATAACCATGAGATATTGAATAATTTCTTAAAACTTACATAATTTAAGTGCACTATTTTTTTTTTCCAAGAAATATTTTCTGATAAGAATTCTGATTTTGCTTTGTTGGATGTAAATAACTCATATTAATTTGTGCCTACTATACACATACAGGTTATTAAGGGTGAGAGGTGCAATAAGCAATATACTAGAAGTTCAGACTTATTATTCCTCTGTTTGGTTCTTGAGTTGCACAGCATTGCACAAAAATGTAGTGCACTTTTAAGTTTGGGAAATAAAAAACCTTCAAGAGATTTTTCTCTTATGACTTTTTATTGGAAGATTATTTTCAACTTCTTAAAAATATGTAGATACATATTTTGAGAAAAGCTTTCTAAATGTGTTTTATTTACATTACTTTCTTTAGGGGCCTTAGTTCTTGACCGTGACTTTATAATAATTAGGTGTTTCAGGGTAAATAAAGTAAAATACATTTTTACCAATGGGATTATGAGACCTATATTTTAAAAATATATGAGATCATTGATAGAAGAGAAAAAGTGAATTATTTCAGAAGCAGGCATGTTTGGTGACTAGAATACATTTCTTTTCCACTGGCGTCAGCTGGGGGTTTTAGTTGCGATGGATACTAAGTCAGGCCTCCATTTGTACCTGGAGCGTGTAGTGGATCTGTGCTTCTTAAGTGTCTGTATACTGTTTTCTGTAACTTCAGTTCATGGTCTAATGTATCAAAATTTATCCTTATGTTTACAAAGAATGTCATATTGTGCCTAACAGTATCTACCAATAACGGAATAAAAGAAACATGAAAATTATGACCATTTGCTTTAAACTTAGTATCTGCAATCATTTGTTAACAGAACAGCATTTTGTTGTAATGAGAGAAGACACTCAGCACTAAATGTTGTCAGGCTTTTCTATAATTAACTTTTTTCTATTAAGACATTACTTAGGTAGTTACATGTAACATGGAAAGTTGACCCAAAGTTGTCTGCTGTGTCAGATGCTCCTGCATAACTTTTTTGGGACTGGATATATAAAATTTCCTTCACTGGGTCCACATTAATTGTCTGCCATGTCTTCCAAATTCAACAGGTACCTCTTACTTCCCTTGGAAGAAAGTATTACCATTAGAGGTCACATTTACTATTGTGTCTGTGTCAGAAGTTGAATATTGTACTTGAGCACATTGCTTTTTAAGGATAGTGGGAAGTTTACTAATATAATAGCAATGTTTATTTATGTAGATATAGACTTTTCTGGAAAATATGATATAGATATATAAATAACATTTATATATCTATATAGGTAGGAGTAGTTTTCAGTAATTAGAAGGCCAACATTTATGTAAATTTTAAAATTTTTATTAAAAACCCACACCTTACACTTAACGATTTTACATCTCAGGAAAAATATCATTCCAAACAAAATACTGCATAGAAAAGAAAATAACATTATCATTATTACATCCAAGGTACTTACTTTTTTCAAAATTCAAGGTTCTGAATATTGTAAAATTCCTTTGTAATATGTATTTTCTTATGAAGGAGGCATCTTGACACATTACTAGTGAAACCAGGCAGTAATTTCCTAGAACTCATGTGAAATATTGAAATTGCAACGTCTAAAATGCGTGTTAAATAATTTCTGTAATAAAAATTTAAACTAGAATGTACAATAAGAAAAGATTTATGACTACAGAATTTGAAAAATGTAAATAATAAATTAGTTAACTGTGTAAATACAGTACATGGAGTAGAATAGAAATGTAAGTTGAAATCTTATGTAACTCTGTAATGTTATAAGAAATTAGCTGCATTCTTCTTTTTTTTTTTGGCACAGTTCCTTATGGAAAGGCCTGTTAATTTGTTTTTAACTTCAGAACTACAGAATAGAAGTATCTGAAGTTCCACTGTATGCTTCTGACAAATATTACCACTGAGGCACTGGTTAAAACTGTAAAACTGATGAAAGATGAGGAAATAAACACATATTTATGAAATGCTATATAGAGTGGAAAGCTTTTGTTTATTCTTTTCAACAAGCATATTGCATACTACATTGAAGAATGGGTTTGGTGTGTTTCTGTTTTACAGTCTTAAAAACCTTTATCAGAAGAGCAAATGCATGAACAGACCCTCAGTTCTCAGTTACATTTCTGCAGTTCTGTGCCCGTGTATCTTGTGGGTTGTGCCTGTCAACAATACAAGCAATTTCCAAGGGCATGTCTCTGGAAATGCTGTGTATGCACAGCGTACTGAGCATTTTCTGCAAAAAGCAGATGAAGATAAATTTGACATAATAGCAGAATTAAACTGATGAGAAGCAAATCAGGGAAATGTAAACAGAGGAGGTACAGAATTCTATACAGCTCTGGAGGTGTAGGAGAAGAGGAAGCTTCAGCAGAAAGAGGATCAATAATATCTAGAAACTTAGATGATTTAAGTAGATTAACAGTCAGGGAGAGATGTCCTGTATACATACAGGAAGCTCAAATCCCTTATGTCAAGAAGCTACTGGGAGAATTTCAGTAATCCTGTGTGTCTGGTGAGAAACTACTCAGGGAAGGCAAAGATAATAACTTCTCTCTTTAAAACTCCACTCAGCGTTCCGGGGAAAAAAAGACATAGGGATGCAGCAGGCAATCTTTGTGTTATGTGCTTGAGTGACGATGAATTGTAATCATGCTGGTTTCTCACCTTGAATGAAATTTGTGTTTCTTCATCTGCAATAATCTTCTGAAGATTCTGCATAAAGTCAGCAATGGGAGATCTTTCAAACTGCTTTTGTCAAAAGCAGAAGACATCAAGAAGGTCTGACAAGGTATGTGCTGGCAGACAAAGCTGAAAGCTATTTGTTGATTTTCTTGCACAAAAGCAGTCCTGGATAACTGATATCCTAGGTCAATGGAGGACTTTCCATGGATATAAATGTGAAGTACAGCAGAAAGGACTGATCTGCACTTCAGGTCACTTCCTCTTTGAAAACAGAGTGGAGGAGTAAGATAAGAGCTCTGTAGCACATAAAATTATTTGGAGATGGGAAGAGGAGGTGAGGTGGAAAAGCTCCCAGTCCAGCGATCGCTCAGGAAGGCTGCTGTACCATGGAAAAGAACTGCAGCTCAAGTGCTTCTTATCACTGTATGATGGAGAGTGAAGTTCCTGAGCAATTTAATTCCAGATCATTTGCATTTTTATAAGTTAAAGCTAAAAAAAATCTTGCATCCTATCTAATACCTTAAACTTATTGTAGCTGAGACAGCACTGGAGAAAATAATTAAATTTCAATGGCACGATATCAAAGAACCTCTTAACGCTTCAAAGTCTTCTGTATGTAGCCCACATTTGAGTAAACACGTGTGCCAGAAGTGAAGGCTTGGAGAGATGTGATGCTACAGAAAGCCTCTTGGAGGCAGATGCTCTGAAACCTTGGCTTTTTTTGGCCACAAGAATTTCCTACAAGCTTCCAAAGGAGAATTTATGTGCACAGTAAGTAAAGCATAGTTGTTTGAACTGAACTTCTGTGTTTGTGCCTGAGATCAAGCTTCCACATCAGAGAAAATTAAAGTCTATGACTGAAACCAGTATATACAGAGATGCTTGGAAACCATGCTCTAGGCACAAGCTTGAAAGTCTGAACTATAGTACAGGTATTCGTTTTGTTCCTAACACAGTATCATCTAGAAATTTAAGTCAGAAATGGCCAGAATTTCTGGCAGAAGTCTTCTGCAATGCCTGTTGGTCTGTCTTTGTTATCAGATCGATTTAGTACACATATTTCTCTGATTTTCATGTTACACATTGTTCTCAACTGAGATTTCACTTCTGTGAGATCTGGATTTGGGGATTCAATCCACTTTATTCCAGAAATTCCTTAACCAAGTATCACTTAGCTGTGCCTACTCCAAGATCCTCCTTATGGGAAGAAGAACATTCTGAATTTTAGAATGATAAAACTAAAAACGAAAAACCCAAAATAGGGAGAATAGAGGAGTTTTAATCTCATTAATTTCTCATTTCCAGAAAGGAGAAAATGCACTTCTTGGGATATTTGGACAACTTGATCCTCAAATTCAGGATGCAGTCTCTCACAAAGAGCTTTTTGAAATTCAGCTTGTGTATTTTCATATATTTCCATCTTCCTCCAGAAAGATCTGAGATTTCCAGTGAACAGCTCCTGCTACCAGCCCATTCGATCAATTCTGTTCACTCTTTGAGCAGCAGCAGAAATACAAAATATGTAGCTGTCATGACAGCTCACAGGAGGTAATGAGATACCCAGGCTTATCAATAGATAGATGGCTATCTCACTCACAAGATGTCATTCAAACAGCTAAGGCAACTCAACAGACTTGGTAATTTTTCATTGCTTTTGATTTAAAAATAAGTCTGTAACTCTAGCTCAAAGCTATGCTTGTAGAAGCACTTTTCGACTGCAGTTAACAAAAAGCTGTATATCTGGAGAAAGAAATTTAGCCCTACACCTACCTGCTCAAGTAAAATTTTTCCTAAGATGTCAACAAGTATTTGCTGCAATTTGCAATTTGCATAGGGTAAATTACCTCATGCAAACAAATAATTCAGCTTTTGCATGCAGAAATTAATAAAGTTAGTAGATCAGTAAAGAAAAGCTTTCGTTGCTGTGTTTTTTCCCAGATATTTTACCATTATTGCATCAGTGAAAAATGTTATATAAGTTTGAAAAAGGACCACTTTTCTTTCTATCATTGTCATCAAATACAGAGCAGCAAGCTTCTTCATGTTCAGGTGAAGCAACCATTATGTTCTCAGTACAGCCTACTCAAGAAACTTTATGTAAATATTTTGATGGCAACGGCCAGCCTGTTGCATGTGCACAGTCACCCTCTGGGTTGTAACAGTTATTACAAATAATTCAAATCATGCTTGCTAATATTGTTCCTTTAGGCCACAAAAGAATAATAAGAAAAAATTCCATCTTTCCTCATCCAAGGGCACCTGTTTGGCTTAGGAAACTTGTATTCATTGTGGAAATGCTCTGAAAAGAATATATTTTATATATAATGTTCATGTATAATATTATTCAATCTTCCTACCAATTTAAGTTAAAGCACTTGTAGCCAGCAAAGGATACCCAAATCCAACAGGCATTGCCCATGAAAACTAGTAAGCACAAAATATTTGTTTTGATAGGGGGATGTCTGTGGACAACATAAGACTTAGTGTTGGTTAAGTAGTCACTTTGTCATATTTATCGAAGTAATTATCTCTCCAGTCCTATAGTGTGTCAGAAATGAAGACATCTGCATCTGAGCTTTGCTCACACCCTGTAGTAGATGGAGAGAAACAGGTCATTCCAGATGCCTCTGAGAAGACCCCTGAACCATGCCAAGTGCCAGAGCCAAGTTTGGGTGCCCGCAACTTAAGGACATGGAACTTTTGGAGCAAGTCCAGATGAGACCACAAAGTTTATAAAGGGACTAGAGCACCTCCCCTGTGAAGACAGACTGAGAGGGTTGGGACTGTTCATCGTTGAAAAGAGAAGGTTGCGTGGAGTCCTCGGGGCAACCTTCCAGTATCTGGGAGCAGGAAGCTGAACAGGGACTCGTCATCAGGAACTGTAGCGATAGGGCAAGGAGTAATAAGTTCAAACTGTAAGACGGGAAATTTAGGTTAGATATATGGAAGAAATTCTTTACTGTGGGGTTGGTCAGGGCTGGAACAGTTTGCCTGAAGAAGCTGTGGAGACCCCTCCCTGGAAGTGTCCAAAGCCAGGCTGGATGGGGCACTGAGCAACCTGGTCTAATGGAAGGTGTCACTGCTCATGGCAGAGGGCTTGGAACAAGATGATCCTCTCGGGCACATGGTGTGACTCTTGGGGATGGTCCTGTGAAGGCCTAAGGGCTGGACTTGATGATCCTTGGGGGTCCCTTCCAGTTCAGCATATTCTGTGATTCTGTGATCCTAAAGCCTTCTTTGATCCTGAGTGACACCCAAAAAGTTTCTCTTCTCTCTGCTGGCACTAAAGGAGCCCAGGGGACAGGCCTATAGCTCAATGTCAGCATTGTCAGTTTCATGTTTTGAAATGGCTGCTGCAATTGCAGTTTGAAACAGCATTTCTGAACATAAATTAGAAAGAATCACAAATGCAGATGCATTTTTAAAATGCACACTTGAATTTCAAAATTTATATTCATTCACATGGCCCAAATAGGCTATAATCTGCAGGACACATTGACTTGTTTATTGCAGCTACTGTACTGTGACATCAACCTAAGGTAAGCTTCATCTCCAGCTAGATAGTGGTTCAGCTCATTAGCTTGCTGTTTATATTTGCTCTCTTTCCTGCTGTGAATAAACTATAGCCCTGTAGCACAGCCAGAGATAAAACTTAGTATCCTTGCATGCAAATTGAAATGAGTGGAAAAGGAAATGTTGACAAATTACTTCATTTTAAAATGGAATCTTTGCACGGGGATCTTCTTCCTACCACTTGTTATGTCAATAAACGTTACAGGCGGCTAAGTAAAATGTATAGGACACAAATTCCCATTCTGTCTAACCAAAAGGAATAGTAATGGTTGGGTTTACTCTTCCTATTTAAGTAGCATCCAAACTATATAATCCGTTTTCCTGACAGTGAGGAAGATAAGGATTCTACCTCACAGAATGGACTGTGCAGAGTGCTATAGGGAGTGTTGGCTGGGATGGTGACACCTGACAGGGATTGGAGACTTGAGAAATGTCCAGAGAAATGTCCAGAAATGTCCTACTTGTCTGACCAGATTCCCAATCCACAAATTAGTGTGCAACTACGTTCACTTCATATAGCTGCATATTTCCCTGGAACACAGAAGCAGTATGTCAGCAAAAAAAATGGCCTGATTGTGTCCTGACTGAATGTGTTCTTCAATAAAACAAAAACAAACAAGCCCTCCAAATTAGCAGCCCACCAGTGACATATTATCCATCCATGGAATGAACAAGGTAACTTTATTGTTGTGAAACTAAACTGTTTGTTGAAGTACACCAATATCAAGCAACACTACTAGCAACTAAAAAATTGGAGGCCATTCCTCAACTTTAGCATGAATCCAACAGCTATCTGAAAAGTACTTGCATATGATAGAAGGTGCCATATAGTGTTTACATATCAGAGGTTAGACTGGTTCTCAAAGTTTTTTAAATGATCCATTCATTTTTATGAATGGGGTTGTATTGTTTTACCATGTCAGGAGGAAAGGCAAACTTTGGTAGAGAGGGCTTCAGAAATGGCAAGTTTCCATGTAGTCCTCTCTTTAGCTTGACCCATCCCTGTATCAGAGCCCAACTAGCCCACTCCTAATCCTTGTTCCTCAACTAAATTAATAACATCAATCTTTTTTCTCGCTGCTTGCATAAACTGGTAATATTTTTTTCACATTCTTGTAAAATATTGATGTTGTAAGTTTCTGTAAGACAGCAGTGGTACTCTCTTAATTTCAAATTATCAAGTAGATCTAGGAGAAAATACATCAAGTTGTATTGAGTGAGAACATTGTGAAGATGTATCTTTTCATTCTGAATTATTGCTTTCAGTTCCTTCAACTGCTTTGAGCTCTTTATATAAACTTAGACTCCATTCTAACAGATGGCAAACCCAACTTTCATCTAACTTAGGAGATACCAGAAACGGTTGGAGGAAAATGATGGTTAGAGGCAATAGACTCTGTAATTGGTAACATATTGTGGAACTCATCCAAGGTACCTATAGATGGTATCTATGGATTAATACAGCTACCACAAATAGAAGTTTGCTTTCAAACAGCATAGTATTGGGATCCTGTATCCCCGCATATATCTTGGCCAATGTCTGCAAGACTAATAAATACTACCAGCTATGTTTTAAACTCAGTTCAAAAAGCAACTCTGGAAAAACATTTATGTGTACTCCTGGATTTTTTGGTCAAATCCAATTTTGGTCCCTTCCTAGTCTGTCATATTATTTGATAACTTTATATTGTGTACAATAAATATTTTTGAGAATTTAGTAATAGTACAAATGTCAGTCTCCACTTTTATACTGTCATCTTTATAAGCTTTTTTTTTCCTCTGGCTTTTAAGGCATACTAACAGGAGCTACAGAATGAGATAGTGATACAGCATCAGCTTCTGGTTTATTGAAAAGGAAGTGATTTTAACTTCAGAAGTAATTGAAAGTTTTCCTTATTGGTTAGCCTGAGTGAAAGGAAGTGTAATTTCAGGATCTGAAACCAGGTTCCAGAAACAAGGTTCTTTTTTATTAAAGAAACAAATTGGGGTAAAAAACCCAACAACAAACCTGATAGATCTGAGGCAGCCCACAGCATAAAAGCTGCCAGTGCCTGAATGAGACTAAGTGTTGCTTGTGTTTAAAGTGCAAATTAATTTTCTCTCTAGAGAAATGAAGTAGCTCAAGGCTATGAAAATCTCATACATGAACAAGGACTATTAAAGAAACTGCCAGTTAAGACAACTGATGGAAAAAATTTAGCAGAGGAAAAGGATTGAAATTGGTGGTGACTAGGCAAAATACATCAATGGAAAAAAATACATCAATGGAAACAAAATACATCTGTAATTTCCCTACCTACAATAGGAGATGAACAGAAATAGCCTGAAAACTATCCAAAGACAGAAATACCACTCTTTTTTTTTTTTGTAGAAGACAAAAAAAAGAAAAGAAGAATAGACACAAAATAATCTGTCTGAATAATCTACTGAAAGGAAAGCAGTTCAATGCCAAATAAAGATACTAACAATCTGATTGCCTTGGATAGCATTTCAAAGAAGGAGCGAAGGCAAAGCATATTTTTGAGGCAGCTATGATGTCACACAAAGAAGTACTACTATTCACAGTAACCTAAATTTAAACAGCTAGCTTACTGCCTACATTACTCTCATTAAGTTGCTTCCAGGGAGCATGAAGAGACACCAGATACAGGGACAGCTCCCAGCCTATGTCCGGCTCCCAGTCACTGGGGAAGAGATGTACCAAGAACGGAGAACGGAGTCAGCTCCACAAAAACGGGCAATAGGAATACCTCCCCTTCTCACTCCATGCTGTTCCTGAGGGAAAATATAAAGAAATAGCAGACATAACTCTTCTGCCTTTTGGAATAGAATTGTCTTCAGGACCTTTTCCTAGTCAACAAAGACACACTCTTGAGCAGTTAGAGACTCCTGTATTACAGCTCTGTCATATGGGCACCTTACAATTTACTAGCATGCTCTCTTATTTTAGGAAGAAACACAGACTCCTACAAAACACAGTCGTTTCCATTGTTGGACACAGATGCTGATAGCCACTGTTTTGATTCAATGTGAATTGATGCAGCAGTGATGGTGTCAGAATCAAAGTAAGTAAAAAATAAAAGATTTCTCAGCGATTCTAGCTAAACTCTCGTGGTTCCCTGAAATTAAAATGTGCATCTGGTGCTACACTCCTTTCAAGAAATTTATGCAAAGTGATCATTACATTGAAACATTTCTTTCTTTATCCTGCTCTATTTGACAGGAATTGTACTGATTTTATGAAAAGTGGATGTATAAAATCTTATCAGACCATCCTTGGGAGTAGCAAAAACTCTTGGGCAATGTAGTAATTTGTTTCTTCTGACTTGGGTGCCTTGCATAAGTAGAAAAAACAGGTAGAGGGGGACTCAGCCCCACTATTTTTACTGCTGTTTTGCAAGTCTAAACCTCTCCATTGCTTTCAAATTAAAAATTATCAATACATTCTGGAAGCTCGAAAGAAAGTTTTGGCAGAGACAAAATTTTGTTTACAAAAAAAATGATCTCCAGCTTTCTAGAGAGGTGCCTTAATGTCCAAATGCTGAGGCTCTGCAAACACTTCGGAGCTGGTACACGGGAGGGCGCATCTATCCTACAATTGCAGAGCCTGAGCTGCACTTGGCGCTCGACTCCTCAGCAGTAACCCTTTACTTCAGAGCATACAGAAGCTGAGACTGTAGCAATCAAGTCTGTAATTAGAATATAAAAACAGTAAAAATAGCTGCAATCCAAAAGCTTATGCCAGATAGGGATAGTTACGCTACAAGCCAGGCTTCAAAAGTTACTTACTTCCCTTCAGTCAGGTCAGTCAAAAGAAATTTGCCTAACCAGCCATGATGCTGCCTTCAGAACCAGGAAAATCCAGTCCTTGGATTCTGTGGCTGTTTGGGGGCTGCAGGGGAGCAAATCTGGCAGAACATATCCTTTATTGTACATCATACTATGCTTTGGCATATTGTCTGAAACTATAGGAAAAGAGCATACTGAAAACATCAACCCTATGGTAAAATTTGTGAAATACCAGCAGCAATAAGACCAGAATCACATATTTCTGCATACTAGCAGTGTGTCTCATTAAAGTTGTATATTACAGGCTGTCCCAGTCAGAATTAGGGGCCTCTGTGTGAGGTATTTGACAATCACTTTGCCTTGAGCAAACAAAGCTGGGAAAACAACAAAGACTGGGATTTAAAAATCCCAGCCTAAAGCAACAAACAGCACAAAGCAGTCTCATAGCTTGTTGTAAATGCCTCTGATCACGGGATTTATCGCTCTCCCACCTGTACCCTTCTAATCTAGCTACTTAGCCTCTGCAAGCTCATTCAGAGAATGACTATCTGAATGCTTCAGCTGTTCACCTTGAGTAATACCACGGGGCCAGATTTTGTCTCTGCAAGTTGGTTCAATATTGAAACAGAAGGAGACAAAAAGAGCACGTGCATCGTGTAGGGATGAATCCCAATTAAAGCTTCTATGGTTTCTTGGTTACAATGACAGATATTGGCCAATGGTATCATGAAGGAGAAAAGCAAAGTCACACTCCTGCCTGATATTTTGCACAAGACAACCCCGTCTCCCTGCTGCAGCAGGGAGACCATGCCAACGTCCGTAGAGAGACACAACCAACCTCTGAAAGTTCAACTACTGTGCTTATGTCACCTTTTTGAGTTTGAACTCACTTGTCTTTAGGCAAGACAATCATCACCCCTAGCAAAAATTTCCAAGCAGTTCTCTTCCTGCCTCTGAAATCCAGGGTGCTGCATCTGGAGCTGGGTTATTGCATATCAGCACAATGTGGTCTAGCACTTGGGCATTGGTCCTGGCAACTGTGGCACTGCTTCTCCTAATAAACCAAAGCAATCAATTAAAATGGCAGCAAAAGCATGAAAAACCTCCCGAAACAAACTGAGAGATGAAGAAATGCAACCAGATACCAGTAAGGGCCCAGATATGTTAGAATCTGCAAACTGATTGTTTCCTTAATGGGATAATGCTTCTGAAGACTGCTTTTTGGAAATGCAATGGCCTGGAAAATGGGGTCAATAAAGCAACAAAACGACAACCAGCATAGCTGAAAGAGGGGAGCATTTGATGGAAATAATTTAATCACCAAACTAATTCCTTGTCTGTTAAGTAGGGAATGCTGGGTTGGAATGCAGTGGAGCATGTTAAGTCTTAACAGCTAACAATGTAGTTAGCTGCTCTTTGGTGTAGCAACACATATCCTTTGGGATGGAGCAACCCCTCTCATGCTGTTTTTCTTCTAAAACAGCTGTTTCGTTGTTGTTGTTGTTGAGGCCAGGATTATTCTGTCTGTATGACACACTACCTTCATATTTTCCTTCTTACCATATTTTCCTTCCTTACGAAGTTACCCTGTATGCTGTGTACTTGATACCAGGACTACCATGATGACTGTGATTGGAAAGCTGATGGCAGGCCCTTTGTGAAGTTGTGCACATTGCCACTGAACTCAATTGCCCAACACTATGATGTGCTATTAAGATGAAGCTTAAGACACTCAGATGAAATGCCATCCCTTGCAAAAATTCCTCCAGTCGTAACTTATCACCGAGTCCTCTTCCTCTACTGCAGTTTATCCTGGCCTAAAAAGCTGCTCAAGTGGTAGCATCTTTACCATCTAACCATCTTTGTATGGCATAATGTCATGTAGTTCAGACCAGTTCTTCCAGAAAAGCAGTAAACGTTGCTATATAATGCCGTCAAATGCAGACTGCTCTAACAGAAGTCTCAAGCAAAGAGTATAGCATCCAATGCAAAAAAAGGCAGTAGGACAATAAAATAGCAGAAATCTATGTTGCTCATTGACTGGTACAATCTATAGGCAGATAAGCTAATGTTACCTGCGATTTTTGAACCATGGCCCTTCCTAGTGTTAGGAAGTGTTAGTGTTCTTCTGTGCTTTTACATGTTTTTCATAGATATTTTTTCAAAAGATTCGCTTTGAATTTGTATATAGCACTTAATCTTTCAGAAATATACAGTTAAAATTGAGCTAAGAAGTACAGCTGTGGCTGTTCCTCCCAGATAAGGGGTAGGAGTATTCATCTTCTTGTTTGTGGCAGAGGACAGCTAGAGACCAGCCAGTGTTAAGCTATATCAACGTTGTCAGGTAGACTCTGAGGGTACCAAGCAGTATCACAAGTCTGGACAAAGTGGGTCAGCAAAATGACCTGCACTGATTAATCCAAGGAGTTTAAGAGGGGAGAAATGTAACCATCAAATATGTAGCTTATCAGGCTCATGAGATATAAGGAGTCCAAAGAGTCAAGAGTAAATAGTCCATAAATAATAAGATGCCATGCTTCAGGGTTAAGAATGTTGCTGATTTAATATGATGTGATTTAACTGCCTGTGTTTTCTGTTAACAGACCCTCTCCAGCACCGTCTGATCATCATTTAGGTTTTCATGTTCTCTGCCAAATGATGCAAATACTATGCATATGGGGAAGTGCACTGGAATGTGTAATACAGGCAGAAAGAAGATCTATACCAAAAGGTAAGCTGAATAACAAAAATGCAAGATATAATCAAACTTTAATGGACTTTTTTTCCTTTCATTTATTAATATATTTTTTTCAGCATTGATGTAGCAAATCACCTTCAAATGCAGGATGAATCTTGAAAGCTGTGGCT
This sequence comes from Xenops minutus, assembly GCA_035221455.1. Taxonomy (NCBI): domain Eukaryota; kingdom Metazoa; phylum Chordata; class Aves; order Passeriformes; family Furnariidae; genus Xenops; species Xenops minutus. The sequence continues at coordinate 15,035,784 of JAWWEE010000040.1, forward strand.
CTGTCAGAGCTGATGCTGTTCACTAATGATTTGCTGCTACTGTCTGCTGGGGAGTACTCTCATTAAACCTACAAGTCCTGTTTCCATCAGGAAAGCAACCTGGGCAAGAGGAACCACAAAATGTCTTAGTATATAAGAAAAGGTCTCTCTCTCTCTTAGCCAGAAGGGGTAAAATTGTATCTATGGGGTTGCAAAGAAGCTTGTGATATTTTCTGAGAGGCATCAAAATGTGCTTCCACAGTAGCTGAAGGTAATGTAGGGCTAGGTAACTGCAACCTGCACTTTCCCTGTGGACCAAGGCTGCACATTCTCCATCTCCACTCTTGCATTAGCCCTGGCATCTTTCTGACTTCAGTTGGATCCCATTCAGGGCACTTACCTGGCTGAAAGCTAATAATTTAATTTCATGGTAAGTTTTGAGTTTTTCCAGCTCTGTGAACCACTTCACTATGCAATCAAATAAGTGCCTGTGCTAAAGTCACAGAGGAGAAGGGCATAAAAAGCTGGAAATGGGCAGCATGGTGGGACCAGAACAACCTTGATATAGATTAGCTTGAAACACATGGTGAGATGCCTTTCCTGAGGGCTCTGAGTGGGAGAGGACGCAAAGGTCTCATCTTCTGCCAGTTGCTAGCTAACCGATGCTCACATTTTGAGACTGTGTTCAGGCCTTTCTTTTTTTCTCTGCTGCTTTGTCCATGCAGCTAAAAGAAAAGAGTTGTTTCTTCTAGTCAGGCTGTCTGCATCTGCTTGGTGTTTGCCACTGATCAGAAGTGAAGAAAAGCAGTGCTGCTGTTTTGTTGGACCCATGGATAAGGCACAGCTGGCACATGAGCAATGAGGGTGTCAGAAATTATATAACTTTCCTAATTTTTTTTAACAGTTTGAAGTAACTTTTTAATTGATTATTTTAGATGGTCATAGGTTTGTCCACTTTTGCCAGTGGGGGGCTGAGTTTCTCTTCACAGATTTTTGCTGTTGATTTGATCTTTTAATCACTGAGGCTTTGGGGTTCACTGGGCTAGGTCTGATAAACTTCAATGAACAAAGCCTGAGGGAGTTGAAGAGTGGATATCTGGGATCTTAAAATTTATATGTTGGAAGCAACTAGAAGATGCAGAGGAGATTAACAAAGACATTACTCCAGAACGTTGGAGGCCTTGTGAGGAAGAATGATAAAAGAACCAAAGAATGTGGCCTAAATTAGAAGTAAGGACAGGAGATCAATAACCAATAGAAGATAGAATACTAATTAAGAGAATTTTGTACCTTGGAACTGACAAATGTTAATTTCTTTGTTGCTAAAAATGTATAAATATGTGAAAAGTCTTGAAAGGGATATATGTAGCTGGAATGAATTGCTACATGTTCTGATTAGAATAATGCTTTGCTCATTAACATTTAAAACGTAGTGTTGGAGGGTTTTATTTCTTCATGAGGATTTTTGGTGACTGCCCTCTCCCCGCAACAGACAGTAAAGATGGTCAATATTCCCAGCATTTATTGTCCAAACTCTAATTTACAGAGAGAAATATGTTAATCATCTCTTGATGAAAATCATCAGTTTGACACAAGAGTACAGCACAGAATACACACAAGGTACCTTGAGGATGCTCATCTCCCCTCAGCCCTGCTCTTCCTGATTGTTGGAGTGATCTTTTTCTGCCTGCAGGCTATACACCCCACTTTGCTTTTACAACTAGCACAATCTTTGCACACTTTCTCTTTTTACTTATATGTAAATGTTTTTTTGTCTTGAGACTTTAAAAATGTGTTATAAACAAATCCTTTTATTTTTTTCTTTCCCCAGTCCTGGGTTCTGTGCTCATTTCATCAGAATCACTTACATAAAATGTTTCCCAGAAATCGGTCTCCTCTCTTTGGTTTGCATACCTTGTATTAAAAAATCCTGTTTAAAAATTCACACAATAATTCTTACTCCCTGCTTCCAGAGCCAGTGGATAAATCCTGCAACAGAGATGGACTCTGTTATATGACAGCACATTCATTATGTATAATTACAAAGCACACAAGTTGTTATTCAATGTTGTTAGCTTGGCTTCACTGGAATTCTGGAACACATCTGTACACAATTTATAGTTGCTTATAACATATGCTAGCACACAGTGTGTGAACAGATAGAATGTAAACTCAGATCCTGCATGAGGCTCTTTACGAACCACAGTTGCTGCCAGTATTGCTGGGTCTTGGAAAACAGGAACAGTGGAATTCAACTCAAGGCAAAAGGAAGACGAGTAAGACAAGGCATGAATGCCAAGGCTCAAGGAAGGGGGCAGAGATTTCACTGCCTCTAAAGTAACTTCCTTTCTCTGCAGATCAGGATATGGAAAACTGTGGGTAGCTTTTTTCAGAACATTCAATTTTTTTTTTTTTTTTTTTTTTTAAGATTAATTATTGCCTGACAAAACAGGAAATAAACTTTCAGAGTGCAAGAGAAGGCAGTAAGGCAGTAACTGTACTGTAAGTTAAAACTGCAGTGCCTATGCTGGACTGACATGGATCTTCTCAGAATGTGTTCAGGGGTCTTGTATTAACATTAAACAGCTGTTGAAATCTTGCTTTAATAATGTACAATGTTATTACTCTGAAGAGTACTAGCACTGACAACTCCAGGCTCATATTAGAAGAAGAGCAGACTACTTTAATTGTATTATTCACTATTTCCTATGTCAGCACTGCCACTTTAGCTTTCAGGCTCTGGAGAGTGACTACATTTACTGCTATGTCTAAGACTCTGCAGTAAAAAACTTTCAGGCAACAGACAATGATATTTAAAAAGTAACCCTTCAGCTCTTTTAAATGTAATGAATTAAAGTTCATTATTTCATCTCAACAGATCGCAAATATAATTTTTCAGTGGCAAACAATGCAGGTGTTACTGTACCTTGTGAAAACCAAATCCTATAATTTCCCAGCCTGGATGACTGAAAGTTTTTCTTCCTCAACTATTTCAGACACCTTGGCTACAGATTTGCTTCCATGCCTTGAGTTAGCTTCACATCTTACACCCATGTGTGGTCTGAAAGTTGCTTCCCAGAAAACCCAACCTGTGAATGTCTGCTTTCGGAGTCCAGAAAATTTAACTGCCATCCTGCTGTCATATTTTTGATATTTGGAAGACCTGTATTCAGAACTGTGACAAAATCCTCAAGTTAAAAAGTTAAAAATGTGCCAGTGAAATATTGCAATGTTTCATTCCAATGATCTGAAAGCACATGGCTTTCAAATTAAAGTATTTCCAGTTACCTAAAAAGCTCCAGTTGACTGTGTTCAACTTAAGCCTGATTCAAGCTTGTAAGAGAAAGGTTGAAGTGAGGATCCCAAATTCATTGCCATCTCAGAGGTGGTTAACATCCTATCTAAACTGATTGGTGGTAATAAACCACATGTCTAGTTGTGACATCCTTTTAAATATGATTGACAAAGTGGATGCATATGTAGAACTTTAAGTTTACTTGTGAAAAAGTTTATTCCTGCCTTTGCATAACATCCCTGGACAATCCTTATGGTAAGTTAATACTCTAAGGTTTAGCTGGGCGTGGTTGCTTCTGGTCAGCAATGGCCAGTTGAGAGTGACACTTTACCTGTGCAAAGTGCTTGTAACAGGCAATTGACTGTGTGTGAGGGACATAGAGATATTTCTGCTTGAGGTAATAAAGAAAAAAATCAGGGAGAGTTTTGAATCTGAGTTACATCCAGAGGCGGATCTGTGTTGTAAAAGAAACTTGGATGTCCTAAATCTCTATCCTCCAACAAGAGTACAAATGGAGGACATGAGGCTGGGTAAAAGTGTCCTCAACAGAAGGGTTGGGAGTGGCTGGCAGCTTCTCAGCTGGACCATGCTGATGGAGCAGTCACGTGTGAGGAATGCTTCATTTCCCTTCATTTCTGTCCAACTGTTTTCACAGTCAGTAGAGTTGCTCTCCTTGAATTTGGTATACAGATTTTCTTTTGGCTTTTCCTACGCTTTCCTAAGAGAATTACTGGCAAAATTGCAGGGCTCCATCATTTTTGGATGGTTATCCTAAAGATGGGAGAATGGGTTCCTACCCAGCTAATCTAAACTCCCAGAGAAAGAACGATCCTCAGTGGTGAACACTAGTCAGAAAGTGTCTGACATGCAGCTGGGAAGAGGGAAGGATGACAGGGGGTGTCAGTGCCACTAAGAACTGGCGTTGCACTGAGCTGACCGACTGTCCTGTGTGGTGCAGGTGGGACCTGACACCCAGGCTGCTGGGCCAGGGGATCCCCACCATCCCCACCTCCCCAGCCTGCATGCCTCAAATGGTGTGTAGGGACTGATGGCTGGGATACAGCCCCAAGGAGTCTGTCCTGCTGGGGGCTGAGCATGAGCCAGCTGAAAACCACAAACATTCCAGTGGAATCCAGTCTGACTGACAAGAATCTGTGGGGTCCTTTCTTCTGCTCAGTGGAAAGAATAATTGATATTGACTTTTTTCCACAAGGAATTTTGCTTTCATTTTCAGAGTGTTTTCTGACACAAATTTTTTGTAACAGAAAATTATCAACAGGCTATATAGAGTGCCAAAGTTATGCTCAGCCATTGATCTACTGTCCAATGATGTTACGGTCAGAGCAGATCAGTAGGACTGTCTTATTCAATCTGATTTAAACAGCTGCTTCTAGCCTTGCCTCAAAGGCCCTGCAACTTCCCTCTAAGTTCTCTTCCATTCAGAAGTTAAAATTCAAATACTTGAAGTCACAGAAAATTATGTTTTCTTTTTTCTTTTCATCTTTTCCACAGCTCTAACAATCAGAATTATGATTTAAATTTTTTTATGGCCTTGTTTGTCGTGCACCAGGAAGAACTTAGCCCATGGATCCCTGTGCTGTGAAATGAATTCAGCTGGTGCATCTGAGAAACAGGCATTTGGGACATTTTGTTGGTAGTTATAGAAATCACTGAAATAAGGAACTCTTTTGTTAATGCACTGACCATTGTGAACCGCAATTACGTATTTTTTTCCCTCTACTTTAGGAAGTGGATCCATTGGTTAGTGATGGATGTCACCAATGAGTGCCCCAGAATTCATATGTTAAAAAGTGCCACTCATGGAAGGACAAAAGCAGTGACCTCCAGCTTCACAAAATCTCTGCCTGTTTTTTTCCAGCTGTGCTGAAAACCCTTTTCCTATTTAAGCTAGCACTTGAACTGGTGTTCATCACCAGCACAGAAGGACTCATTTGGAGGTAACACATCTTCTTTCTAAAGATTTGCTAGCTTAATTTTCAGAAGTACCATGCTTTTCTGGTTTCTTCTGATCATAATATGGGCTGCATTTTTTTCTGACACTGAGAGAACCAAAATGTCCTGAATAAAAACACCTGTGTTGAATGACAGAATTGCATCCAAATCCCATCAAAATCAATGGCAGCCTTTCCACAGACCTCCAAGAGAGTTGGACTAGATGTGTTAGTAATCATTTCTTATCTTCGCTCCAGGGTTCTTTAGAGTGCATATGTTTATTCATCACCAAACTGATTACAGGTCAAGATGATTCCACATGAAATTTGACCCTGCATCTGAAAGGAATTAGTTTCTTCTTGGACAGTACTTAAGGTGAATTACAGACTTTCTTCCTCCTGGGTGGACTTGCTTATCTTTTTTTTTTTTTTTTTTTTTTTTAATCTGATCACGAAACTTGCTTGTATCTCTTTCTTGAGCCATTGCAATAAATCTTAGCAGGATTATCAGAGTTTTACAGGCTTTTGGAAGCTTTGGATTTGCCTTCATGCTGTTAGGCAGCAGAGGCATGAAAGGATGAATCTGCATCACACCTAAACACCTGCCACTTCAAATCCTGTAGTGACAATGAGAATGTCCCAGTAGGAACTCCCGATTACTTCAGCCTACAGTACACATGATTTTTCGTGCAGGCACAAAAAATTAATTCATATTTTATCATAGGCTTACTGCACCATGCTATGATGCAGACAAATATGAGAAGGTTGGAGCCTATGAAAGAATAAAAATGATTTTGCCCTGAAATAAAGTGGTACTATGATAGGAGAGATAATTTGTTGTCCTAGGAAGTGGATTATGTGTTCTTCAATTTGAGTAGGAATAACTTTAACAGAAGTTTCATAGTGCTGTGGAGAAGAGAAGGATGTATTAATGCAGTTACTAACACTTTTAATGGTAAAGTCCAGGTGAAACAGTGATTTAGTAGGAAGATGTTATTGATGAGCTGCAGACTCATGGTCCAAAGGAACTACTGAGTCTGCTGTCCTGAAGGAGAAGAGGTGGAAGAACACTGTGAGTCTGTAATGACACCAGGGATGAAGGCATGAAATGTCATCTACACCACTGCATTACTTTCCAGATCTTTAACTAGGTGACAAGGAAACACAGATGCAAAAATTCAGTGACAATTTGGGGTGTTACTTACTTGGATGGATCTGTGCTCTTTTTATAAAAAGCTGTTACAGATTCTAATTAAGAGGGATTTGTGAAAAGGTTCAATTATGTAAAAAAGCCCCACAGCAAGGCTCCAATTTCACGCAAACCTTCACAAGATAATAAAGGCCAAATATGACTTTTAATTGTAATGCTATTTGATTTATAATGCTAGATGGATACATGTTATAAAAAACAGTCTGAAAGAAATACTTTATACCAAGAATTAAGAATATGCTAATACTCAGTATTAGCAGTCAAGTAAAAGAGCTTGTTTTTCAGAAGTGTGTCTAATTATTGCCAGGCAGTAGATAATTCCAGATTCTTGAAATCAACACTCAAAGAATTGGATCACAATTCAGTATTAATCTGAATGACTACTAACTGCAGCATGACATCCCAGTGAAAATGGCTCAAGAACCTCAACTGAAAAGAACCTGAGTACCTAATAAATTGCTTCATGCAGCACCATGGTTTAAGTGTGATGGTGCCCACCACCCCTTCCATGTACCAGTATACTGTTTACTTTGTGCTGAATCAAGAATTCACAAGGCCAAACTCTTATCCAATTAAATGTTTCCAGGAGAAATCTAAAAATGTTAAAAATTTACGAGATTAGAGAATTTAAAACATTTCAAATGAAAGGAGCAGAATTCAGAGAACACATAAAAATTACTAGGATCAGGGAGAACGGAGAAGAGGGAAGCAAGATGGATGAGTGAAAAAGAAGAAAATCTCCCTCTAAGCAAGCTGTATTCAACCCCACAGTTTCAGATACTGACCAGAAGGGAGATATGGAGCCCAAGTGTTTTAACCTTTTACCTTGCCACTTTACTCTCAGTTTTTAGTGATAGGACTAGGGGGAATGGCTTTAAACTGAAAGACAACAGGTCTAGTTTAAGTATTGGGAAAAAATTACTTACTGTGAAGGTGGTAAGGCACTGGAACAATTTGCTCAGGAAAGTTGTGGATGCCCCATCCCTGGAGCTGTTCAAGACCAGCTTGGATGGGGCTCTGAGTAACCTGATCTAGTGGAAGGTGTCTCTGGCCATGGCAGGAAGGTTGGACTAGATGATCTTTAAGGTCCCTTCCAACCCAAACCATTCTATAATTCTATGGTAAGAAATGTGAAGTAACCATTGCAAGCTGCATCTATGTTTTTGCTTTCTTTTTTTTAAATTCACCTCTCTTTTCTCTCTGAAGTCCCAAATTCCTGTGTGCAAATGCCATGTCCTATAAAAATCTTTGTAGCAACAGTTTCCATAGGTTAGGAAACCTAATAAAGATTCCTCTATGTGAATCAAAGGTTTCCCTAGTCCCCTGCTTGCATCTTAATTTGCACCATAGAGGCATCCTCCAACAGGCTCTTATAGCAGCTGAACAGGGTGGAAGAGAGGACAGATTTATAAGCTCTCCAGAAGTGAGGTCTCTGGGACTAAGATGATGATCATCACATGGTTTTTCAGGGCATAGTTCCATGCAGCTTTTTTCTTGTGATGCAAGGCTTTTCTCACCCAGCAGTTTGTCTCACTAACAAAATTGCCTGTTTACCATGATCCAAACCACTTACACAACAGGATCAAGGTTAATTACTTTTAAGTGATAGTTGTTGTCTTTTATTTGTTGTTTTTGTTTTTAAAGACACAGTCATTTGACTGGCCCATTTCAGAATATTTTCCCAACAGATACCTGCACAACTGTGTGCAGAAAATTGCAGTGAGGGAGGATGGACAGAATGGGAACTTCTTATGCTGCCTTTGTTGTAGACGACTGGAATCTAGTCACTAACTGAGACTGGATGAATGAGGTGAGGATTATAGTAATGTCATTCCTGTTCTGTCATCTCTTTTCTCTCTTTGGAACTCAAAAGTTGCAGTTGCAGGTCACATGTTTCCATGCAGAGAAATCATTTTCCATCAATATTACTGCCATGGCATCCGCCCTGTGTACTAGATGTTAATAAGGGTAGTTTACTGGCCTACATTAAGTTAGAAGTGACCCTTGAGAAATAGCCAATATAAGTCGCTCTGCGGGAGTTTAAATAATTGGCTGCAGCTGAAGAGGTTGCTCTGAGCATTGCTTTTTTTATCTGTGGTACATCTCTCCATCTCAACAATAACACTGGATGCTGGGTGTAGGTAGTGAGCTACCTTGATGAACCACTGCTAGATAGGACTGGCTTAGCAGCTGGGCTGGTTCAAGCACAGCAGCCTTAGTACACCATCGTGTTGGCTGCATAGTTGGGGCAGGCTGGGGCTGGGTTGTTGTTTAGGATGCCATGCACAAAGAAGGCTGCTGTTTATCCTTTTCTCAAAAATACACAGTAATTGAAAATACTTCTGCAAAAATCTGCCTCAAACATGTTTGGCTCGCTCACTGTCTTGGTCTGATGGAGGTACGTTATCACCTTGTTAAATACCCCATTGATTTTAGAATTGCTGTAATGGCCTATCGGTATTGCAGAGTTCTGAGTGTCCGCATTGATCTCAGTGGCTAGTCTTGCACCGAGCCTAGATGTCGCACAGCAGGGGTTCTTTCAAAGTCATACTATAGGATGTTTGAAAATACAGGTGTAGAAATGTGCCCTTTTGCTTGCTGAGCATGGCTCTTTAGGTATCATTTTGCAACAGGAGTCCGGGACTTTGAGTCATGTAAGATGCCATCTTCCTATTTCTTTAATAAGATTTATTTTTATTCTTACAGTCTTTAAAAGATTTTGTCTACTCTTAGAGAGGTGTTCCCTTGAAAAACTGATTTATTATATTAATTACATTTTATTCTTTTTATTTAGAAAAAAGAAAATGGTAAAACAAGATCTTGTTTCTTCTCTTCCTTTGTCAGGACTTTCCTTTTCACGTCAATGAAATCCTGTTGAACACAGCAATCATTTTATTGCTGATGCTCTTATTGTTTGGGTAAGTAGTTTCCAGTCAGTTAAACGAAGGGAGGCCAAAAGCTAAACTGATTCCTTTATGTATGCACTCCGTGAAGTCACACTAAATGATCTTAACTTTGCACCATGGATGCTTTAGTGTGCTTCTGTTGGCAACAAATACATTTCGAAATGACCTTGACTATCCAAGAGCCGCATCCCATGGCACTAATTCCCTGAATAACAAGTTGACTATCTTCAAATGCAGAGGGCTAGAAAAAAGCTACTGCAAGGAATGAACTTCCTGTGTTTTCTTCGGTCTTTTTGGCTATTATGAGCCACTGCTGATCTCTAAGAAAGAGGTTTCTTTGTGTCTGTGAAGAGCATTAGGCTCAGATTCCTAAAGTTCTGAGGTGACTTAAGGTTTTCAGTCCTTGAGCAAATGATCCCTCCTTCAACGAATAACCAGAGCTAAACAGCAAGAATTAGTTTATGGTTTCTAAGAGAGAGAATAAATATGACTATGAGGTATTCTTTTGGAGATAGGGTTGTGTCTCTATTTAGCTACAAATGACAACTGAAGAGGGGTTTCTCCGGTCCCTGCAGAACCCTGTTCTGTCCCATTCATTCTCAAGCACATCAGTCTGAAGTGCCAGCAGGGCTTGCTGGCACAGGTAGCACACTTGGATTGCTGGTTATCACTGTATACCAGGTAGCAGATATGGACAACAAGGGAATGACTGAAAAAGACGTTCCTTGAATATTCCAGAACTTATTTACTGTCAAAGACAGAGAGAACACTATAAAGTTCAGACTGGGAAATAATTATATGGTGCAGAGGCACAAATGTTAGTATTTAGCAGCTCCTGGAAAAAAACCCAAAACAACAAACACAACTAAACAAAACAAACCCCCAAAAACTCTTAGACTTCTGTAAGAAAAATCACTGACATGGGGGAAAGATTATGAATAAAATGTGTGTGTGTGTTTCTGGTAACTCCTGGTCAAGAAAGGGGATTTTTGATTTGATGGGGTGCATGACAAAGCTAATAGGATGGAGGAGTGGAAAGTTTGCTTTAGAAGATGGGAACTCAGCTTCTTCAGCCTAGGATAAGGGAAGCTGAGAAGGGGCTTTCCCTCTGTAAGTTCATCAAATACAGGTGAATAGTCACAGAGCAAACATGGAATGAACAATAAACACTGAAAAAAATCACGTAGCTGTCAAAAAACACTTCAAATATGATTAGAGGCTGGAGAATAGGCCTAATAATATCAAGTTTAAAGAGATTGCTATAGTTAGCTTTATCAAAAAGAATAGAGAGCTGATTTGCTCACAGTGTGTAAATACTTCCCAGAAAAAATATGGATGATGCCTAGGAATTGCAGAATCATTAATGTTGGAAAACACCTCCAAGATCATTGAGTCCAACCTTTGATGCAACACCATGTTTTCAACTAAACCACCACATTAAGTGCCACATCCAAGTCATTTCTTGAACACTTCCAGGGACAGTAACTCCATCACCACCCTGGGAACACATTCCAATGCTTAACCACCCTTGCTATGAAGAAATTCCTACTGATGTTCAACCTGAAGCTCCCTTGGCACAGCTTGAGGCTATGTCCTGTGTCCTGTCACTGGTTGCCTGGGAGAAGATGCTGACCCGCACCAGGCTATGACCTCCTTTCAGGAAGTTGTAGAGTGATAAGGTCACCCCTGAGCCTCCTTTTCTCCAACGTAGACACCTCAGAAGCCCCTCAAAGGACTTGTGCTCCAGACTCTTCACATAATCTCAAGGTCTTTCTTGTAGTGAAAGGCCCAGAACTGAGCACAGGATTCAAGGTGTGGCCTAACCAGTGCCAAGTACAGGTGCATGATCACTGCCTGGTCCCGCTGGCCACACTATTTTTGATACAGTCCAGGATGCCATTGGCCTTCTTGGCCACCTGGGCATGCTGCTGGCTCAAGTTCAGACAGCTGCTGAGCAGCACTCACAGGTCCTTTTTCCTGGGCCACTTTCCAGCCACTCTTCCCCAAGCCTGTAGCACTGCATGGGAGTGTTGTGAGAGAGCTCTCTCAAACAGAACAGGAAGACAGTGAGCAACCACTGCCTTGAGCAAAGTTCTTTTCCTGTTTCAGACAGGAAACAGAGCTCAGATCCTCAACATAGGGATTATCTCTTACAGCAAATTATCAGAGGCGGTGTTGAATTGTTCAGCTCTTAATATGTTTCTAGGAGACACAGTTTTAGCCCAAAGCAGTTATTGCTCTATGCAAACAGATATTAGTTGAAGTTTTACAGACTGGAAGAGGTAAGACCTATTGTGACTGAGGTCTAAGGACGTATCCTACAACAAAATACAGAACATAGCTCTGCAGGAAGAAAAATTGGTAAAAAACCAAAAACTTACAGGCAAACACATGGGATTCTTTTTCAAGTTTGAAGTTTGATTAATCCATTCTGGCTGTTTACATCACTTACAGAGACACTCCTGTTTTGAACTAACTCATTGCCAGACTCTTGCTCCTCTGCTGCTTACAGAATTATTCATGCCAAATCTCTCCCTGGCAGTCATTCCGTTCAGTCCACCTGGTGGCACCAATGACATTTTACAGCTTTAAGTCACCTTCTTTGGTTTCTTCACCATTTTGTGCTACTGGAGCTCATAATCCTTTTTCCTCCTCACCTACATAAACCAACCTTGTGATCAACCTGGCTGTGTCCACAGTGGACAGACCTGCAAGCAAAAGGCAACTCTGATCTTGGTTATCAGACATGCCAAACCTTGCAGCTCACTGCACACAAAAACTTTCCAGATAGGAGTGGATATTCCAGTGTAACATTCTATGTCTGCTCCCACTTTCTAGCCCCAAAGTCAATTACTAACAGCATTTCCTGATAACCTTTTTATTTCAGAATATAATAGCAAATATATACAAATGCATACAAAATATTTTAAAGTGAAAAGAGACCAGATCATTATTCCAGAACTTTGATGCAGCTGACTTGAAAACTGATCAGTTTGCCAACTGATAACTCGCTGTGAGACATGGCACAAGGAGTATTTGCCAGGCTGGTTTTCACACAGAAAAAAAACATAATTAGGAGACAGTTTTGCTCAGATTTCATGTAACAACTATTCCCCTATGCTATGTGGAAAAAACCCTGATGCTGATCAGTTATTCTGACTAAACTCAGGATCCGAGTCATCTTTGTGGGTGATGTCAGGTTTGCAGGGAACTCTGCTAGCCAAGGATGCAGCAGGCTAGCAAGGCCTTAAGTGACGAAAGACAGCTGAGTGGGCTGTGTCACTGTTCTTGCCTGGGTTCTACTAGCTCACACCTAAGAAGGCTCTAATAAGCTCATGGCAATATGAGAACCATCACTGGTTCCTATACATCATCTTTCTTCCTAATTTTCCTGTGGCATGTAAACATTTACCTGTCAGCTTCAGAAGCTGAAGACTGCTCCATGAAACATAGCTGCAGAAATGGGTGCTTTTATTCCTTCATTATGAACCTACCTGTATGAGATCACCACAGGCTCTGATTCGCAATTTAATATATCTTCTGCTAATAATGAGATGAACTGAAGTAACTGCAAAGAAACTCAATTAGTATTGTAGCTAATAAAAATGATAGTTGTGATAGAAAAATGATTCATAACTGCAGAATGTGCTTCTGCATGTTTTTCATTACTTAGCCTGCACTAACTCTTGTAATCTAATATATCCCTGCACTTTCTGAACCACACGTCTTCCCACTGAGTAACATCTAAAATTTGTGTCTACTCCAGAGTGGCTCTTACTGACATTTCCCATTGCCAGTATCATTTTCTTCCACAAAAGGCAGTAGCATAAAGCACAGCTCCAAGCACAGTTAGTATTTTAGGCATTATCTTCTTCTGAACACAAAAAACTCCATAGAAGAGACCACATAACTGTCAATTAAAGCTTCTCTACAGACATGCTTTCTCCACTGCTCGCCTATCAACAGCAGAGGTCTTTTAGTCATTAGACTTTCACAAACCTCTAAACATCAACTGTTGCATATGTAGGTTTGCCAATGTTTTTCTAGTGTTTTATTTTGTAAAATAGGTTATAACCTATTATAGTACTAGGAAGAGATGCTGAAATACATTAACGAGGGGATTTTTCACAGAAGCATTGATAGCTGTTCAGTGGCCATGGAGATCCCTGGAGAAGTTAGTGTGTAATTGCCACTTGTGACTCTGAAAAGCTCTTCCTATCCTCATGTCTTTTACAAACAATACTTTACTCTGGTAGTAATTATCTTCCAACTCTGATGGCAGAAAGAATCATTCTGTGTTTCAAATTGCTTTTCATATTTCTATTTCTGTAATTAAAACCTGCAATTTGTTATACAAGCTTAATAAAAGATAATTGGAAACAAACCCAGTATTTTTAACTATAGATATGAAAAGGAGGTGTGTAATATCAAAAAGACATCCCTTTTCACCTGAATTTGCCAGAAATTTTGTTACCAGCTGTATGTTAAGTCCTCCTGCATTCAGTAGGCCTTAACTCAGAAAGCCACAGTATATAGTTTGGCATTTCAGAGTGGGTTTTTAGATCCAAAAAATGTTTCCCTAATAATCATAGTAATGCTTTTATGACAAAATTTTAAGATCTGATTATTTAAGAGGAAAAACATATGCCAGCATGAACAGGTAATATTTGATGACACAAAATCCATATTGTGAGTACATGAATATTGTTCTTTTCCTCTGTGTTATAGCAGTGCATATACTTTCAGAATGGCAAGAAAGACAAGACCCTGAAAGTTGATTCTGTCTTGGCAGCAATAAACTAGAACAACCCCTGAACACTAGGATTCAACTTCTGAATAATTTGATTAACATTTTGCTTATGCATTTTGATTAATACAAAGTGGACTGTAAAAAAACCCTGCTTGTGGTACAGTTCATCTCTGGTATAACTCCACTGATCAGAGCCCAGTGGGAGTCATAAAAAAGAAAAAAAAGAGATCCATTCTTCCATTAATAATTTATATTCTTTTCTTTGTAAGTGACCTACTAAATGGCAATAGAAGAATCATCTGGAAATGTCTCAAATATAAAACTGGGTGCACAGTGTCTTTCTATATCTCACTCCCAAGATTTTCAGTAACTTAACAAGAGAAGCTTTTTCTAGTTTTGGGGGGTACATGGGCAGGCATCAGAGGAAAACAGAGACATAAGGCAACAGCTGTAGAAACAGCATGATCTTTTCCTTAATCCTGTCTGATAAATCTCAGCCCATCTGAAGCAAGTTAGGAGTATACTGTGGAAATATGAAGACAATCCTAACAGGTATGTATTTTTAGTGATCACATGAATATCTTGAAATTTAAATACCCACTAAATTGTAGTTTCCATAGCCAAAATTCTCATTTCAGCATAAAGTTGAGATACTCAGTTGAATTTTTTAATTATGTGATTAAAAGGCCAGCTCCACACATGTGAAAGAACATGGGGCACAAGGGAAGGCAAAAGGGGAGGCCCCAGTAGCCCAGCCAGTGCACACTCTGAGGTGGCCACTGAAGAGTCCCAAAAGTCTGAGAGTTGGCTGCTGCAGGGACCAGAACATCTGGTGCAAATGGCCCCTGGAACCCCATGGATCCCCAGTGGGCAACGTGGGCCTTCAGGTCTTTTCGGGGTGACCCTAGGAACAAAGAGTGGTGGCATCCTCTCCCCTACCAGTCTACAGGATTTAGCAACACCTTACAGAGTTCAGCCTTTGTTCCTGGCAATTTCACAAATACAACCATCTAAGGAGAAGGAGTATAACATCATCACAGTCCCAGTCCATTAGAGTTGTGGATAGTGCTAAAACTCCTCCTGTGGTGGGCAGTACTTAGGAGAAGACAGACCTGCTTTGTGATGGCAGAGGGGAAGCACCACAGCCCCTGTATAAAGCTGCCAAGCCTGGGAATCCTTCCTTTGGGCATGACCAGACGTGGTAACAGAACCAAGGTGTGGAGTGTCCCAGAGCTGCAGCAGCTCACAGGAGCATTGCCTGCACACAGAGCAAGGAAGGACCATTGCAACCCCCTCTCCTGGGTTTCCAGAGGAGGCAGCAGGGAGGAGCTGGAGCTAACACAGTGTCCAAAGACAATGCAAACCCCAAAGCCAGAGGATCCCAGCTATATGCAAGTCCTGCTGCACCCTGAACTGAGAAATGAAAATAGCTGTAAGAGAAGAAGAAATTTGTTGTACAGGCTGGCTGGTCTGCATTCACATAACTGTTTCAGCTATGTTTTGTTTTCAAAGAAACTTGGCAAAATATTCCCTAAATGGGTCTCTGCTGTGAACAACTGAGTTCCCATTTGTGTTGGTGAAGCTGGGTGCTGAGGCAGGTACGTGTGGCCTGGGAGGGGTGCCAGGCAGGTGCTGCAGGGCAGGTGCTGCCGTGCCCACACATCACACCTCGCTGTGCTGTGGCAGTGGCTGCCCCACGGGGCCAGCACCTCTGCTGCCAGCCCTTGGAGCAACCTGGGGATGAGGGGAAGGGAACACCAGGAGAGACCGAGTGCCCTTCTCTCCAGGGCTGGTCCCTGGAGAGGCTGAGTTGTCCCCTGAGGCGTGGAGGAAGGCTCTGTGGGGATGGCATGGGCGAAATGGAGCAGGGAAGCAGATTCCTCACATGCTGTGCTGTGCTGCTCTGCTGTGTGACCCCAAAGACTCTCTCCCCTTGCTTTGCAAACTAAAGCATGCACTGCTCTGGTCCACAACTGGCTTTATGCAAACAGGTATTTTTACTGAGATTGAAGGCAGCACTTATTTGCAGAATAATCATTTTAGGCTGCATTTGAAGTGTTCCCTTTTTTTTCCCTTGCAATGATTTTTTCTGTTTAGTTTTGCTGGAAGCACTTCTTAACAAGCTTCTTCAGCTTGCCTTGCAATCTCTGCAGCTGAGCAGGTGCTAGGCCACCGCTGCTGTTTGAATACCCACAGCTCTTTCATAAAGATTGTTGCAGTCCCCAGACTCACGGATGTCTCAGCATCTGTTTAGCTTTAAACTCGTGAGCCCTGCACATACCACATGTGTTTGGAGCATGTCCAAAAAGTCCACAAAAGAGATTTTCAGGCTCTTATCTCTCCTCACTCAGCTGTGAGCTCTGTGGCCAAGCTCTCAGTTAAGTCTTTAAAAACTTTTTAAGCAGCTCATAGCCACAGCCACTCCTGCCACTGCTTGGGACCCAACCCTGGAGGGAGCCAGTGCAGGCTTTCACACTACTGAAGTTGCTCCTTATTTTTCTGGACTCAGATTCTCAAGTCAAGCTTCTAGCTTCCTGATGTACAAAATCTCCAGGTATTGGGATATTTCACTGGTGGAAACCCGAGTAACTGCAGTAACTCCAGTAACTCTAGTGTAACACAGGGCAACTGTGCATGGCTTCAGTGGTCATAACACTTGGGAGTTTCAAACACCTGTAGTTAGTATTTAGTCCCTTAGTCTATTTGTATTTAAATTAACTAAATCTGCAAAAAATGGTTCACCTTCCATTCCTTTTAGAAATTTATAAAGGATTAAAAATAATGCTAGCCAAAATTTGCTTTTAAGTAATCAGTTTCCAGATTTTTATTTTTTTTCATTTAAATGTCTTATACAATCTCCAGTTGTGTTGGAAGTGCTATAAAATTGCGTACATACTTCTGAAGATTAAGTTTAGCATTTGGTACTTATTCCTTGCAAGATGGTGGATATTTTAAAAGATAAAGAAAATAAGTGGGTTTAGAATTTGCATGGTTTGCTTTTTTATTTTTCATTTGGAGTAGGGGAACATACTTTAGAAAGATTAAATTAATATCTTGACCCAGAGTAAAAATATAAAGTCCTCATGACATTTGCAGAAATAGTCTAGATGGAAAATGCAAATAGATAAGATAAATTTGCAAGAAAACCTGGGTTAGGGATGACTTACTGAAACTCAATAACTCCTTGTCAAGTTTACATGGCAAAAAGTTGATATTCAAGGGACACTAATTGTCTGCTTTGGTAAAATGAGAGAGCTTTGTAGGAGAGACAGTTATTTCCCGTTAAAGTTCTCTTAACCACTTAGCATGTGCAGCACTATCACTTTTGAGTTTGCTCAGACATTCACATCTGTAAATTTGATCCCTGCACGGTACTGTCCTTTTAATATCCTCTCTCTCTTACCAGTTTTCGATTTTTTTTTTCCAATTTCTCTGGTATCCTTTTCATAACTGTAATATATTCCAATATCAGGTTTTATAATTACTTGGACTCTATTAATTTCCAAATTTATATTTCAAGCTGTATTTCCTCCTGTGCTACAAGGAACAGACCATTGTACTGAAAAGAAATCTAGGATGTATGCTAAAGTTATTGCAACAGTAGTGTAGGAAATCTGGTTTAATTTGGGGAGCGTTTGGATTGGTGGTTGATTAGCATGGGGGAATTATTCAACAGGAGACTGGTAAAGTGCCTTGATGTATCTACAGACAGCTCCTTTTTAGCATGCTGATCAGCAGATGGGTATGTCTTCCAGTATTATATTTGGTTTTACTGAAATTAAATGCCAGCACTTGAGGGCACAGAAGGCACAGAGTCCCCACACATGAGTATTACAAAAAATGCTGTGTTTTAGGTCCAGCTCTGGAGAACTTGGTGTTGCATGGACGTTGTTCTGCACTGAGCAGCACCCCAGGATGCTAGAGGAAAATATAAGGCTCAGCTCTGCAACTGAGCCCATGAACTCTGATCCACCTAAGGACTTAATTTCATGCTTAAATTTGAATATGTGAGCAGGTGCTTAGAGCTGGAGCAGATTGCACATGTGCTGAACAGTAAGTCAATGTTTGAGTGTTCCAATGCAGCGTTATGTTTAGTATACTCAGAAGCTGAGCTCTAAGTGGCTCAGGACAACAGTGCAAAATTAAGTTATGGGTGAGAAAGATGCCGAATCTTCAGTTTGGAGAATAAATACCTCACAAGTATGAGGAAAATCACAACATGAGCATTTTTTAAACAGGGAAAACTGTAAACTGTGTTCAAAGATTAGTAGAGTGTGAATGTAACTGCTTGCAGGTTCACTTGTTTCTGCAGAGCAAAAAATTATGACATTTATGAATTGGAATGGCAGACATAAAACAAATTTCAGTTTAGTAACGTTCAGAAGGTAAAAAGTGTAGTTTGTCCAAATATATGAAGGATTACAGTAACTGTGCTGTTTGTAACATGGGAGCCTGTGTGAAATGAGCACTGAGGAGAAAAGAGGTAAGAAAAATACAACATAACTCTTCAGGGATCATACTGAGGGAAATGGAGATGGAAAATATGGTGGGAGTTGACAAAAGATATCAGCACTGATAAAAGAGTTCTCAAAAGGCACTGAAGTAGTGATTTTTAAATCAAAAGAAAGGCATACACTTTCGAAAAAAGGGGCTTAACAATGACTTTTGTAGAAGGAATGGAACAAGAGGTAGTACAATGAGCACTGGAAGTGTATCAAAAGAAAAAGTAATTTTTTTTTTTCCCTAAACAGAATAGTTATATTCATTGAGTTCATAAACCAAACAGTATAAAGATGAAGGAGTGCAGGAAGGTGGGGAGGGGTGGCACAAACTGAGCCAGAGGGAGGAAGGGAGTGCTGAGAGCAGAGTCCCGAGTTCAGTGTGTCATCAATGGCATTAAAAGGGAAAGAAAAAAAAAACGAATGAAGGAAAATTGCAAATTTTTCTTAGTTACCACTCTGAAAAGAAAAAAGTTTCGTTGGGAAATAGGTCATGAAAGATGTGAAGAGGCGAGGAAAGAAGGCAGGACCTTTGTTTGCAAGTGCAGTATAAAAGTGGGGTTGTTCAGACAGAAACATTGTGAACAGAGAAGAAATTTCTGAGGGTGGAATGGACAACTGCTTTTCAGTTTCATTGTATCCAAGATCAAAGGATGGCCAGAGCATTGTAGTATCATTGCTTACAGATAGAAGTCAGAAAGGTGTTGAGGCAGGCATTTTCATTATTAGATGGGAGATTAATAGCTGTATTAATATTCACTGTGTTTAACAGGCTTAATAGCTGATGAGGATGATGTATAATTGTTTGTTTGCATGCTTAATAATGTTTTCCATTCCTGGGGTATAGGAGTGCCATCCATATAAAAGTGAAAGCTGAAAACTGAAATCCAGAGGGCAGCAGAGGGTAGCCAGCCTTCCTGCCATGAAGTCCTGCTAGTTTGGGAGTACTCAGGAAAATTCTATTTGGTGCCATCTGTATGGCTCTTGCACCCATCTTACTTTGGGGACCAGAACTCTGCATCCCCCTGGTCCCTGAGTGCCTCAGCCCTAGTTACAGGCTCTCCCTCTGCAACGCCAAGAAAACCCTCCCTCTTCCCATACCTCCCCCTGCCATCAGGTTGGAATGCAAAACTGTTAGCCACCCCTTTTGTTTAGGCTTTAACTGGCTCTGGGACCAGGTAGCTGGGTTTCCACAAGCCATCTCATCCTGTGTTGGCAAGGAAGAGAAAAAAATTCCATGAAAGATTTTGAAACTATAACAGCTGCACTCTGGGAAGTATTGGGATCTCCAGGGCTCCCTGCTGTCTATGGGGACTCCTGCCACCAGGATGTATTGGATCAGGCTTCAGAGCTTAGACTAGATGCCTAGAAAGTCTGGCTGACTATGGCTTTCCTGCAGTAAGAGCTGTTCTAAGTACAGTAAATACAACTCTGAAAAAATATTTTCTGGATTTTTTTTTCTTATTCTTGCTTGTCCCTTCATTTCTATGACAAATACCCTAAGTATGCAACTGAAGTGCTGTGCACAGAAATAATTTTCACAGAACAGTTTGGTCAGTAAGCTTGTTTATGAATAGATAATTAGGGTTACACTGATTAAAAACAGGAAAAAAATTAATTACAAAGTCCTGTGGGTCCACAAAATGAACATTTCTTACCTCTTAATGTAATAGTTGACTAATGATCACCACCTGACTCTACATAATTTCCCCACATTCACAGAAGAGTAAATGTACAAACAATTCAGCTGAATTTTAGGCATTTCAGATATGTGGCACTAATTTATGATTCTGTCCTGTGCAATATTTCACCTAAACATTAGCCATTCTATCCAGTAAGTTTTTCTTTCTTACCTGAAACTCTTATTACTGAATCATCCTCTCTAGAAAGAAAACAATCATTAATCTGCTGAAAATGAATCTGTGAGAGTAAACAGAATCATTAAGAAGTTATATGGAATCAGAATATTTTTATCATCTGAGTAGTGCCCTACGTAGACTAAGAGAGATTATAGTTCTCCATTGTACAGGAAAACAGGGAATAATTTCATAAAAGCTACTTGATATAGGCTTGGGTTTTTTCAGATGATGATCTGATTTCATGACCATTACATACCAGTTTAGAGTGAGCTTAATTTTCATGTGAGAAAATCCCAGTTAGTGGCAGGAACATTCCTATTTGGCTGCAGCTTCAAAAAGGGAATGAAAAATTTAGAAGGTAAGATCAATAGCTGGAAAATGAAGTCAGTTTTAACAAGGAAACTTAAGGCTTAGAGACATGCAGAGCAGCCAGAGAAGCTGTAACTTTCAAAATCATACTGGATGAGAAATGATGAAATTCAACTGAACGAAGAACCTGCTAAGCTAAAACAAAGAAATGCAAAAGAAAAATGCTCACCTTTCTTCTTCTTTTCTCAAAGAATCTGAAGACAAAAATCTGTCACAGTGGCACAATTAACCTTCCATCCCCAGCCATACAAGCCAGGTGTATCTGCAGAGCACACACCTTCCCATCTTACTGCACCAGGTATTTAGAAGCCCTTTTAGGAGCACTGAGAGAGCTTGTGGAATCTGGTTCCATTAAGGGAAGAAGGCACTGAAGAGGAGCTTTCCATTCCCTGGGATTATTTTTATCATCTAGTGGAAGTGTTGTAGAAAAGAGAGGAAACAGTTTTGGGTCCCCAGTTCCAGGCAGAGACTCACAACCATGAATGAGTTCAGCTGAGAACCACCATAATGGTGGGTAGCTGGAGCACTTGCCCTGTGAGAAGAGGCAGAGGGAGTTGAGGATGTCTAGGCTGGAGAAGGGATAGCTTCTGGTGGGCTGAAGAGCCACCCCGAGGTGCCTGCAGGAAGTCATCAAGGAGGTGAAGCCAGGCCCTGCACTGCAGGACATGAAAGGAGAATGATACAACAGGCATGAGCTGAAACAAGAAAGGTTCAGATGAGAAAGGAAAGGAAGAAAGGAAAGTAGGTAAAACCCTTTTCTCCATGGAGAAAATGAAGCAGTGGGCTGAGTAGCCCACAGAGTTTGTGCAGTCTTCATACTTCTAGGTTTCCAAGACTCAGCTAAATAGGCCCTGAGTAACCTGGTCTGATCTAAGAGCTGATGCTGCTGCTTTGAGGAGGAGGTTGGTCTAGTGACATTTTGAAGCATCTTCCCACCTGAATTTATCCTATTAAATACAAACACACAAAATCATCATAGATCAAAGGTCTGCATATCAAGACTGATGTAAGTACCTCACCCTTAGAAAGGTTTTCAGACCCCCTTTGCACAAAATATTTAAGACGCAGGTTTAACTTCAGCATCTCTTTTTTTGCTCAATAGCTGACCTCTCCCCTGCAACAGTTTCAGATCAAGGTGCATATTTCCTTCTGTGTGCAGAAGAGGGAATCCATATCTGAAGCATAAAATGTGGAAGTACTGAGTGAGAGAAGACACAAATACATTCAGGACTTTGAGCTGGAGTGCACAATAATCCAGATAATAAGCTAATAACTATTAATTAATTTCTCTATATTGCAACTACTTTGTAGACCTTTCTGTTACTTTGGAAGCTGTACATGAAGGGAGGGTATTGTCCCACTGCTCTGCACTGGTGTGGTCTTGCATTGAATATTGTGTGCTGTTTTGGGCACCACGATATCAGAAAGATATTAAGCCATTAGAAAGTGTCCAAAGGAGGGCAACAAAGGAAGGACCTTGAGGGGAAGCCGTGTGGGGAGCAGCTGAGGTCACTTGGTCTGTTCAACCTGGAGAAGAGGAGACTGAGGGGAAATCTCATTGCAGCTACAACTTCCTTGTGAGGGGAAGAGGGGCAGGCACTGGTCTCTTCTCTGTGGTGAACAGTGACAGAACCCAAGGGCATGGCATGAAGTTGTGTCAGGGGAGGTTTAAGTTGGATATTAGGAAAAGGTTCTTCACCCAGAGGGTGGTTGGGCACTGGAAGAGGCTCCCCATGGAAGAAGTCACAGCACTAAGCCTGACAGAGTTCAAGAAATGGTTGGACAATGCTCTCAGGCACATGGTGTGACTCTTGCAGAACAAGGAGTTGGACTCAATGATCTTTGTGGGTCACTTCCAACTCGGCATACTCTGTGATTTTGTAAATCTGTAATAACCCTACAAACCTCTGTCCTGTGTGACTGATTTCTAATCCTGCAAATTAAATGAGCTTAATTCTTTTATAGTGGCAGATTCCACATGTTAAAAATGGTTGTTCCCGGAGGGAACTATAATGGGAGGCTCCAGATGGGGCAGTGACAAAACATCAAATAATCCCACTCCCGGGTTTGAAGATCAAATCCTATATCCCTCTGAAGGACATAAGTACGCTTTGATGACTAAATCCCAAAGCATTTTGCTCAGCTGCTGAATAACCCGATGTACTGTAGGAACATGAAACTTTGCCTCTGTGCATGCT
Source organism: Xenops minutus (assembly GCA_035221455.1). NCBI lineage: Eukaryota > Metazoa > Chordata > Aves > Passeriformes > Furnariidae > Xenops > Xenops minutus. Next base: position 15,058,801 of record JAWWEE010000040.1, read on the forward strand.
CACAGATGCCTTATATTTGACAATATTGAGCTTTTTGGCATCTTCGTTACACCTGAGTGTTTTCAGGTTTCACAAAGTGGATGCTATGCCATCTGTCTCAGCACGGATGTTTGGTGTATTAGACATGCTCTGAGCCTAGCTCGTGGATTAGAAAGAGATCTTTCCTCACTTGAAAGAGGGGAAAGGAAAATCCTGAGTTGCAGTCCTTTTCTGAGGACTGTTGATGTATTATACAGTATCTGAGTAAAATGTTAGCTAGGTTGTAAAAAGCTTACGGTGGGATCTGAAATGCGGGAGACCCCCTTTCCAACATGTATCCTTGTGGTGAAGGTAGCAATCCAGTTGTTCTTCTGGGAGTACCGTGTTTATACAGTGGAAGTTCTGGGTACCCATGAGGTGGTTGTGGATGGTGCTCCCATGACTTGGGGCAATATTTATATGAGCAGTTGCTTCTTTTCCGACAGTTTACCACAGTGGGAATTTTTTTCCGGACACATTAACCAGGACATACTAACCAGATCTTGCCTCATCAGGCCTGGAATTAGTGCCTTCCTGTTGCAAAGCCCTGCCTTCTGTGCTTATCTCAAGTTCCCTCAGTGGTGGTTTATCTTATGTAAAGTTCCTTCTGTGGCCTTGACAGTGTTTTGAGACAGACAACTGTACTCTTTAAGTCCTTACAGCCTGTCCTCAGCCTGGACAGCAGTTTAGTCTCCTCCAGGGAGGTAGTTCTGAAACTGTAGTTTCAAAATATGCAAAGATGAAGGGCATGAAACAGCCTGAATCTTAGGTGAGTTACACACTAAGTAACTGCACGAAAGGACTGAATGAAGCCTGTTACTTTCAGGGAAGAAAGATTTACGTTTAGGCAGTGAGTGTCTCAGGCAGACTCCTCCAGATGGGAGGAGGAGGAGATGGAATGGAGGGAGAACAGGAAAAGCAAAGGAAAAACCTGTTCTGTCACCTCTTGGCTAGATAAGCAGCTTCACCTTCATGAGGTTTATTTTGTGATCCTTTTTTGAGGCATCGCTTCAGACAGGGAACCAAGTTCCTAAAATGAGGCTGTGAGACTGAGCACCTTGTCTCTTTGTAATCTGGGCTGAGATGTTTGTAATTCAGAAGCAGCATATAGCTCATTCCTCAGGAGTATTTCCCTTCACTTCAGGACAAGCATAGATTACATACAGTGTTTGATCAGATTTTATTTTAAATTGAGCCTTGGAGTCTCTCTTATGTTCTGTAAAGGGCCAAGCACACTGATGAGTCTGTCTGAAGGACAACCCTTATGCAAACACAAGTGTGCTGCCTGCAGCCAGATCCCTTAATAGCTTTCCACTGCTGTTTTATTTGCCTCACTTTTACCTCTTGGGCTCTTTAAAGTGATCTTTGCTTTATCCCACACCTTTCTGTTACTCAGTCAATCAAGAAGGGATGAACAAAAGGATGCTCACTCTTTTACACCTCTGAGTTAACTGTGCTATTTCAAGTACCTATTCCTACCATTAGTTTCTTTTACTAAGGATTACTTTTATGAAGGGATTTCATCAGTTTGATATCTATTATGGTTAATTTGCAAAATATAGGATGGTTGCCTTATAGAAGGCAAAAATTTGGAACAAAGACAGCTTTTTAATTGACTCTTTATAGTGTATAATCCACTGGGATGTGTTTCCAGGCAACAAGTTACCTAACTATATGTGACCAGCAAAGACATCTGCCATCTTTAACTGTGCTTAAAAGGATCTATGATGCCTGCAGTCACATTTAATAAGCCTGAAAGGGCAAGTAACCTCCTCTTTTGCATGTTTAGCCAGAAGATTTGATGGTACTAACTGTTCTAGTCCATCTAACTGGATCACTGACCTGACATAATGAAATCATCATGCAGGTTTTCTATTTCACTGAATATTTTTCCTTTTCTCTTCGAGAGAAACAAAAGCTTTTCTCCTTAAGTAATGCCCACTGCCAACCAGGCATGTCATCACCTATCAGCCTTTGATGAATATTTCCTCCCACTTCTATTTCATCTCATAGAAGAATGAGATGCTCTTTTCTGTACTCATCTCCATTAAAAAAATAAAATCATGTGAAATAGAACATTTACCAAAATAGTAATTAGAAATCCTGCTTTGACTCTTTAGATAGATATATAATTCCTTAGAAGAGCTGTTGCTCTGATGTGCTGGGATGGGACACAAAATGAAGAATCTTGCCACAGAACATTTATATGATTCCTTTTCTGAAGAAATTGTAACTCAGGACGTATAATTACTTTTGATTTGGAATGATAGGATGCAGCATAGCCCACACTTACACTGCACGCAGCTCTTGGAATGGACTAAAATTGTGTTATAATTTCACAATTACTCTTGCAGAAGAGCAAAAAAGAAGTTGCTAGAACAGAGTTAACAAGAATCTAATACCAAATAACTGACATTTTTCTTTGACAGTTCTAAAGTAAATAGGCTTGTTTTCAGTGTGAAAAGTCTGAAGTATGTAAATTACAGTTTTCCTGCAGTTTTAGGAGTATCTGTAAATGCTTTAAGAAATGTTTGAGGCCCACATTTACATGGTTAGGGCTGTGTCTAGTCTGGTCCTCTCAGCATGTGAAGATTTCTAAGTGAATGGAAGGAGGAGGGTGCTGAATGTCTCTTGGCAAGAGCAGAAAAATCACACACTGTGGTTCCAGGTGCTGGCACAGGTGTCCAAAGCACCAACCTTGCTCTACGCCCTTCCCCAGAAGCTTCTCCCTGATCTTGCTAGTTCATTCCCTTCATCCTAGTGCTTAAAGTTCTCATGCAATAATGCAGTGAGCCTTTTGTCCCTTCTTCCACTTCCAGTTCAGACAGAGTCTGTCTCAGGTCCCTGTCCCAGTCTGCCACTCAGGTGCATGTAGCTTTGTGCCAGGATGGAGAAATGCAGCAGCAGGCAGAAGAAGTGGAGGAATTCACTAGGGAACTTTTTTAGGGGCAATGCTGTCAAATGCCAACTTAAGCACCTGTGAACTTGTGGCCTGAAATGGGTTTTTGAGAATAATGCCTTGGAACTCCTGCAATACTGCATGTTTTAATGGCAGAAGGACAGGTCATGAACAAAGATGCGACAGCTGGGTGGAACGTTCCACCTTCCCCTATCCCTCCTGGCCACATGGTCCCCGAGATGTCCCAGGAAGGACACATGGAGTCCACAGGAAGGGAAAGCAGAGAGAGAGTTTATTCACATGGGCAGTGGTATTTAAAGGGCTTTAGAGGATGTTGGTCACTACCAGTAGAAATAGAGGGTTAACAGCAAATGGGGAAAGGGTTAACAAAGGACCAATAAGGGGGGGTTTCACATAGTCCTGTCAAGGCCCATTCTTGCATACTAATCTAGGAATATAAGAGTTTTCTCAAGGGGTCTTAGGAAGAAGAAAGATGACTCAAGGAAAAAAAAAAGGCAAAAAATCCATTTTACAGTACAGTAAAAGCCTCAGTTTTTAAGGCATTATGGCTGGTTTCTTCATCTTCTTCAGAGACCCATCTCTTCCATGATTTATTTCACTTTTGATATTGTAAGTCTATTGCCACACAAAGGTTTTTTTGTTTGTTTGTTTGTTTGGGTTTTTGTTTGTTTGTTTTTAATGTTTAAAGATGGTATCTTACATATTTAAAAAGGCATTTGCTGCAGCTTCTTGATAGATTCTTATCTCTTATTACAGGAACACAATTTATTATAGCCTCTTTATTCCATTCTCCAGTTGCACAGGTCTTGGGTTCAAAGTACGGTGTTTCCCTGCAAATTCAGACTGTAATAAAGGATTGAGACTAGCCTTCAGTCAGCCAACTCTGACTGGATCGACCCAAAGTCCATTTGAGGAAACACATTTCTTTAATTTTACCTTGAAATCATGTCACAGGTTGGACACGGCTTTCAAGAGGGAAAGGTTATTATTATAAATAGATAACTATGGCTTCAGGCTGTACCATTTGTCACTTCAATCACAGTTAGGTCTGTAATGATGTTTGTGCTCAGAAAATCCTCAAGAGCATGAGAGTGCATTTGTATGGCCTGTTAGGCACAAAATTGCCTGTTTTATTGGTGCAATACAGGTGCACCTTTTAAAAATTTTACTCCCTGTGTTTGTAACTGATCAACCAAAAAAAATCACAAAGCAGACATGGCATTACCTGGTGATATGGAGACATTGCCTGCTAATGCAATGTATGCATAATTTAATGTCACTTTTCTCAGCATATTAATCTGCTGCATTTCTTCAGCCTACTTATCCCAATACTTTCCTAAACAACATCCACACCAAAAGAGAGTTGGAGGTATCAAAGCAATGATGGTCTGATGAAATGAATAGCAGCTTTCCTTCCTTAAATAGTTTTGTTACTGAACAGGTTGAACTCTTCTACAAGGATATAGGTTGAGAAGAGTCTGCACTGTGTTTCAGTACACAAAACAACTCTAGTTGTTTCACCTATATGGCTGCCTAAATCACACCACAATCTGTTGGTATACTGTGATTTTGCTCGCCTCAGTCTCACTTATCAGCTTAACCGTAGATATCACTGTTGTGATCAAGAGTGCAAGAGCATTGGCTTTTGAGAAAGCACATCACTTCGCTGTGCTCCCACAGATGCAGTTTAGGTTTAAGAGTTCAGTCTATAGAAATGCAACCACATCATGATTCAGTCATGCATTCTTTGCATTTGACCACAGAGGCATTCTCATAGACAAGATGTCTTCCATTGCAGCACATCCATAAGCCTCCATGTTGGCAGTGGCTTTCCTTAGAATAAGGAATTAATTCTTTTTTCATCTCTTTCTGCTAAACGGAATGGAATTCTTAGGTAACTTACAGCTCAGAGCAAAGATCAGTGATCTTCTTATGCAGGAGCTTGAAGAAAGCAGCAGGTCTTCCTTTGGATTTCCAGTATGGGAAGGACACAAGGTCGGGGTAAGTTCATGGCAGTTCCCGTTTTTGCCCTTCTTTCACTGTTGACAGTGGTGTGCCTGCAGGAATCATCACTTCCAACTGGCAGAGGCAATAAAGCTCTAGCCACTCCATTGCCAGTGCTCCTTTCCCCTTCTTAAAATTTAATCCTATTGTCTGAAGCACTTCATTTTCCCATACATTCCTGCTGAAATCAGTGGGACTACTCTTATGAATAAACTGTGAAAAATTAGGCTGTTATTCTTTAGAGAAAACGTATATAAAGGCAATTCGGCAAAGCAGCTCCACAGTAGCTGAGTTAAGACAGAGTTAGTGTAGACTACCTAGCTCAGGGTTAGATCCCAGTTCTGATTAAGGGTGAAGTCCACTGATTGATCTAAAATCCTCCTTGGGTGTTTCCAGGTTTCTGGTGGTGTTGTAGTACCAAACATGCTTTGAAGTGAATTCAGAATTGTGACTCTAACCAGACAGTCACAGATGCTTGATGTTTTTCACATTATTACTGTGGGGTACAAATGTATATAATAGCTGCCTAAGCCTTTAGTTTTATTATACTGATGATATTCTCCTATACGTTTTAAAAATTTGTTTAATCTTTTCTATTTTGCATATATACACTAGCACTAATATTGGACTGTACACACTTGAAAACCAGGATATCTTTGTTAAAGGAAAAGCTTTTGCAGCACTATTAAATGAGAGAAACTGGATTAATTCTTAAAGGACACACTAGGGTAGTTTCATACTGCTTATCTGGATATGTACAATTTCCAGAAGGAAGCAAGAGTTTATTGTCATACACTGACTACATATATCAGAAACTTGATACTGAAGCAGAAATGAAAAGGTTGTTTCACAGGATACCCTAAAAGGTCTGTGCTCAACTAGAAAACGAGTTGAAAATGTTCTCACCCTGTGGCAGTGGTGGCCAGAATCTACGAGAAAGAAGAGAAGCCACTGTCTGCCTCTTTTTCTTAAGCAGCTATCGCAAAACATACCACAGTATACTGAACTTCTAACATTAGTTTTTATTAGAACAAATTAGAACAGTATTTTTTTGAAGTGAGAAATTCAAAAAGAGCTGAAAACAAAAGACTGCAAACCTTCTTTTTCCAGTACAGAGCTGGGTAGGTTTTTCTTTCCAGCCCTCTTATAAGTCTAGAAAACTTCAGTAGCCTGCTGGCTTGAATCAACTTGCACCATCTCACAAGGTACCTCAGAAAATTCCCTTTTCTTTTGCTCTGGACTGCATGTTTGTTTTCTGCTCCCCTCCACCTGTTTCTCTGCCTTAGCAGTTCCCTGGCTGCCAAGTCTGTCCCTTCCAAGCTGCCCAGCTCTGCTCTCCAGCGCCTTTCTCCTGCTGAGCAAGTTCATTTGCTGTCAGGAAAGAAGCAACTACCCTGTCTGTAAAGGGTTCCTCTCTTGCCAAAGCCCAATGGCAAAATGGTCAAAGCAAGGCAAACAAGCAGTCTTCCTACCTACTAACCTAGCCATTGATTTTTAAAAGCAACATAAAAAGTATTACCTGCAAACCAGAAAATTAAACATATGCTATTCATCACAGTCCCACCGCAGCCCTTGGACTGCAACACCATCCTCTTTCTCTCTCAGCTCTTCTCTCTCCTTTGCACCTTGTTCCTGTATGCCCATCCCTCACTGTCATCCCAAGTCCTTTCATATTTTGTGTAATCTATATCAAAAGCATTTAATTTTTATTGAACTTTTCCCCTCTTGTTCCAGACTTTGTGTTCCTCAGATAATATTTTTTTCTTCTGCTCACTTGTAAATTGCTTTTCCTTCCAGAAGACTTTCTTTGCTTTGCTTACCTGAAACCTGATATGTTGTTTCTGATTATTTTTCTCCATTCTGAATCTACTCATCTCAGTCTTTCTTTCCCTGGCAAACTCAGCGCCCTTTACCTACACACATTTCCTACACCGATTGAGGTGTATCCAGACCTGATCCTTTTGGGGACCACAGTCTGTAGGTGGGCTGACATTGATTTTGATTTATTTGCAATTATGCCAGCTCAGAATTTGGTTCCTCTTTCCCCCCCCCCTTTAATTTCAATTTGGTTTATTTTTAAAAAAATCCCCCAAAACATTGTATACTTTACCATTCCTGGTTTAGTTTGCTACCAGGTAACAATGCCTACTTCTTCTCTCTTTCCTTCTGTTGCCGACAAAGAACTGACTACTGTGCCTTTCCAGGACTGGAGCTGTCTAATTCTGCTTGTGTTTCTATGATCCTCACTAATGTTTATTCTCAAACTCCTTATTTACTTTTTTCCCCTTTATACCCATAGAAGTTTTATCTGATCTGTCAAGCTTCCTTTATAATTGTGTTCATATTCTTGACCTTGTCATATGTTATTTTCTTTATAAGAACACGGGACTTGCCAAATCAGAAAACAAACAATGATTCATCAAGCCTACTAGCTTGTCAAAGAGGGCAGAAAAGGCTCACAGGACATCTAGACAGGAAAAAAGTATTATATAAGGGGATATAAACCCTCTTTAGCTTCCAGCATTGATCAGTTTGAGCCCTTAGGCTTTAGTTTATATAGTTTACAGTTCTTATTTCAGCTAGCATGAACTACCTTTGTTTTTTGTTTTTTGTTTTTTTTTTGTTTGTTTTGTTTTGGTTTTGGTTTTGGTTTTTTTTGTCAGGTGTATTTTATGCTGGTAAAATGTTACAATTTTAACATTTTGTCTAAAAAGTACTCCGTAGGTTATTTGCATAATAAGAAGCTTTTTCAATGCAGAGAAAACATCTGCTTGCAAAAACCTTCCTGGTATACCTACCAGGTGCAAACAAAACAAGGAAGAAAAGGTATTTCACTTTATGCATCTTCTCTGAAACAGGATCCTTCCTCTCTCTGTTTTTATGTTTATATATGACTCTTATATTTTCCTTAAGAACATTAAATGATTTGAGTCTCTCACCCAACTCTGCCTGGACTCATGGTCCAAGATACAAGAAGAAAAAGAACAACTCTCAGACAGAAAGGAAAGTTATTTCTCAAATCTACAGCAGAGCACACAGGACGGGGTGTGTAACCAGGTAGTTCTGGTAAAGCTCAATGGTGAGACAGAGACTGAGACAGTTGCTTTAGAAAGATAGACTTGAGAAGACTGGTTTAGATAGAAAGTTTTAGATAGACTTTAGCTACACAATTGCTTTGTTTCCTTGAAATCTCTGCCTTTAGGATAGAGAATCACCAAGATGTCACTTGTCAATGAACTTCTCTTAAATAAATACCATGAATATGGACACTTGCATTTTTTTAGATACGTTATGGTCTTCACAACTTTTTCTTTCCCTGAGTCATGAAAAAATGCTTGAAAATGGGATATATAGGTGCCTTTTATGGGTAAAACACACAACCTGTTCTTTTCAAACACGAATAAACTCCATCAGCACGTCAACGATATGCTGCTGTGATGCTCCAGTTGTGAGGTAACTGTCCTCTTTGGAGCCAGTGGTCTGGTACTGTCTTCCATTTCATGTTGAAATTCACTCACAAGTTGAAAATGAGCAACATCTACCTCAGCTGTAGAGAGAAGGATCCCCTGTGCCAGCAGAGCCATCACCTTCCACCAGCCAAGGATGGCCCACTCGGCACAGCATGGTCCCACAAAACCAGCCATCACAGCATCCCATGGAACAGTCTGAAAACTTGAGAGAGTTACTCTTTCCCAAATGCCAATGGGACCATGGTCAGTTCATGACTGTTACAAAGGTGTGCTTTTGAGCAGTTCATGGACTGTTTCAGTTAAATCAGTTGAGTCTTTAAACTGCCATCAGTTGTAAAATCAAAATAGAAAGGCTTAGAGTAATGTTGTACTGCCTGCTCTATTACACTTTAGGTAGATAAAAACAGCTGGGATGAAAATCATAGATCAGAAATTAAGTTTTTCCCTCTTCAGTTTTTGCTGGAGATAGATACCTCTTATTTTATCTCTGCCTACTGGTACTAAGACTCAAAGGATGTAACTGGCTTGTTATCTCAGTTCCCTGTGGTATTTTCAGCCCCAATAGGTGATACATGTAATGTTTGCCCTGTTTAGAAGCACAGGGTGTTTTGTGGTCTTCCTTTAAACCTCCCAAACTATTTTTCCTCTTTTCAGCTGAAGAGAGTGCCCAGCACATCTTCTTTGTATAATTTATTTATATGAACTCTTGCAACTTTTATAGGCAAAAGATGGTGTTTAAACCTTGGCCATGGTTTTCTCTTGTTTCCTGCCAATCACAGGCCTGGTATATGTTTGAGTATTTCAGTTTCACTGATTGCAAATGAGTAGGAACTTTAGATGGCATGTGTTGTTTTCTAACACACCCCTGTTCATTACACAGGCACCCAGAGAGACCAGCTGCATGCAACTGAACCTCGGCTATCTAGCCAAGGTGTAGCTGATGTGTTCCAGCTTGCCTGGGTTCCTTCTCAGGCCCTTCTCTCTCCTGGCAGAAATTCAGTACAGGCAATGCTTGTTCTCCACAGCTGGTGAGGTGGGGGGTGCCAATGTGCATGTCCACACTCCAACTTCCTATATCAGAGGGGTAAACCCTTTATTTGAAGCATGTTTTCTACATCTATCTGAAAAAGCATTTGCTTATCATTTGTTGATGTATAAGTATTTAAAAATGAAAGGAGACCTGGATCTTTAGCAGAACGATAACACATTTGGACTGAAGGGTAGCTTCTACCTACTTGTAATGGTTACAAGGCTGAAGAAACCATTTGCTCTTGAACATTCAACACAGGCTGATCAGATAAAGAAAATAGAGTGGAAGAATAATAAATGAAAGCGCTGTGATGAGAGTTCTAAGGAAATGAAAATCACTTTATTGATAATCAATCTGTGGTAGATTTTGGTAATGAACTCCTGTATAATAAGCAGCCTCTGTGCTCACCCTGACACTGGAATTCTAATGAAGGAGATAATAGATCCAAATTAGAAGTTTGCCAGTGAGCCTGTTATTAAAACAATCAAAGATTTTTAATGCAAATAAACAGCATTTGGAATCTATATTTTGCCATTAGGTTATATACTATCTTCCTTTTCTTTCCTTACTAAACAAATGCTTTGGATTTATACTTTTAAGAGTCTTATGATTACCATCTCGAATAAGGTAAGACTATTGAGAATTAAGTGGAGTTAAACATAGACATAAGATCATGTAATTATGTTGTATTGGGCAGGTATAAATAAGTCTTCATATCAAAGCACAGAAATACGGATATGAAAGACCCGCTTTTAAAGGTTGTAAGCTCTATTGAGCTATGTTCTTTTGCAAGGCAGTGGGTGTGTACATGGCACAGTAGTTAAAAAATATGTCTGTCTACCCAGGGGTTAATCAGATTTCTTCTTGCATCCAGACAGCTATAATCATTCCCTTGCTGAGCTATGCTGGAATGAGCACTGACCAGAGTCATTCCCACACCTGAGCAGCAGTTTTCCCAGCTCAGACTCACCTTCTAACAATGCTCCTATGCTTAATTACTTGCTATAGTTCTGCCTCAGTGGCTCTAATATCCCTCATCAACTGCTTCTCACCGGCCTGTTGAGCCGCTGCCTCTCCATCTGATTTAGCTACTGTTTAGCTTATCCCTTGTTGCTCTCATTTTCTTTTTCCAATGAACTTACTGCATGATTGATTCTTGCTAATTCTGTCAGACAGTCACTAACTGTTTGTTGCCAAACAGGCTTGTCACATCGTTTCAACAATTTATGCTTTGCTCTTCCTCTCCCCTTGTTCCCAGTGCTGCCAGCACTGAAACCAGGGCCCAAGAGGTTGCCTGAAAGCTGAAATGGGTCACTGTGGTTCCATACACCATCTTGTCTCTCAACACTGTCTCTTCTTCCCTTTTGCAAATGCAAATGGAAACGCAGCTGAGCAGTTGACCTGGAGGTGGAAGTGAGTTTAATCTTTCCCATTTCTTTGAATAATTCAAAGTGAATTTAATATTTCAGCTGCCACCATGCTTGGCAGAATACTCCATGTTTAGGAGGTGTGTCTTGGGAGGAAAACAAGAGGAAGAACATGAGAAAGGAAAAGAGAAGGACCAAACCATTAACAGAATGTGTTAGATAGCTTTATGAATTTCAGTTTTCCCAAGAAATAACCAAGAAAATGCCCTTTAGGATGAAAAATTACTCAAGTACATAGAGCAAGTTTTACATGCACTCTTGTGTTAGACAATATGCCGCTCCTTAGTGAAAAAGTCTTTGAAATTATTGGCATCAGGTCCTCAAGGAACCTCTGACCTCACCTAGGACCCTACCGGAACCCCCTACCCAGGACCTCAAGGCCTCAACTCAGCTTGTCTTAGCCCTTGACCCTCAAAGCTTCATACAGTTCCCCAGAAGAATGTCTTGAATATTAAAAAAAAAATAAAAAAAAATTAATTGCAGTTCTACCATAGTGTATGGAGAGTTTTGTTTCCTCTGGAATTATGAAAAACATCTGTTCAACTGGTGAAATGTTCACAAATCATAACCAAGGGAAAAGATTTAACAGCTTTCAGTGCAGAAGAGATTTAAGTATTGAACGAAAATATAAAACAGTAGCTGCTTCAGTCTTTTTTTTTTACATGCATCAGTCTTCCATTTTACTGCTATCTCTTTTTAACATGGACTCAAACTCATCTTCTAAATTTTGTTGCTCAGAGACAGCTTAGCTCACTTTTAAAGGACATGGAAGGTCTAAAGACGTGTGGTCAAATTAGTGGTAGTAAAACCTCAGACAGAGATTTCTATGGGGTGATCAAATCTGTTTAGTAAGACTTTTGTCTATGTAGGAAAAAAGGGGGAAAAAAAACACCTTACCCAAAATAAATTGAGTATTAGAAACAGATATTGATTTAATACCATGCTAACAGAACAGGTTGACATTTTGGAGATAATCTAATTATTTCCTTCAAGGGAATTTTGGGGCTGAGAGGGAGCAGAGGTTTTTAGACTTCTTATTAAAAGTGATTTACATCACATGTCTGCTCTAATATCAGACATATATGAACAATACAGATCTGTGCTAGCTCCACCCAGAACACTGTATATATTGGAGCTGATATTATCCAGTGGGATTTTGAACAAGTGTGTGATATTTGTGGTGGAGTTTGAATATCCTTGAGCACTCTGCAAAAAGCAAACAGATACAATGATGCTGAGTTTTTAAGAAATATTTCCTTTTTTTATCTATGTACAAAACCTAGAAATTTGGAGGGGAGATTGTAATTTTGTTCTCTTTTAAATAAGATGGTCATGCTAGTATCCAGAAAACAACCTTAAACTGCAGACAGGGCACATCACATGTTCTTGTCCTGAAGGGATTTCATAGCTTCTCCATACTTTCTTTTGTGCGTGCCCCTAATTTTGGACAACAGCATCAGTTTCTACTGGTCTAAGCACTTCTACTGACAATTATGCTCTTCATTCCGTGTCATTGTGTAGAAGAGGTTCCTGAAGTTAGGTCATTTATCCATAGTCTATTCCTCATCACTTTTGTACATACAACAGATTCGATAATTTTAATAGTATAACATAATAAACATGGGATTTTTTTCCAACCTTCTTATTCCATTCCTACTTACTGTTTGCATTTTATTTTAATTGAATTATAATCCTCTATCTATCAATATTTCCAGTATTTAATTCAATGAGTGCTTAATAGCTTAAGATAGGTTTGAGAGGAAGGGAAAATTATAGATGTTATCATAATAATATAGTTGGCAATAGAGATAAAAATCTGTCTTCTTTAAAGTCTGTTTCTCTGTGAAAGGAGGGCTGAGGCATGGTTTGTATTCAGTCTTCTACACTCTTGACTTATATTTCAATATGCCTAAGGTAAATCTCAGAAATAAGAGCATTTCCTTTCTTGGGTCATTGCATTAAGATACTCTGCTATCAGGAAGGATACTGTTAATGGCATTCACAGAGAACGGTTTTCCATTTAAGTGAAATGTCATGACCAGTCTGCCTTTTTTTCCCAACTCATACAATTGACCTTCATCAAAATAATTTGCTTTCTACATGAAGATGAAATGAAAAACTGACACTTGCATCATGAAATGAGGAAATAGTGGTAAATCATACATGACAAATGGAGTTCTAGAAAAGTTTAGGGTGCTATTCACCACTGTTCCCAAGGAGACTCAAGTTGTTGTTCGTCCAGGAACAGATACTCTAGGTCATGCAGTAACATATTGATTTTGCCAATTAATGAGGATAATATAGTATATTCCTGAGTTATTGCATTACTCTTGAAATTTGTTCTTTTTTACTAAACAAAAATGTGTTTTTCATACACATGTTTTTCAGACCTTTCAATTTAAAAAAAAAAAACACAAATGTTTTGCATAATTCTCTAAAAATAGAATAATGATTACTGTATAAAATTCTTTCTGCTTATTATTGGTAGATTTTAGATTCTATTTTTATACATGTTTTTTAAGGGCTATTTTCAGAACAGCATTGTAACTAATTGGTCATTAATAACTGTCTAAGTTAATAGTTTGACTACCATGAACCGAACTAGTTATTTTTCTCAAGTTGAAAGAACAAGTTCAGAAGGAATCTTGTACTGCTTAATTGAAGACACTTCTTATAAAACAGCATTAAAGAAGAAACTGTTACTGTCTACTGGAAAATCAGTGGAGGAAAATTGTATTAAGAAGAAATTATTTATTCCTATATGATATGATTAATTTACACCTATTGCCAGCCAGCAGATGGCTGATTTTCAGAGAGACTCTGAGCTAGACCCTTACAGGGAACCTAAGCCATTTATAGCATTGCACCATCACTTTTATACATTTTGTCTAAATATTACATACTGAAGGAAACAGTTATGACTTCAAGTATGTCTTCTGCAGATGGTTTAAGTACCATATGGTAAACTTGCACCAAAGCTTATGGTTAAGCAGTACGAATATATGGGTCAAGTAGTGAATTTGGACTGCTTTTCTCTTCTTATCATCTTTTCCACAATTTTGCTGAAATATCCTAAAGGAACAGACCTTTAAAAGAGTTGATCAGCTAATTTTTAAATTTTCAGTAAAATTGATCACAATTAGACTTGGTCTTTGAGAAAATGCTTATGTCCTACTAAACAACTTGTGGACTGACTTTGTATTAAAACCTGGTCACTTGCTTTGATGTCTTAGTGAGAGCTGAATTTTTTAAAATGTTTTGTCCCAGCTATAGAGGTTCAGTTCTGAAAACTGTAGCATGAATTGCTGTCTTGATACTCTTTCTGAATAGCAAATAGGTACATTTTGTCACTTGAATGTTTTTATAGTAACCTATAACTTGCAATGTTCTGTCATTGCAGAGTTTGCCTCCTAAACTTTCAGAGGAAGTTGGACTTCTTGTACCAAATCTGCACATGAATTTCTGACACACAGAGAAGTACAGCAGTAAAAATTATTTATACTCAGAGTTTATTACTGATGAATAGAATCATGCTGGAATGAGGCTAGAAAAGACATGTTTACTGATAGTAAGTCTTCTGTTTAAAGTGGCAAGTCCCAAGTTTGATGGGATATGTGATATGCAAGCAGAAGACAAAATTTTACTGAGGTGATGAAGTGAATATAGTTTGCAGAAGGACTTTTGAAGGATTGTAGGAGAGTTAGTAATTTACCTCCACCTGATGTTCAGAAAAAGCTGGGTGCTAAGGTTCCTTAAGCTCTCTTATTCTTTTTGGGCAGCAACTCTACTGGAATTTTCTTAGGCTTATTTATCACCAGTTTGAGGCTCAGCCTTTTTTCTGCCGCTTTGCTTGACACTAGATGGGAAAATTTGAACTTTCTTAGTTAAAGAGGGTGTATGTCTTTCATGTTTATAAGATGTTTACTTTGTTTTGTTCACATTATGAAAATGAAAATGTCCCTGTTCTGTTGTCTCTGGGCTCCTTACTGAAAGCATGCCGCGTCAGGCAGGTTTTTGTCATGGGAGCAAATTATTTGCTTGGAGATTATCTCAGTGTTATAGACACAATTTATAGGTAGTTTGGGAACTATAATTATTTTTTTCTCAATTTCAGAATTTTTTTTTTGCATTAAGATTCCTCCCTCCCTCCCTCCGTCCGTCCGTTCGTCCGTCCGTCCATCCGTCCCTCCTTCCCT
>JAWWEE010000040.1:15074657-15130830 GCA_035221455.1 Xenops minutus
CTTTTTTTTTTTTTTTTTTTTTTTTTTCCATTCCCATCCAACTCTTCTAAGGTTCACTGGACACATTTAAAGTAGTTTCAGTATATGGTAAACTAGAACCTTAAGAGCAGGGCAGGAAATCAGTCTGTTATGGAGGATTTTAGTTGGTTTTTCAAATTAGTGTTTCAGATCACCATGCAGCAGTAGATATAATTAAGTGTCAGAAAGAGAGGGCTAAATGCATGAATAAAATATATTATTGTATCATTATACTTTTATAATAAGATTTACTTGTCAAGTTAAAATGTAATAATGTAACTAACAAGATAATTTCTTTCTCAATGTAATGAAGATGTACAGAAGGCAGAGGCAAGACCTTGTAAGATGCCAGCTTCACTCTGTGACTGAGCCTGCCTGATAGCATGCACAGATAATGAAGGAAAAACCCTACTGAAATGAAGGAGGGAGCGTAGGATGGATAGCGAATGAGGAAAGAGATGGAGTAGGCATGAAGTTTGCATTTGATAGAGGAGTGAAAAATGAGAGAAAACTGTTATAACAGAAGGCATAAGAGTCTGGTGGGGAAGAAGATACTGTTTACATTTCTCCAACTGATAGAGCAAGACATTTCCATAATGTAAACTTTCAGAGAAAGGAGGTTAAATTAGCTAATTGCTTTGGTGTAGGCTGAGAAGATATGTATGGAAAGCTATTCCAGACTGGGTGACACATGCTAGCTTGTCTGGCTGTGTAAGTTTTAATGATGCCTTTCTTAGGTAAAAGAGGCCTAATGGATGTCAACCAGGAAGACAGAAATCTTCATGAGTTTCTCCCCCATTCAGCTACATCAGATGGAGACTGTTATTTATAAAAATGCAAGAGCTGCTGAAAGAGGTTGTGAGGAATAATTTGCTACCATCTAGTTCCTAAGACTGTGACTGAACCAAGCCCTGGAAAGGTCCTGCTTGTCATCATTTCTAGACCATGAGCAATGCCTCTTGCTTGCCATGTCTAAATTTCTGCTGGTGGAACTCCCATAAGGACAGGCATGTATTTGCAAAGAAACAGAGGACTATGCTCCAATTCTCTCTGGCTTTGAAAATAATGACCCAGGGAGCTGCAAACACGAGACCGTGCATGAACTACTAAGAAGTATGTGGTTGCTTCATTTCTGACCCATTCCCTCCAAAGTGGTGCTTCCAGTGACCATCGTAATCATGCAAGGCAAACAGAGAAATGTATCTCCCCATTTCTGAATGGGGCACAATACAGGAGCAGGTATGCTGGGGCTATGTTCAGCATCACTAAAGCAGTGAAAGGATGAAGGATTGTCTCAGGGAGGGAACGGTACATCCTAAATTAAGCTGTTGATTCTCATTAGACCTGGATTTTGGCCAAGTGCTGAGGGAGCTGTCTCTGTTGATGTCTATGCAGTTCTGCAGAATCCAGTGGGAATGGTTGCAGGATATGCTGCAGTCTGTGAGAGGGCTGGAGCTATGAGGTGGTGACAAACTCTGTGGTGGTGACAGGATATGAGGTGGTGACAGCCTCCCTGCACTGGCATGGTGGAAGGAGTTGCTGTGATTATCATCCATGGTACATTTCTGGCTGTGCAGGGCTGTGTTCTGGAAAGCATGTCATTTCTGTGTAATCTGGTCTCATATATCACATGCAATCTACACAGCCAGGTAACAAGGAATAGTGATAGCATACAATGTAAGTGCATTCCTGAGCTATGTAGCATAAATATGAATGAGAGAGAATATACTGCACTTGAAATTTTTCGTATATTGTGCTGCGTGTTATGACAATTAGTACACTGTGGTACATTATTCAAAATGCGAGAAGTACAGTAACCTGCAAATGATGTTTTGTTTTCCCTTCATAGCTGCCAGATGGTGTGGAACCATTTACACAACATCCGAATGTTAGTGCATTTTAAACAGGGAAAGAAGGATCCTGCTAAGTGTTTTGTTTCTCTCTTTTGGATTTTTTTTTTTTTTTTTTATTCTTAACTACCTAACCAGTGTATTTGAAGATTTTAGTAGTTTTTTTTGTTTGTTTGTTTGTCGGGTTTTATTTGGGGGGAGGGGTGTTTTAGTTTTTTTTTTCCTTTGGTTTTTTTTTTTTTTTTTTTGGGGGGGGGGGTGTTTTTTTTTTTTTTGTTCAGAACAGAAAAAGCCTACCTAGTGTTTCCTTATTTTGTATTTCTAAGTCATTTCAGGAACTTTGGTTTAAGCAAAGAAAAAACAGTTTCTCATTGTTGCTTTTATGACAGGGGGAAAATACTGAAAGCTTTATTTACCGTGATTATTTTGTTTCTTCGCAGAGGTCTAGTATGATCTGACAGTGCTTGGAGACCCAACCAGACCACTTGTTTCTGGACTATTTAAAGGGATCTCCTAGACATGAATGAACATGGACCTAATGACATAAGGCAGCATTATACTGTCCTTCTGTTCAAAACAGCAGACTTAAAAAAAGATCTTCCACTTGTATGCAATTTGATAAGTATTTAAGGAACAAGCACACAACATTTTTTTTCTACTACTGTGAAGGACATAAAAATTGCAAAGTTTTCTAATATGCACCTTTTTTTTTTTTTCTTTTCCATCCATACTGTAAAATACTAAAGAGAAGTGAAAGAGGGAATTAAATCTTTTCACCTCTACTGCAATAAGTGTTCCTGGCTACTCTACAGAGAAGTGTTACTTGCCTAGGTAGGTGTCCTAGATTTGGCCAGGACAGGGTCATTTTTTCACAGTAGCTGGGAAGGGGCTCTGGCCAGACCCTAATGTTATTTGATACTGTCTTGCGTCACTTGTGAGGGGCAGTAGCATCTGATCACAAGAGAAAGCATAGTGGATGAAAAGGTCCAGTATTGCTTTACTTTATGTGTAAATTGTTTCCTTGTCTTATACATTGTGTTATTAATGTTGTTGCTGTTGCTGTTACTCTTCATTTTCTTATCTCATTGCTGTTTCCAGTAAGTTGTTATCTCAACCTGTGATTTTCACCATTTTGTCTCTCCAATTTTTAACTCCATCCCTAGAGAGGGAAGGGAGAGATGAAGGGAGAGAGAGGGAGTGAACAGCTTGGGAGAGTCTCAGTGGGGGCACTGAATTGAGGAGCACTGTTCCTAAGCTACAACAGAAGATCATTAGTCTTAACTTGTTTGTATTTTCTTGACTAAGATGGTGCTGCAAACCAGACCAAAACTGTGAGGTCCAAGTTAGCACTCCAAAAAAACCCCCAGGAACTCTTCAAAATCAGTAATATTTTATTTAAATGGAACTTCACTTATATAAGCAAATAGGGGTCTCAGACTGAAAGTTAAAATGACAACAAATAAGAAGAACTGAACACTGTGTTACAGCCAATGAGTTCTAAGCTTTACTGCAGCTAACATCGTAATGCTAGCTTAGAAAAAACTGCTGAGCGCTCTTTGGTCTTAGGAAATTTCTTTCTGTTGCCTCTGAGGTCTCCCTGTGCTGTGATTCTTTCATGCATCATAGCATACACTGTCTTGAGCCTTTTCTTACTGAAGGAAATGTGAAATCTTTTCTTATATCAGAAGTTCTGCTAGATCTAGTCCAAAAACTTTTTTCTTTTTAAGGAAACTGCTTAAAGCAAACAAGTCAAATATACCCCCATATATATCAACAATATGATGATGCAGACTAGAATTTTTTCTTCTGCAGTGAAGGACGAGGCTACGACTATACTGTGTCATGTATAGAGAAACCATAGAGAGCTTAAAATTGCCTTTCTTGGATTCTGCTGTCAGTTGCTGCCATGATAGCACATTGTCGGCATGGACTGCAGGAAAGCTGGGAAAAACTTTAGATACAAAGATAACTATTCTTTTGGTGCTGGCCTATGTAAAGCTAGCAGAAGTATGTGTACGTGAGCTACAGTTGTTGCTGTTTAAGTTTAACCGTAATGCACGGTAAAGGTTTCATGCTGCTGAAGTCATACATCTGGTTCATTGACTGGCATTTTTTCAGTCACTTTTTCTTTTATGACCACTTCCAGTCATGTCAATACATTGGGTTCTGTATATAAATCCTGGTGTGTTCAATGCCATCAATGTGCTCTGTTACCTTTCCTACCTAAATGAAAAGAATCAATATACTTTGATGATCAGCTTAGAAAAATTTCCATTTTTCTTACTTTTTGTGAAGAATTATGAAAAGAAAAGAGTTTTGTTAGATTTCTGGAGCAGGGACAGTGTTCTTCTTTTGAAAGTATAAGAGGTGGATTAGAGTAGTGACCTTTGCTGCGTGTACAAGGGAGAAGGGAAGGAGAACTGTTGCTCACCTTCAGTTTCCAGCATTCTCCCACCTGTTCACGCTGTAGGAAGTCAGTAACATTCAAAGTCAAATTCCTGAAGTATTCGAACATTTGAAATGCTGTTTATAATACTGGTTGGTGTAAGTAACTTCTACCCAATCTTGGAGAAAGGGAGGCTAATAGGAAGTGAGGAGATATTGTATTACATTGCTAGTTGATTAGGGTCATTCAGATTTACAGAATACATGTAATTTGATATAAATTGATATCGTGCATCTTCAAGAAATACAGTTTTCACAGTGGGTAGAAGCTTGTGGGCAGGTAATAAAATCCCTGCACTGACCAGAAACTGTTGTGAACATCTGTTCCCTGACTACTTAAATTATACTTGGACAGTTTGATGCATCTCTGGCATCCATCCCATGTTCTAGCAGAATTAAAGTAGAAGAGAAGAATGTAAAATCAGGAATACTGTTGGGTTGTAATCTTTCTTTCAGCTCTTTCTATTTTCTTCTCTGTCCAGTAAATCTGTCACATCTTTGTCTAGAAATGTATGGCACCCTTTCTTGCCCTCCATTGTATTTGTAGCTATCTGCTTGTTTTGTGTACATTAATTGGAACCATGCAATGCTTCAAACTTAATTAAAAGGCATAACAAGAGAAAGAGAGTTTCTATAGAAATATCTTCCTGTGGAATGTCCTGTTAAGCCCACTCTACCAAGCTATAATTTCTGAAATAAATGATTCTTCCATGAATCTCATCTTTCAGTACTATCTTCACCTGAGCTCTACTGGGCTGGTGTCATGCTTTGGGGTTTTATATAGCCTTGGAAAAGAGGATAGGAGAAGGATGATTAGTTCAGTGGAAACTATTATGGTGACACACAGAAATGTGAATTGCCTTCAGCTACCTCAGATATTACAGCAAAAGAACAATTAGTTCCCATGTTAAAGCTACACTTGCCCAATTTTTAAACCGTACTTATGCACCTGAAGTGTTAGTGCAATATGACAGATTTTCCATACTGGCAAAACTAGTGCTTGATTAAAAAAAAAAAAAAAGTAAAAAGTAAAGCCACTGCACAAATTTTAAACTCCATTTCAAAAGAGCAATAATCATTGATTAAGTCAGAATTATTAGTGTTTTTAAGGGTCTTTTTATCACAGTTTGGCTCAAGGATATAATCTCATTTTGGCATACTTGCATGAAAATGAATTGGTGCCTAGGGCTTGGCTTCCACAACAGTAATTTGGAATAAGACTCATCTATCATTAGTTTAAGCACATGTGAAAATGTAGACCTTGTGTTTTATGGCAGTGGAGGAAGACTATAACATGTAATAACAGGTGTACTTCTACTGTGTGGCCTTAGGAGATGCTCCAGATGATATTCTTCTCTGCCAATGGCAGAGAAAGCCTCTACTGTGTACGCTGGTATAAATCTACTCCATACATAAAAAGGAACACATTGTGATTTCAGTAATCATACCAGGCACAAAATGCAGCTACTAGCTTGTATTCAAATAAAATTCTGTAATCCTTTCCACAAGCTCAGAGCTGCATTCAGCTGGGAACTCTGAGAATAGCTTATGTGCCTTATGAGAAATTGAGTGCAGTGAAAGACAGAATTATGTGCCTCATTCAACAAATATGCTAATACTGAAGGGTTTTTTCCCCCCTGTGGGTAAAGGAGGAGACAATTGGCAAAAACTCCTGGCCACAAAAGGCAACTGAAGTTCCCATGCTAAGATACATGTGCTAATTCTGTCAGATGGGTGTGCTGTATGTCTTCCCAAGCCTTTAGCAGTAGCCAAAATCCTTTTTGTCATTCCTCTCCCTGCTTCCTCTGAATCACTTCTATGCAATTCTTTGGTCTAATTTACCATCAACTCCTATGTTGGTACAGGTAACAAAATCTAGTTTAAGTGCAAAATTCCTCCCCATTAATTCTCTCTCCTTGTGAAATCCTTCACAGAATCATTAATTTGCAAAGCCAGAGCTTACTTCATTGAAAGGAAAAAATTGCAGTACATAAAAAAGCTTTAAATACTGTATTAAAAACCTAGAATCCTCTTTCCTCCTCCTGTAGTCTGTATGTCTCCTCCTCTTACATGTCTGAGTGCCACATTTCCACAAATTAAGCACATCATATACTTAAAAATGGAAAAAATAGCAAAACTCATGCTTTTTCTTTCATCAGTTTTTAAGTCAAATAACTAGATTAATGTAGGAAGATGTGTGCGAAGGTATTTTTCTTAGAAAAACTAAAGTCAAGTAGTTGTATTTTGTACTCTGGGTCTTTTGGGTGAAAGAAGACAGCTCTTTGCCTCTTCTGGCATGAGTTCTGCAGCTGAGAACTGCAAAACATGCTCCCTTTACAGATCAGTACATTTCAGTGGAAGCTAATGATCATTGACTAAAAAGAAAAACAAAAGCACAAATAAGAAAAAAAATACATGAGGGAAATCAAAAAGCAAAACTAAAAGCAAAGGAGAAGTGACTTGTTTTTGTATTTGCTGTGCTTATTGATATCACTATATGTTCTCTTTTCTGTCCATGGAGAATCTGTATGCTAAAAAAGATCTCAGAATAACCTTAGCAGAGTATATAATATGAAGCACATAAAAAAAAATCCCCAAAGGTCCTCCAAAAACCCCCTCAAAAAACCCCCCAAGCCGACACCTCTAGCCAAAAAACACCAAAACAAAAAACAACCACCCCCCAAAAAAAACCCCAAGAAAAACAGAGGTAGAGAGTGATTTCTATATAAGTAACCTAGCATTTCTGACCTTGGAAAAGAGACACCTGAGAGGGGATGTAGTAAATGCTGTTATGTATAGATTATTTGGTATGAAGTAGTCATTAGAAACTTATGTAAAGTTAGTCACATCTCTGACCACCTCTAACCCTTTTGGTTCTCTGGGGAATTGAGATAGAAGGCAAGTGCCTGTTCATCTACATACAAGTTCCCAGTTGGGTGACACTCATTTCTGCTCTAAAGGCACATCTGAACATGCACAACTGATATGAAATAAAGAAGAACCTAACGAGAGTAAAGGGCTATGTGGGGTTAGAAAGGTGGGTAGACGGGTTTGCTGTCTGGCACTTAGCAGGATTTAATATGCCTGGTAGGACTGAGGCAGGCTGTGAAGCACACCACAGTACTTTGTTTATGTACAAAGCAGAGATGTGCAATCTCCTACATGGAGGATGGAGAGACATTTTTACAGCTGTTGCTTGTCACACAGTCTAATGCTCAGTGTGCGATGAATGCATTTTCTGGGGACAGATGTCCTTTGCATTTGGTATTGCTATGAAGAAGGCAACTTCTTTGGTATATTTTCTCAGTTCTTTTAGCTTCTACATCTTTGCTTAGGCACTGCTTAAGGACTGTTGCTGGGAGAACTGATGGAAAGAACTGCTTATAGTACTCAGTCACCTGGGTAGTGCTATCAATTCCATGTACATTGTCCTATCACCTCTCCCTAAAACTTCTGTAGGTATGGAGTAAAATGGAGAAGGTGTAAAGCTTCTGTGGAAAACAGGTCATTGTAATCAGCCCTTGAATTCAGCTGGAGTGAGAAACTTGAGCTACCTCAGAGCATTTCCATTCTGTGGGTTTTTAAGCTGCTTCTGGGGGTTTACATATGAAATACATTTTTTAAATGTGCTGTAAAAAGTGTTCTTCAATTTTTTAACAATTTAATTATTAAAATCCAATTTACTTTATATCTCAAACTTCAAATTCTAAGTTTTTGCTCATTACCATTTATTATGAAGAGTATTGTCACAATTACTTGTTATGCATATTAAAAGTTGCATGAGTATGAATCATTTAAAATGTAAATACTTTTACCCATAATGACAATCAAATATAGGATTGGTGCATATGCAAGTTATAATTGCATCTCCTGAAGAATCCATGAACTTCCCAGTACATAGGTGCACATGAAGTAAAAAAAACCTGCAGTGGATCACAGCTGCATTTTGGGTACCTCTGCACTGTAGCTGTGTGTAGTTATAGCTGTAATCCACTCTGAAAGCCTCTGCTAGCTTTAAACTAACCACACTGGTGCAGGTTTCATGCCGTTGTACCAGATATGGCAGCAGAGGATGCAAAACATGCTTTTTAAATGCTTAGGTGATTATTTTGCAATTAGCTCCACGTTACTGCATCTACGCAGCTGATGATGCCCATAGTAGTAGCTTGCTGAGAAATAGCTGAAGAAGTTCCCCATGAGCTGAAATCATCTTTTACAGCAGTTTATACCTTAACAGAAATAAGAAGGTGATATTGCTATTATTTTATTGAAGGGAAGAAACAGGAACACTGGACTTTACTAACTACTGGGAAACTAGAATGCTGATAGACTGCACGTAGAATAATCAGTCAATAAATCTAAGGTGTAATGTGGGTTCTAGTGCACTCTTGCATGATGATTGTGTCACTTAACTCCTCTGAATCCAAGCTTTCATGTTCTAAGATGGAAGTAATTATATGCAGCTACCATAAAATGTCCACAGAGTGCTGTGCAGTTGAAAAGTATCACTGAACCTATCAATAGGAAAAATGGGAGGTACTTAATAAATTTTAAGTCCAGAAGGGAACATCATGATCGTTTAACCTGTCCTATTGCATTACTGAGACTGTAAAAATTCCCCAGCGTGATTTTTGAATAACTCCCCAAACCTGTAGTTTCAGAAAGGCATTCAGACATTTTCTGCTCTTGATGTGAATACTTATAGAATCCGCACCAGTAAGTTTTTCCAAAGGCAATAAATAGAAGCATATCTTTGGTATCCTAGGGAATACTGTGCTTCAAAACAGAAGGAAAAACCAATTTAAAACAGTGTGAAGATATTCTTTAAAGTAAAAATCCATGGTTTGTTTGAGTTGGTTGAAATATCTTACTTGAATAAAATTGAAAATGTTAATTCTCTTTCCTCATCCCGCTTCCCTGTCTGAGCAGAATGGAGGTCTGCTGGTGGAAATGGATACCTCCACATGTGATGGGTAGCGTGGATCTCTCCAGCAGCTGGGCTCTTATACCCAGTAGCTGCCCCTGTGTCTCAGTCTCCCCTGTATGTGGAACTTGGACACAGGAGCCCCCAAGGCTGCAGCTTAATTCCAGCTGCTGGTACAAACCCTTTTACACACACCTGCACTGACACATGCACACAACACACACAACCTTCTGTAATTGGACTTAGTTACAGAATTCATGCGGGAGCTGCTCTGGATTACCAGTCTCCCCTCCCTTCCATCCTACTCCCAGAGACACACACACACACCAATACACACCCACCCAGAGAGTCTCTCATCCAGGAAAAGAGTTGGAGGGACATTTAGTCAGAGGACAGGACAGATTCACTAATCAGGTGCAGGGCACAGCCAGACAAGCATACTGACTCTATATGTTCATACATGACTGATCCTTTTAATTCTCTTACTCGTCTATCTTTCTATGCATGTTCCTTCCCAAATCACATTGATCCTTCACTTTCCCCATCTCTGGTTCCTGCCCTAAATATCGCATAATCAGTCCTATGCAATCCTGAAATGCTCTTCCTCTTCATCCCACAGTCTGTCCCATGTCCCTAGACAGTGGCCCCCTCATTGTGATAGGTGACCTGGAGAGCAGTTCCCATTGCCTCATGGTGAAGAGTATCCCTAACACATGATGCTGAGGTGCTTCTGAGGCAGTCCTGGGGCAGCTGAGCAGGTGTTATTTCTATGAATGGGTTATTGGGGTTTCAATGACTTCTCACCTGCCTTGAGCCCCTGTACTCCTTCATGGATGTGGAGATGGACCTTTGATGGGTTGATGGCTGGGATGGGGCAGGGATGAAGCTGTGATGAGGTGAGGCAGGGTGCAATATGAACTCCCCCTCGTACTTCTGTGCCTCTGCATTCCTCTGTGTGTGTGCCGTCAAGCTTTTTATTCTGTTTCTTAACAGTTGTATTTGTAATGCATCTCAAAAATCACATTTTTTGCTTCTTGTGTTTCCTTTGAAACAAACAGTTTTCAAATTTCTTAAGTGATGGTGAAACATTACCTCTTGGGGAAATCCATATTAAAATATTAAGTGGGAATGTTTCCAGCTGGCCTCTCTTAATAGTTTTTTTGGTGAAGATTTGTACCTTATGAAAACACTTAAACAGCATATAAATCCTCCTACCTCACACTTGCACTCCTAATAGGGAAAATCAGCTCACTCTGCACTAGCCATCTTTGCCAATTATTTTAAGTTGGAAGAATCTCTCTCTGGAGGTACTTCAGTTTTTCCCTTGGTTATATGGTGAATATATACTTTAAGTATAGTAAATGCCTAAATTTGAGATGGCTAAACCCAGATGAGTTGGAAGCCATTCTGCATTTCATTTTGGAGGAAAAAGGTCAAAATTTTCTCTTACAATCACTGCCATGTGAAAATGTAAAATGCTTCCCCATGTTATTTCCAGAAGTGTTTAGACTAAAATCAGCTGATCAAGCAGCTGCATTTCAGGAGGTTCAATAGCCCAGAATAGTAATCAGTGAAAAATTATGCACCCAGTTTTGTACCATTTTTGTTTTACAGTCATAAAAGTGTACTCAAACCCTTTATCCTGCAAGGTATTTACCAAGAAACAGACCTTGACACTGCTATGAATTCCACCTTAAACATGGCACAAGAGACAAAAAATTCTGGTAGACCCCATACCACAAGTTTAAACATTCTGCATTACCCCTTTGTCAGCCACTGCTCCTGAGAACAGCTGACAGAGACAAAATGTGCTTCTTCTCCAGTTAATGTCTTTGCATAGTCCTGTATCTCCAGGTAAACTCTTGTGTATAGACAGGCGACCCTACACTGAGTACCTATGCTATGGGCACACATTTTATTCTGTGGACTAGTAGATGGGAAACAGTACAGTGAGGATAATGGAAGGTCAGTAATCTGCCATGGTGAAATTTAACAGATAACTCATCTTTTATCCATCACAACTGTAATGTTTTCTTTCTGAGATGCCTTCCTCCGTTCCTTATACTTACACCATGGTGAAGTTCTGACTGATCAGACCAATACAAACTTTTTTAATTCTCTGTGCATCTTCCTGTTCAAGATTGACAGCTATAATAACATCAAATAAAAGTAGAGTGGAAGAGAAACACTTGTAAAGTTTAACTGTGGTTTAAAGCCAGATGACTAAATAGCAGTGAAAAGAATTTTGCCAATTATCTCAGTCCCTAGCTGATTGAAAGATTTAATAGAAGTATCATCTTTGCTATAAATACAGCATTACTCTTCTGACATATAGAGAGAAGTTGCAGGAAGTATACTGTATTTTTAGCATGTTTAATTTGATGTTGAAAAATGTTACTTTTGAAGCATTAGGTATTTTATATACAGTTGTATAATCGAGGACCATGTTATCACAACAGCCATAATCTGATTATTAAGATATTTTCTTAATCTATTATATATAAAAACCTAATGTATGCCTTTTAGAACCTGCATCAAAATGAGCATGACTATATGAAGCATTCAACTCCTGACAGGAAAAAGAGTCTAGTGGGTACCAAGAGAGGAGGTGCAGATAACAGGATCTATGCCCTGTAGAAAATCATAACCACTTCTTGCTGCAGTACTTCCTCTGCTTCTATAAAGCATGATCCTGGCACACCCTGTCTGTTCCCCTGCCAGAAATTGGGGTGGCTGGAGTCCACTGCAGCTGCCAGATGAGTGCATTGCACTCAGACAGGGAAGGCACTGCCTCCACCAGCTCTGTTTTCTGCCAGCACAATGCAGAGGAAGGCATGAGTCACCCTGCACAGACTTCCTGTGTGAGTTTGATTAGCTAAGATATTTTTTTATATAATTAAATTTCTAGAGGAGGTGTATAATGGCCTGCATTTTCTAGAGTAAGAGGTTACTTTGCCTATTCTCAGCTTCTTTGCTGAAGTTGGTAAAACAGTGTTCAGACCTCTTCTGAAAATGGAGCCCCTTTAAGGAAGAAGTTAGGCACATGCTTTGGTTTAAAAAATACTGGGTGCTCTGTCTCTTGAAGGGTATGGGCACTGTGCATATATTTATAGCACAGATAGTATATATTTTATAGTAGTCTTGATTTTACTGGTTTTTCTAATTTAAAATGTATGCTCTACTCAGAATGTTTCCCAAATTCATTCTATCTTGGCATTGCTGTTAAAGTCAGTACACATTCCTTTCTAAAATGTCCCTTATTTTTAAAATCCACATTTCTACTGGTTGAAATTCATCTTGCCTTGTAAAATAGCAAGTGATCTTCCTATGGGACTTGATGTAATGTAGATTGCAGGCAGCCCAGTCACTTCAGAGTAATGAGGACTGCGGGCTGATGAGGTTTGGCCCTGCATGTGCTGGGTGCTGGTCTTTCAGCATAATGTGTACAAATGATGGTTTGTTTGTTTGTTTCCTTGGGATTTTTTTTAGAACATTTTGATGTTTTCTGGATGGGATTACTACATAGCTCTGAAAACTGGCTATTGAACAGGTCATGTAGCTATTCTGATATGCATTTCCATTGCAAATTCTACCCATTTTAGAAATACTTGGAGTACATATGGTGCCATGTAATTAAACTATGATGGTTCCAGTGGAAGTGTTATGCTCTATCAAGCTCATAAAATCAGTTGAAAAAAATTTTTTTAAAGAATATGCACACAATACGATGTGGAGAGTAATACATCTTCTCACAATTTATTGAACTCCATTTACATAATTCAATTTTTTGAAGTCCATAAATACTTATTTATTTGCAAATGCTTGACATTATGATATGACTGTATCAACTCTCATATACCCTACTGAGAATTAAAGAAATTAAAAATCAGGGCACTTCCACAAGAAAAGTCAAAAGAATCCTATGAAAATAACCAAGAAAATATGATATGTGAAATGAGAATCAGGCATATTTAAAATTAAATCTGACATGCTGTTCTCAGTCCACCCTGCTGTGTCTAGGGACTGCTGAACAGTGGGTGTTTTGTGATTGTTTTTTCAGAGTGAATCTCATTCTTGGGAAAGGTGTTGGGCTGATACAAATAGCATGCAAAAGGTATGTTCTTTTTTAAAATGTTCCACACATGAACTGTAGAAAAATAAAGAAAAATATGAGCTGCTGAGGATTCTTATCTACCCAGGAGCCTAGTGGAGGGAAGGGCATTCAGCATCCCATAGGGTGGACTTTCCCTTTGTTTATTTTTAATTCACTTTTAGCTTTTTGTCATTGGAGCAAGTTCTAGATAAGCAAATGATGAGGTTTCCTTGCCTCCCTCGCCCATAGCTGTTGAGTTTGTAAAATTTCTGTGCTTCACAGCTCTGACACAGGAACTGAAAAGGTTCTTAACACCAAATCTCTCAATCAAGTACACCTTTTGTGGGGTGAAGAATTTTGCTAGAAAACTTCTCATTGTTACAGGACAAGGATAATCTCACAAACTAGGTGCACTACTCTCTTCCATACAAAACTGCAAGGAAGTCAATGTCCTGGAAATGCATTTATTCACTTTTGTTTCCTAGTCCAAAAAGAGCTAGTTCTCTAAAACAAAGGAGCAGAAGATTTAGCTAATCTCTTTCTGAAAGGGGTTTCTGTTTTTTGCGACAAGTGCAAGGATGTTTTTGCATTGATCTCTTTGCAAGACCGGGGTCTACTACTAAGTGCATTCTGATCCAAATCAATATTCAGCCCTTTGCATGCTAGGGTTTGTGAACGAGTTCAAGAAATAAAAGTCTATTTTCACAGCAGAGAAAATGGAAGGCATGAAAAGCAGCACAAAATAAGGCTGTAGAGTTTCTCATTTGAAATTTAACAGAAAAAAAATCAGAATAGTGTAATCTTAACTGTACAATGTAGATGCTTACTTGAGATATGAAGGCAGTGTTTTCTTCTAGCTGAATTTGGTGTCTCTCTCTGAAAAGCCTTTATCCTCTGCACTAGACATGAACACACCAGTGTGAGCAGAAGTATTGCATTGCATTCTACAGCTGGAACAAGCAAACAAAAAGCCTCTCTGTAATTGGATGCATACATTAATGCAATGGAAAGAGGCCCTCTTGGCAGTGTCTCTGTGGCGCTGAAACAATATCACAGACAGGAGCAGCTCTCTTCTTGCCTGCTCCACTCCATCTTACTGATACAAGTCTTGACAATCAAGCTGTATATGAAGTGGATGCATCAGTTTGAGTTGCAAACATAATTTAAAATACTCAGTTAGTTGCATATTTTGCATATTGCTATGCTATAATTATGGAGCTGTATCATGCTTCTTGTCCAGAAATTCCTGGAAACCTGAAATTGTTTCTTCCTTGTTGTAGCCACAGGCTTTTGAAATTCAAATGAGCTTTTTGCTCAGCTGCAATTGTATTAAGCCTGTAGAACAGCCTGTGATGCCTGGATTGGAGGCAGGAGACAGCCCTTGTTAGTAAATGTGTATTTGAGCGTATTGGTATTACTGAGTGATAGCTAATCATCTGAACGTCAAAGGAAGGCTCTTTAAGGGAGCGATGCCTCGCCAGGAGAATAGGAACAAGTCTGGGCCACATCCTTAGAAGTAATGAATTCTCATTTCTTTTCAATCTAGCAAATGCCCTCTTTAAAGGTTAATTCTTAAATAGTCACTTGGGAACAGATGTCTCCTTCAGTCTGATCTCTGTGAGTCAAGCAGACTGCTGAGAAACTTCAGTTTGTCTCTTTTATTGCCTAATACCCCCTTACTTCAGATTAAAACTGCTGATAAAGATGATTTCAGCTGCCTCACCTCCTGCATATTTTGCAATTGCTGAATAAAGGAACGAGCTGAATTAACTAAACAATAACAAACTGAAATTACAACTGTGTTTCCCAAACTCCTCACTGTTTTTTGAGGTAATGAGGCAAAAGGGAATATGTTTTTTTCCTATATCATTCAGGTGGCAAAAAGAATCTCAGGAGGCAGTTGCCTTGGCTGAGCAAAGGACCATAAAGGCTGTTGGGATGATACAGTAAATTGTCATTTTCTCTTATTCAGGGTGATCTGGCTGAAGGCTGAGTAGTAACTAAACCATGTCTGTGACAATCAGAAAGGATGCTGTCCTTGTTCCATGGCCCTCATAGACCTAGATAATCACTTCCACCTCCCATCTGCAGCTCTGAAATTCTTTCAAAGATAAAACAGATTGAAATTGTTTTGACACTGTTCATTCATCTGTATGGGCATGGAACAGGAAGGTTTGACAGAAAAATACGTCAGAGACATATGATAAACTAATAGTATCCAGATGAATGCAAGTGCTGCCTGGAATATAGACGATGGTGGGTAAATTACTTGAAATGAGCCTTATTGATTCCACTCTGTGTTGATGGGGCATATCTGAAGGAGGAAGTTTCATTTAAACACGTGGGTACTGCAGTAATTAATTGAACTCTGGGACAGTTTATGTAATGGACTGGCTCTGATTCTTTAGGAGCTGGTGACTATCTCTCTCTTAAATATGAAGCATGTTAATAGCAAAGCAGCTAATTTATTATAATTAAGTGAAAAAATACCGTAGCACCCTTGTGGCCTAGAAAATGTAGCAGCAGGTTACTGCTCTGATGAATAGGGACGTTGCTCAGCAGATGTAATGCTTTCTAGTCTGAGGCGAGGATAGATCAATTTCTTCCCCTTTATGAAGAAGAATGATTCCTTTGCAGCGCTGCTGAGTGATGTGTACATTTACATGTTTGAGCTAATCACCCCCCGAACAATCCAACCTCTAAAGGTATGCTTAGCTGCTATTTTTCTTGCTATCTAAATAAGGTATTAATTTGTAAAACAGGAAATACAAGATAAAATCAATTTCTGTTTCTGTACGTTGATGGTGTTTCTATAGACTTCTACTGCTCGCATTGTATTTAAAGAAGACCAGAGAGGGGACAAGCCATCTCGGGTGGACAGGGAAGCATTACAGATGGAAACACATGGGGCTTCCAGGCTGAGCAATCTGTGTCTGGGTGGGCAGTCCAGCAAAAGTCTGGGGCTCAGTAGATGGCAGTCTTCCCTCAGAGTCTGCTTCATCCCTGACTAGGTTGAGCTGGGGTGGAGCTGAGAAAGGGACATAAGCTCAGCGCCCTCCACGTTATTAAACCCCATTTGCAAAGTCTTTACACACCTCTGGGACCTGGTGGTTATACACCCAGGCCTCCTTCAGCATTTTTAGAGGTGCCAGTTACAAAATCCTTTGCTAGTATTCTGGCCCTACAGCTCCCCATTTGCCTTTACTTGTTAGAGGTGACTTGTGTCTGAACAAACAGAAGGGCAGAGGAATGGAACACATACAGCTGAGCCAGCTCTAGTAGCAACTGTCTCCTAGTTTTTCTCTCAACTAATATTGGAGATTTCTTACAGTCAAGTTTCATAGTAGACAAAAAATGACATAGTGACAATGTTGATGAATGCCCTGGACAACTTTTTCCTGGCCATCACCAAGGAATAGCACTATAATAGTATTACTGAATGAGTGACATTTAGGATGATACATTATCCTTTGCATAAAGATGACTTGTAACATAAAAATCAATGTTTGGAATTTATTATGTCATTTAACTTAACTTTTGATTTTCATTAATTTGGGAAATGTAGCATTCCCAACAGATACTCAAAAAGGCAGCTTTGTCCTATATTGCAAGCACATAAATAGCAAATTTTCCCATGCCAAGATTCAGATCTATTTGCAGAGAGTTCCCTGCTGTTCTCACTGCCCCTACTTTTGGTATGGCAATAACATCTTCAAGATTTAAGAATACTTCAATAATTTTCTGTAACGAT
This sequence comes from Xenops minutus, assembly GCA_035221455.1. Lineage (NCBI taxonomy): Eukaryota > Metazoa > Chordata > Aves > Passeriformes > Furnariidae > Xenops > Xenops minutus. The sequence continues at coordinate 15,091,739 of JAWWEE010000040.1, forward strand.
CTTTTCTTGTGGTCTTTCCTTATCTCAGCCTATGCCATACTTGAGAGCTCATTCAAAGCTTTCTGTAGTGGAAACAAAGGTGAAGTAGCACCCTATGGACTCTCCTTACATATGCAGAACTGCACTGAGGTAGTCCCGCACATTTAATCATGAAGGGAAAACACGGTTCGAAGTGACAGAGACCATTCTGAAGTAAATTCTGATTATCCCTTAGTGTCAAATTGAAATGAATACCTGTCTGTGATCCTGCTTGTGAAAAACTGCTTAGGGAATAGAAAAAAATTATTTATATATATATATATGATAGGGGCTTTCTTTCAGTAAGGACCAAATAGTTTGATTTGATGTTATTTGTCCTACTACACTACACATATTCAGGTAGCATATATTTTTTTTCTAGAATATTTTCAAAATGATGAGGTAAATTTATGCTAGATATTAGGAAAAACTTTTTGACTGGTAAGCAGGATGAAATTCATGAAAAAAAACCAACTTTATGAGGCTAGATTAGACAAAGCTCTGCCAGGGATGCTCTATTTAAGTTGATTGTACCTAAAAAGCAGAGGAATGGACAGTTAGTTGCTGTCTTCAGGCAAGTCCCAGCCTGTCAGTTCTGAGATACTCTGCAATAAAACACATTATCACTAGCAGTGAAAGAAAATGCTCTGAATTTCTCAAAATGAAATGTTTCAGCTATAACGAAAAGGAATGAGTAGACTATTTTTGTAAAATCTACAGATAGAAACATTCCTGCAAAAGTGCTTTGATTTAAGTAGGACAGAATCTTCCATAAGGAATTTTTTTTAACCAGTTTTCCTCTTCCTCCCTTCGGGGAGTGCTTTGTTATACAGCTGTAACTTTCACCAGAAGTTCTTCCAATAGCCTGTTCCTTGGGTGTTTGTAGAGAAGTGGTTTCCCAGTCCATATGTTTCCCAGTCCAATGTGTTTGGGTTGCATCTCTGCAGGACCTCTTGGTATTCTGGCTTGTCTGACTCACACCAGTGTGCAGCACACTGAAAGCAGAGGTCCTCACACCAGCACATATACTGCTAGAGAGATGGAGGTCATGCTGTTGTGTTTTAGGTCATCGTCAGAATTAGACCCTGAAAAGGCTCTGTCTGTACTTGCAAAACATTGTTTGTGTCCTGAAAACTTCAGCCAAGAAACTGTCTGTGTGGATCTAATTGCAGGTCAAACTGACAAACACTTTACATTAATCCAGTGTTATATTGCCTGTAACCAGAAGCCATGTCCCCTTATCAGAGGGTTTTACAGGCTATGCCTATAATAGTAAATAAAACAGCCAGGGGCAGGTCTCCAGTCTTGAGGCCAGTTGATGCTGCATGGTGTGTGTCCAGACAGAGAGAACCCTGCTCCCCTTTGCCCATAAAACAGGACTGCCATGCCCAGACTGCCAGAACAGAGGTCCCTGTCCTTGCTACCCCTGAGCCTTTCCCAGGCAATGTTTGAGACAGCAAAGCCAAAGCCAGTCTTAAGGACTGTGGTAACAGCTTAACTGAATGAAGAGTTGCAGACCATCACTTGGCCTGTGCCTTGACCTTAGTTAGTTTATTACTATAGAGATAAACATACATGAGGCTGCACTCACTCTCTGTATTTTCTCCGCTCAGCATCTGCCAAGCTAAGAAAGGGCTATATTGACTTTCCATGTCTCCCTACCCTCACAGACAATACACTGACAGGCGGTGTGGATTGCCCAGGTTTATGTAAAAATCTTGTAGAAAAGCTGTAATGCATGCCAAGGTCTGTGTCATACCAGACTACTATTGTTTAAAAATGTGCACTGACAGTCAAAACTGTTTTGTGCAAGGATCTTTGTCCATTGTGGCAATGCGTAGGGACTTCAAAGTATGTGTACCTTAAAGTATTCTAAATCATACTTATAGAACCAAAAGAAACCTCAAAATAGATGAGAAACAATAAACTTTTAAACACTCTTCTCTCCTTAAAAATTTGATAAGATACAGATTTATTTTTGCCTCCTGTTTGCTCAGACTGGAAAACTTATTTCAATTAGACTGGCAGCCCCTCACCTCCAAAATGTTCCATAATTATCAGTGAAAAGTGCAGAATCAACAGAAAAATCTGTTTTATTAATTGCTCACAAATATAAATTGTTCAGACAATACAAATCTACTTCCTGCTTGGGCACTTACCCAGGCAGAGCTCCAGCTGAGATTTATTTCCTTTTCTTTAATTTTAATTGAATGTGCTGCTACAGATACTGTGCACAAATACCAAGCACAGTAACTGACTTAATTACATATTTTTTCCTGGGAAAGCATGACTTTACACATCCCCTTAATACAACCACAGTTCCTGTGTAATCTCTCTCTCTCCTTCTCACTTTGGGGTTTGACAGATGGGCTCTGTCAGACTGAGCAGCCGTGATCCAAGGTGTTACCACTCTCAGCTCTCCTCTGCCCCGTGCTGCGGGGAGCTGTGGCTCTGGAGCGGGGTGCCAGAAGCCGCGGTGACCCGCTCTGTCGCTGCAGCATCGGGTGGCTCTGTGGCTTGGAGCACTGATGAGCCGAGAGCGCGATCCGTGCTCAGCAGCAGGTACGATTGTCTCTGATGCCTCTGCTACGGGAAGGATGGCTTTGGAGAGAAAAGAGGGGTGGACAGATGGGGTGATGATGCCCTCAGCCACACTTACCAGACTGTTGGAGCCCGCGGCTTCCTCTAACAGCATCCCAGCACTGCCTCCACGCTTAGGAATTTTCTGTTTCAGTAATATCAGCACAAATTTCCCTGTGGCTAACTACAAGCCACTGCACTGCTGTCCATCATGTGCACACCCAAATGTTCAGAAAGCTGAGTTGGTCTCCCTGAGTCATTCTGGGGTAAAGCATTTGAAAATTGAATTCTGCACTTTTGCCTTATGATATCTGAACTGTACAAGCATAAAAGAGAGCAAGTTATTTATTTATTTATTTATTTATTTATTTATTTATTTATTTATTTATTTATTTTTACATCGGTTGGGTTTTTCTGTTAAGATAAAGCCGAATTTTCACAAAACTGCATGAATACTCAGGGACACAGTGAATCCCTTCCTCCAGGACTTTTTACAGAGTTTGGAATGGCCCAAGGCACTGCTCCAGCAGTGCATATTCAAGCTGTGGTTCCACATCAGTGCCACTACCAGGCTTTGCTTTGGAACCTGCATGGGCGGACAAGGAGGGGGTCTGCCCCCTGCCCTCCCCCTCAGTAAATAAAGGGCCTGTGATTGACCCTTGAAACAGAGGTGACATCATTTCTATCCTTTCCTGCTGGAGAGACCAAAGAAGAGCAAAGTGGGGCTGTGAGAGAAGTAAATTGCTGTCAGAGAACTGTGTGGTCCTGGGGGTGGGGAAGTTACTCATCCTGCTCCATATTAGCTCAGTCCTATGGAAGCAGAGTGACGGCTGCTGTCATCCCAAGGGATGGGCCTGCCCAGAAATTCTGTTCTTTGACACAGTCAGCATCTACTCTTCATATATCAGACCCTACATGACCTGCTGTCTCTTCAGAGTTGCAGCTCAGTGTGTTGGTTTTGATCATTAGAGCCTCTCACTGTCTTTGTGCATTACTCTGTTCAGCTGGGAATTGTTTTCAGTGAGAATCGTCTGCTGCGGAGCTGATCTCAATCTCAGCCACAGATAACATCAATGAAATGGAAGGTCTAGCCATGGTATCATGATCAAGAAATAATAATTTATAGAACTCTGACAGATCGGTATAGGTCAAGATGTGCAGGAATATTTTAATGTGACAGATTTGCTGAATGTTAATGACAAATCATATTTTGTTCTCTGTAAGGATTTACCTTTTAATGTACATTGTATTTACTTGTGCAATATTTACCTTTTAATGTACATTGTATTTACTTGTGTAATAAGTGTTAACAAACTAGCAGATATATGTTTTCATTCTATAACATGTATCAAAAGAGCTATTTATTCACAGTACAGTGATCATAAATTTGGTTTCCTTAGTGATTTCCCCTGTGTGCATGAACTCTGGTTTATGTTCAAATTCTTTTCCCTGTTACATCAAATTATTTGTCTTCAGGGAAGATGGGTGGACTGAAGTGACAGTAATATCTGTGATGGAAATCTGAAAAATGAGTGCTTTTGTGATTATTTACAAGGCAGATATTGGAGAACTGTGTGTTCATTTTGTTGTACTAAAAATATAGGCTAAAAAATCTGGCTTTTATCCATAGAGAGGGAATGGGGGATGTATTAATTCTGACACTTACAATTGCATATCAGGAAGATAGAGGGAAGAAGAAATTCCCCAAAAAACCCACAAAACATAAGTTTCTTCCTAAGATTTCCCTTCTTCGTATGGATTTATTGCTCCACAGCCTTGTGTCTCTGAAGACATGCCTTAGATCATCTCATTGTAGTATCTGATGTAGAACTGAGTGGTGTTCTTGTGAGCAAACTTGAGAGTAGGACAGGGCTCTTGGGGTTTCAATATCTGGGGTCAGATTTTTTGAGCAGAAAAATCACCTACCCTTACACACTTTATTCCTTCACATCCACCATTTCTATCCTGAAGAGGAATTACTGAAAATGTAATAAATGGTTGGAATTTTCAGACTACAGAATATAGAAACAGAGGAAGAAGATTTTACTCCTTTGACTCCCTGTAAGTATCAAAATCTCTCCTTGCTTTTTAAGAACAAAAAAGCTTGTCTCACAAAGATGCAAGTTCATATGACTTTTCAACCATCACTGAGGCTGTACAGCTAGGATCTGCATGATATTGTTAAAGATTTTAGCAAATCCATGGTCCCAGTAATGTGCAATGCTCCTTGCTCTGCAGCCTGTTGGGAGCTGTGCTGTGCTCTGACTCCCTTTGAGATGTGGTGGCTGACTACTGTGTTTTCTCTTTATTTGTAATTCTCTTGTAATTTTTTAAATACTGGAGTATGAATATGAGGTAAATTACAGTATTGTCTTATCTGTATGTGCTTCCTGGGATGCAGTTCTTAGTCCAAGGATGTATTATGTTTGCTCCTGCAATGGTGTTTAGGGGCTGTGATCAGGATTTGCTCAGCTGTCCTAGATGCTGTCACACTTGCAGAGCCTATAATGGTTACAGAAGTGATCTTGAGGAGGGAATTGCAGGTTTGGAGCTAAAGCTTTATTCCTTAAGAAACAATGAAGAAAGGGTGAAAAGCCTCTGGAGCTAAAGTGGATGCTTTAAGTAGCCCCTGGCAACAGCAGTGATAGTGCAGGACGCGGGTAAGGAGACAGCTGAGGTTAGAAACAGAAGATGTTCTTGTTCCTTTCCATACTTCTAACAAAATGATGGCATTCAGTTGCCAAGAGTGTGAGTGCCTTAGAAAGTTCAACAACTAAAAGAGCAAAGTAGCATTTTCTACCTTTTCACCTTCATTTTGTTGCTGTTCTCTTCATTTATCCTTTGGTTGCTCACAAACTTAGTGAGTGCAAAAAACCAAAAAACAAGCCCTAGAAAATCTAGTAGTTTTTCTAGCTTGCTTGTTTTTTTTTTTTTCTTTGTCCTCCTTAACCAGGATAAAAAAAATGAAAGGCATACAACAAAGGAATATGACTGCTCAAGACAGGAACAGAAAAACATTTTTTTACAGTTCATTTTGGATTGACACAGGAATTGATTGTTTTAGCAACTGCTAAAGTAAAGGCAAATTGTGTATTTTTGGATACATATAATTTCTTCAATTCATATCTTGCAGAAGTGTTGGGATCTGGGTCTACTGAAAAACTCAGAATGCACAGTGAAGTTAATTTCAAATTTACAAAGCTATACTGATTGTTTTGCTCTAGTACATTGTGACAACATCGTGACAATCATTTTGGCAGCCACATACCCCCTAGACTTTTCTAAAGTGGTCTAAGTGGTCAACAGTTTATTAATGTTCCCATAATGGTCCCATTATGCTGCTTGGTTCTGTACTGATTTCCTAAGTAGGACATAACAACTTTTGTTGTGGCAGCTCTTATGGCAAAGGCTGAGTGAAATGTGTCACACTATGTGAGTTAATTTGGTCTAACAGCAGCTCGTTCCCCAGACAAATAAGAAAATGCACTGGTGTATGTGAAAGAGAGTCTGGAGCTATGTTCCTTTAATGTTCTTGTGGCAGTGTGGTAGTGTTTTAAAAGAAGGGGAAGAAAATTAAAATTCATAAACTTAAGACTTGCATGGAGAACTCGACATAAGAATTATAGATGTTGGCTAATGCACTCATTTAAAAATTATTAAGGAGACTTGTAAGATACTGCATACTAGCAAATTATTTACTCAAGGTATCTCAAATGGGTGGACGTGATAGCATTTTCCTTACCTACTTCCTAATTTCCAGCAAGATCTTTGTTCTCTGATTTAAAATTTCTGAGTAGTTTGCCACAAGATCAAATAATTGTTGCTGAAGGGTAGTTAATGACCCAATTTACAGCTATTGTAGCAAAATTATGTCCTTTGAGGAAGCAGTCTTTAAAAGAATAATTAACCAATTTTGATGGAGCTCTATCTGGTGCAAGTGCAGCTCCTACATATGATATTTTATTTAAGCACATTTTTAGAGCAATTTAAGTCAGGCATTTATTTTTCTTTAATGGGCACTAGAAGTTCTTCACCACTGAACAAACAGATTTTCACAGTTCTGGCTGTTGTATTTCTGCAGTGTTTCTCTTGAAAGGGTCTCCTACCAGCTGTGGACTTACAATTTATTATGTGATGCTGAAGGTCTAATGCCTTGGTTAACAGCCTGTTAATTATGTTAATGGTGCTTAGGAAAAGATTATTATGAAATTTAGTTAATAGTCCTTTACAGTGCAAATACATTGTCTCAGTATAGAGATATGAAAATATCACCATGGTGTCTCATAGTGAATGAGAAGTTAAAGAAATGAAAAGGATACAGTACTTTACTGCTGAAACCTTACAAAAATACAAAGCAAAATTTCAAAATAGGTAATTTCATTGGAGACACGATATAGGTCTTACTGCGGCCCATCCAGCCTCTGGTACTGTTATGTTTCATTCCCATTGTCACTGATAGTCTTTCAGACCATGATGGCATTCAAAGTATGAAAACTGGTGAAGTATAGAAGTAAAGAGAATGAAAATCCCTGAGGTAAAGCCATGTCATGACTCATTCCACTAGAAGGAATAACATAAGCAGGTATTTCCATGATGAATAATGTGCTATTAAAGTAGTATGTTTGTAAAACTAGATTGAATGGTGCAAATTACAGAGGGTTTATTAAGATATATGAGATTATTATGGAGAAGGAAATCAGTAGCTATTTTTGTTTCTGAAGCCCAAGGAACTGAGCTGGGCAAAACATTTGCTCAGTAGCAGTAGAATGTTTATTTTTTTACCTTTCTTTTAAGCTGGCACAAAACTTCCCATGAAAATGAAGGTAATTTGTACTAATGCACTGTAATTACATCTATAGTGGGAGTGCATAAAACAAGTTCATCAAAGAAAGTCAATGTTGCTTTATCTCCTGTTTAAGTTTTCATTACAGCTTCATCGCTCTCTAGCCCTTTTTCATTCAAAAAATGTCTAATAACACTCTCCCTCACCCCTAAACCCATAACTTAAATAGCTGAAGCTGAGAGGAAGAGTAGAATATGCAGCTGGAGATAGAAACACAGGAATATATATAAGAGAAAAATTCTATTATTTTTTATGTATCTAGACTTTTGAAGGAAGTATATTGTTAACACAGAGTTACACCAGTGAATCCAGACTATGTCCTTTCTGCTAAATTAGATCCTTTATTTCACAGTAGAATTACATATTACACTAAATTGTGTCCTGCTCTTATTCCTGTGCCTATTTTCAAGTCCTTGCTAAATGTGCACTTTGGATATTTGGTTCATAGTGGCAATTCTAGAGTCACTTCAAAGCAGTGAAAAACCCAGGTGAAGATGTCCAAAAAAGAGAAGATGGTTCCACAAAATAAAACTGACAATGTTTAGTAGTGAGGTCTTACATATGCAGTGCACATCTTTGTGTAGGGTGGTAAGCCAGATGATTTTAATTCAGATTTATTAATCTTTTAAGCTATTTGAACTTGGCACATATACTGTCAATTAGAAAAATGTAGTATTATGAAAAATGTACTATAATAAGAATTTTCTTTAAACTAACATTTTCAGGATTTTCAAGAAAAAAATGGCAAACTAGTTTCCCTGTCTTGCTGCCTTCAACCCCTCCACGACACCTTTTGGTTGCAAACAACAAATCGCTATTTATTAAGAGTCAGTAAATTAGTGGGTACTATACTTAACACACTATAAATTGCAGATTCACAGGATGGACCTCTGGATATAGAATCACAGAATGGTTTGAGTTGGAAGAGACCTTAAAGATTATCTAGGCCCCTGTTGTGGGCAGGAACATGTTCCCAGGGGCCATGCTGCTCCATCCAACCTGTTCTTGAACACTTTCAGGGATGGGGCATCCTCATCTTCCCTAGGCAACCCATTCTATACTCACAGTAAAGAATTTTTTCTACTTTCAGTTTAAAACCATTACCCCTTGTCCTGCCACCGCATGTCCTGTCTCTCAGTCTGTGCTAATAGGACAGACTATGATCAGCTTTCTGATCATCTTCGTGGCAATCCCTTGTGCTTACAGCAGGATTAGAGCCATATCCAGATGTCTTCTGAAAATCTCCAAGTGGGGAGACCACAAAAGATCTCTGGGCAACCTGTTCTGATGTTTGATTAATCTCATAACATAATAAAAAGTCTTTAATTATGTTTAGATGGAATTTCTATATTTTTGTGGTCATTTCCTCTGGTCCTGTCACTGGACATAGCTTGACCATCTTCTTTACACCCTCCTGTCAGATATTTATATGCATTTATAAGATTCCTCTGATGCTTCTCTTCTTCAGGCTGAAGAGTTCCCATTCTTTCAGCCTTGTCCTGTATGAGAGATGGCCCAATCCCTTAATAACCTTTGTGTCACTTTGCTGAATGGACTTCAGTGCAACCATTCTATCTTGTACTAGGGAGCCCAGCAGTGGACACAGTACCTGGCTGTGTCCCACCAAGGCTGAGCAGAGGGGAAGGATCACCTCCTCTGACCTGGTGACAGCATTACTAATGTAGCCATGGAGGCTGTTGACATTCTTCACAGCAAGAACACGTTGCTGGTCCATGTTCCACTTGGTGTCCATGAGGACCTGCTGGTCATTTTGTGCCAAGTTGCTTTCCATCCAATTAGCCCCACACTACTGAGTTAGGTTATAAATGAAATTTAAAAGTAAAGCTAAAAGCAAATATTTCAACCTCAGTCTTCAAAACAACATTTCTGCCATTTTTTTTTTTCTCCATAAAAGGGTCAGAACAGTAGTTGAGCTTCAGCAACATGTTAAGCGCCACTGAGAACATCAAAGCAGCATCATGTGAAACCTTATATATGTCGTAAGGAAGCTTAGAATTAAAATGTGTAGAAATACAGAAGGATTGTAATAGAGTGCTGAAGTTTCTAATGAGAAAAAAATATGGATGATATGGACCTTATTTTTATGTGGTGTTTTCTTTGGTTTTGGGAATTTTTTAACCATTACTCAAATAACACAGCATATGTTTCCAGTATTAGATGTTGCCTTTCAGGTTCAGCTGAAGAAATACAAAGGAATCAGTGATGTAATCCTAGGACCAGTTCTGGCATATTTGGAAGTAGAGATGGAGCTGCTCCTAGTCCTTTTTTGAGGGCCAAAACTGCAGTCAACAACAGTTGGAAATGCATTAACTTCAGCCATTATAATTGAAACTGTGGACAAGAAGTGAGGGAGGAACAATTTTCTTGTTGGGATTTTCCACTAACTTTATTATGAGAAAACTTGGGCAACTAAAGGAACTACAATAATGCACCAGACATTTCACATTTTGTCAGCACAGTGGCAAACCCTAAAATCCTGTCTAGCATTTCAAGCAAGATAACATTAATTATGAAAAACAATCTGATGAGAATCCATCATATCCCTGCTCAAGCATTCCATTACAATACAAGAGATTGTAAGAGCTGAATTAATTAGTGTACCCTCCTAATGGCATGTGCCAAGGAGGATATCTAATAGGAAGTCAAAGTTATGAACTGGTAAAGCAGCAGTTCCACTGATTGCTCATGCTGGAGGGAGATTTGGTCTGTGAAAATCTACTATATAAAGACCAAACTGTAAATCTTGAACTGAAATGTTATTTCAGCTTCTCTATATGATGTGAAAGCTGAAACATTTGCTATAAAGGCAGACCCAATACCTGTCAAAGTATGTGTGCTTCTGGGTATCTGGAACAATATGTTAGACAGTGTAAGGAATAGTTATATTGAACAAAAAACATCTTGGACGCAGCGAATCTACAGGAAGCAAAACAAGAATTAACATAGGTAGAGGATGTACTGGGGGCTCTTTTATTTGGTGAGATTTTGCTCCTAAAAGGCTTGATAACAAGGAAAAGATCTATAACCACGTTATTTTTTTTCTTGTCCTGAGTGGCTTACTGTGATTTTGATGTGTAGAGTAGAGAGAATATGTGTATCCAGAGTGTAGACTTTGTTTTATGATGCCTTTTCTCTGTTGGCCTCAAAAACATTAAGAGTGTTTCCATTGTGCATTTTTAGAACTTGATGAGTTTTTGAAGCATCCTTCCTGTGTGAAAGAATCATACGAAGAAAGGAATGATCAAGCTACAACAAAAAAGATTTTGTTTGCCAGATAAAACAAAAAGAATATTAGCCCCTTCAACAACATACTTAAGAGTTAATTTATATGCAACCTAATTGATCTGAATCATAACAAAACAGAATAAATACCTTGGAGATTTCAAAGAAAATGTTAGTATTATTACTTGACTCAAATACCAAGCAATGGTAATATAAAATATTTATTTTCACAACATGTTGCAAACATGACAGCTTGATAATACTGTGGATGATTATAGCTGACATTTTTTTGAAAAATAATAACCAATATGATCTCCTGGAGCAATTACACAAATGATTATTGGGTATATGCCCTGAGATATTCATAGAGAGTAGCTCTCAGAGTGGGGCCAGGGTTCCTCCAAGGCTGGTGTCATGGGTTGACAAATGCCTCCCATTTCCCACCTAGTGAGTAAGAACCTGAGCCTAAGAAGTTAGAAAAGAAGGACTTGCAGAAAAGACAATGATTATTGAAAAAAAGTTGAGAATTACTGTGCTTCAAGGAAAACAGAGGAATCCAAAATGCCATTTTATATCCAAATAAAGTGGATTCATGATGTTACACAGAACTCACAGAAATGTATTAAGCACTTCAGGATTCTGCAGGATAAAGAGCTATACTGCAAATCTCATCAGTTAAATATTTATTTCTCAGGACTGCTAAGGACAATATTTTTATGTGCAGAAGTGCTAATGCTGTAAATGCAGACAAATGACTGTAAAATCCCTGTAGGATGGTAAAGCTTCAAGTACAACACCGTTTCACAAGAAATCTTAGAAATCTTGAATGCCTCATCGCTTGAGCAAGGAGGGAAGTCAATATAGATAATTTTTAACATACTGTACAGTGCTTTGCACATTACCAAATGAGGATGAATGAAAGTTTATGCACAGCAACATTGCATAAATCGCAGGACTGTGAGCTGACTGTTTGTTTGTGGCTGAGGACAAAGCCATGAGACCTAAGCCACTATGTAGCTTTTCTAAAGTTCAGAATGCTTACTGTTGTGGGAGTTAAGGATTTAGCAGCCTATTCCCAAGGGTTTTGTGGAAATTAATAGAGTAATTTTTATTAATTCACAGAATACTTTCTGCTCTACATAAAGGAATACAGATTTGTCTATAAGTAGTCTCTTTATAAATAGTTTCACTTATGAACAAAACCTGCTTATTAAAACTACCTATTTATGGTTGCGAAGTTGCAGTTTGATGTTTAATAGCTGAAAATATGATGTTTGAGTAGACTAATAATAATAGCTTAGTCTGTCAGTCAAAAGATTGGTTGGAAGTACAGAATTACCTGGGCAATCTTTGTACTGAAGTGCATGTTATACACCCCTTTTCTATTATCAAAGAGAAACTATGGGATGTAAAAGAAGAAAACTCAATTGATGCCAGAGCAATTTACTTACGTGATGGTGTTATGTGCCTAAGCATTTCACCACTTGGAGTATTTTCTTTGGTATTTTCTTTGGTAGAGGATCACATGCATTAATAGGCTAATATTTTCTCCTTTATATTAAACTCTTTTGAAAACACACTTTTTTTTTTTTTTTTTCCTCTATTAATGTTTTTTCTGTCACTAAAAGGTGGCAAGGTCCAATATCATTGTATGGTTTATGATCTAGTGATAGTTCTGCACAGGAAGACATTGCCTGCTAGATCCAATGTAGAGCAGTAAAGCGCAAAGAGCATGTAGTCAACAAAGAGAATGTGCTATTAAAGTAGTATGTTTGTAAAACTAGATTGAATGGTGCAAATTACAGAGGGTTTATTAAGATATATGAGATTATTATGGAGAAGGAAATCAGTAGCTATTTTTGTTTCTGAAGCCCAAGGAACTGAGCTGGGCAAAACATTTGCTCAGTAGCAGTAGAATGTTTATTTTTTTACCTTTCTTTTAAGCTGGCACAAAGAGAATAATTTGGGTTCAAGCTGATGTCAGGATAAGAAGCAATGGGTACAAACTGTAAGACAGAAAATACTCTTTTACTGTACGGATGACCAAGAATGTTGTGGATTTTCCATCCTTGTAGTTACTAAGAAGCTGTCTGGACTTGGTCCTGGACAACTTGTGTTAGGTGGTCCTGCTTGAGCAAGTGGTTGGAACATATGACCAACAGAGGTCCTTTCCAACCTCAGTCATGGTGTGACTCTGTGAAGACATCCTAGAGATAATGTATGTTGATAAATAGTTTTTTTTGTCTTAATATGCATATTCTTCTGCTCTCAGTACAAAGAACAATGTTACAGTCAAAGGCTGTGATGTGGTCAGAATTTTTTGGCAATGCATATTTTTCTGTTTTGACTCCAGACCAAACAATGGCCTTAAGGGCATGATATTTGCAAGGAAATCCTGATCTTTTTGATCAGTTCATACCCTCATAAAATCCAGGTTTTCTAGACTTCTGAGTCAGAGAAATAGATCTTTTCATCAAACTGTTTTACTGGTATTATTCATATATACTATTATAAGCAAACTTGACAGTGCTCTTATATAAAAAAGCACAGGTCAGACATATGACTGAACTCACTGTGCAGGTAATGCAAAATTTTCCAGTGTAGGTGTAGCAACCACAGGAAAGCAAAAAGCAGAAAGTCAGTCAATAGTTTGTTGCTGAGTATTTAGTCTACTGAACATATTAATAGCATTGACAGATTTGGGCAGACTTATTAATTGCATGGTTCAGATTTCAATTTCTCTTCTGAGTAGGTGCCAAATGTGTGTACCTTTAAGTAACTAATTTGTGCAGAAAAATGTGATAATTATTACCTGAAAAAGACACTGCAGAAATAGATGATCAGTTACATAAGCCACTGAACTTTCTGAACATATATTTTCCCATCTTTTATTTGCAGACATAAATATGCAAATACTTTTCTAAAAATCTAGGCTTAGTATTAAAAATTCTTCATTTGTGAAACTCAGCTGTGTAGGAAAAGGGGGAGGAGTAAAGACAAAAAGAATTTAAATGAGTCCAGATGAACTTGCATAATGTGGGAATATCACTCCATTTTAATACCTATTATAATGTTTCTGATACTTAATAAAATCAGGTTAGTGCCAGACTTTAGTAAAGGTCATCATAGTGCATTTTCATTTTATAGCTACAACATTTTCCCATTTATTAGGATTATTTTAAACTGAATGAATTAAATGAATGAATGGCATACTACAGAGGTAAATATTAAGGACGAAGAATGATTATTCAAGTTAAAGGATGGTGTTGGCAAAAGATCAAATGATTATAAATTGACCATGAATAAATTTAGAGGGGAAATTGGAAAATGACTCCTTATCCATCCAAGAAGTATGTTTCTGAAACTGTCTGACAAAGAGGGAGGGAACTGAGTAATTTAAACTGTTTTATAAGTAATGTGATATGCTTTGGAAAGGGATCACATAATGAAATAGGAGATTTCATGAAGTGAGATTTGCCTCAGGATCCTGGGAAATCATTTTGTCCCAGGGCATGAGTTTGGAGTGACAGTTTTCAGATACGTGGCATGTCAGTATTCCCAAAGAGGTCCCTTAGAAATACTACTGCCCGAAAATCATGTAATCATGTCCATGTTGCTGAGTTTCTATTCAGTATTGCTTAGAAATAAGCTATCACTTTCCCATTGTGATCTGTATTTGGTTTCTGGGATCTGCATTCCATGTCCTCTGAAACCTTGGAGGTGAGCAAATGGACAAATATGGTGTGAGATTGTACTTTTAATGGCATTACGTCCCCAGATGTCTGGTTGCTGTGCCCTGATCACACCGTCTGCGTAAAACCAGTTGCCAGGTATGAGCTCAGGAGAAAATTCTTTCCTGAATTTAAATTAGCAGCAGTATTGCAGTCTGTGCCTATCTTAGGACTCTCTCGTAGTTTTATTTAGCAACTAAAGCACAGGAGCCTGTGGTATTAGCAAGATTCTTTCTGCTTTTACCTAGGGCATGGTTCAGACCTGCCTTTCTGATGAAGTGTTTGGAAGATTTTTTATTCTTTATTGCATGGTATACTTGGTATAGATGTCTTCAGATTCCTTTCAAATCAGAAAACTGTGGCATGGCTGCCTGAAATTTCAGAAACTGGATTCTGTGAGATGGCTAATTTCTCCCATTCTTTGTTCTCAAATAAGGTAATCATTGGACTTATTTAAAATAGATTGCTTAAATTCCATTTCTTAAGAAACTAAAAGTTGCTCTTAAGAGGTGGAGCTAACAAGTAACATGTATTCTTTAATTTTATATTTCTGTAACCATTTTCTTACAGACTTTTTGCTTCATGATCACCTTCATCTTTCTTCACATTGGTATTCTCCACCTCACTGTAAGATTATATAGGTGAAAGGAGACACCTGACATGGAAGCTTTACCTTTGATTCTGATGGTAAGAGAGGATACAATGTAACCGGTATTTCTCTGCTTTTTTCACATTAAACCTTTGCTTCTAAGAACAAAGATCCCATGAAGTCTAATGCCAAAACTGAAAAGACAAAATTGCATAGTACTCGCTTATGACACCTGCCTTTAGCAGTGTTTTGAGCTTCAAATATTAAAAAAAAACCCAAAAAACAAATCCCTTCCTTCATAAAGTCAGTTCTCACTCTTTTGTGAAATACTGCAGGCAGTGTATTAAATACTACCTATTGTCTCTTCATCTGAGGTCCACAGCTAACCAGCCACACTGCCAGCAGTTATACTGTAATTTCCAGTTCTCATATCTGTGTGTTATGTATTGCCAGAGTGTGGTGATACCACCATGAAATTACAATTCACAGTATTCCTGGTGTTTTTCATAAGGTTCACCCATGACATACCATGAAATTGTGAATGTAATAGGTCATAATTCTGACCTCTTTTTCTTCAGAGTTATCAAAGGGCTCCAACATAAGGCAAAGACATAAGGTAAAAACGTAAGGCAAAGACAAACACCTTATGTGGAGGCTTCGCTGTGAAGATGCTTTCCCACCCCACCCCAAGATTTTCTCAAATCTGATATTCTTCGCTGTTCTGGCTCAAGACTTCATTCTTCAGGGTGAGGAAAAATGACTTCTCTTATTCCCTGATGCAGAAATGAACTTTACAGTGCAAAGGCTGTCTAAACCCACATTCCAGCTGTCCATAGACATTTTAGCATATTACAGCAAACAAACCCGTCTGCTGCTAAAAATAAATGGGAATTAGAACTGTTCAGAAATGTTTTGCCCAGCTCTGCTTGCCTCTGATATATATTGTGAATTTTAGTAAAAGAGGTTTTGATCACAATTTCCATCAAAAGCTTCACTTTCCAACAACAACATTTGAATAGTTTGCCAAACCTATAAAATTTCTTGATTCAGGGAAAATCTAGTTTAATCTATTTTGGGCTGAGGATCAAGATATATATTTTATTTAATATATAATTTAATATATCATTCTTTTAGTGTATTTTCAAGGGCATGAACTATATTGTAAGGGACATAAGGGAGAAAAGGAGAAAAAAAGCCTAAGGGCTCCAATACAGTAAAATAGTTTCAGCAGGCAGAAACGAGAATTAAAGCATGAAGAAGAAAATAAACTGAAAAACATATATTAAGTGGGATAGAAAGAGACTAAAGCTAAAAGAGACCTTAGGGAAGACAAAGGTCAGCAAATTAGACATGAATTTGTAATCTGATATCAAAGCAAGGCAATGAAATTTGAGCTGTTTATACAAAACACTTGCATCATAAAAGTACTGCAACTAAATGAAATAAACATTTTTGCATCTAACTTTCCCTCTAGTGGGTTTATAATGCTATTTTTTAACTGGAATTGCAAATATAGTGTGCAAAAAGGGTGAAGGGCTAGATCTGGTAAAATGTAGGCCTTGTGAGTAGTATTCATCTTGCCTGATTTTACCTGTCTAGAAATTAATTAACATCAAAAAAGATGCCTGTCTTAAGAGCAGACACATCACCTTTTGGATCTGTCTGGTTCTACAGAGTGACTCAAGGGTGACTGATTTAGATAGCTGAACTTTTGCATATCTAGATTTTAAAGAGGTGAATCATGCTTTTTTGTTACGGAAGACCTGAGAGAACTAAGAAGATGAGAATGACATGAAAGGTCTAGAGGGTAGAGAAGGAATTACAAGTTTTGAAGAACTACTATGAGAAGACTGAAGACTTCATAACAGTTAATAAGCATAGAAAAAAAATGAAAGATTTAAGGAATTTGAAAAAGTGCTTAAAGAATAAATGTACATAGCCAGAAAAAGGAGATTGAGGAGGATTTAGTAGCTTGCGGCTTCCTTAAACAGACTCACTACCTGAGAATATGGAATTTGCATGCCATGGCCAAATTTAGGTCAGCAGAAACTTTTTTTCACACAACACTAAGTTTCTCAGAAAAACACTGCTTTTCTGGGTAACCATTTTCTAGGCCAAAATTGTTGATTTTCCGCTCTTTTGCCTTCTACTTGTTGTAGGTGCAAAGAAGATATGGTAATTCTCAGGGTTTCCTGATAACTAACAAAGATTGTGTGCTTTTTTTCTAGATTGTTACTTTATTTGTGACAAAATTGGAAATGTATTCTGTTCACAGTGTGTTTTGACAAGATGAGGTGCTTTGTTTTGGTTTAGTTTGGTTTGGGTTTTATTGCTGAAGTGGACATTTCCTGGTATAAATGGTTTCATTACTATTGGTTTCATTTAGCTAGCACCTTTTTTAAGCAATGAATTGCTTTTGCTTACTGAAACATCAGTTTAAACAACCTTACACATGTTGAATTGCACTTACTTATAATGATGGAACTCAAATTAAGGCTCGTATAATTAAGCTCTGAGTATGTCACCGCCTTGCGCTCCCATAGCACTATGAAGTTGAGCCATCCTGTCTTGTAATATGCAGCCTTTTATACTGAATGCACAAAGCTGAGTGTGACATAAAATATATCCTGGAGTCAGACTTGCAAAGCTCTTTAAATTACTCACCCAGACTCAAAATCTAATTATCTTTCAGCTTTCTTGCTTTTACCATGAGAATGGTCAATAAACTGGGGGGAAAGCCAAGTCACAAATGACATTTTAGATGCTAATGGGAGAAGAGAGAAAGGAGAGAGAATTTTCCCAAACTGAATATAACCCTTGTCTCTAAAAATCACAGGTAAGCTTAGGCACCATCAAGTTTAAATGCAGCATGATGCGGTTCATGTTATACTGTTTAGTATGCACTGAGTGCATAGAGGGAAGAGCATGAGAGAAAAATAGATGGACTCAGTACAAAATAAATGGGTAACATAAGGCTTCTGAGACTAAGACAACATTTCACTGCCTCTTACTGTTTATTTTATTTTAGGTTGAAGTACTTTATCCTTTATATTTCCAAGTTTCTATATTTATCTGTGGAGCAGCTGGTGTTATTTGTTCTGGGTGATTTAATTTATTTATTACTATGTATTCTAAAGACACATAGCTTTATCTTCTAATGGTTGTACTCTGTGCTCTTTAAATTGAAACAGTTGATCAGGGTTATTTTTTTTTCCTTTTGCTACACTGTCTTTTGAGTTCTTTAAAAGAACGATTAGCTTTCTGTGCATTTTTCTTAAAAAAGAAGTTTAGTCAAAGTGAAGGAGAGAAATGAATAATGCTGGATATATATTCTTTAAACATGAAAACCAGGATGCTCAAGATTGCATCATGTAGATTTTGCTCTTTGGTTAAGAAGTTCACAAAGACTACAAATATAGTTGCAAAGTGATGTATGACCTTCTAGCAAGATCCCAAATAAAGTTACATTTGAATGGAATGTATTTGCCTTCAATAGTTTTCTGAGTCTTAGTAATAGATAAAATTTTCCTATTTTTTTTTCCCCCATGTTCTGTTGTGAGATGCAAACAAGGATGTAAGAGTCTTGTAAAAATAAATTTTTGCATTGCTAATAAAAATGTGCCTGTCCAGCAGTATTTTTGGTTTTAAAATGAGAATATCAGTAAACGTAACTCATCCTCATATCCATTCTTATCTGATTAGACTGAAGAGACAGATTTGTGGATTGGGAAAAAATAGTTTGGTAACCATGGCAGAAGGAAGATTTTACACTATAAAGCAATTCAAGAAAGAAATGAACAATGGATCTATAGTACAGTTTCTTTCTTTTTCTGTGTTGCTTCAGGAATGGAGAGCTGTAAGAAAGTTGTTATTGCTTCCAGACGCTATCTTTGATGACCCTTGAGAAACACATCAGCAGTAGTTCCTTATGCAAAACTCCAAACAGCATGAGCGTTGCCACAGCTGACTCATATCTGCACTGCTGATGTCATTGTTTAGCTATTTGCCAGCACCTAAACAATCACCAGAGGATGCCATATACATTTACTACAGGGTAGATGAAAGAAATTGTCAGCTGAAAAGAAAGTCATGTTAAGGTCTAAAGAAATGAAAATGCATGAGCATTCAGTTGTAGACTTAATGTGTTTTAGACCTTCTCTCTGAAAGTTTTTAGACATTCACTTTTAATTCATGTGGGGGATTCTACATGTGCAGACCTAGATATTTTTGGTGTTTTTATTTTTCTGGTTTTGGAGATTTTGATTTTTTTCCTACACAAAATTTTTTAAATGCATGATAATTAGGAGCAGAATTACAGTTTAGAAAACTCATGAGTTTAAAAGCTCTTTATCTGAGTGTAATCAAGGAGTGCATGTGAGAGAGCGTTTACAGGTGCTTTAATGCACCATCTCTTCAGAAGTGAAGAATTTTCTTTTCTTTTTTTTTTCAAGGAAAAGCAATTTGCAGTTGACCTTTGACTTTTCCTTTCTATAAAAAGAATAGGGGCTTAAAATCAATTTATCATCCATATCTAGGACTGTACTTTCAAAGCACATCAGTTTGCTAAGTGAGTCATCTGAAAATTTGACTGCAAGAGTCACATCAGGAGCAGGTGTGCACTTTAATCACTTCTGAGAAATCTGGCCTTCAAGTGCATCTGAGAGAGCACTGCACGTCTGATGCATCTTAAACCAGTGGTCTGAGAGCAAACGCTGTCTTGCATAGTCATTCTCTGGAATGTTTTTTACAGTTTGTTTTGAACTACTTCCTGGCTTGTGCACGTCAATACATCAACAGATATCACTCCAGCTGTGTCACAGATATTTTATGTTATTGAACAGAGGTTGTCAGTGAGTAGCAATTCTCTATTGAACAAACACAGGAAAATCTGAAGAAGCACAAAGTACTGTGCTTTGAACTGTCATATCTGTAGGCAGAACAATACAGTAAGTGATTCTCTCTGCTGTGTCAGAGCATCAATCCCTTTGAGGCATCAAATGTGGCTAGAGCAAATGTTTAATATTTGTTAGAGTGCAGCAAAAGATGCCTGGCATTCAGTCCTGGCTCTGGAGTTGATGATCTGAACTCCAAACTGGCCTGGAGAGAGCAAAAAATAGCTATCCAAGCAGAAAAGTTTTGCTTTTTTTCCAGCTGTGTTATGAAGTTTTCTTTGTTGGTGCCTGTTAATCATTTTGCAGTCCTCAGAAAAAAAAAATCACCCTGTAGAAATTCAAAGTACAAACTGCCACGTTAACAGAGAAGCAGAGGCCTCCACATATCCATAAAAGTCAATAACAGCACTTTGTGATGAGTCTACAAAACAATTCCTTAAGATCCAGACCTTGAATGACATGCTCATGCCTTTCCTATACACTATCCTTTGAGGAGCAGCACAGCAGAGATCAAGATGAATCTAAATGGCCAAAGCCGAATATTTTTAACTAAAGAGAGCAGAGCACAAACTTCACTCAGGCCCCAGTCACCTTCCCTCGTGTTGTGCTTTAATCTGAGGCAGCATCTAAGTACCACAGAGCTGCTCACTCAATCCCCCTCTGGTGGGATGGAAAGGAGAAATGGAAGAAGATAAAATTCCTGAGTTGAGATAAGGATACTTTAATAATGGATAAAAAGTAAAATGTAAAAATAATAAAAATAATGTTAATATTTTAAAATAATGATAATACTTGTAATGAAAAGGAGAAGGATAAAATGAATAAAACTCAAGAATAACAAGTGATGGAAAATACAATATGCTCACCACCTTCTGTCCACTGCCCAGTCAGTCCCTGTGTAGTGATCATCCCCTTCTGGCCAACTCCCTTAAGTTTATATACTGAATGTGATGTTCTACGGTATGGAATATGCCTTTGACCTGTTCAGGTCACCTATACTTGTTATGCTTTCTCCCAGCTCTCTGCTCACTGGGAGAGCATGGGAAAATGCAAAGTCCTTGATTTAGAGGAAGCAGCAGAAGTCTGGGTGAGCAGTGAGGAGAACAAGAAAACTGCCTGGTGAAAGCTGGAACCAGCACTCTAAGCCAAGGTGCAATATTTTTTTTTTATAAATCCTTATCAGTAATGACAACAGGGAACTTAGAAGAAGAATTGTTTCTGCCAGAAGTGCACCAGATTTCTGTGGTCTGGCTCCTACTGATGGGTGAAAGCAGCCCAGTTGTTTGTCACAGACTGCCCTTACCAGCAGCAGCACTGTACAGCCTGCTCTAAATATGCTTTTTGTTGTTGCACTAACTTTGGATGAGTCCCTGGAGGAAAGACAGTTTTGGAGTCTCTCATGAGATTTGTGTCTGATGGCCTTTTGATAGCTCTAGGGCTCATATCACTTTGATCCCTTCCATTCAAATAGAGTAGTATGTGTTTTTCACTGCTCAGGGCCTGCCTATATTCTAGTTGAAAAAATGTATCCTTATTAATGTTCATTTGTGCATAGGCTTACATTTCTGCTTGTGACTGGATCTTGACTGGCAGCCCACTGGTATAAATTCAGCCCCACTCCAAGCACCAGCCAGACAAGTTTGCTCACTAAAAGTGTCTAAAGGTATCATGTCTTTAAGGGGAGGATATAGTTTGTAATGCATTACTATTTAATTGCATCCTCTCTGTTGATACTGCTATTGAGAGCACCAATTAGTTTCAATTGTGCAGGTGGTTTTAGCAAAGCAGACAGTTAGGCTAATGGGAAGCGGACTGTGATCATCTACCTCATTTCACAGAGCTAAGGAGAAACAATCTAATTTGAACTGAGTTCAATTATTCTTGACTGGAACTTGCTTTAAACAAGCAACCTCGGTGCAAAATAGGCTGCAGGGGTCATTCAGCCTCTTGATTTCTGTTTTGCATGCATAGGTCCCTTCATCAAAGTATTTGACATTAACTGGCTTTGAAGCAGCCAATGAAACACTCCTGTTTGACAACACCTAATGGAGAGTTCCTTCCCTGCACAGCCATTTTGACATTTAATTCTTGAGAACTGGAGGGAAAACTCTTCCCCTAAAAAAAAACATACAGATAAATCATTGCCCCTTTAGTAAGAGCAATTGGACTAGAAAAATTGTCATATCACCTCTTACAGGATTTTATTCAGCTCATAAATTAGTGTTTTGTTTTGTGGCCCCTAATCCTGTGTGTGCAGTTAAGAGTGTTTAACACTCTTTCTTGTCTCCTATTCTGATTTCGAAAACCTGAGGATAACAAAAGACAGAGGGAGTAAAACCAGAATAGAAGGCAGACAAAATTAAGGTGCAAATGTAAAATATAACTGCACAGATATGCTCACTGACAGCTGGTCATTTCCCCAGAAAAAGTCAGAGAGCTTGTGAGGGCACTAGAGAAGTCAATGCCTTTTTTGTCTTAGGAGACAGATCTTGCAACACAAAAATACTTGGCTTAAAGGTCATGTAAGTGCCAGTCTATCTGATTTTCTCTTTCTATAGCATTTTGAAATGAGGCTGGCTCATCCTCACTGTCATCTTGTTTTTCTTTCTGTTTCTCTGCAGGGCCCTGGTCCTGGATGTCCACACCACAGACTTGTTAGTTGGATCTCAGTTTCTTCTTGAACAATGCAAGTAGATCTTCTGGCAGGAAAATGTGGTTGTGGCACAAAGAATAACTCCTTCCACAAGGTGCATCCTGTCTGACTCTTCCTACCTGAGAGAGTCCTGCAGCAATTATTCCCCAGTAGGCCATGAAAAGGACCCCATGACACCTCCCTAAAAGACTGAGATCATGCAAGGGAACAGTCTAATGGACAGGAGCTAAGCACTGCAAGAGCACAGCACCAAGAGGCTGAGACAAGTTCAGAGGCACCTCATCCCAATCCCAGTAAACCTTACCACCTGTGTACAAGGGACATAGAGCTAGGACTGCCATGCTCTGCTCAGCAACAGCCCTTCTTTCACAGGTCACCTCCTCAGTGACTGAGAGCAGCATGCATCCTCACTGCAGCCTCTGCATCCTGAGTGACACTCAGTGATACTGCACCGCTCTCCTCACAGTCCTGAACCCAGTGGTTCCCTCCCACTTGTGTGTCATGGTACACTCCATCATGTGGGAACTCTTCTCCAGCCCTCAGGAAAAAGGAAAGGGAAACTTCACAGAGCTGAGGTCTCATGATCAAAAGAGTGGGATGCTGGGAAACATCCCCAAGAAATATGTCCTTCATTTCCTGCTGGTCATATACAGTCGATTCCTCTAGCAGTTAATAGTTTATGTATGCGAATGGGCTAAGTGGACCTAGAGTCTTCTGGACGGAAAAAAGATGAACAAGGAAGACAACCTAGGAGGTCGTAGAATAAAGTATCCACTGAGTGGGTGGGTACTCAATGGTCAAATTCTCTTTTGATACAAAGGCTTGAGGGAATGAAATGAAGTCGGAAAATGTTAGGCACAAAGTAAATGAAAGTCCAGTGTTCTTCAAACAGCCAGTGTATAGTTTGTCAAATGCCTTGCTACAGCACCTTGTAAAAGTTAATGCCTTTCAACAGCAACTGGACACATAAGCAAAAAACCCCACCAAATGTTATTAGCTATAATCACCTTTGTTTTACAATGTCCCATATGGCAAAGGAGAGAAAAGAGATTTTTGGAAGTGCTACTAACTTTTAACTTCTCACATTCTCTGGTCATATCTAGTTGTGGCCACTGCTGGAGTCATCACACTGCAGTTTTGTTGTATGGTGACAAGGTCTTTCCCATTTGTTTGAACCCTTTTCTAAAGGATGAACCACACCATGCCAAGGGTTTCTGAACATCAGATACTGGAAAATGGCATCAGGCAATATGCTCCAGAGATATATGCTAAATATTGTCCATAGACCTGCATGAGAGGGCGGTCATCTCATATGGGCTATATGAGCAGGGCGATGCTGTGTGTTAAATAGATGAGAAAATGTGGTTTATACCAGAACACCTTCTTGTGATGAAGTGTTAAAGGTTCTGGGCTAACAAATTCTGCACAACTACATGTACCACCTGATGCACATCATGGGCATAAATGTCTCATGCCAACAGAATAGCGTTATGGTCAGTACAATGTAAATATAAGCTGATCCACCTACTGACCGTGGATAGGTATTTGTACTCTTAGATTTCAAAGTCTGCATGAAGGAAATCAAGAAAGCAAGTGATAAACAAAGCGTTTTCTTATAAACTAAATACCAAAATGGTACCTTTTGAATATTATCCCCTCTTATATTAATAAAAATGTTATCTCAAGAAGGAAAAAAAATAATAATTTAAAATTAATTGTATCTCTGTTTTGAGTTCAAAAGGAAACAAGGCATGGAGAAAAATAAGAGGACTGTGTTGAAATTACTACTGTTGTTATTAAAAACAACATTTTTGAGCCTGTGTCTAAGTTGGACAGACTAATAAGCATTTCAAAAATCAAGGGCTGATTTACAAGGGCTGAACGACTGTGGTAAGAATTTCTAAGGCTCAAGTCCTATTCAAACTATGATTAATTTGTCTTTTGTTCTTAAATTTAAACACTATCAATTTTACTTTTAGAAACTGTTACTATAGAACCAGGAGTAAAACCAAGATATTATTTTCCCTGTACAATATCTCTTCAGGTAGTCAGGTTTGGCACAGAGAAAGCATGATTATGCTTTGTTTATCTAATATAGAATTTTAGGAAAATGCAAACACATCTCTTAAATATTCAGTAGTTTCCATTCTGAATAGAAAAATGTAAATATCCTATCTGATTTATTAAAGATGTCAACAAAGCAAGCATAATCTGACAATTCAAACGATTTGTTCTTGGTTAACATTCATTTCAGTCTCTCCTTAATCCCAAATCATAATTGAATCTAACTAACTTTTATCTGACACCATGAAGATTGAGCCTGTTCTAAGAATGTTCACCCTGTCATTGAGAAAAATAGATATCCTGAGCTCTGAAGTTCAATTTGAAGAGAAATAATCTTGAACTATGATATTTGATAAACAGTATTTGTACCACCCCCCAAAAGTAAATGGAGTTGAAGATTAAGGGATGATTGCTAGCAAAAAATTGCTCAGAGGTTTTCCTTTAAATGTGGTTATTGTCTTGAACCATCTGTATTCAAGTTGTCTCAGAATACAGAGATAACATGGGGTAAAATTATCCCTAAGACAATGAAAAGAATTTGTTTATGTATGGCATATTCCTTAATTGTGTGAAACAATCAGGGGAATATTAATTGCCTGCTTGAAGAAGAGACCAGCAGTTCAGTAACTTTTAGAAAATAGTAAAAAGTGCCTTCCTGATTCAGCACAGAATTCATTCAAGCCTGTGAAAATTTGTATTAATTCAATATGTCATTGTTATAAAAACTGCATTGTACATAGTTAGCTAATGCAATAAAGTGTAATTTAGTGTTTTTATTTTCCAAATATGTTTGCATGTGAATTCTTTCTCCCATTGTAGTGGCTTCTTTTTGTTTTATGGTCACAATTAGCATAAAGCAATGTTTTTCTTTTCAAGGAAAACATAATTTAATTCTGAGGCCATGTCTGAAACTGGATAATTGTGAAAAATTATCTGCTGCTGTTTGGAGAGCTCTTGAGCCATGCAGATCCCAAACTGAATGTATTTGGTGAATCTGTTCTTTCCCTGGAGAAGTCATCACATGGAGAAATTAGCAGAGATAGACCTGATTCTCAAGAACTGGGGGCCATCCATCTCATAGCAGAAACACTTACAGAAATCAGGAGAGACTGAGACCTCTGATCAGTGAGCCAAAATGGATATGGGCCATGTGCCTGCGCCTATACCTGTGCAGTCAGTGAGCTGTAAACCTGCATGCTACATTAATTGTGCCTTGATGCACAGGGAATCAAGATCCTAAATTCTCTCTAAGTTGGCTTTTCCAGCTTGTTGGGCATGGAGGTCCTCCTTCATGTGCTATCAGATGCTAATGAAACATGCAGAGCTATTCAACAGGAGCATTGAACTGGCCAGAACTTTGAAGAGTATCGACTTAGATGTTTCCTTCTAGTGAGTTCCCAAACAGAAGCCTTTAAGTCTCCAAAGCTTGGTTGTATTAGAAACACAAGCTTAAGACCCTTTTTAAGTAGCACAGTCTCAAAGTGACTAGTAATAAAAATGTCTTATAAACATTTTCCTTTGCCTACACTAAGTCTTTGCATTCACATTTGCATTCAGCTAAGTCAGAAACCTTCTATGTTGCAGCAAACTCTATTCTGTCCCTTCTGGTCCTGATGAAGACTTGCCACTGCCTCTGAGGGCTAATGACGGGCTTCTCCACCTGTTCTCATCTGAACACATGCACTGCCATCTCCCTTTCTTTTAAGTAGTGCCATTTGACATCCTGTTTGTAGAAGAACATAACGTGCAGCTGAGGACAAGCAAATCAAGGATGGGTAAACATTTATCTGGTAGGAGTTTGAAATTATGCACAGGTGAATGTTCAATACATGCAGGGGGAGCTGCCCTCTGGTACTGTAACACAGAGTGCTCTATGCCTACCCAAAAAATATTTCTCTTACCTTAGATTGCTGTAGGTCTTTGTGGATGAGAAGGATGTTTTCCTGTATCAAAAATGTTCAAGGCTGTGAATAGTTCTTCTATGTCCCAATGGAGTCCAGGCTGAAGATTTCAACTTTTTATGTTCTCACTAGCCCAAAATTCATCCACACCTTTAAAATGTGAAGTGATAGAAACATAATTCTGAATAGAAGTCTTTTTATTTACATTTTAGTTGTATTTCTAGACAGTCCAAAAAAGATTTTGCCTTAATTTTTATATTTTAATGGGGTGGTTATTCTAATGTTTTGTAGGCCTAACTTGCAAGAAAATGTGGTTCCCCATGTACCAAAAATGAGTCAGGACATAACTGAGTACATACATATATATAGATATGACAGTGGACAGAACTGGAACATATTTTAACTTAGTTTGTGGACTGAAGATCAAACTCATCTCTGAAAGATGCCTACAGATTCCCACTGAAAATATTTGGAGTTACAGGTATTTCTCTGAGTTCAAAATATAACCCTAAAATATTAATAGTCTTTCTCAAGAAGCTGAGAATGATAAAAGTCTTGGACAATTTAAAATAGTGAGTTGAAAGTCAGTGTGAATTCTCTGTGGCGGAAGCAGTGAGGTGAAAATAGAAATATGTTCCGCAATAATTTATAGGTTTGGAAGATTACTGGAGAAAAAGGTGCAGACATACAACAGAGATAAAAAGCAATATTATCCAGGCCAACCTACACACAGAGATCAAAGTTAATTTGAAAACGTAAGTGTTTAAAGAAAAAGCAAAGAACAGCTAAAATAATGAAAGGGTAACACTGAGGAAAAGAAACAACAGGTTAAAAGAGATACTAGTGATTGCAGAAAAGAACAAGAACAGAAAAGGTAAAAAGAAAATGTGTCTCTCAAGAAGTTGCTGGAATAATTAAAAATACCTTGATATGTGAGATATTTCAGCAAAACAAACAATTTCTTTGGATGAAATTATACACCAGTAGAAGGGAAAGAAAATTCCTAGTGGAAGCATTAAATGTGATGCAGTTGCATGAAAGTGTAGAAAAAGGAAAGTTCCAAAGAATCCAGAGGCAGAAGGTATGTGAGCAACAGCGAGGAACACAAGCCCATCTTGGTCATGACACTGAGTTACAGCCTTATATTAGAAAAGCTCCTGCCATTTTCCAAATTGCAGGCACTTAGGACACTTTTCCAAAGGTTTCAAAGAGATTATAGGGTTTGAAAGGGAAGGCTAAGAAATAGGGAAAAAGAAGAGATTAGCCCACTGTATCAGAAAAAGCAGCACACTGCCAGTTCCTCCTACTCTTGCCCTTATGTCTTCCTAACAACCTTCTGTAAAAATGCTGCTTTATCTTCTCATAATGGATTCTTGGGGTGCTGCAGTTGTTAAAAATGCTCATGATCTTTTGATTACTAATCAGGGAAACATCTTGTAGAGACATAAGAAGGTGTTATTTCTACTTTTCTGGCATTAACAAAACTCATGAAACACTGAAACACTTCAAAGGGAAGTTGAGATCTCAGAAAGAATCAGGAAAAACCTGTAAGAATAGTATTGGTCCTAGAAAGCCTGCTCTCACAATGAGCTTAGATAAATTTGATTTTGTCTTTGCCAAGGTCAAGAAGTAGTTATGTAAAGAAGAGAACTCAGAGGCAAAATTTTCTTTGATCTATTTAAAAAAAGCATAGTAAGACACCATAGCTGATCAGAAACAGAAAAACAAGTATAAATAAGACTAATTGTCAGGAATTTTGTTCCTGATGTTTCTAAATTAACCTGAAGTCTCTCAGAAGGCTACACTGCTTCCTGGAAAGTTGTGGACTTGATGACTGGATCAGGTTTAATGGTATTTTTTACACAAGAAAACAGATTAGATGATCATAACAAGACGTCTGGTTTTATAATGTTCATATTTTTTCTTAGGCTTACTATTATTGCAAAGCTCTTTCTCTGTGACATTGTATTAGGTCTGACATATTTTATTCTCAGAGTTAGATTATTAATTAAAGGTTCTTGTGTTACTTAATGGACTTTCTCTGGCACCTATTGCTGCATTTTTTAGTGCTTGGAGAAGCATTGTGGACACCTTCAATTAGTACAAACTGGCAAAGCTGTTTATACTTTCAGAGCTTTGTAGTTTGGTCATGATGACACAGTAAAAGACATTTAACTAACTGCCTAGAATCTTTTGCCCTACTGACAATTTAATCTGTAACTAGTCAAGCTCACATTCTAACCATGCTGAAAGGAAACAGGATCTCTTCTAGCTTGTGTTCCTGTGCATAGAAAACACCCCTCCATATATTTTATAAAGTTGTCAATGTCAACATATTTACATGTGTGAAACACTTCACAAAAAAAATATTTGTGTCCATGAATGCTGAACCCAGTCAGGCAAAAGTTTCTCCTTCAGTGAGGTGGCAGAAAGAAATTCTACAGAATAGAATCACAGAATATTCTGAGTTGGAAGGCATTCATAAGGATCATTGAATTCAGCTCTTGGCTCTGCACAGGACAGCCCCAGGAGTCACACCATGTGCCTGAGATTAATGTCCAAATGCTTTCTGAACTCTGTCAGGCTTGGAACTGTGACCACTTCCCTGGGAATGAGCCTTATGGTGCTTCATATGAAGTCATTAGGCCACCTGTAAAAATCCAAGAGATTTTCTTGCTCTTTGCAGATATTTGTCTGTGTTACTGATTTCAACACTTCCTCTGTGTATCTTTGTGCTCAGTATGATGAAGTCTACAGCTTTTGTAACAAGTATTCACCAACCCAGTGCATACATGGAGCAGCAAGCAACAGTCCCTAAAACAGCAGCTTCTTCAGAAAGTGCTGCACACAGGCCCTGGCCTCTGGATTACTGTCAGTCAGTGCTTGGGACACAACCCATGTTTAGAAGCTGGTAACATACCTTTACTTTTATGAGTACAATATCATGACATTTTGAGTTGACTGGGGAACCTAATGTTCATTGAAAGTTCAACTTTTCTCCTTGTGGGATTTCTTGACTATCTGACCCAAAGCCATTAATCTCCCATAAATATTTATTCATTCATTTGAACTGTCTCATGAGGAACTGAGAAGAGTACACAGCGTCACCCAGACCTTGCTCTTTGGAGCAAATGGGCCTGTCGTACTCCAAGGCAGGATGAATTAGGATGCTCCAGTTGCTGATTTTTAGCTTTGGATTAGTAAAAAAGGCTATGTGGGAAGAAATTTGGCTGAGGCTGAATAGCAGAGCAGCAATTGTCTGGACTACAGGTGGCTTCAGGAAGACTATGCTCGATTTGGTATGAGAACTTTTATTGCAGCCTCCTGAATCTTAAGAGACTCTCAAATTGCTCCACCTCCTGTGTTAGCTGGTGTTTCTTGTTCTCTCCTGCTAAATCTGTCCAGTTTCATAGGAATAGCACTTTTTAGGGCAGGATCATTAGAACCAGGACTAGGCACTGGTCCATGAAGAGGCAGAGTTAAGTTTTAGGCTTTATTTTGTGCTGGGATATTTGATGCTACACCTTCAGCCAATAGCTTCCTTACTAGGCTCTGGAATATCCTCTGCTTGTTCCGCTGCAGAGGGATCTGAGAAAAACACAAAGAAACTGATTTTAACTTCAAGGCTAAGGTATTAAGCTGGAATAGGGCTTACTTTAGAGCACCCACCTTCAGATTGCTATTCTTCAGTAAATTCTCAATTATCTTTCCTAGGTATTGGCATGGAATGTCCAGCAAGGAACTGTTTTATGGCTGACCTCTAGCAAAGGTTAGCAATGTAGTCAGTACTTGGTGTAGTCTGCAGCAGCAACTGGATTCCATGATTTATAGAGCTCAACCTCTTTTGCCATGTGCACCTCCAAAGGATTTTGGCTTGTGACACACACTGCTGAATGATCTGTCCTTACTGCTGTTTTTATGACAGTATGGAAGGGGTCCACAGACCTAGTTGGATTCTGCCAGGCAGTATTGTGAATGACTGTGACAATTTAAGGAGAAATTCCACAAATCAATGCAACTTACAGACTGCTCTGCAGAGAGGAGTGATGAGAGGGGCTAGCAGTGTATTCTCTCCTGTGTGTTTTTGAGTCTTGATCTGCTTTTCTGTGTCATGATTTAACCCCAGTCAGCAACTAAACCTCATGCAGCTGCTCACTTACTCTCCTTTAGTTGGATAGGGGAGAGAATTGGAAGGATGAAAATGATAAAACTCATGGATTGAGATAAAGACAGTTCAATAGGAAAGCAAAAACACAAGCAAAGCAAAACAAGGAATTCACCATTTCCCATGGGCAGACAAGTGGAGCAGAGTGGTGCAGTGGGAACTTGTTGGGCCCCTAACCCAGAGGTTAATGGAGTGAAACCATCCTCTGGTAAGGCACTTTTTATGCCTCAGATTAGCTCTGCTGGTTAGAACGTGGTGCTAGTAACACCAAGGTTGTGGATTTGATCCCTGTATAGGCCATTCACTTAAGAGCTGAACTTGATGATCCTTCTGGGTCTCTTTCAACTCAGAGTATTTTGCGATAGATGTTCATCCATCCCCAGGAAAGCAGCACATAACGGTGACTTGGGAAGACAAACATCATCACTGCAAATATCGTCTTTTTCCTTCTTCCCCCAGCTTTATATTCCAAGAGTGATGTTGTATGGTATGGAATATCCCTGGGGTCAGTCGGAGTCACCTGTCCCGTCTGTGTCCCTTTCTGACTCCCTGTGCACCCCCAGCTTCCTTGCTGGTGGGGTAGGGTGAGGGGCAGAAAAGGACCTGATTCTGTGTTAGTGCTAACTAAAACAGCAACACCATGTTCAGTGCAAATTTAAAACACAGCCCCATACTAATTACTGTGAGGAAAATTAGTTCTACCCCAGCCAAAACCAGCACAGTGAGTGTTGATCTCTCTCCTCTGGTCTCTTAGCCCTAGGACTTGAATACACAAGGGGTTAGTACAGTAGCTGTACTGTGGTTCAGAGAAGGAAAAGAGAAAAGACTGAACCTGTCTTTGAAGTTAGAATCTGCAGAGCAGCTGCAAGAGCATGCAGAGGGTGTAGTAATAGATCATGGGCCATGTCATCTCCCTTTCCCTCATGTTTCTATTGTGCTCTTTATGTATACATGTGGTACAAGTTTGCCTATACAGAGAACCTGTTAAATTATTTATTTGTAGTAATTTATCTAAAGCTGTGATATACTCTGCACCACAAGTGTTAAAAGCTGTTACTGAGAAGATAACACAATATAAATAAGACTCCAGTGATTTTCAAGCATTCAGGCTTAGTGGTGTCTCAGTCTCACATTTGGAGTAAAAAATCTTACTGGCTGTATTTTAGAAGTCCTTATAACAAGAAATAGGATAAAAAGAAAGAAAAGCAGTGAATAAGAAAAGTCAGCTATTTGGAAGACAATTTGTAGATAGCAGGGTGAGTCACAAAGATGCATGTCTGTCCTACAAAAAAGGTTTTCTCCTTCAGGCAGGAAAGTCATATCATTCCCTTTTTTCCCTCTCTCACCTCTTCTTCCTTTGATATTATACTGCCAGACTACACCCACTATGACAATTTTTCTGTTTTCCCACCTCTTTTATTGAATTTCTTACAAAACCATTGATAATGAGGATAGCTATCCTTATCCTGGATGAAGCCTTGCCCCTTCTCACTGTACACAACTGTTCAGAGGAAGTATATGGTTGGACTTAAAATCTGAAACACTTTGTGAACCATTTCCTGTTGCCATTCAGGTGTTTGTTTGTTTGTTTGTTTCAGAGCAGGCAAAATACGGAGCACAAATAAGGTGAAATAAATTACTTTTGATGTCCTGAGCTAATAAGTCCTCTAGCATTGTGGAAAGATATAAAATGCTATGTGTAGATTGTGAAGCATGAATTTAGTATGTCCTTTTAGTTATTTTCGTGAGGGAAACCTGCAGTATTTAAAACACTGTGACATTTCCCTCGCCCTAAATGAAGCTGTCAGAATATATTAGCACTGTTCCAGTTGTTTCCACAAGTTCTCAGCCCTGCAATGCCTGTACAATCCACTATGTAACATATGTATTGTGCCTGTCATCAATTATAACTGGATCATGTGAGCGTGTTTTCACAGATACTGTAGGATCAACATGACCTGCAGCTGATGAGTGAACAAATCAAGCCATGATGTTAGGAGGGCAGCTTCTGGCATCAGGGACCTATATGCCTCATAGATCTTATATTTTCTAGTCCCATAAGGTTTGCACTGGTGAAGGCCACAGGGGCATTTCCTACATCTGATTTGCAGCAGCTTAACTAAGAAGGGATTTGCAGAGCAGGCAATGAAGCAAGTGTTTGGTAACCAACTGGGAATGCAATTTCTTTGAACAAATGTGCCTACACTTTAGGCAGTTTCTGTTACATATATTGGCATTTCTAATCTACTAACAGAGAACATTTTAATTGTACTTGTGTTATCAAACCTGCATAAAACAGAAAATCTGCTGAGTTCTTCAAGATGCTCCTTTGTTTTAAGCACTGAGACATTTATTGCAGTCTTCCCAGCTTTATTAATAATGTCATTAATATTCTTTTTGCACAGAGCAGCAGTGGAAAAGTGCCTGGTACTCGTGGGTGTTTCATTATTTAAAATGTAAATAAGAAAGGCTGCAAGAAGTTAACCATCTCAGCAGGAAAAAAGGAACAAACCTTTAGTCTGACAGATATGGGCTTATCACCCTTATCCTCATTAGAGCATATGAAATACTTTATAGTCCTCTATCTATAACATCAACAAGAATAATTTTCTTTGTTCATACACAGAATTATCCACTTGCTCATTTCTTTAGGAAAGGAATGTAGAGGAAAAGTTTACAAATAGCCTGTAAATTGTTTTTATTTTCACAGAGTTATCAAAAACCCCTTTCCTTGATTCATCCCCTACTTGCTCCTGGATTGTACTGACTGGGTAGGATAAAGAAAAGGTAAAAGGTAAGCATATTTCACCTGTCATCACTGAGGCCTTGGGGAGCTCTGCATGAGGAGCTGTCTGTGGCATATGTAAAGGAGGGACATGAGCTCTCTTTTGGGCCTGTACACCTCAGAGGTTTTGTGCTGTCAGTGGATAGGTCCATGTCAAACTGAGCTGAGAAGGATTTGAACTGGCTGGGATTTGGCAGCTTTCATACCCCGGTTGCAAACCTGCACTCAGTGTGAATATCAAGTTGGTAATTGGTATCCATATTACAGAAGATGTTTCTCTACAGATTTTTCAACTGACCAGCACTGTTGTCCCACTAGTCCATGTTTTTTCCAGATACTCAGAAAACACAGTGAAAAGTGATCTGTCCAAGAGCAGGTCCAAGGGACATAGGTCACCCTTCCCTACTGAAAAGTTTTGGACATTAGATATCAGTACACCACAACAGCAAACACAGCTGCTTTGCTGTGGTTCTGTGTGCTTGTCACTGGTACCTGCCCCAGGGCAGGCAAGGACTAGGTAGAAGGCAGCTGTGCACCTTCCAAATTCATTGGTTGATGGTTTTGTACAGCAATAATGAATTTGGTGCAGTTAAGTATGTTTGAAAATCACATCATGCCACATCCTGATCTTTCATACAATAATATAATATTTTAGCTTGGAAAAGACTTGTAAGATCATTGAATCCAACCATTAACCCTGCACTGGTAAGTCCACCACTAAACCATGTCCCTCAGTGCCACATCTACCTGTCTTTTAAATATCTTCAGAAACGGTCAATCTGTCATTTCCCTGGGTACTGTGTTGCAGAACTTGACAGCCCTTTCAGAGAAGAAATATTTCCTAATCTTCTATCTAAATCTCCCCTAGTGCAACTTGAGGCAATTTCCTTTTGTCCTATCACTTGTCACTTGTGAGAAAACACCACTCCCCACCTGGCCAAAACCTCCTTTCAGGAGTTGCGGAGAGTTGCAAGATCTCCCCTGAGTCTCCTTTTCTCCAGGTTAAACAACCTGAACTCCTTCAGCCACTCCTAATAAGACTTGTGCTCCAGACCCTTCACCAACTCTGTTGCCTTTCTTTGGACATACTCCAGCATCCCAATGTCTTTCTTGTAGTAAAGGAACCAAAGCTGAACAGGATTTGAGGTACTGCCTCACCAGCGCTGAGTAGTAGGGTCACTGCCTTAGTCCTGCTTGCCACACATTTTTGATACAAGCCAGGATGCCATTGGCCTTCTTGACCACCTGGACACACTGATGGCTCATGTTCAGCTGGCTGCTGACCAGCACCCCCGGGTCCTTTTCCACCATGCAGCTTTCAATCCACTCTGCCCTAAGCCTGTGGCATTCCACAGAGATGTTGTGACCCAAGTGCGGGACCTGGCACTTGGCCTTTTTGAACCTCACACAATTGGCCTCGGCCCATGAATCCAGCCTGTACAGATCCCTCTGCAGAGGCTTCCTACCCTCCAGCAGATCAACATTCTGACAGAACTTGGTGTCATCTACGAACTGACTGATGGTGCACTCAGTTCCCTCATTCAGATCATTGATGGTTCTTTGGACATTGATCATGACTGAACAGTGAAAATTAAAAAAGGCAAATTATATGCAATTACTGTAGATTTCAATGATGAGCTATACTTCTTCATCCCTTAACAGAGGCTAGGACAGAAAGCCTTTGGAAGCCACGTAGTCAGTCAGGGCTCCAGAACCTGCAGTGTGAACAATGTCGAGCAGTGTTTAATTTTTACTGAGACTGCCTACTCCTCAGATATTTAACATCCATAGGAGACGCATCTTGAGTTGTATAAAAACATCAGTGCAGCATAGAAGCCAGGGTAAGTTTTGAGTCAAAAGTGTGATACCAGAAGAGCAATTGTTTATATCCACTCTTAAATTTAATTTTAAATAATCCCAGTCTTAAGTAATATATTTGCATGTAAAGATGATGGATTTTTGCTGTCTGATGTATGGGGCTAATCATAATGAAATTATTACTGTGGCAGATTTCAACACATGAAAAAAGTTTGAATTGAAAGCTTATTTTACAATAGGTAAGTACAGCAAGAATTCTTCTTGTCCAATTTTATATTTGCTACTCAAAGTTTTAGCATCTTAGTTCTGTTAAATAATGTGCAAAAAAAAGTTGCCCTCTATTCACACCACCTGCATTCATTTACTGGTTTTCTCTATATGTTATGGAATGCCCTAAACTGACCTCATGACAGACTTACAGAAGTCCTTCTCATCCTTTCATAATTCTTTTTTCCCTCTTTTTATAACTACCTTCAAAGACACTTTCCAATTGTCATATAAACTTCTGACTAAAAGGAAAATTTTTGCTCAGACTTTTCAGAGTTTCTGGAGCTTAAGCTAGTGTTGGAGTTTTGAAGGAATGACTACTATACTAGTACCAGCTTGGAATGTTTTCCTTCTTAGCCTTTTTTGCTCCCTGAACTGGGAGTGGTCATAATACTCTTTTTAGCATTTTTTGGTGCTGAGGATTCAGAATCACTGGGGGTGGGTGGAAGTGGGAGAGAAACAAAGTAAACAAAAGCTGTTAAATTGAAATCATGATTGAAGAATGTACTTTATATGGCAATAAAATAGTAGGAGTACCAGTTCTGAAGGTTAGAAAATCCAAAGATAAAGTCACCTTTTCAGAAACTTCCCCAAAATATTTGATACCCTCACACAATGAAATAGGTATTGCTGACACATCACTTGCCATCTTAAATCGGCCGTATTGCCTGTAAGGTACGCCATCACTCATCCAATTTATTGTCCAACACATGTAGTTAACTATTAATGAAAGGACAAAACTGTATGGCTTATTAAACAAATGATATATGAAGCCATCTACTTAAGTGCATGACAGCTGAAAGGTAGATTAATATAGTATATGTCAATATATGGTAATCACTTAAATTATGCCACCACAGCAAAAAGATCTAAGTGATTCAACTTTAGTACCTAAGGTTAAGGGCCTAAATCTGTACTTCAGCAAGTGCTTTTCAGGGCAGTCAGGTTTTAAGCATGCAGCTCACACTCTCCACTGAGCTCAGCAAAGGCTGTGATTGCTAAGCCCTCCTGAAAATCAGGTCATCTGAATTTTGTGCTACTCTGTCTGACTGTTGGCTTCAGTTTGAAAACTTTGGCCAGAGGTATCTGAGAGAGTGAGGGTTAAACAATCCCTCCGTCAGCTTGACTAAGATGTATTGTGTAATGCACTTCTTCCAAAGAAAGATGTTTAATGCTATTGATTGCAAGGTTGCCTACTTAAAATAGCATAATGTGACAAATGATGGATACCACATAGAGCAAAATTGTAGGGTAATTCAAGATATGAGCATGTATGGTATGTGTATTGGAGTAGCAGCTTCATTTTTCATGAGGGTGAGTTAGAAGGTCATCTATTTCACTTAAAGGCATTGAATACTTTGTTCGTTTGACAGACAATATGGGCTTGATCCTGTTATTCAAGGCAGTCATTAAACTCCCATTGACCTAAAGTGGGTAGGAGTGGGCCAAGCTTTACAATATGCTAAGAAGACACAATGAGGTGAGATAACTTGATGGATATTATTACAGAATGAAAAGGTATTATGGTGGCTGTTATATATAAACAATAAAAATCCTAAAAATTATCGGATAACTTCAAATGTTTTGTATCCCAGTACTATTCTGTTAAACATTTTCTTGCTAAACTTAGAACTTTCTGAATCTTTCAAGAAATTTATGCAACTTCTCACTCTTGTTTTGTTGTATCACAGAGCAAATGAACTGCTTGCAGTTTATAATGCTGCATGTATTCTTACGTATGATAGGTAAAAGTGAGTGGTTTCAATGGCATTTAGACTGATTCTTTAAACTGTACAGGTAGGAAGAAAGAAAAGGAAGCTGTTTCTAGAAACAAATATGTTTATTAATGGAGAAGTAAGTGAAAGAGGCAAATTTAGGAAAAAAGAATATTTCTATCATTGCAATGCATTTCATGCCCCAGCACAAAACCAGAACCAAGACTTTTCACTATTTCTTTTTGCTATCTGTTGTGTGTCATCAGTGTCTTTCCTTCTTTTTTGTAACTTCCTATGAAACTGGGTATTTGCTGCACATTCTTAGGAGAACACAAAAAGAAGACTGGGACCTATCTGATGTACAAATGTGCTTCTGTCTTCTTGCTGATGCACATTTCAGTTTGATACATCCACTCAGATAGTTCCTGTCTGCCAAGACACACTTGAGGAAGATCCAAGTGCAGGGCTAGACCAAGCTCTGGGGAGAGCCAGCCAGTTGACTTGTTGAGGTATGGAAGTGCCTCAGTTGTAGGAATGTTTTCCATGGCTATCT
Source organism: Xenops minutus (assembly GCA_035221455.1). Lineage (NCBI taxonomy): Eukaryota > Metazoa > Chordata > Aves > Passeriformes > Furnariidae > Xenops > Xenops minutus. The sequence continues at coordinate 15,129,556 of JAWWEE010000040.1, forward strand.
TTTGAGCACAAGGATATGAGGTGGGTAGACAACACAGAATGGCTTCACAGAATAAACCTGCAGGGCCATTTAGGTAGCTCAGCAATACCTCTGACTGCACAGCAAGAATAACCCAAGATTTTATGCACAATATGGAGAGTCATCCCAATCTTTCACACTGAGATCATTTTAGTTAAGTGCTTTAACACTTCCACCTCAATATCGTGTTTTCAGCAATCAAAAGCATGTTAATTTTTAGAAATTGCACTCAGATATAACTCAGATTTATTTATTCCATGCTTTTTCTAATAAAAAACAATAGCTTTTTCATCTGAGGTAAAGCAATGAAATATAGGTCAGGGTTAAATGCAATTTTATGTCCCTTAAAATACCCTGGAATTTAAACTCAGAATAAGTTTTACAAAGAATTTACTATTGTTTAATCTCACGTATAGTGTTAATTCAAAGTGAGGTGAAATGAGTGAATTGTCTCATTTTTACAAGACAGTAGATGAAATGTAGAAGATCAGAGAATGCTTGCTTTGGTTTTGTGCTCATTTAAGCTCAGAAAGATACAGAAGACTGCAAACACATCTGTCATAAATCACAGATATAACAAATGTCGGGTGAAGTAAACTCTTTCAGTTTTATAAATTTGGATATATTGTTTTACATAATTAATTTGAAAAGTTATTTATAATGTAGCCTGATTTATAAAATGATTTTAAATGAAAGGAGATTTTGAAAACAAAAAGCAGTAAAATCTGAAAAATACAGTTTCATGTGGATAAGTAAGTTCAAACAATGCAAATATAGTGCTCTAAGGATTTCCTTTGCCCCATCTTTCTTTGCAAGAATTTTAAACTTTTTACCTCTCCCAGAAAAGAGTCCAGGGAATTTAGCAAAGGGTATCAGATTTTCTATAATTGTTTAATGAAGGTTTTGCTTGACTGTAGTTTCCTGTTAAGCAAGGATAAATTAATTAATTAATTAAATCTCATGTTGCTAAGAAGTTGCTTTGACATTTCCAAACATAGAAAAAAGATGAGAAGGTCAGAGTTGTTGCCTGAAACACTACAAACAGATGAGAGGATTGTTTGTCCCCTTGTTCATCCAGCAGAAAGAACTCAGTTTGTATTTAGAAAGCTTATTTAGCATATATATCTGTCTGTAATTCTCAATACTGCTTTCTCTCGCTCAGGTTTCTTGTTATGGACACGTAGTGGTTTTGGTTTGGGTTTTTCCTGGTAACGGGGTCATAGCTAAGGAAGTATTCCATCTCATTTCTTTACGTAA
>JAWWEE010000040.1:15130930-15151427 GCA_035221455.1 Xenops minutus
CCCCCTCCGTGGCCAGGAGGGGCCTTAGGGGTCTCTGTCCTGGGCCCTTTGGCTCTTGGCATTTGGCCAATTTTTTTCAACCCTTCACAGGACATTTTATTGTAAGTCTAAGATTGTCTCTTTATAACTTAGAACACTGCAGCAGGTACTTAACTGCAGTTAATTCTGATCTGTTCAGGCTTGTATTGTTAAAATAAGTAGAGACATTAATTGGTTTTTAATTATACACTCCAATAAAGGTACAACAGTTGACTAAGTTTTGTCTACTAGAGAACAATTTTAGCCAGTATTATCTCCTTTTGTTCTTTTGGAGTTCAAGTCTATCGTGTGAATTGCCTGTCACCCAGGAATTCTGGAGTTGCTTGTTATAATAATGCTTTTACTCTAATTCCAGAACTGTTTCAAAATGCGTGTCTAGACTGCTTCATTACATTGAACATAGAAAGTAGTTGAGAAGCTTTCTTTCTGTCCCAGATACCTTCAGTAGGTTTTGACTTTGAGATCAGAATCTCTCTGGAAGCTTGAACAGGAATACTAGAAAGGAATCTACAATTTTTCAGCTGTTTCCAGTACAATATAATTTCTTCTGTTTGAAAAGATCTAGATACCTTAGAGAATTTAGGAACATCTGTCTCTGATACTGCAATTTTTTTATTCAACTTGGAGTCTACTTTTAGTCTTTCTGTCATCCTTATTTTTCCATCTTTACCGTTTTCTTTTCTTGTGAACAAGACAGACAGCTAGCTACTTTTCTACCAGTCCTTATGGTCTCTGAGCCACTGCCTGTAAACTGACACATGGAAAAAAATTGCTCAAAGAGCTTATGACACTTTAGAAACTGTGATGGATGACTTTCAAGACTGGTACTGCCTTTTTCCTTCTGTTTCTTTTCTTGTTTGAACTGTGACTTACTCCTCTCCACTAATTCTTTTTTAATTGTGAAGAAAAAGATGAGAATGTTAAAGAAGTCACAAAACAGAGTTTATTAATTAATTATTTTTCTCAGATATATTGATTAGCAATGGGTTTAGAGCAGACCAGATGTGGGTTTCTCACAGTCTCAGACCAAAAATATAGTCTGAGTTTTGATCACTGATTTACAGTCTTCAAAAGTACCTACATACAAGGTTATAGCATATTAGATGCCCAGCTGGAAAATATGGCCTTTAGGAGCAGAATTAATAGAAATGGGAAAGTAGATCAGCTGAAATGGTCCATGGTTTGTAAAATTGGCAGTTGTTTCAGAACTTGTATAACACGTGTGTAGACCTGTACACCCTCTGGGCCGTATGACAGGAAGAGGAGATTGGGAAGGACTGGGTAAATCTGGAGCCTATATTATATCCAATGGCCAGACAAGGAGGTTGTTCAGCTTGCAAGCTCATTGTTGCACAGAATCAAATGTTTAAATTACAGAGTCTTTTCTGAAATTTATTCCTTTTTCACTGGCACTGCATGTAAGTTGACATTTAAAATGCATTAACACAGTGCTACTTGATGTACTGTATTATACACCCTATCAGTTTTGAAATGGAGTTTAGCCTGCCAGTAAAATCCTCACTCTACTCAAATAAACTTAGTCAGCCTCGGATCAAAATGGCTTAAGGAACATACATAATTTTAATGCCTTTGCCATGCCTTTTTTTTGTGTGTGTGTGTGTGTGTGTCTGTCATACTTGTATTCTATAGGATCTTTCTCCATATGTGAACATATGGGCATTCCTCTTTATGTCCACAGCACTATTTATACAAAACCAAATTACTTTAATTCCTATGGTTACTCAATTTCTTATATGATCATCCTTTATGTCTTTTACCCTTCCTCTGTGCTTGATGACTCATTTTTTAGCATTTTTCAGCACACGGTGTTGAGTGATTCTTATCCCATACAATTAGATATTTCAGTACATAAAACATGTCATGGATTTCCACTTTGCACCACAGTAAGCATTAGAAAAATGTTTTTCTTAACTGTTATGTACAACTAGACTTCCTCAGGCTTGGGTAACTTCTGATGTGGTCTTTAGGGAGAACTGGTTATCAACCCAGTGATTACAACTGCAAATTCAAGTATCATCAGGTACAAAGAACTTCTCAGGAACAGCCATATCTTGTTATAATGACTGACATGGACTTTTATAGAGCATCCTGCTTCTTGCAGGATGAAATAAAAATACTTCATGACTTGGGAAAGAAGGACATCAAAGCCCACATCTGAGGCATCAGCATTATATTCCACTCTTAAGTTCAGGGAGATCCTCTTTCTCGCTGTACTTAGTTGCCTCTTCTTGCTTCAGAGAACATGTTTTGTTTTCAGTAATTGAGAGTTTGTCTGGCTAGTGATTTGAATAATTGAGATGACTCTGCATATATTAATATTTACCAGATGCTCATAGCAACCTTTCTTCCATGACTGATGCTGTATTTTCCCCATTACTTATGAGGCAGACATCACTAGTCTTTCATTCAGCAACATGACAGCTTCAAATCCTTCTGAGGCTCCATTGAATGAAAGGTTGTTATTCTTGTCAGTCTGTAGGGGGTTTCTATTCTTTTCTCAAATGTGCAAGAGGTACATGCCCCTGTCATATTTCTTACCTCTGCAATGAACTTTTTCTTCCTATAGTCTAGGGGTTAATTTTCTTAAGTGAACTGTGGCAAGTGTGCAATATAAGGATTCATGCTTTGAGATTTTAGATTATTAAATCAATTCTTTAGTTTCTCCTGTAAAATTACTTTTCTAGCACTGAAAACCATTCATTTTCTCCATAAAATTCATAACAACAAATAACTCTTGTAGTGTTTTCATGTTTGTTTTACAGTCCAGCTTTGTTGATGCTACTTCATGGGGAAGTAGCTTCAGAGGCTGCTTCATTAGTATCAAGGAACTTTCAGTGTTGCACTTGGTAATCTATTGTGCTATCTGCCTGCTGACACATTTGCCTGCTAAGAAAACAATTTCTGAGGGACTACAGATAAATCAAATGTATCTACTTAAAGTATGCTGAAATCTAACAAGTCTGTCTTACTCTTTCCTGCTGGATAATCTTCTGTTCTTATTTTCTCACAAGGAGACATGTTTTCAATACAGAAGAAATCCTCCCTGAGGCTAGAAGGGTAGCTGTTTATTTATATAAATGAATTAATGTAAAAAGTGCTTCTATACAAAAGCTTTTAATTTGGTTATCTTTTAAATGGAGCTTAAAGCACACATGCACATAAATATATTTCTTGAAGGTCATAAGCAAGGGAACAGCAATTTCTATCTTACTGGCTTGTTTACAAGTGCTTTTGTAGGCTAAAGTGAGTATTCACTCACTAGATGAGTTTACCCTCTTGAGCCCTACTTTTATAATACAAAGCACGACACAGCCACACTCCTCCTGAACCAATCATCCTTCCCATCCACGTTTCTTTCCATGGCATAACACTTCACAAGGTTAACCCTGCGCTAGTCTTTTGATGAAGGAAACTTGTAAGATTTCCATAATCTTTCAAACTGCAGAGATGAGACATAGGAACTTGCTCCCATTTCTGTAACTATTCTCCTGCCTGAACAAAATGTTTTCTCACCTGTAGTAGAGACACTAGGCTGAGTTGGTAAAAATATATTTAGCTTAGTGACACTGATAAGACTTATGAGTTTAACTTTACCGAACTATTGCAATAGCCCTTTGCAAGAAGAAAGTGTTACTAGCTTTATGGGCAAGCCTCAGATGTGTTTCATTAAAATATGTTGAAGTTTCTTCCTACTTTTTCAAGAAAGTTTAATTGCACATTCTATCCCATTTCATTCAAGCTTGATATAAGCATGAAGTATTAGTGAAAATCAATTTTATTTATAAGTTTATTTGCACTTTGCAGAAGACATTAATGAAAATGACCATGTGAATTACCATAAAATGTGAATCCCCCTACAATGTGAATCCCTTGACAATAGTAAAGTATCTATTTGATTTAGCAGGATCACCATCAATAACAAGTTTTTTGTTTCCTGTTTTACACTTTCTAATACCTTTGGTTGCTAAAACACTTATCATCTATTCTGTGTTTTGTGAAGAGCTTGGAGACCTCATTGCAGTCTACAACTTCCTCATGAGAGGAAGATGAGGGGCAGACACTGATCTCTTCTCTGTGGTAAGCATGAATGGCCTGAAGTTGTGTCAGAGGAGGTTTAGATTTCAGAAATTTGGATATTAGAAATTTGGATATTAGAAATTTGGATATTAGAAAAATGTTCTTCACCCAGAGGGTGGTTGGGCACTGGAAGAGGCTCCCCAGGGAAGTGGTCACAGCACCAAGCCTGACAGAGTTCAAGAAGCATTTGGACATTAATCTCAGGCACATGGTGTGACCCTTGGGAATGGTCCTGCGCAGGGCTAAGAAATTGACTTGATGATCCTTGTGGGTTCCTTCCAAGCTGGCATATTCTGTGATTCTTTGAAGAAACACTTGCATTCAGTCCTAGATATTTCTTTTGACTTCACAATCTTAAACTTCCATGATTCACATGTGTAAAGTTAAAATCCTCTTCTTGTTCATCTGGTGAATTGTTTGTCCTGTCTCTTCAGCCCCTCTTTCACTTTTTATCTCTATGTTTGAATTCATGTCCCTGATTTCAGAGCCACAGCAGCATTTTATTGATAGCTCTGTGGAAGTGCCTGGTGTGTCTTTGGCAGGAGAAATCATTTAAGAAATAAATGCCTGCAGCTCATAGATTTTTATGAATGTTAGATTTTCTTGGGATTATATTCAAACAATAAATGCAGTCACTTTGTATATGTACTCTACCTCCTGACATGAAGATTTAATAAGGCAAAAAAATTAGTTTTACTTGTGAACATTATTACATCTTTGCATGGTTGAGAGATCAGAGAAGTTCTGTTAAGATTCACATAATTATGATGAAGATTTTTAAAAGCTTGCTATTTTTTCAAAGACTTCATCAGATTGTTTGATACCAATTTTGGCTTACTTTTCGCATTTAGGCTGAATAAACATTATCAGTGACAGATAATACTACAAATTCTTACTTGCAACTTTAGAAAAGATTAACTTAAATTTGAATCTAATGTGCACTACACAAGAGTCATGCAGTTTTAGCCTTGTATGAGTTTGTTTAGTTTCTACTTTAGGATATTCCATTTTCACAAAAATCCAGTGTTGTTTATGATGACTATTAAAAGATTGCAGTTTGTATCACAAATGAAAAAATCATTCTCAAAAAAATGAGTGCAACTGAATAAGCAAGAGGCTTGGTTCTCCTTTAAGAGTTATCACTAGTCTGATAATTTTTGATGATAGAACTCAAGGACAAAACCAAGCACTGTCTTCAAAAATGTAGATATTACATTTATGCATATATATATATTGCTAGAACTAGGACTAGAAGTATGGGAAGGGAAGGAGTCATAGCACCCAATTTTAGACACTAGTTATCTATCAAGTGAAAAGTGGTCAATCTAGAATTCCTCTGCAGAGCAATTAATTTTACTTATCCTTGAAACTTATTGTGAGAAGACTTTTAAGAAGTGCTAACTTCTTTTGAATAAGTACAAAAGAAGCCAGGTTTGACAGAACACCATTTAATTAGGGCAGATGGATCTCACTATCTAAGCACTAGATGATACCAATTGCTTCCAGTCTTCAAAAGTAGTCTTTACTTAAACAGAAATATATGACCTAAAAAAGAAAAATACTCTGAATAATGAAAAAAAATCAGTACTTCTGTGATGCCTAAAGATTTGGTGTGTATTTTGTAGATTCTTAGAGTTTTAGAAGCATAGGTTTTCTTGCTCACATATTAAGTGGTGTTAGAAATTACTAAAGTGATTTTCTCACGTGTTTTCAGGCTTTCTGAAGGTCCTGATGTTTTTCAGAGACACCTGCAAGATAACTTGAAGTCAAAACTATAGAAAAGCCCAGAAACCCTTGGAGGTGGTCCAGGGGGCATAGCCTAGGACCCTGATGGGTGGACCACCAAGAGAATTGAAAATTATGATTGGTTATAGATATCTAATATGTTAATTGTTGGGAAGAGTATAAAACCTGTAATTTTACTGAGGGAGAGGTCCTACAGGGATTTTTGGACGCAGAGATCCTTGTTGAAACAATGCACATTTCGTAGTCCCAGCGGAGGCCCAAAGCCTTCAAACTCTCAATAAAGGTATTGTCTATCTTTCTCTACTAATGTTTTCTATGAGTGCCTATCTTTCCAGGATTTTAGGCATGAAACAAAATAAATGTTGGAATATAGCTCTCTCCCTAGCCCCTGTGTTCTTAAAATATGATTGTTTCCTCCTGTATTGACAAACCAGCAATTTAAGTGCCTCCAAACACATTTGTGTCTCCCTGAGAGAGACTCTGTCCAGCAGTGCTGGGGTGAGGACATGCTCCCTACAGAGCTGGGCTCTCAGCTCTTCACAGGAGTCTCCCACTCCCTGCATGTGCTGTAGGCACCCTGCTACATCCGTGCACGCCTCGTCCGCCTCTGCAGACAGGTCTCCAGACTGAGCATACATAGATGCTTGTTGGGAAAGCGCAATCCCCTCTCCCATTATTTTTTCTGAAGTGGTTTAACCTGACCCAGAGTGAAATAGCCAGAATAACCAGCCAGCCTTCCCCTTCATTGCCCAGTTGCAGTCTTTTAGCTCAGCTTACTATCTGCAGTCTCAAACTCTAAATCCTTTAAAATCTTACCAGAAAATGACCTCCTACAAGTTCACCTACAAGTTTCACAGGGAATTTCCCATCTCCATTTTTCCATTTCCATCTTACCACTCTCCCATGGCACAGTTCTGATCATTATGGCTAAATCAGATAACCATGAACAAGGTTTTGTAGTCATGTAGGAAGTGAAAGAGAGCTTTACAGACTGGAAATACTGCTATTTGTTACCTTTATATTGTCAGGATATGTGTGGGAAAGAAACAGGTTATACTTCAGAGCTGAAGGGATTTTCAGAATCAAAACACTTGACGTGAACAGTATTTAAAGATTAGATATGTCCTACTCTCAGTACTTACGGGGTTTTTTTGCACATGCCTAGAACTGCTCTGGCATAAGTACTGAGGCCTCTTGCCTCCATTTCTAGGGGTCAGACTACATTATTTCAGGAGGAGATGAATTGTGTTCTAAAGTACCTAACAGATCTCTCTTCAGTAGCAAGCACATTGGTCAGAAAAAAAAAGAAAGTGCTTTTCTCTCTCAGTTCTCAGGTTGGTGCCCTGCTAATTTAAGCGGTTATATTAGAGGTGAACCATAGCACTGCCTTCCTTTTTTTCTACCCTGTTTAAAAAGTACAACAGTGAGCTGTCTCAGCTTTTTCACAGAACAGCTGCAGGTGCTAGTCATAAAAATCACCTTCCTTGGTGGATCGATTTTCTCTTCCTATTCTATCTCACTGTACAACCCTCCTAAGCACTTGACAGTCTTTTGAGTGTTCATTTGTGGGTTGAGATTCCTAAAATTCTTGTCAAGCTCAATATCTTTCACCAGATCTAATGCTGAGTATTTGTCTGCATTACATCTTGCATTACCTGTATCAAGTTTCTCCCCATTTTGGCTCTTTCTTTGGGTATTGGAGACGGAACAATGATTCAGCTCCTCTCTTGACTGTATACTCAATATATTAGTTTTGCTTTAGATGAATGCACAAAATTTTAACAACTTCTTTGGGGAGACTTTTTAAAAGCCAGATGTATTTCATGGTTAGGAAGACAGAACAGGTAAAGTTTTCCATGTTGAACAGGAACTAATTGTATACTACTTGTGAATTTTACTGCTAATTTCAATTCATATGAGTATGAATGTCCCCTGACAGTTTTACTTGAGCTTGTTTATTCTTTGAAACTGCAGGGATTATGTGGAAGTAAATTCAATTCTCAAAATTTTACATTCATATAGTTACCAAAGACATTGGCTTCTGTTTCCAAATAACAAGAAAACAGATCTGCTGTTTATCACACAAAACATAGTCCTGTTTATTAGATGAATGATCCTTACATCAAATCCTGTTTCATTTTTGTGCAAATAGAGGAACCTAACCCTAGCAAGGGAAATAATAATAATTAAGGAACATCCTATGGAGAGGCTTTTGTTGTCCCATAATATTCTGTTTTCATTGTAAAAGTCTGCCTTTCTCTCTTTGATTTTATATCTAAAAAGGATATGCAAATGTTTCAACATAAAGCAATAGACTATCAGTACAGACTGACATCAAAATTAATCTAGAAAGAGTTAAATTCATGACTACAGTGAAAATAGCAATTATGTAGAAAACAGCATTGCAAACAGAATTATAAACTCACAGAAATCCACACTGCAAACACAAAAAATCAGTGTAACTATACCAGATAAAAGTTTTTTTTTTTTTTTTTAAGTTTTCCAGGTGGCTTGGTGTCTTCTTCAAACAAAGAGGCTGATTTTTGTTGACAGAAATAGGTACTTTGCTGTGAAATGTGTTCAGATTTTAATGTGGCAATGGTACATTTAACCTGGAGCAAATATGTGAAAATGTCATCCAGGACAAAATTTGACAATTACTTTTCAAGCAGAACAAAATGCACTTTTTGCATGTAAACTTTCTGAAAGCTAAAAACTATGTTTCCTCACAATCTTACAATGGGAGTTAAGTAAACAACTACTAAAAATGCAATAAAAATATCTTATCTAATGTGGAAAATAATTTTACAATTTTTTGTTTGCTAATAATTTTCCAATAATAAATATAGATTGGTAAAGAGATGTTGAGATAATTTATGTAAATGAAGAAAAATTTTGAACACACTAGTTTACTATTGATACAGCTCTCAATTTTTTGTTTGCCCAGAATTTTTCCAGAGTCTGAGGGTCTGGGGTCCCAGACATGCAAGATGAGTCAGAAGGTAACAAAACTGACCACCAATCAGAGATTATTTGTAGGTTATCTATAGAGCATTTTAGGTCAACCACATAGATGCGAACTAAGCCTCAGATTTTCTAGGGCCTGCTCTTTTGTTTGTGGGTAGAAGTAACCAGTGCTACTTTATACAAATCACACCATCAAATTTAGGTTTATTCCTTATACTATATTCAAATTCAAGGTCTATTGATGTTTTTTTTAGAGTTATGAATTTCTCTTCTGTCACTATGTCATAGCATTGAGAGTAATGGAAAAGCCTAATTTCTGGTGTGCAATGGAAAGCCAGAGCACTTTTTCCACAGCAGTCCCACATAATTTAGCTATCCGTCAGTTGTAAGATAAAAAAAAACTATCTTGCATAAGATGCCAGTATTTCCAGAATTTCACATTTACACTACTGTAAACTGTTGTGCAAATCTGAAGACCAAAGGTTCAGTTGTTCACTAAGATGTAATTCATTGTTGCTGTAAATGCTCTTTTACCACGTGATGGTTCTGTATGAATTACATATATGTCTTGATGTTTTAAAGCATGGTTTCATTTATTCTCAGTTATTTTCCTATTTTTTTCCCACAGGTGAAGCTCATCTGGAATATGTCCTAATATCAGTGCAGGCGACTATTTTCTAGTTTTACAGGCAGTCTTCAGAATGTGTAAATTGTTAATCTTTTCTATTTTTGGCAAGTTTGACTGAAGGCATTAACCACTATTAAGTACTAAATACTCATGGCAAATATATACATAATTCAGCATTATTCCATCTACTTAAAACTACTGTATATGTTTCTAGTATCTCAAATTATACTGCTGTCTCTATCCCATGGAAGAACAGATTTTCTCTTAATCCCTGGAGTCTGCATGGTATTAAGAAGACATTAGTGGTGGAAACAACATTATTAAGCTTACTAACTTATAAACAGAGTTGTATATATCCTTAATGAACCTCTTTATATTAATCATCTATCCCCACTTAAATTTCTGTAGATCAATCCTGTAATTCTGAAAAATCCAAAAGGTATTTTAAGGACTGGGAAAAACACAAAACAAAACAACATTGGACCATAAAACACAACTTCCTAGAAAGTCATGAAGCTGTACAGCAGCTGCAAAAGTATGCATGGGTACACTGGGAGGAAGAGGGACTCTGTGCAGTGGTCCCTACTCCACTCGAACCAGTGCAGCTCCATCCCACTGTTCTCTCCCAGCATTGCTGACCAGTTGCTGCTGTCCTCAAGTGACCAAATCCCACTTCTTTGATGTTTGTATAAGGGCCCTGAGTGCATCTTTCCCCCTGAAAAGTTTGCCTGTCTGAGTGATCCCCTTCCTTGGGATATGGGGGAAAATGTCCCCACAATCCTAGCTTCCTGCCTGGATAGGGGGCGGTGAGCCCTGAGCTGTTGCCTGCCTGGCTAAGGTTACTAAGAGAGATTGTCTCTTCAAAAACAAATTGCAGTAACATGTTACTGAGGTTATCAGGTTATGAGACTAATCAAGAGCTAAAGGAAAAATTTTCAGAGCATGGCACATCGACACGAGTTTTCAAATGGTCAGAATCGACCTTGTAGATGATTTGATATTTCCTGTGCTTTGAAAGTAAGCAAGTACATATTATTTCTGTACTTCCAGGGACAATATTTTTTCATTCATAGAATTATCTGTTTCTATATTCCAAGGTAGTAGATGGGTCACATCAGACGCTGAAGCAAATGCCTTAAAATCTGAATTAGTTGACTGATCTTGCTAAGAAGGTAACCCACAGGAACTTGACACGAATTGGTTTTAGATACTCATTTTTTAATACTATCCATGACATCTCACATCTGCAGTTTCCCATTTTAAGTTTTGAAGAAGTTTAATCTGTGAGAAAGCTTTATTCAATCATTGTGCTTGTAGATGAACAATGTGAATGTTCTTTTCCCTGAAGTTTAATGCAATTCCGTTTTGTTTTCTTGTGTTTCTGCTGCACCAATGTATTCCATTAAGGCATTTTCAGAATAATAAATCAGAATATCTCTTACTACACTGTGCACATATTCCTTAATAAGATCCGGCCACATCTCTGTGGGGATTTTTTTTTTATTTCTTTTTTTTAATCTATATGTTCTGACTTTTTTTTCTGAGTGAGTCTGTTGCAAAACTCCTTGAAGACTGATATCTATAATACTGAATCTTGGCATTTGTCTTATATTGCTGCATAATTTTTACTGACTAGGGTGCTGGTTCAACAATGATTGCCATATGAAAGACATAAATGAACAGCAGTGATACCAGAAGGCTTTGATACTCTGCCCTTTCCAACATTACAGACTCCCTTAGTATTATCACTTAAAACTCTGCATTCATAATTTTATATTTTTACAGTGAGAACATGAAATGTGGCTGTGGTGGAAAGTTGGGGTCTGATTTTTCAAGTTATTAGTTGCCTTTTGTAAAACTTATCCTTATTGCTGCTCTTACAGATGATGATCCTCGAGTATATTTAAAAGTTCTTTGGAGTAGAAACAAAAATGAATCATGGCAATTAAAATCCTCTTCCAGCTACAACAATTCTTTCATACGTTCTTCTATAAAGTGATGTTTTATATTCATAATATGTTAAAAATTAAGTGCTGGAAGCATATTCAAAAACATTTTCAATATGCTTTCACTTTTCACCTGTAATTGAGTCATCAATATTATCAACCAGCTATGAAACTCATTTGGCTTATTGCATTACTCATCGTCGTATCTTAATTATTGATTAACACTCTTACTGTCAGTGAAAGGTTCCCCTTGAAATGTAATTACCACATTGTAAGTCTATGCTATGACTGTCTCCAAAATTATCTATGCCACACAATTTCTTTATAATTAAAATAATATGTTTAAATTTGCATCTGGGCAATCAGGCAAGTATGTTCATAGTACAGTCATATGTATTAAAGGATAATATGTGACAGATAAGGGAATTAAACATCATGATATGATTTATTCTGCTGGAAAAGGAACTCAGTGGCCAAATGAATGTCATGGCTTTTGCCACCTGCTTACCTTACTTCATTATTGTATATCCCTTGCAAAAATCATGTTTATTTAATCACTGGGAAGTCACAAAATTAATGTTTTTCTTTGTATTAGCAATACTCTGCTAGTACCTTATATCAGGTAAATCATAACATGATGGAAATATATTAATATCTACATGAAGTTATTATATATGATATATTGTTAATTTTATAGTCTACTTTGATAGATCTCCTTTTAGTCTTGATGAAGATTGTTTTCTTTGTGTTGAGTTTGAAGAGACATGATGCAAAATCTTCATGTTTTTACCAAGCCTGAGTGATTACTGCTTAGCAGCCAAAATGCTCAGCACACTCATGAAAATTATTTTTGAGAGACTGCAATAGACTTTCAGGAACTTCATCTTGTTGGTCACAGCACAGCAACAGTTGCTTCACTATCATCTGGGTAACTGTTCACAAAATTACTTATACTGGGTTTAGTTGTTTTTACAAGTGAAATGGAACAGTTTACCTTGCCTGCACCACTTTATTTTAGACATCAATTTAATTCACTTTGTGTTGTATTATTCATGTCATACTGACTTTGGGGAAGGTAATGTGAAAATAGAGTCAAGTCCAGTCCACACACCAGTAAGCAACCCAAGTTTAACAAGAAACAGTCACAAACCATTAATAGACCTGAATCAGTTATAAAGCCCAGACTAAAGGTAGGAATGTGCCTAAAATTGACTAGAACAAGAGGAAATCTGTGGTTGTGAACAGCATATTTAATAAGTGCTGACAAGAGAGTGGGATAAGTGGCTACTGGAGGACAGGAGAGAGCCAGTATTGTCAAGGATTGTGTGTTGTCAGTGGTATAAAGATGTTTTAGTACCGTAGTGGTAGAAGACCCTTAAAAACAAAGGAGTCCAAGAAGGATGGACATACGTCAAGAAAGAAATCTTGAGGAGACAGGAACAGGCTATCCATATGTGCCAAAAGGCAAGCCAGCAGGAAAGATGACCATTCTGGCTGGGCAGGGAACTTTAGCAGAAACTCAGTGTACCACCTTTGGAAAAAGCAGCAAACAACTCAAGAAGTGGTTCGAGTTGTCATTAGGTCCTGCAGAAAAAAACATTAGGAAGGCAAAAGCCCAATTAGAACTTAATCTGATCACTTCTGTAAAGGACAATAAAAAGTGTTTTTCTAAATATGTTAATAGCAAAAGAAGGGGCAAGGAAAACTTCCATTCTTTACTGGATACTGGGGGAATATAGTCACCAAAGATCAGGAAAAGGCTAAGGTACTTAAGAGCTTCTTTCCCTCAATTTTCAATAATAAGACAGGTTGTTCTCAGGACAACTGGTCTCCTGAGGTGGTAGACAGGGACAAGGAGCCAAATAGCCTCACTGTAATCCAGGAAGAAGCAGTTAGTGACCTGCTGAGCCACTTAGATCCTTACAAGCTTATGGGACCAGATGGGGTCCATCCTAGGGTGATGAGAAAGCTGGCAGAAGAGCTGACCAAGCAGTTCTCCATTATTTATCATCAGTTCTGGCTGACTGGGGAGGTCCCAGATGACTGGAAGTTGGCCAGCGTGATGCCCTTTCATAAGAAGAGCCAGAAGGAAGATCCAGGAAACTACAGGTCTGTCAGCCTGACTTCAGTGCCCAGGAAGTTTATGGAACAGACCATCTTGGGTGCAGTCACCCAGCATACACAGGACAGCTGAAGGATGAGATCCATCCACCATGCATTTAGGAGGGGCAGGTCCTGCCTGACCAATCTAATCTCCTTTTATGACCAGGTGATCCACCTGGTGGATGAGGGGAAGGCTGTGGATGTAGTCTACCTGGACTTCAGCAAAGCCTTTGACACCGTCTCCCATGGCATACTCCTGGAAAAGCTGGCAGCCCATGGCTTGGACAGGTGCACTCTCCACTGGGTTAGGAACAGCCTGGACGGCCGGGCCCAGAGAGTGCTGGTGAATGGGGCTGCATCCAGCTGGTGGCCAGACAGTAGTGATGTTCACCAGGGGTCAGTGTTAGGCCCAGTCTTGTTTAATATCTTTATTGATGATCCAGATGAGGCAATCGAGTTTACCATTAGCAAATTTGCAGATGGCACCTATTTGGGGGGGATTGTCAATCTACTGGAGGGTAGGAGGGCTCTGCAGAGAGACCTGGACAGGCTGGATACGTGGGCCAAATCCAAAGGTGTGAGGCTGAACAAGGCCAAGTGAGGGGTCCTGCACTTTAACCACAACAACTCCATGGCATGCTGCAGGCTGGGGACAGAGTGCCTGGAGAGTAACCAGGCAGAAAAGGACCTGGAAGTTCTGATTGACAGCTGCTGAACATGAGCCAGCAGTGTGGCCAGGTGTCCAAGAAGGCCAATGGCATCCTGGCCTGTATCAGGAAGAGTGTGGCCAGCAGGACCAGGGTAGTGATTCTTCACCTGCACTTAGCACTGGTGAGGTCACACCTCAAGTGCCATTGTCCAGTACTGGACCCCTCAATTTACGAAGGATGTTGAGGTGCTGGAGCATGTTCAGGGAAGGGCAGTGAGGTGAAAAGACTGGAGCACAAGTTCTATGAGGAACAGCTGAGGGAGCTGGAGTTTAGCCTGCAGAGAAGGAGGCTCAGGGGAGACCCTATCACTCTCTACAGTTACCTGAATGGAGGTTGTAGCCAGGTGAGGGTCAGCCTCTTCTCCCAGGCAGCCAGCAATAGGACAAGAAGACACAGTCTTAAGCTGAGCCAGGGGAAGGTTTGGGTTGGACATTAGGAAGAAGTTTTTAACAGAAAGGGTGATTGGAATGGGCTGCCCAGGAAGTTGGTTGAGTCACTGTTCCTGGAGGTGTTTAAGAAAATACTGGATGTGGCACTTAGTGCCATGGTCTAGTTGACAAGCTGGTGTTAGGTCATAGGTTGAACTCAATGATCTCAGAAGTCTTTTCCAACCTAGCTGATTTGGTGATTTTGTGTTGAAAAGTAAGTTAGGAAATAAGGAGAAAGCCTGTGTGTAAGCATGGGAAGAGTGCAGTCAGTGGGGCAGGCTGAGATGTCAAAGAATGCATGGCTGTCATGTTTGGAAGTGGCATCGCAGGGGGCTGTTGGAAGTCAGGTAAAGTAATTTTTTTGTTTATTTTCTCCTTGTAAAACACTTTTCCACTGCTTTCTTATCCATATTGTTCTTCTTGACTCTCATCTTTACAAAAGATGAGATTATTTATCATTGATAAATAATCACTGATAGAAGTGTTTTGGGGATAATAAATATGTAGAAAGTACTTGTTTTACAGTACTCTTGTACAGAAAATATTGTTGTCCCTTCCTTGCAGCAGCTATTCTTTTTCACTCAGTGTGTATTCTGTTCTGTGTTCTTAACATCTAGAAATTTCTGAATACATAAACTTTATTTTTTGGTAGTTGTACTATTAGTAGACTAATTAGCTTTCCCACTTTTAAGGTTTGATCAATCACATTTTAATGAAGTGATATTTCAGATTTTGAAAATCAGAGAGGCAGTTGTCAGCAAAATAGTTTTAGGTCCAATTCCTTTTTTTAGAAGTAGGGAATTATGAGATCAAACCAAAGATATTAAATTAAGATTTATCATCCTGTCTTTGTAGTCACTTTCACATATCTTGTCCTTTTCCTTCTCTCAATGTACTCCCCCAAACTCACTAGTCTTTTTTTTTTTTTTTTTAATTTAAGAGAAAAAGTAAGGTGCATGAAACATTTTCATTAGAGAACTCTGCTTTAGGTAGCCATATTCCCAACTCAGACATGTTACAGATCCAGACTTCCAACCAGTGAATATTCCCACCTGACAAAGTAGGGGAATAAAGATATTTTAGATTTCTGCAGGTGCTCCAGGTCTCAAGCTTCATGCCATCCTCCATCCTGACAAGTAATTACTTAAATGCAATTTTGCTGTGTGATTTAAAAGCTGTGCAATATTTATAGAATGGCATATACAGCCCATATACTGATAATCAGCCGAGGGTGCCAGCTGACAAACTCTGTTTGCAGTGCTCTGGTAAGCAGGGATTTTTGTGTCCAACTCTGACAGCAAAGAAATCACAGAATCATAGAGTCATGGAATGATTTGGGAGGGAAACAACTTTAAAAATCCTCTAGATCTAACCCTCTATGTTCAGGGACACCTTCCACTAGACCACATTGCTTAGAACCCCATCCTTGAACACTTCTCTGGGCAACCTGTTCTGATGACTCACCACCCTCACAGCCAAGGTTTTGTTCGTAATATCTAATCTAAAAATACTGTCTTTCAGTTTGAAGCCATTACCCCTTGTCCTATTACTACATGTCCTTGTCAGAAGTCCCTCTTCAGCTATGTTATAGAGCCACTTTAGGTCAAATAAACTGCATGGGTCAACTGTAACATTTCCTTAACCTGTCACCCTGGTTTATGGAAAAGCTGTGTGGATTCCACGGAGCTGATAGAATAACTTTTAAAACTAAAGGGCACTTTATTTTTCAGATTTTTTTTTTAAGTTTTATATATTTCTTCAGAATAAAACAATCTTTAAATCTTAGAAGAGATATTAATTTTATTCATCAGAATTTAAATTTATCACAGAGTCACAGAATATGCTGAGTTGGAAGAAACCCACACAAATCACTGAGTCCAGCTCTTAGCCCTGCACAGGGCCATCCTCAAGACTCATACTGTGTACCTGAGAGTATCACACAAACACTTCTTGAACTCTGTCAAGCTTGGTGCTGTGACCACTTCCATGGGGAGCCTCTTCCAGTGCCCAACCGCCCTCTGGGTGAAGAACCTTTTCCTAGTGTCCAACCTAAACCTCCCCTGACACAACTTCATGCCATGCCCTTGGATTCTGTCACTGGTCACCGCGGAGAAGAGATCAGTGCTGCCCTTCCTCTTCCTCTCAAAAGGAAGTTGTAACTGCAATGAGGTCTCCCCTCAGTCTCCTCTTCTCCAGGCTGAACAGACCAAGTGCCCTCAGCCGCTTCTCTTAGAGCTTCCCCTCAAGGCCCTTCATCAGCTTTGTTGCCCTCCTTTGGACATTAAGAGCTCAATATCTTTCTTATATTGTGGCACCCAAAACTGCACATAATGTTCAAAGTGAAACTGCCCCAGTGCAAACGTAGAGAGGGACAATCCCCTCCCTTGACCGGCTGGCAATGTTTTGCCTGATGCCCCCCAGGACACAGTTGCCCCTCCTGGCTGCCAGGGCACTGCTGACTCATATTGTACTTGCCATCAGCCAGGACTTCCAGCTCCCTTTGCATGGCACTGCTTACCAACTTCTCATTCCACAGTCTGTACGAACACCCAGGGTTGTCCCATCCCACGTGTGTTTGTTTTTCCCTTGATTCTTACCCAAAGGCTCTCAACTCTGTCATTGTGTGATTCTAACTCTTCTGTTACATACAATTCCACTCCCTCACCTATTCTGTCCTTTTCATTTCTCCTGCAGACCCTGTAACCATCCAACAGGGCACTCCAGTCACGGGTCTCATCCCACCAGGTTTTACTTATGCCAGTGATGTAAAATCTCTGGGACTGGGCCAAAGTTTTGAGCTTCTCTTTTTTGTTTCTCAAGCCGTGTGCATTGGTGTACAAACATTTCAGGTGTGGTACCTTGTATCCAACATCTTCTGAGGCAGATTGAGGGATCTTGTGAGTGCTCATTTCCTCAAGTTTTGACACACCATCCCATCATTCATCACTGGCAAGTCTGATTTTGCCCCTTTCCCCCTTTCAAACTATTTTAAAGCTCAATTAATAAGCTGTACTAGCTTCTGTGCTAGAACCCTTTTTCCCCTCTGGTATCAGTAGACCAGGTGTTGAGTAGTTCATTCCATGGCCAAAACCCCCCAGTGTGTTTCCAGTTACTTCAACCTCAAAGCCACTCATCGACCTGATGGACTGCCTATTCTTATCAGTATTATTCCTTATCAATATTGTTCCTAAAATTATACAGGAAACCACTACCTCTGCTCCTGATCCCTCTTCCAATCATGCCGAATAATGACCCCAGATGATGAGAGTTTCAGCTTTAATTGAAGTAGGAACTAATAGCTCTGGAATTCAGTGAGGAAAGGTTGCAACTTTTTTCCCTGTTATACCTTAATGTGCTAAAAAACAATAAATAATTCCATTCACCTAAACTCAAATGTGTAATTTGTAAATGAAACTAATAAATACAGATATAAAGCCTTATCAATTGGAACAATAGAAGTATAATGTTCAAATTCTTTTAAAAACTTTGGCAAGTGTTTATTGCTTCTCTGAGACAATGGTTCTGGTTTCAGACACTGTGATGTTAAACTTTCAACCCTGACTGTACCGTACATCTGAGGAACATGTACATGTAATTGTCCTTGACAGGCAATCATGAGTTTAAAAACAGTTTAAAAAAGACACTTGGCATCACAATCCATCTTGTAATCTGGTGTGTAGACACCACAATTGCACATGTTTCTCTGTACTATATCATTCCTTTCTATTGTTATCATATTAATATGGAAACAATACTTAAAAACACCATTATGAGTAATTTGTTCTTTTCAAATTACCTTAAGTGGTTCCATAGTTTACTTTTGCTGTTGTGTGGATTTAATTCTTAATGTCTGAAGCTCCTCATTGATGATTCAATGCTTATTTTGTACTCTATTATTTTTGTTAACTAGTAGCAGTTAGGATTTAAATATAAAGGTAATGACACAAAAAGAGAAAGTTTAATGGTGGGAAGCCTTTATATTTAAAAAAAAAAATAGGGATAGGAAATTGAATTGATAGAATTGAGACATAAAAAATGAAATATGTTAAATCATATGAAAAAGAAATTACAGACAGAAAGCATGCATATCAGTTAAGGAATTGTAATGAGTAAACTGAGATGATAAGAAAATAGCCAACTTTCAGTTAAAAAAAAAAAAAAAAGAACTCAGAAACTGAATTTAAATACCTCTTAAAATCACATAAAATCACTTTATAGACTCCTTAATTTCAACCCTGAAATACATACCCTAAAGCAATTACATTTTATATTGGATCTATTAAAGTCTGTTTTCAATAATTATTAGAAAGCTTCTTCAGCAGTCCTTCCAGTGAATTCTGCATCAAATAAAATTTTATAGAAATAGGTATTTCATCTATTCTACAGTATTGGATTTTTTAATGCATTATTATATTATACTTAATTAAACACATTTAAATATGGCACATTTTAAATAAACTGTATTCCTGAACTACTGTAGTGGGTCAACCCTGGCCAAAGGCTAAGCACCCAGACAGTTGCTCACTCACTTCCCTAGCTAGAGTGAAGACTCGTCTAGGAGGACATGAGCTGAAAACTCCCATGTTGAGATAAAGATAGTTGAATATGTGAGGCAAAGTTTCACACACAAGCAAATCAAAGAAAGAATTAATTCACTACTTCTTACCAGCAGGCAGATGTCCAGCCACCACCCAGAAAGCAGGGCTTCAGCATGTGTAGCAGGCACAAATGCCATAGTCCTGAACTCGAGCTTTTATAGCTGAACATGGAGCCATATGATATCTTACGCCTTTGGTTAGTTGGAGTTCACTGTCCTGGATGTTTCCTTCCAGCATCATGTACACCCTCAGCTTACTGACTGTGGGGGGGAGAGTGAGAAACAAAGTCCTGGATGCTGTGTAAGCATTCTTCAGCAGTAGTTAAAATATTGATGTATTGTCAACACTATTTTTGTTACAAATGTAAAACCCAAAAGCACACTGGTGCTATGAAGAAAGTTGATTAATCCAGTGTAACTACTGTCAGCTTAAGGAAAAAGTGTTAATCATGGAATACTGAATATTTTGCTCTGGTTTGTCCTCACTGATATTTTCCTGGACAGTGTAAAGAGCATATGTCAAACAATAGACATTATTTCTATTACCTGATCATCTAAGAATTAAGAGATGAATCTTTTTCTCCGAAGAGTTTATTGTAAGTTTTCACTATAACTAATGTTCAGATTTCCAAAGAACCTTCTGTTCTTCAAATCGGCATACTTTTTCAGCAGTTTCTAGAAAAGATATTTCAAAGTGCTGTGAAGAAAATTAATCTTAAATCCCAAGGAGACACTACTGTGTGGCATGTATGAGAAATGTTAACACTTATCTGCTTTACGAGTACTTTCAAAACATGTCACTTCATGTCTTTAAGGGTATAGATCAGCTGGGAACTATAACATGAGGATTCGCTTTTTATAGGCGTGCCTGAGGAAAACAAACATCATTTGTTTTGGTTGTCACAGATATAAGAAGCAGTAGTGACTCTTTCCATAACTTGCAATTAGACAAATATCAAAAACACCTATGACCCAGGCAATGACGCAAGACAGTAAGTGCGACAGCTGAAATGGGTTTGCTTCCCCTTCCCATCCCCCCTCTGGCCACGCGGTTCCCAGAGAGTCCCAGGACAAAACCACCAGCCAGGCAGCAGAACAGGAAGCAGAGAGGAAGTTTATTCCCAGGGTCTGAGTTTTTATAGGGCCAACAGGGGAAGGGATGTCCCACCAATGAAAATCGAGGGTTTACAACAAGTAGGGAAAGGGTTAAACACAGGAGTGGAAGGGGTTTCTCA
>JAWWEE010000040.1:15151527-15201498 GCA_035221455.1 Xenops minutus
TTGTAACTGCAATGAGGTCTCCCCTCAGTCTCCTCTTCTCCAGGCTGAACAGACCAAGTGCCCTCAGCCGCTCCTCATACTGCTTCCACTCAAGGGCCTTCACCATCCTCATTGGCCTCCTTTGGACACTCTCTAATAGCTGAATATCTTTCTGATATTGTGGTGCCCAAAACTGCACATAATATTCAATGGGAGGTCACCCCATTGCAGAGCAGAGCAGAGTGGGACAATCCCCTCCCTCGCCCAGCTGGCGATGCTTTGCTTGATGCCCCCCAAGACAGGGTTGACCCTCCTGGCTGCCAAGGCACTGCTGACTCATATTCAGCTTGCCATCAACCAGGATCCCCAGGACCTTTTCCATGGCACTACTTTCCAGTATCTCATTCCCCAGCCTGTATGTACATCCAGGGTTGCCCCATCCCAGGTGCAGAATCTGTCACTTTCCCTTTTTGAACTTCAAATGGTTGGTGATTTCCCAGTACTTTAATATGTTGAGGTCTCTCTGCAGGGCATTCCTGCCTTCAAGGGAGTCAACAGCTCCTCCCAGTTCTGTGTTGTCTGCAAACATGCTTAGTATCCCTTCCAGTCTTGTATCCAAATAATTTATGAAGATGTTGAATAGAGACAGTATCAAAAGTTTTGCTGAAATCCAAAAAGATTACATCAACGGGCTTCCTTTGATCAATTACATGAGTCACCTGGTCACAAAAGGAAATCAGGTTGGATAAGCAGGACTTTCATCTCATGAAGTTGTGCTGGTTGTGACCAATGACTGCATTGACTTTTAGGTATTTTTCAATACTTCCCAGAATAATCTCTTCTGTAACTTTGTGAGGCACTGAAGTGAGACTGACAGGCCTGCAGTTGCCAGGGTCCTGCTTCTTGCCCTTCTTGAAAATCAGAAAAATCTTTGCCAGCTTCCCGAAATGCGGACAGATTTTGTGATTACATCAGCCAGTTCTTCGAGGATTCTGGGATGAACCCCATCAGGCCTCATAGGTTTGTAGGAGCAGGAGATCTGACACAATTTCAGGGTTCACTGGGAGGTGATAATTCTTTCACCCATAGTCCTCCAGCTCAGGGCACTGAGACCCCTTTGTTCCATCATCTGTGTTGAACACAGAGGCAAAGAAAGTGTTAAACACCTCTGCCTTGTCTCTGCCATTGTTTGTATGGTGAACACCTTCATCCTGTAATGGGACGATATTTCTATACTGCCTATTGCCATTAATATATTTAAAAAATCATTTTTCAATGTCCCCCACTTTATAGCAATGTTTTTGTGGGTGTGGGCCTATATTGAAATGACATGCAAAAATTAATTAGAGCAAATATAAACCTTTTTCAAATATTTTCTGGTCCTAAAAACTTAAAACACTTATTCTATGAACACATTTCCTTTTCTTTCAGAGTGGTCTTTTTTACTTTGGTTTCTGTAAAATTTATCATTTCAATTCTGTTATTAAAAATAGTTCCAATGATAAACATTCAACAATCAATAGTTACTAAGTTATTTCCTTCATAATATTAGGTGCTTTCAAGCTATTGCTATTGCTATACTGCTGCAAATTATAGTATTCAAACTACACATGCAATTGATAATTTACTTGTTGAATAACTCATTCTCAGTTATTTTCAATTGCTATTGCTGATAGGAATCTTTGGAAGGATGATTAATGTGTTCTAGATACCATGCTAAAGCCACAAGATTTGCAGCTGCATACTTGCCAAAAGAGAGAAAAGACTTCTGCTCTGTAGTGCATGTAATCAAGCATCCAGCTGTTGAAAATGTTATAAAATAATGAACCATAATTGGAGAACTTTTAAGCAGGATTTCTGCTCTATCTCATAGCAGCTGGCACAAATGGAAAAGCCTAGCAAAGAAAAAGTGGCATTGCTTCCTCCAGTCTTGGTTTAACAGGAAATCGATATATGCATATCATTAAGAAAAAGGAAAGTCAACACAGTGTCTGAAGTAAAAAAAAAGAGGCAAAGGGATCATCAGAACTATTGAATGTGAATAAACCGCCAGAAGCATAGACAGATGATGAAAGGAGTAATTTCCTATGACACTACCTGCTAAGCAATGAGTTACCAATAGCAACCCTTCCAGAGAATAATGTGGCATTTACTTGGATGCACTGTGATTAATGGAAAATGAAATACAGTTCTAAACAGTTTCCTTTTAAAAACCTCTTTATACTTTTGCAAGACGCAACAATAGTAAACAATATTTACACCTCTGCTGGTGTAAATCAGTGTATCTCCAAGAAGGTCACCAACCCACTGCTCATACTTATGTGGTGAGAATCTAAGCCAAAGCAAGGAAGCTGAAATCCAAAGAGCAAATCCTTAGTCATATACACAGTTCTACAAATACCTAATAAACATTGCTAAAGCTATGCTGTTAAGCTAAGGGTCTTTGTGACACTATGAAAGGGCCAGTATAGGGAGAACAGGCAACTGTAAACCTTTCCCATGGGCAGGATACAAAAAGATACATGGTCTGAGCAGGCCAAGGGATCAGAAAGGGATCAGCTGTGTCAATGAATCTATTTCAGGTAATCACATAATATAAAGTGTTATATAACACAAATGCAATCACTTGCTCCTAAAATAGGTGCACTCCATGTTCAAAATATTTAGGTATTTTTTATCTATTTCAGTTAGAAAGTTGTCCCAACACTGCACTTTTGCAGAGCTTGGATGAAAATCTTTCCCTGTACTGATCCTAAATCATTCATGTATTTTTTTTTTTTACTTCGGTACTTACATGCATTGTACCAATGGGAATGGCTCCATGGGATCTCAACCCCACCCCGCCCCTAAAAAGTGCTACTTGAGTCCACACAATTTGGATTGAAAATTATTGTTTATTGTAATAATATTAGAAGGGATTGTGAACTAACTGGTCACAAATAGAAAACACAAGAGCACTGGATACCATTTTCACAGACAAAACCTAGGGAGAATGGCTTATATGATAGTGTTTAATATATTTCACTATATCTTCATTTGACATGATTTCAGTATCTGCTTTTAACCATATATTTTGTTCATCCACCTATGTTTTAGTAGGATGACACCACCTTTCTTCATAAAACAAGATTTCTAAAATGAAACAATACTGTTTCTTTGTTAAAGGCAAAATCCAAGCTGGTGGATAGCTAATTTTCCTGAACACTCAGAAGCACTGTTTTAGCTTTGCAGTCTGACAGATTGCTGACAGAGAACTAGCCAGTTTTCACAATTCTTTAACTGTTTCTGTCTAATTCCTGACATGCATGTAGGTAAGAATGGGTTTTGTTTAATTATTAGCATTTCTGCCTACTAGCTTTCTTCAGACCTTTTCCAAATCTCTCACAAGCTGTTTAACAATTTTATAAATTATGCTTGGCAACACAAATTTTTAGCAAAAGACTATATTTGCTTTTCTCAAATTTTCCTGACTTTCTTAACCTACATCTTCTGTGAAAAACAGAGAGATCAAGTACATTGAACACTGACAGATCATTCAATTTCCTCTTGTATTTAGCATTCTTGTCCTTTTCCATGGGAACTCTCATTTTTGATGATGATTTACTTCTTTCTATCATAACAAGAATAAATTAATGTAGCATATTTGAACCTAAAATCTCCGTGGCAGTAATACTCAAGTGATCATACTTTAGGCATTGCTTCAGATAGTGCAACAATTTTAAAGCAAATGCTGCACATTCTAAGTGGGGGAGACCTTGAAAAGGGATAAAATATGGCATTTCTGTCATGTTTGAAAGGATTGCATTGATCTTACCTTTGAAGCAAATGCTTTTGTTTTTACAAGAGTAAGACAAAACATTTGCCAGTGAGGATTTGTATGTGTGAGTAGTCAACTGATAGCTAACATAACAAATATACACACACAGAGGATAAAACTCTAAAAAACCTGAAAGTTGGTAGCTAAAAAACGTTTTGTTAGGGACTTAGTTTTATTATCTGATTTATTTTTCTAATACTTTTTATATGTACAAAGTGACTTATGTAGAAAACTGGTAATGTATGACTGTGTTGCTACCTTTAGTTGCTGCTAATATTACTTCTTGCACAGGAGTGTACTATTTGGTGAAATTTGCAACACCTTGTGTAGTGAGGAACAAGATATTTTGTAAATAGTGATCCATCTAATGTGAGGAAGAGCCAAGGGTGAGGACCCTCAGAGTGGAATGCCTTTCATCTTTTTTTTCCCATGTGCCAATTAGGTGTACAATCCAAAATTCCTCTATTGACTGTTTTAATAATCATTTGAGACTGAAACACTTGTACTGTTGATTCAACTTCTCTAGATTAGAAAGTTAGCTTAGAATATGATGAATCATTCTCTAGAGGTGTCTAGTTCTTCTTGTTTACTGTAGAAAGGCCAACACAATCTTTTAAGGTTAGACACATTGTTTTCAGATGACTGAGTTCAGAGAGGTGGATCCTACCACCATAACTTAGTGGATTCTAGAAATCAAGACCCCAAGTCTTCTTGTTTCAGACAATCTGGAGACTCAGATAGACACATCTCAAGTAGCTTTACTCAGTTTCTCTGATTAAAAAATTCAGCATAATCAGAAGAGTGAGGGACAACTGGATGCGCTACACCTTCTCTGAAGACAGAAGTGCTAGGGAGTGACAAATGACAAATTTGACTTTCTTGCAAATATCCTTTCTTTGCCAAGAGTGCATTTTTATATAAAAATATATTCTTTCTTTACATTTCAAATACAACAAGAGATTCAATAACTTCCTTGCAATTATCTTGCTAAAGCAAAAGTATATAAATAACTTAGTGAAATTTAATCTAAGGATTATAGCATGAAAGAATAGACTTTTTGAATAACCCAAGCTCTTTATAATCTCAGCTTGCTTAAAAAGTCTGTTTATGTTCTTGCTTTCATGGGTATCTATGAAAGGCACATCTAGTGGTATTGAAGGTCATTAATGCACTTGAACTTGCTAATATCTTCCTGTAAGTGTTGTATAGGATTTCTGCTTTATTTCTGCATACATATAAGACATATTTCCTGGATGACCACAGAATGTACTAACATACTTTGATTTTTATATGCCTTGAGAAACAAAATGCTAGTGATAAGCTGCTGCATAAAAAAATAAAGCAGTAATGCTATTTTATATTATACAATTACAACCCTAAACCACAACAGTCCTAGTTATGGTGATCTGTGGTGCATATGGTAGCTAAGGGAAAGGTCGCAGAGAGGATACTCATAGTTGTTGTCAGATATCTAAGGGTTTGCTTTGGTGGTTCAAATTTGCTCTGACTATGCCATCTCCAAACTGGAGGCCAGTTAATCAGAGCTGTCTTTCTGCAGACATCTTGGATCGAAATGACTGCTTTTTGCCTTTTTTTTTTTTTTTTTTTTTGTGTGTGTGTGTTTAGACTGATACATTTTTGTTGGGTCTACAGAATGCATAATGTGAATTTTTGACTTCCTAAAGAGTTGCTGGGAAGCTATTATCCAAACCTTAAAATAATCACTTTATTGCACTTATTGTCAATTAGCCTAACACAGTCTATGACTATAACCAAATGTAGAAATATACATCAAAGCTAGCAATATATGAGTCCTAAATTATCAATAGAAAGATTTTTCGTACCATTCAAAAATCTTAGGGTGACTTGTGCAGATGAATAAATCTGTACAACATACACCCAGCATTACATCAGATGAATTCATTAAATCATGAAATATGGTCCAATTTATATTATTGCATAACAAATATTACTTGTTTATGTTTTATCTTATAGATAGTGTAAGAATAATTTTAGTTGTTGTTCATATGCAAGAGCATTTGCCGTTGAAATCACTTCTAACTAAATATTGCAACAGTCACATTAGATTATAGTTTTCTTCAGTTCATTTTCTTTATCCTCCTTATTCACAACAGGTAATAGTCAAGGTCAAGTTTCTTATTAGTATGCTAAAACACACTGCTCTTGCTCTGGAGTTAGTCTAATAACTTACGTGTGTGAGAATTGTAAATCTCTGGTACATTTAAAATTTGGCTTCTTCATGTTAAGGAAGGCAGTGCATAGCCTAATTTTTGCTTTGCTTTGCTTGTATTTTTTATCTTCCTTCTAGGTCAGATAGCTGATGTTGTCATATCTAGAATTCTTATTTCTGAAGTTCTTCTGATTTCAGAATCTTCTGGGGATATTTTCCAGATTCTCTCTGTTGGCAGTGTAGCCTTGCTGCCAATTTTCCCCAGATGTATGAAGTACTGGAACTCAAAATTCTCATGGAAGAGTATTCCTTGATGAGGAGCTGATGTTCAAAATAGTTTTGAGTTTACACCTATATAGTATGTCAAAAGTAGATGTGGTCATCCAGTGTAGTCAATACACTCCTGACAGCAGCTCCAGTCATTTATCCAGTCCTCAACTCCACCTCGGGCATCCAGCATGGTTAGAAAATCATGGTTAAAGAATCCTCGCAGCTCTTCATACCATTTTTTCTACAGTTTTCACTTAGAAGCCTTAAAAATCATGAATTAATAAGATCACAACGTCCCTCCCTCTTACTTGTGAAGATTTTCGCATTAATCTTTAAGACCAAAATATCCTGATTAGCCAAGAAAAGTTTTCAGGTTCTTCACATCAGTCTTCCCAATTTAAAGAGAGGGGTTTTTTTCCTATTCCATGATTTTAAATTTTGTTGCAATCAATCATACCTAGTTCTTAGAGTCACAAAAGGTCTTTGAAAAGAGAAGCTTAGTATGACTGCTTAGGAGTGCCTGCTGGTATCTGCAGCAAGTCTGAGACAATGATATATAGCAGGAAGTGCATTTATTTACCAGATATTATGAAATTGTGAGCAAGATGCCTTCACTGTCACCGTTGTCAATTGTTATTTTGTCTTGTACAGCATGTTAAAAGCCATGCCTAAGGTGCAGATATGCACAAATTATTTTGTGTGGCCTTTCATTTTTTACCCACAATTGAATGGACCAAAGACCTTCATATGTCTATAGAAGGCCACCATTTATTTATTCTGAGAAGCCTCTAAGCACGAGTTTCAAGTCTGGAGGACTCACTATTGAGTGGATCTTTGTCTGCACAGAACCAATTATTCTCTTATACTCTTAAAGACATTGCATTCAACTGCTCATTTACATTTCTTTTCATGTCTTATTATTTACATTCTTTTGGTAAATAACAGAAAAAGGAAAAATCTGTGTCAGAAAGAAACTGATAAATTTTCATGTTGATCTTTGGGTTTTGTTTGTATATAACTCATTTCCTAGCTTAATCTCCTAGACCTCTTAAAGTTTTCAAAAATTTCCCATTGTTTAGTTCCTTGATTAAATGTAGTGTGAAGTTGAAATTTTTTTCTCCTTAGCTTAAACAGGTGGTGAGTTTACCCCTGGGGGTCATCATCTTCAACTGAGTTTAACACAAACTTGATTTATGACTAAGTTATGAAAGGTGGACAGTAAACACATTGTTTACTACATTTTTTCCATCACACTATGCTTCCTTTTTAATTATTCATAGAGCATAAAGATGTCTGTTTGGTTAACATTCAAGCTCAACTGAACTTTATTATGTTAATCTTACTGTTTCCTGCTAAGTAACTTGGGAGAGAATATAATTTTAAACATATGATGTTTACTTCTCTTCCTGAAGAAATAAAAATCCTAAAATTAGTGACACATACTTATAAAAAAAACCAACAAACCAAAAACAACTAGACTACTATACCAGCACTGTAATATATAAGATAACTGGTACTGTGGAATTGGTGGCTGTAAAAAGAAGTCAATACACTCTGTATTACCCAGGTACACAGTCTTGCAAAAAACCCTTAGCACTGCAGACCCAAAGACAGGATTCCATTTGCTCTGTTTTGAAGGAAATTTGCTATGAAGTATTTAATGTTTTCCAGAAGACCAGCAAATCAGATCATAAGCAGTACAGGTGTGTGCATTAGTGTGATAAATTCATTACATTGGTGACAGTGCTGTTGATGAAGGGACCTTCTCTGCTGGACGTGATCCTTAAAAAGGAGGAAGAACTGGCTGGGGATTTTGGCCGTTGCAGTAGCCATGAGATGGTGGAGTTCAGGATCCCAAGAGAGCAGACCAAAGCAAACATGAGGATTCCAACCTTGGATTTCAGGAGAGTGAACTTTGATCTGTTTAGGAACCTGTGTGAAGAATCCCATGGGAAACCACACTGAAGAGAGGAGGGTTCCAAGGCAGTTGCTTGGTTTCAAACATCAGTTCCTCCGGTCTCAAGAATGGTCCATTCCAATGACCAGGAAATCAAGTCATGGTGTCAGGACACATGCACAGATGAACAAGTTGCTCCTGATTCAACTCAGGCATGAAAAGGACACTTATAGGAGGTGGAACTACAGTCAGGTTATCAGGGAGAAATGCAAAGTCCCAGAATCACAGAACAGCTGAAATTAACTGGCACCTCTGGACATTGTTTAGTCCAATTGTCCTGCTCAAAACAGGGTCTTCTATAGAAAGTGGCACAAGGCCATGTCTAGCTGGGTTTTGAATTTGTCCAAGGATGATTCCACAACCTCTCTACGTAGCCCATTCCTATGTTTGGTCACCCTAAGTCAATCCCTACAGTCAGACACCTATGCTGTATGGTCAAAGTCTATGCTTTTCCTGATAGCCAAGAGTGAGATCTAATCTCCGTATTGCAGATACTTTCACACCTACTTTTCTAGGAGTAAAAAAACCCCCAGTGCCTAACTTCTGTGTATGGAAAATGGTGAACAGTTAGGTATTTTCGAAGGCCTCTAAACACAGCTCCTGTCTGCCTAGTTTTAGGTGCTTAAATTAGGCAGACTGATGCCTTCTCAGAGTGTGTCAATTACTAGAGATGAATCAGTGTAGAGGAATGCAGAGAGGAAATTAATCTGGGAAGGAACAGCCTATTTCCCTTCCAACAGCAATTTCTTTAAAATAATATAAGTACTGTATGAGTTCAATAAGGAGTTTCATTGAATAAATCAGTTCACTCATTCTATCCCATGCAAATATCTATAAACCAAAAAGACTATAATTTTTTACTTCACACAGTCCCATTCGTCTACTCAGGTGCATGGCTGAGCTACTGTTCTGCTTTAAAAATCTTGAGATGTGATGATCTAATCTTTTGCTTGGAAGGTAAAGAGCTGTATGGGCCACTTCTGCCATTATTCTTCTGTTAAAAGCTGAACTTCATCAATTCCAGCTTGTTGTTGCCTCATAAAAATCACTAGCATATGCTCATGCAACTGCTGCAAAACTAATTTCTCTCCAGCCCACTCTCTGAGTATGTATCCCCTGGTGTAACATCCCATGCCTTGAAGGCATAGTAAGAGAGGTCCATGAAAACACTCTGCCCTTTCACAGGGCTGCTGGTCTCCATGCCCCATACTTTGGAGAAGTTTACCCAGCATTTCTGACCAGACTTAGAAACATTTACCTCCTGGAGGCCAGGCCTACTACCAGTTATGAGCAGAGCAACTGGACAACCTTCTTATACGCAAATATAATCTTATTGGTAGCAATAAAACTCAGTGTAAATAAACCATTATAATCTGACTTTATCCCAGTAGTGATGGCAAACTGACATAGTTGTCCACATCTTACATTTTTACTGCATTTGCCTGCCTATGAGACACTGGCTTTCAAGCAGATTTAGTAACTGTGACGCTGTCTTTACTGTGCAGGACCAGGAAGTCAAAGGGGACTGGAAGCTTCAGAGATGGTTGTGCAATGGGCAAGTTCTTGTTACAAACGTAGCTGGTAAGCAGAAGCACATCAGAGCCTAGTTTTCACCTGAGTTTTGTTAAAAAATAAATGAATCAATCTTTGACATAATTTAGAAAGAATATGATTTTTTTCTTAGCATTTTTTTTAACATTTTATTAAGTCTTCCTTGTCCAGTAAATCAGTAAGAATGGTTTACACTGTTTTTTCATGCATCCTCAGTCTGTAAAAAAAATTACATCCTTGATATGAAGTATGAGTCAGGATGACATAATTTGCCCTATACTACCCACCATGGTACAATAAATCCATCATACTAGGTAACATCCATGGAATAGCAGTCTACAGCCTAGAGGAAACTGCCTTTTTGTGTAATTATTTATTAGATATTCATTTTCTTTGACATTCAAAATGGGATTTAAAATGGCAAAAGCCTATAATTTTGATTGTTTCAACCTACTTGGAGACATGGTTTACATGTGCAACTTAGTAATGTTGGGTAAAGGTTTGGATTCGATGAACTTAAAGGTCTTTCCCAGCCTAAATGATTCTATAATTATATTATTCTATAATGCTCACCTCTGTTTCCTTCTATCAGTCTCCATGGCTTCTCAGTAGCAGACTTTTTACGCCTTGGGAACTGTATCTATCTAACTATTAAATGCTGATGTGCTGTTTCCCTACAAGGGTAAAATGAGATTAGAAACTTGGCTGTGTGTAATGATAGGAACTTGTCTGGAAATAACATTGTCATCACATTTTAGCCACCCTGAAATGTTTGTCAAAATTTCTTCCTGTGGTTTGTCTTCCTCTTTCTTATTCTTACAGAATTCTACTGTTATAGTTAAATAATACATTCATGCAATGAATATCCAAGTAATTTTTTCACATATGATACAAAAATGCTTTCACAACGCAGAGTCACATTAGTCTCTATGTGAATTTGGGCATGCATCTAAGTTTGAAAAAAATACTGTTGTAATGAGACATATGGTGTAGGGATAAGCTAATCATCTTCACTCCCTTTGCTATCTCCGGAGAGAGATAACTATTTAATGCTTCTTATTTTAGAGACTTAAAGAATAAAAGTAATGGCATAAGTTGCTTTCAGGAAGTTCCTAGCACTTTATATTGACTATATAGTGATTTTATAGTAATCCATAAGTTAGATAACGAATTTTTTAAGTGTCTAATGAATATTACTTAATTGTATTCCAACAAAACCAATAAAGCTTCCTTGAATGAACCCTGTACTTGAACCTTGCTGAATGTTTTGGCTTTACTCATACTACTTCTCTTTCCCTTGGCTTGGTATGAAATGACTTAAGATTTTAGTTTCTCTTTACACATGAAGTACATAGGACGAATAACGATACTCTTTACTAAGACTCCATTTAAAATTTTACATTCTAAATGTAGTGCAAAAAACTAATATTAGATATAACCCTGTTTTATTAGTTTTGACAAGTGAGTCTTATAATTTGAACTTTCTGTCTGCTGTACTTAGAAAATGGATTAGTTTTTCCTTTAAAGGTTATCACACCTTAAATTTAAGCAGTTTAGGGTGATCTTTTCTAGTCAGTATGCTATCTGCATTAGAAATGGCTTTTGATGAAAGGTTTTAACTCCTTCTGCTTGAAAGGTGGAAAATTCGTACTTTGTTAGATATGGTATTATTCCCCATTCTTGCCACTAGACTTAAATCTATTCATTATGTATTAAAAACTAGTAACCACATGGATTGTTAGAACCTACGAGGTGGAAATTATTTTCCTCTTTTCTTGCCTAAGGTAGGGAATGTTCTCTGATTGCCACAGCTTTACAGTTTGGCCCTCGGAAGCAAATAATCTTGAAAAAAGTTACTCAGTTACAAGCCAAATAAGAAGCAGGGAAATGATTTGAGGTTTATTTTTATTTGAAAACACTTACTCAGTGAACATAAGCATGAAGGTTTTTCTATACTTTTTTTTTCTCTTTCCTCCCCTTTCTATAGATACATCCCCACAAATTCATGGATTTGTATATTCACAAAGTAGAGACTAAGAGCTTGCCATATGCATGTATGCTGAGTAAGGTTAAAACCACAAAACTGATTTTCTTTTTTCCTTGTCACTACATACAAAATACCATTCATTCTTACAATGGGAACCATACTAAGTGGAAGTCCATTACACCGACTCTTTCAAAAATGTAACCAAGGGTAATGATAAAACTTCCTCTTATCTAGCAGCTCCAGGGCAAAGACTGTATTTTAGTAACTTTAGGGAAATAATTTGTGAATTAATATTTTTTCTACTTTTTTTTTCAATCCTCAAAAGTGTTGTTTCATTCAGATATGCAGAAATCTCCGTTTCCCAAAGATAATTTTTCATGTCCAGCAATTAAAGCCATAGACACATGTATGCACAATATAACATGTGGCTAGTTTATATTTTTATTGTTTTTATATTTTTTTCAACTATGCATTTAAGTTTTGGAAGTGTTATATATGTAGCTCCATTTACAGATTCTTATGAATACGTATAAAACCTTTGCTTGGTTGGTTACTTATGTCAGCTTACAGTCTCACTTTTAGTGACAAAGAAGTGATTAAAATTTCACGGTAAATTTTACTTACAAGTGCTATTGATTTACTGTTGGAAAACAGTGTTGATATGCTGCATTGAAGTTTGAGTTCAAATGGAGAGGTACATTGCAACAGATAATAATGTCACTCAATACAGACAGCAGATAGGAAAGACTTTTGTTCCACACTGCCAGTAAAACAAGTTATGTGAGCGCTCTTGGTATGTGTTCATAGGGTACTTCTAAAGACATGGGTCTGGGGATGGGAAAGGAGAAAGAAAAGAGAATTTTTGTCTTCAGGGGAATTTTTTGGTTATTTAGAGGAGTTTTACTATGGATCTGTAGCTGGACTACTTAACAATTACACCTGTATTCCCCTAAGTGCAATGTCCTCCTAAAACTGAATCTTTTAAAAGGGATAAGAATAGCAAAGCTGAAGAACTCTGGTTAACACATTTTTATGCGGTTTTGTGTATTAAAGTTACCCTTTTTTCTTTAGAAAGATATTATTAAGAATGCAAAGTATTTTGGAAGAAAGGGGTGGTTTACAGACTATCAGTTCAGGTGCAGTATATCAGTAAAGAAGCAAGAAAAGTGCAGTGGCTAAAGAAATGATTTATTGATACTTTAGACTGTTAAAACAGGTTAATGTCAATGCAATTAACTTCTGAATCATCAGTCTACTGCAAAGTGAAAGCTGACAGAATAGCTTTAAAACCACATCGCGAACAAAATGAGAGCATCGATGAGTGTCCAAAGTCAGAGGAAGAACAAACTAGTGATAAGACTGGGCCTTTTTCAGTTAAAAAAAAAAAAAAAAAAAAAAAAAAAAAGGTTTATTGTAGGAAACTATTCAAGTAATGGACCAGTGAGCAGCATGCTGATCAAATAGTTTCAGACTTGTATAAAGAAAAGGAAGATGGGATAACAAGACAGTCTAAAAAAATTAGAAATTAGACAAAGTTGAAAGTAACAGTATTGCATGATCAGCAAAAGGCCAGGTTAGAGGATGTCAACTTCACTTGCAAAATATTAGATGTTAATTACATTGATTGGATAAAATTCTGCCAGGAAAGTGAATAAAATCTTCATAATTTGCTCAATTATGTAATGCCATTATAAATTAGCAAAGTTTGTTAAGATATTCATACTGCTTCTTAAAGGGAAAGTTAAAGTTTATGTAAGCCATGGGAGGTTAAAGTTGACACCAAGAAAAATTATAACTGTGTTAAAGTGCTATAAAGGAAAAGCAGATAAAAAAATAACTCCTCCTCACAGTTCAGACAATGATTTAAATAAAATTTCATGGGTAAAACACCATATCACTTATTTAAATGCAACTTTTCTGTTTCAAATTTTATCATGATATTGTAACAACAACTGATTTCAGCCATATATATTTTATACTTGATGAGTCACTGCTCCTTGTGTAAGTGATGGCTCACACAATTTCAACAGCTTCCATTTATTGTCCCTTCTTGCTGTTCATTGTCAGAGGCAGCTGCCTTGTAGAACTCCAGCCTGTGGTTTCAGTGGTATAGAATAGCTTTATGAAAGTGTGACTTCCATATTGAAATGAGAGCACAGGAATAAGAGAAAGGATCTTGAATGCATTTTACCAATCCATACAACAGGAGGCATAGTGGGGTCTGGAGGTGGGTTACAGGGCTGTATTTCCTTTGAAAACAGCAGCCCTGATATATATTAAGCTAGAGGGTTGGATAGCTGGACCCCACAACTATCAAGAACCAGGGCAGCCTAAAGGTGGTTTAAAGAAATATTT
This sequence comes from Xenops minutus, assembly GCA_035221455.1. Classification (NCBI taxonomy): domain Eukaryota; kingdom Metazoa; phylum Chordata; class Aves; order Passeriformes; family Furnariidae; genus Xenops; species Xenops minutus. The sequence goes on from JAWWEE010000040.1 coordinate 15,165,635, forward strand.
CATGCCCCCAAACCTTAAAATTTCATCTGCAGTGATGCTTGCCAAGAGTTACACTGCATGCATTTGGAGGGACCTTCTGTAGGCAGGGAATTATGAATAGTGAAATGGCAAGAGAATGAAAATTTCAATATTTTTATGACATCTCACATCTTAAAGGAATGCTAAAATTTGTTTCTTTTCCAACAGAAAATAGAAACAGAAGAAAGAGAAAAGGCAAAACCAGATTTTATTCAAAGGTCCCTTCCAAGCCAAGCTGTTCTATGATTCCATGAAGCAACAATATTTCCCAGTTAATCAGATTAATTTTCCTGATTGTGGCAGGACCATGAGTCAGGCAGACTTTTGAAGTGTGTGTTTCTAGAACTTATTCCCCCAAATCTCCCATAGTATCTGTTGTGGTTTAAGCTGAACCAGAAATTCAGTACCACACATCCACTTGCTCAATCTCCAGCAGCAGAATCTGGCAGAGAATCAGATAAGAAAAGCTAGAGAACTCATGGATAGACATAAAGACAGTTTAATAGGGAAAACAAAAACCACTCACACAAGCCAAGCAAAACAAGAAATTAATTTACTTCTTCCTCATGAACAGGATGAAGGTGTTCTGCCATGTCCAGGAGAGGAAGGCACCATCATGTGTACGGGTTACTTGGGAAGACAAACACCATCATTCCAAATGTCCTCTCTCTTCCTTCTTCTTCCTTTGCACATCCCTTCCAGGGATGGTGGTATCACTTTATCAGGACAGCCTATTTCAGTGTGTGAACACTCTTATTGTGAAGATTGTTTCCCTAATAATCAATCTAAACCTCCCCTGGCACAACTTAAGGCATTTCCTCTGATCCTGTCAGTTTTTATCTGGGAGAAGAAGCAGATGCCACCTCCTTTCAGGTAGTCAAAGAGAGAGCTTTAAAGCTTTAGTAGTTAAATTTAGTAGTTAAATTAAAATACAGTTTCAATATATGTAAAATCATGACAAAAACATAAAAAATATATTGATCAGACATAATTAGAAGTTGTCTCACCTGAATTAGCTTGATATATTGTCTTCAATAATCCAAGTAGTGTAATACATGCTCTATTTCAGAGATTCTGAGTGAATTTATACTGTGTTTGGTCCACCTTAAATGGCCACTGGTTGTTACTGTAATTCTTTTTAAACTGACTATTTTCTGGCAATATGTCAGCTAGTTATGAGAAGGCAAGTGTAAGCACTTGAGTCATCTTTAGTCATTTTCACTTGTTCTCACATTTCATATGGCATGCTATCAAGACCTCCAATGGTAATAGGTATCCAGTTTTACATATGTATGCTGTTTCTGTTTGTTATGCTTGCTTACCTCACCAACCTCTTTCTCCATACATCTTGCTTTGCTTTTTCCAGGAAAATGCCTGACTTTAGGAGTTGCTTAGAACTTACTGAGACCTTTTGCTCTCACAGTTATCAAATATCTTGTTCTACTCTATATGTATCACAAATGAACAATCTATAGCAGAACAGAGGTAAATTGCCTGTAATGTATTTTCATGAAAATTGCTTGTTAGCTTAATTCATATTGTATCAATTCTCACATAATTTCATTAAATATTTTCAATTTTTTATTATTTGTGCTATAAACAAAGAAGGTAAGCCATATAAATGCATCAATGTAAGAGAAATCTCTGTAAGGGAAGTCTATGTAAGAATACTAGAAGTACTTTTAATATATTTTCAAGTATTTACCACCCCATCTTCATGGTTAAGAAGGTACTTGTTTCCTAAAAATGTATGGATTAATGCTAACAATGAGAAGATGCTGTTTCTAGTCTATATTATCCTTTGATATAAGTAATCAGTCTGTATAGCAACTGCAGGGTAAAATATGGCTTTCAAATGATCCTTTTTTTTGTATAGTGTATAATGTGCACACAGATAATCTTCATATCTCAGTTTGACAGTCACTAAACAATGACTGAAGTTACTATTGTGGCTGCACTGGCTCTTCATAGCTTTATAATCTTGTACTAATTTAAATGACAAAAAATATAATATTGTGATGCAATAGTTTTAAACCTGGTTATTTGCCTTGCTTACAGGCAATTGTGACATACTTTAACCAAGTTCTGATACTTCTACTGTGATTTTACCAATGTTAAATTACTTTAATGTATTTTTTCATCAAATTCTTGTCTCATACAATATATTTTTGGAGTATTTGTATTAAAATTGCCTCATACTGAAATTATAAAAAAGGTATTATGGCTTACTGATTGGTCAGTACTTGCAAAATTTTATTATAAAGATATGGTTTCTTTATTTTGGTAAACCTTGAAAATAAGGAAAAAGATTGAGGTCGTGTTGACAGTAAAACTTTTGTCACCACCTTAAAGAAATGGCTGTGTTTTAAATCATACTAAATCCATGCTTGCAAGAGGGGTGTTGAATTTTAGCAGAAATTTTCATGCAGATTCCACTGGTTGTGTGCAGATGTCATCCCAAGCTAACTGCTCTATTCCAGAACAGAACAAAGAAACATATTCTCAAGAAATGTATGTATATATATATACATATACATATACATATATATATATATATATATACATTTTAAGGCTAGTATAGCAGCAAATGATTCTGCAAGAGCCAGAGAATTATGACACGGAATGGCCTCTTCATTCTCATGTCCATTAGTGTGCTCACAACTGATTAACTTCTGTCTCCAACATCTTCAGCACCTTTCTGATGCTGAGTACAGTGTCACTCTGAGTAGGAGCTGTTACCTCTCACCAGCAGGTAGATTTTTATCTCCACTGATGAGTGGGTCATTAAGTCAGTGTCAACTCATCCTAGTGCAAGTCCATTTCTCATTGCATGTAGTCTATATTCATGGTGGTATGGGCCCCAAGCAGCTAAAGAAAGCTCAGCTTATCCTCACCATAATGTGTGCTTTTTCAATCTGAACTCAAGAAGGCAAGGAGCAAGAAATAAGAGTCTTACTTGAAGGTACTAACATGTTTTGGCTTGCTTAAAAAAGCTTTTCTTCACCTCTTGGTTTAGGAATAACTGATTAATCCTTAATTTGTTTTGAAGCAGCTATTAATAAGAATAATTTCAACTGATAAGTCATGCAATTTTGATAGTAACTATTGGACTGCCTGTGCAGACTTTAATCCATTGAATTTGAGTGATTGAGTAGTACAGTCTCTTCAATGTGACTAGAGGCAAAAAACAACCCTGCAAATCTAAAATCAACAAATAAACTTTATTAGGCTGATGAACACTATTTTATTCTGTGCCCACAAGTCAACTGTAACTGTACTGTCTTCAATTAATAAGGAAATATTTAACAGTATCTACATGCTGGCTGAAATCTTATAGAAATTTGCATTTCTGGAAGTTTAAATTTTATAGTGTGAAACATGGTTTTGCAAGTGAATAAAATTATGATAGCTTAATTTAAGGAGAAGGGGTTTTCCCTGTGCCAAGATAATGCAAAAAATTTGTTGTTTATGTCTTGTTTTGTCTCTGTATTTGAGTGCACTTAGCAATCCTCATATCTATTTTATGATGTTTCAATAAATCCTCCATCCACCTACTCTACAGCTTTTTTTGTGATAAAGATTCATACAATTTATATTTAATCCTTATGAAAGATAGATTTAAATGAAATAGATAATTCATACTGACTTCCTACTGATTGCTTTCTCACTTCCTGCTTACTTGTTAGAGAAATGTTGCAAGGAATATTCTTCAAATAATTATAAATTAAACCAGGTCAGTCTAGGTGAAAGAGGAATATTTAATAAATTTTATGCTGCAAAGGAAAATCCTCAGGGAGCCGATTCTAGTTCTTGACCACTGCATAACTGTAAAAAGATTAGAGTCTTCACCTGTCACTACCAGAAACCTGATATTGCTCTTGGAAAAAATCTGCATCCTCTCAATGTCTGCTTTTAGCCAGATTCTCTCTGTATCAACTTGAAAATTATGCTATGCTGCCATTGTTACTTCATTAATAATAAATAGGCGGGAGCTGTTCTGTCACACAAGTTCTTGCATGTTAGAATACTCTGACATGGAAGGGACCCACAAGGTTCCTGCTCAGTGACAACCAACAGTACATGTTGCAACGGTTAGAAATCCAGGATATCTGTTAGTGACTGCGCTTCATAGGAGATGATTAACAAATTGAATAAACAGAGTAATAAATGTGTGAGTAGCAGCATTATGTTTGCTTGACCTTCTTATTAGGTGATTTCCATTATCATGTAATTCACTTGGCATATGGATTTGAATATGTCATAGTCAACTCACATTCCTATTCTGAATGTCCTTCTCTGATTACTAAATGGATAGCTATTAAACCAATTATTTTGAATATGAAATATTAAAAGTATTTTGATATTCAATTATTAATGGATGTAAGTATTTGAATGATTAAACCTGCAATTGTAACTTTTCTTGGGGCTGAACCTTTATTATTTTGTGCAATTGCATTAGACCAAAATAACAGGGACCAGTCCCTGATTTTAATACATAGTTAATACCTAGTGCATAATATTAGATGAACAAGTCTGTAATGCTTTTGCTAAAATGCCAGCACTTAATCGTTTTTCAGAATATGAGTCCATTGGTTATTTAATTTACAAAATGTCTGTGTCTCCTCTTTAATCTGCTACTTGCTGATGTATTACCACTAAGGCTATAGGAATAACACCATGGCTCTTTGAGGAATGGCCTGTAATCTCTGTTGTAAAATCTGGAATCACATTCCCTTTTTCATGCTTGCATGGCACTGGTAGCTCATGGATATTCTGTGACTGATTAATAGATCCAGCTGCTTTTTTTTCTTTATTGTTTCCAACTGAGAAGCTCATGGATTATAGAAGAAATTATCATTATTGGTCTTTGCATGAATGGCCTTTACTTTCTGCAGCTGAGTTTCATCCATATTTGTATTCCATTCCTTAATGTCTTGGAGTCCTTCCATTACAAGGATCTGATCTTTCCCATTCTCACAGTGTTGTCAGTTTTGCATCAATAAGACAAATACCTTTACATTTTCCTCTGCAAGGTTGTTAATGAAAATATTAAACGGGTGTTGATTAGTGCTTCATTGTCTACTTGGAGCTCCATCTTCCCTTACAGATTTTTGAAATTTCCTTATGAGTCTGTCTTCATATGTTTTGCTGTTCACATTCTAGTGGTGTTCTTTCCCATTACCTTTAATAGTGTCCAATATATCATGTGACACCAATATTTTCTCTTACCAAAAGACATGTTTATAGTGTATACCATACACTATAGTGTATACTTATGTATTACAAAATATACTTCTTGCACTTAGTGCAAGAAATTATATATTTAATTTTATATATCTGATAAGCTTGTTATAATCTGTGTCTATGAAGCAGTCCTAGAGGAGAATGACTATGTCTAGATTCCTTCCCCAGTGGGTGGAACAATTCTGTTGGAACTCACATGAGGCAGCCGTGTCTCTAATGAGCTACTCCAGATTGAAGTAATTTCCTTGATTTCTTCCATTTAAAATCTAGAGTGTGTGACAGCATGGAAAATGATTGATGTATATTTCCCCGTTGCTTTGAAAATCCCTTTCATCCCCAACCTCACAATGTGCATGCTTGCTCCTGGCAGACTTTATACAGACTTTCTTCTAGATCTGTTTTAGTGGCAGGTTTGATAGTTCTTACCAAGGACTCTCTAGTCACAAAACCCCTGCCTCTCATCTCCAAGCTGTATTCTGAGTTATTTCTTCTCTCTATTGACTATCCTGCCCTCTCTTCTGTGTAATGTCTTTGTTTATACTTGGACAACTTCTCATAGCTATCTCCATTATCTCTTCTCTTATGGGACTAGCAGTTTCTCTCTTCTGTCATTCTATCTTCTCTTTCAGCGTGTTTCTCCTCATTGCTGCCCACTGCAGCATAGCTGTTCCTAAGCTGGCTACTTAATCCTCCTGCCATGTTCTCACAGTTGTTCTTTTTTTGGTTTATTGATCTGCCATTCAACAGCTGTTGTTCAGTAAATGCAGGCCGTCAGTTTTTTATGCTGCCTTCTCTCTTCCATTTATCTTGACGTTCCTGTTTGGACTTTCTTCTGTTTTCCAAGTCCATATCCAGACTTCCTTTCTTCACCTCCATGAGCCCTATGGGGAAAACTTCACAAAAACTCAGGTGCTATCTGTCTATCTATGACTTGCTCAGAGAGAATGAGTTTCTCACAGGTGAGAATTTTGGTTTGTTTGTTTTGTTTTTTTTTTGTTTTTTTTTGGTTTTTTTTTTTTTTTTGTTGTTTTTTTTTTTTTTTCTTATTTTTAATCTTCCTTTTTTTTAGTGAGCAGCTCAATGTCATTTGCTGCCTGAGAAACAGTGTTTGCACTTCTTGCCTTTAAAAGAAATCATAGGTGAGTAAAAGTTACTTTACACAAACTCAGTGTCTTCTGTCATATGTTAGTCTCATTGGTCAGCTACCTCAGTGTTGCAGTCAAACTTTTATGTCTGTGAGTTTACCATGTATATGATAGCTCAAAATATAGGGAAAAAAAGTGAATTAAGCCGGAAGGAATTAATTTTTTTTTCAAAGTAATTCCATTGCTTTATACCTGAAGATCATGGTAACATAAGGATAATCAGTGAAAGTATTTTTTTAGAAAATATTTGTTGTTCCTCTTCTGCTCTCAATCTAAAACATTCATATATCTCTGTTTGTCTCTTATTTATCAGCAGCGGTATCCTAGCAAATGCTTCCTGTTCAATGTTTCTCCATATCTGTCAGATGCAATTCTCTACGGAACACCTGGAGAAGTATGTAGTAAAAGTAAATCATTGGAGACAAGGTGAAGTGTGTTCTCTTTTTCTTTAATGCGTTTCACTGTCCTGTTCTTTCAGAGCATGAAACTGTAATCCAACAGATTTAACTGATGAAAAGGCAAAATACTCTGCTCCTTTTAAGACAATTTCAATGTCTTTTTTAATGAAAATTCCTCTTGGTGGTTGACTCCGACAATTATATATTTTCAGTAAAGAATTCAAAAATAGGAGTCAGAGGTTGAAAAATGTTTTTTATCTTTTTTGGGCTCGTGATGAAATATTTCATAAAAAAGGTTTAAATTCTATTATGCTTTCAAGAAGTACACATGGATTTATAACACTTTGGTGCAAAATAGCTGAAACTTGAACTGTAACAAAATCTGAGTAGTTTAGAATTCTGAAGAAACCTTTATCTTCAAGATCATATGAACTTTAACCTTCTTTTACAACTGACTGAGAAGAATCTTTTCCCCTAAAAATTTCTTCTGTTTTGTCACTGTTGGTGAAACAAGAGACCCATTTTCTTAGCAAAAAATAGAAAATGGATCACTGTTATACCTAAGGCCTGATGACATCTATGTTTTAAATCTATACTAATATATGAGAAAAATCATAGTGAGGCAAAGCAAAATGAGTTTCACATGCATTAATTGCAGTCTACAAAAATACTATACTTTTAGATTGTCTAGTTTAAAATGGTACAGTTTTTAACACTCTTGAAATATTTCTGTTCTGAGGAGCATATGGATCATATATAGGACCTGATCTTTACAGTTATTCAAACAAAGTAAAAATTGCAAAGAAAGTGTACGTAAAAGCACACACTGTGCATATTATTCATGTTGAAGATCTGGTTTTCACATACAATTGGAAGGATGGTAATTAGACAAACTAGGCTACAATTCTTTGCTATCATCCCCTGAAAAGTACAAGGCTCTTCTTTCTTATTTTGTCACTAGGAATCTGTTTCAAATGGATTAGTGACTATTTTTTTCTACTAAATGCGTTAAATTCTTCAGAAGCTCTTTTGTCTAGTAGTCAAGTAGCGCTTTCTGGAAAAAACTGAGTGTAACTTCATTGTTGGATGAAGATTACGAAGATAAGTTGCAAACTCTTTGATTATTTCCTAAGTTTTCTGCTGTATAATACATAACCCAGGAGGGGTTTTTACATTTTTATTACAAAAGCCTAAGTTTAAAATAGCTTTGTAAGTTCAATTCTGTTTCCATGCACTTTGAAGATGCAATACAATCAAGACACTTTGGGATGAATTTTAAGAGTTATGCATGAAAAATAATCACATACAGTTTGATCATAAATAAAGGGGGGTTTGTGTGTATTTCCTGTGGATTTCTTTGAAAGTTTACCCTTTCAGAAGTTCATAAGCGTCAGCAGCAAAGAAAGGCCTTAAGGGTCAGACAGGAGTTCTAAAACTTTTTGAATGGATGCTTATTTTAAATTGCTGTAGGCATGACCCAAAGTCTACAAAAGTTAATGCAGTTGCTTCTCTTCTTTTCAGTAAATTTTAGACCAAAAAGATATCTTGATTTTCTAAGAGAAAAAACCCCACATTAGAAAGTTTAAACTCTGCTTTTGAGAAATAATTAAGATAATTTGAATGAAATAAGTTGTCATTACATGAGTTGGACATTTAAAGAATTTATTACTAGAAAGACTGTGTTTGGAGTATAAAGTGAGCTTATTATGTATCAAGACTTCCTTTAAATGTCCCTATGAGATAAACATAAAATTTTGCATTCTATTACCTGATATTGATATTTCTGAAAATTAAAAAAAAAACAAAATCCCAAAAGAAAAAAAAACAAAACCAACAACAAATAAAAACAAGTAAAAGAATCAGGAGGCATTGAGGCCAGTCCTGACATTGCTGTATCATTTTAAGACACAAATTCTAGGAAGTATTAAGAAGAGTTACTTCCAAGGCTTTATATATTTATATTTATTAATGATTTTTCCATGGAAGGTATAAGCAAGAGAGCACTGCAGGTAGCTGAACTTTTATTAAAACTTTGCAAGACTGTACAATATTTACGGCATTTTCACCATATTCAGGGAATCACAGAATATGGTAAGTTGGCCCTCCTGGCTGCCAGCACACTGCTGACTTGTATTCAACTTGCTATCAGCCAGGATTCTCAGGTCCCTTTCAGTGCTGCCTTCCAGCATCTCATTCCCCACTCTGTACATACATCACGGATTGCCCAATCCCAGGTGCAGAATCCAGCACTTCCCCTTGTTGAACTTTGTATGTTTGGTGATTGCCCATCTCTCTAATTTGTTGAGGTCTCTCTGCAGGGCCTCCCTACCTTTGAGGGAGTAATCAGCTCCTCCCAGTTTTGTTGTCTGCAAACTTGCTTAGTATCTCAGTCCTGAGTCCAAGTCATTTATAAAGATATTGAGCACTGGGCCTATTGTATTAGGATTAATGATAACTGCTTCAGGAACACTCAAACTTCTAAGAGAGCAGAAATATAATGAACTATAATACTTCTTTGTTTTCTCCCAAGATAACACTTTCATTTACAAGACAGTATTTGTTTTCATCTAAATCTGTGTCTAATATTACATTTGAAGGTTTTAAGTCATGCTGGAGAACTGAAGCTAACATGCAATAGTACAGAGATTGCAGCAGTTTCACTAACTTTTGACTAGACAAGTGGTGTTACTAGAGAAGATGCAACTGTTCAAACTATGAGGATTTAAGAGTTTAGCAGAAACTGTGAAATATCGTTTAGCTCACTAGAAGTATTGATGCCTGCAAATTACTTCAAAGATTAAAGGAATTAAACTAGTTGAAAAGTAAGTAGAATAATTCATTGTGTAGAACTTCTTCTACAAATTTAGTTAAAGCAGTCTAGATTACTGACTGTAGACACTTTCCCCTGTGAATTGATCTCTTCCTACTGTGAATTGCTCATCAACTGATTTTCAGTTGATTAATTATAAAATTTATGGGAAAGGGGAAAGAACAGCCTCCACGTCACTTAACTTTAGGCAACTAACTTAAGTGCATGAGACAATAGACTAATCTACTAGGCTTCTTATATACTCAGTGAAAAAAAGAGAGACTCTTCCTCAGGGAGAATTTAGAGAGAGTTTGTAGGTTTCTGCTCTGATTTGTAGTGCTTTCATTATTCTTTATAAATTCTAAGGATATTCTTGGTTATTTCTGTCACTTGAAATGGATAATTTCTGTTAGCACTCTGAGTTTGTAATTTGCTCTTAAAGAAATTAAAAATATACTAGTTTGTTTAGACACACTAAGAAAAAAAATTTTGCTTGCACATAACAAAGAGTGCACAGGTATGTTCAGCAAAACTGGCTCTTCCCTGGAAGAGAGTAAGTAGAAATGACAGGAAGGTCCAGCTGGGGCAGAAACCATCCTCCTAAAGCCTTCCAATCAGTGTAGAATCATGGAATGGTTTGTGTTGAAATTGACCTTAAAGATTAGCTAATTCCAAGCCCCTATCATGGGCAGGGACACCTTCCACTGGATGAGGTTGTTCAGGGCCCCATCCAACCTAACCTTGACTGCTTCCTGGGATGGGGTATCCACAACCTCCTTGGACAACCTGTTCCAGTGTCTCACCGCCCTCATAGTGAATAATTTCTTCCTAATATCTAATCTAAACCTCTAATTCCCCCTTGTCCTATACCAATAGGCCCTGCTAAATAGTTTATGTTCATCGTTTTTTATAAGCCCCCTTTAAGTTCTTGAAGGTCGCAATAAGATTTCCCTGTATCTTTTTCTTCTCCAGACTGAAAAATCACAGCTGTCTTCATAGGAGAGGTGTTTCAATCCTCTGATCATTTTCATAGTTTTCCTCTAGATTTGCTCCATATTATTCCTTTTCTGGGTACTCCAATTCCCTCTGGATTGTCATTACATCCCTCATTTGTGTCAACCACACCACACAGTTTACTATTATTTGCAAACTTACTGAAGGTACACTTGATCCACTGTCTGTCATTGATGAAGATATTAAACAGTACTGGTCCCAGTCAAAATCCTGAGAGACACTGATCTCTCTCTGGACATGGAGCTCTTGACCACTACTCTCTGGATATGACCTTCCAAACAATTTCTCATCCACCCAACAGTTCATCCATAAAATCCATACCTCTACGATTTAGAAAGAGGGATGTAGTTGAAGACCATGTCGAAGGTCTTACAGAATTCCACATAGATGACATCCAGAACTCTTCCCTTGTCCACTGATGCAGTCACTCCATCAAAGAAGATCCCTGGGTTGGTTAAGCAGGACTTGCCCTTGGTGAAGCCCTGCTGGCTGTTTTGAGTCACTTCACTGTCCTCCATGTGCATTAGGAGAGCTTCTAGGGAGATCTGTTCCATGATCCTCCCAGGCACAGAGGTGAGATTGAGAGGTTGATAGTTTCCAGGGTTCTCCTTTCTATTCTTTTAAAAAATGGGTGCAATATTTCACTTTTTTTTCAGTCACCTGGGACTTCACTTGATGCCATGAGTTTTTGAATATCATGGAGAGTGGCTTGGCAACTACATCAGCCAATTCCCTAAGGAGTCGGGCATGCATCTCATCAACTCCCATAGGCTTATTATGTTCAGTTTCCTCAGGTGGTCATTAACCCGATCTTCACTTACGGTGGGATGGACTTTGCTCCCCCAGTCCCTGCCTTACAGTCCATCTACTCAAGAGGTGTGGAGGAGAGGTTACCAGAGAAGACTGAGGCAAAAGTATTTTACTGTTAACAGACTGTCCTTCTCATCAGGTGGGACATGCTTTCTTTCACCTTGTTCTGACTAACATGCCTGTAGGAGCCCTTATTATTCTTTGCATCCCTTGCCAAGTTCTGCTCCAGCCACACTTCTTGATCCCATCCCTACACAACTAGACAGTGTTCATAAACTCTTCCCAGCATACCTACCTGTCCCTGCTTCCTTTGCCGGTGTAGTTTCCATATGTTAGCATAATCACAATGGAACTTCAAACAAAATCAGTGGTATGGATAATTAGTCAGTTTTATAGGAACTTTTTGTAAGATATGACATGACTAAGAAAAAAATCTATTAGGTTGATGGACACACCACAAGTAAGTGAGTTATTTCCACAGATGTGCTAAAAATGACCTAGCTATACAGGCAGTGGTCTAGATATGAGTAGTTGTGCTGCGATTACTCTTTATTTGCGTACACACATCTAGCCTTTGGTCAGATTTCCTTTCTTCCTTTGAAGAGCTGAAAAACAAGGTAAAAAAAGGGTAGTTTAGAGCTACTTTTTGCTTACCCTTTGTTGTCCCAGGAGGAGTTTCCAAATATATGGTTTATTGTTTTTGCTATCTATCTAGGTCAGCTGATCTTTTAGACTTAATGTTCACAATATCAATGCTTGCACCTGTGGTTTCAAAATTGGTTTCCAATTAAAAGTTAGCATCATTGACTTACTAACTATACAAGTAACAAACATCCAAATAAATCTACTTTACTTAAGCAAAAGTTTACAAATCCCTGTTACAGATTCTTTTTTCAGATCTATAAAGAGTTGTAAAACATTCTCTAATAGAATTTGTAACCACTAGAGGAATCCAACAAGTAGAAGGAGTTTAAGGGCTAAGGATTTAATTAGGTCCTTCCAGATCAGCAGGATACAAAGAATTTCAGTTTACAATAATTAAATAGTTATTAGAGATAATCTTGGGCACATTAGTTGATATATTGGAAAGCTTTTGTAGAGGATTACAAACATGAATAGCAGAAACAACAAATGTGTAACAAAAAAACACAAAAAGAATGAGGGAACTCTGGGTCACTAATGGCAATGAGACTATGCAAGAGGCTTTGAATGAGAAATCAAAACAATCTTGAAAAAACTGAAGTTGCAGTCAGAAAAGAACAATATTTATGAGGCAAAAGAGAGCTTTCAAACAGGAATAATCTGCTACATAATTAAAGAATGAGAAACTAATTCTTTAGAAAAAGAGTTGGAGTTGTAGGAGTTAGCAAGTGAATATAGGTTAGCAATGTCATGCTGCATCAAACAAATTTGTAGAATGTGCCAACACATTCTACATAGCATAGCCTGTAAGACACACGCATATCCTGAAGACAAAGAGTGGATTTCATTCCTATCCAGTCTGAAATAGGTGTGGCAGTTTGTGTCAGCTTCTTTCCGTCTTCCCCTTAGGCTTTAAAGGAGGTCCAAGTAATGACTAGCAACTTTGTGGTCCTCCCTCCATTTCCTTTCTTCTCTCTTCTCTTCCTGTCCTTCTCCATTTACTAGTTACTGGTTACACAGATGGATTTCCATGCTCTGAGGCAATCAAGAACTCCTGACATCCTGCCTAGCAGGTTGAAAATCTGTTATCTTTCTCACTCATGAACTTCCAGACTCTTGGATGGAAGAAGCAAAGTCCTCAAGGAATGGATTTTTTGATCCCATATATTATTCTAGATTCCATTCAAGAAAATAAGTTCCCAGCCCTTGATTAGCAGATCTAAGAGTTATCAATATCAGTAACCATGGGTCTGATTTTGCCATGGTTTGCCTATTGGGAGAAAAACACCTTTACATTTTTCGAGATGAGACTCTTAAGCCAAAGTACTATGTTCCATTTGGGATGTGGATTTAGTTCTGAACAACTCATCTGAAACAGATATTTCTCTCTGCTCCCTGAGGGATTTATTGGCAAAACTAACCATCTATTAACATTATCTTGGGACTCTGCACAGTAAGAATAGATGCTATAAATCTTAGTTGTATAAAAGGCCAGAAGCTATAAGGTTTTACTGGATAGCAAATAGAAAACTCCAATAAGTTCAAACCTGTTTATTTTACTTAGAGTGAAAGAACATTCTGAGTGAAGCTTTGCTGGAAACATCCTTGGAGACAGCCATTTTACCCACCTCACACTAACCAATTATACATCACACCTTGCTCTTGCACACTTTTTCTTAAATACAGAAAATAATTTTGCATGGGCCCTGCAAAATAACAGGGACTTGTATTACTAGTTATTATGTCAACGGTCTTGGATGAGATTAGAACTAATAACAAAATAAATTAACAAATGCATCTATAATATTACACAGCATTAGTAGAAAGAACCTACAATTTCACTTTACATTACTCATCAGGATTCATGTTTGTCAACTGTCAGATAAAATTAAGATTGTCCAGAACCCAATTAGTTCTGATTATATTTGTAAGTTTCTACTGAACTGGTCTTTCTACAAGTATTAAAGAAAGTAGCAGACTTAAGCATAGTTAAAAATTTTATTGCTAAAAGTAGAAGATGGTTAGATATTCAGAGCTTGACAATAATAAGGTACATTGTGTCCAGACTTGGGGGATTTGAGACCCTAAAAACAGTCTTTGTGTTTCTTAAATTTTATTTTTGCTGTACATACTATTTTCCTTCCACTTTCATCATGTATAATTCATTCTAACTAACCTCATTTGCAACAGGTATTTTTTCAGCCGTTACTGTCATATCACCACAGTTATTTTGTAATTATAGCTTATTGCACTGCATTTCAACCAAATCACGCTCTAGCAAAGAAACAAAACATGAATACTTATCCCAACTACTGTCTTTATTCTAACTTTTAACCAATCTAAATCTTCTGATTAAAATTCTTCCAGATATAAGGTTGGCTTCTATACAGCATCAAACCTTTAGTACAATTTAATTATCTAATAAGATTTTTTAATTTAAGTGTTGCCAGTTTGCTTTTCTGCATAGTTGCACTATCATAACAAGGCTAAAAACCTACCATCATGTTCTATTGAAAAAAATTAATTCTATTACATTATAGAATAAACAATCTTATACAGTTGCGAAGTTTAAAAATTCAATCATTAAATATGAATCTGTAAGTTGACAAAACTGTCCTGTATTATTTTTATAGGTACAAGAATAGGTAGAGAATTCATAGGTATTTTTAGAGTTGTATTAACCTCTAAGCTATTCATAATTCATGTAAATCAGAAAACAGAGGAAACATTTGGTTATTGAACTATGACAGTACAAATAAATTTTAAAAGCTTCATAGGATTGAAGTTTCCCATCTCCTTTAAAATACTTACAATGAAATTACTGGAAACCACAAACATTTGTATTTACTTCCAAAAAAAAAATAGGAAAAACTTCTTGTTTATATGAGACATATCTTTGGCATGCAGCTGTGCTGTTTCACGTTAACTTTTTATCGTTCTTGATCATTTGCCTCTTATTCAGTGTCAAGGAAGGCAACTGGAGGTGTCTAAGGTAACTTACAATCCCTTTATGAGGCAAGAAAATAAATTTTTGAACCTTATACTAAAAGTCTACAGGGCAAATACTTATTACTTGGATCATATAAAAAATTTATATAATTTAAAGGTTACCAAGTTCATATTCACAATTCTGAAGGTACATAATTCTCCTGAGCTCTCACATTTTGGGCCACTTTTAATTTGGGAAATTATATTTCATAAAATGAAAGCATCAGAATTCTGTGGTAACCAACTGCTCTAAAACAAAAAAAGTATTTCTTTCAAAGTCTTTATTTATATTAGAATTATAGAATCATAGAGCAGTCCATGCTGGAAGATCAAAAAATCACCTGGTCCAACCTTTCATGTGAAAAAGAACCTAGATGAGATTATCCAGCATTCTGTCCAATAATATCTTGAAAACCTTCAGTAAAGGGGACTCTACCATGTGCTTGGGGAGGTTGTTCCAGGGAGTGACTGTTCTTGCTATAAAACTGTTTTTCTTCTAGATGGAAGTTCTTGATACTTCAGACAGCACCTTGAAATGGGAAGAAACAACTAAACATTTTAATTTTGTGAAGGTCTCTATTAATTCATATGGGCAAATATAGAACCTGAGTCCTCTGAAAGACCCACAAGCCTATTCTAGAAAAAAGTTAGAGTAAATACTTCTGCAAGGAAGCATACTATTTTTGATCTCAACTCCACATTATTTTCTCTTGCTAACAAAGGGACTGGTACCACTGGATGAAAAATAGCAATCTGAAGGTTTGATTTTTAAGATGTGATCTATTTATGACAATAGGCATTATTGTGTCTAGTCTTGAAGAGCAAGATAAAGCCCGGACAAACCATTCATTAGGAAGTCACAGCAGGCTTTGTGATTAGCAGGCCCATAGACAGGGCTCTGGCAAAGATGAGATTGCCAACCATGTTACTGGAGAAAAATCAATACATTAAATTCTATCAAAAAATTAAACAGCCATCCTAGGAAACTGAATAGGTACAAATTATACAGTGTGATAAATTTAGCAGCAGTTAGATGGTTGGATAGGCTACTTTCTGGAAAAAGAGAACCACAAGAAAGCTTCTCAGGATAGGGATGAGTACCAATCACACAAAAGTTCAAATCATACAGATAGACAGACAACAGACAGAAAGGAGGAAGAGAAAAATATTTACCATCAGCTGAATAACAAGGAAGAGTATTTATGTTTTTTGACAAAAAAGAATGCCTTCTAAAAAAGAAGCAGAAGCAATTTCAGGCTGGCTATGGGACTGCTGCGAGGGTTTGTGTAACTATGAAGTAAATGACTGAATATCAAAACGTTAACAAATGAATAAGAGTCAGAGACAATTTGTTCATCCTTAGAGTTATCATATGAGGGCCAGAAAATTGCAACTTTGGAAAATCCCCAACTGGACAACCTAAACATTTGGAAAAAAAAGAAAAGGGAGAAACAGCCATTATTGCAATTCACAAGCTTCACACATACCAGCTGTCAGGGAAAACTTGCTGAAAAAGGACCTTGACAATATGTTGCTATGTCTACCTGACCTGCCAAAGACCTTACCTGGAGAGGAAGAAGAGGGTTTTAGAATGACACCAAGTAAAATAGTTCAGACATTCAACTTGAGAAATTGCACAGAAAATACTGAGAATATGAAATAGAACTACACCACAGCTTCACAGGCTTCAATAAAGTGTTTGATCACGTATGGCAACGAATACTGCAGACTGTGATGAAGACACTCAACATTAGCAAAAGAACAGTGACAACCACTGAAATCCTTTATTACAGTGCGGGGAGTAAAGCCCTTGAAGGCAACACACTGAGTAAGTAGTTCCATATAACAGCTGGTGTAAGAAAGTTATATCTCCTATTGCCACATCTCTTCAATAGTTTCCTTGAACATGTTATGTCAAAGGACTCTGAAAACTTTGAAGGAGTGCTAACAGTTAGAGGTAGTAATATAGGTAATCTGTCCTTTGAAGATAATGTAGATTTGATAGGAGGAATGGGACCAGTATGTGGAAATGCAATGACAAAGCTGGGCAGCACTACAGTGATGTATGGTATGGAGATCAGGACAAAAATTTAGCTGTGTAATGACAATGAAGATTACTGACTCTGAAAAAGAAATAGCTATCAAAAGCAAGAAAGTTGAATGGGGAGGACTTATTCAAGTATCTCAGTACTACTACCATGAAAGACGGGAAACTTGAAACAGAAATCCAAAGAATTGCCCTCATGCTAGCAGTGCTCACAGTCCAAAATATAACCTGGAAAGACAAGAACAACCTTAGTAGATCCAAGAGAAGAAAAAAGGAACTTCTTAGAAATACTGTGTTCTCGAGAGCACGAACAGTGTGAAACAGGTGAAACTCAAACAGCAGCAACAGAATGAAGAATTCAAGCCTTTGAATGCAGATGTCTCTGCAGAATTCAATGGATACCATGTACAGTGCACAGAACTAACAGCTCTATTATAGAGAAGCAGGATCTGCAGTAATTGGATCCCATGAGCCTCTACTAGCAGCAATGCAAAGAGAGGAGCTGGAAAGGTTTGGTGATGTGACTAAAACTAAAGTCCTAGCAAACCTAATTTTGCAGGGAGAAAAAAAAAAAGAAAAGGAGAGAAAAGAGGAGGAGCTGTTTGTGGAGAACCAGGTAAAAAGCATCAACAGAAACTGGACAAGAGATTTTCTAGCAGAATTTCTTCAAGCAGTTAAAACCACCTGAAATGAAAGATTATAGTGATCACCTCACTATGACCCAGCCAGGCATAGGAGAGGAAATTGATTATTGCAGCACAAAGATCTGTTATAAACTCCATAAATATAGAATTTCTAGGAAGCCATATCAGTGTTATTTTATAAATAGATAAGATATATTTTCTTTTTATTTATTGCTTTTCTTCTTTCTTGTATTTGTTCAAGTGATATTTAATCATTTGCAGACCTGCACTTCCTTCCCTAGGTAAAAGGGACAAAATATTTGCTCAATACATTGCTGTTAGTTGATTAGGACCAAATCTGGCAACTTGAGAGAGACAAAACTGTCACAGGTTCATGTCCCCAGGTTCAGTCAGTAGTGAGAGGGAGCGTGTATTCCCCAGGCACCCCAGGCACATGTACAAACACAACTTCACTACATTTAAATGTACAATAGTCTGCACAGATCAATACAGAGAGAAACACAGAGCCCTTACACTCAGCAAAGAAGGCAGTGGCCTCATCCTGCTCTGCTCTTCTCATCAGGATAGAGGTTTTGCACTGGGATTGCATATATGTGTATATATTCAACATGGATGCCCTTACAGTGGGGCTTATGATCCCAGTCTGCCCAGTAGCTGTCAGCTGGACATGCAAACTCCTGAGGTCACAGCTGTGCTCTAGCTGCTGGCACATTTGCCCTCACAGATGCACGCACACGCACACACACACACACACACACACACACATACACAAACAAAGAGCCATCTGGATGGAACTACCCTGGTTCCCAATACCACCATCCCTGGGGTCTGTCTCTTAGAGACCCACTCACTTTCAGGCTCCCAGACCACCACACCTACTTGGTGTCTCACCTGGTTTGATTTTTGCTGGCACTCACACACTCATTTACACACCCGCACTCACTCCAGTAGCTGGCACCATGGACACATGAGTCCCTGAGACCTGAGGTCTCTCTGCAGTTGCTGACATCCACATCCACCCACTGAGATCTCTGCAGATGGTGCCACCACAGACACACAGGTCCTCCAAAATGTGACCTGTATGCAATCATACTCTCAGATATACACAGGCACATGGGAGCTCCTGATCTGGAAAAGAGTAGAAAAGAATTTAATAAAGACACAGGACAGCCTGTGCTGATCAGGTGCAGGGCATGGACAAATAGGTATAACAACCATCAGACTAGTTAGACACAACTATCCCTTCTTTCATCTTTTTTTTTACACTATTCTTCCTCCCCAAACCACCTTGATTCCTCTCTTCTCTTGCCTTTAATTCCACCCATAAACTTCTCATAACAGTGTTTCCCTCTGCACCCACAACATGTCCCATGCTCCTAGGCAATACCCCCTCAGTCCAAAAGGTGCTCTGACATGGACCTATGGTGATGGGTTTCATACATGGGCAATGGAGCTGCAGCTGTCTCAGAATAGCCCTGGGAAAGACCTTGACAGTGTGTTACTTCCTCTGAGACCTCAGTTTGGGTTCCCACCTGCCCTTGTTCTCCGGTCTGGAATGGGCCATCTGGGGTGTCTGTGGAGATGGGCCTTGAGTGGCCTGATGGTTTCTGTGTATGGTCCTGGGAGAAGACAAGGGATTATTTGGGCTCCCCCAGCTGCCTCTGTGCTCCTCTGTGGGTCTATAGATAAGCTTTTATCACACAACCTAACAGTTATAGTTGGATGACTGTCATATGGCATTGCCTTCTCTTCCTCTAAGCAAAGTAAGACTGTACTTGTAATTTCTACTTTTTATTTGAGTTTAAATTTTGCTACACAAGTACCTTCTGTATAAACATCCTAGAGCAGGTTTTCTCAACCTGTTGGAGATTGACACAGATTTCTCATGTATTTTCTCATGCTTTTTTTTCTGTAGTTGTATATCTAGCTGCAGTCAATCACTGCTGTATTCTGTTGCTCTCTGCTCCTTTTGTATCAGGACAGCTTATATGAACATCTTTTGTTGGTGCAAAACTGATGTAAACAGAATCCAGGGGACACTGGAATTGTGAATGCCCTTAACTCAGATCATCAGACAGAAATGCAACACCTCTTATGTTCCTGAGTTCCTCGAACTCAGCAACACCACTCTCACCATACTTCTGTAGTTGAATTTCAGCTGGATTCACTGTGCTGTCATGAAACCTTCTGGACAACAGTGCCCATTACTTATATGATGTCCGTTCCTAACTCACTATATAGATATTCATATTAAGCTGGGTTCTATAATAACCCCAATACACTTAGAAAAATATTTAATTAACACACCAGCACAAGGAATATCTACTTGAAATTCATGCTGAATCTTTCTACCTGTGGTGCTTCATTTCAAATTTGAATGCTTTCATCTTTATCCTATGCTGAACGATCCATGCAAAAGTCTCGGGGGAGTCCACTCAATCCCTCTGCCAATTTTACTTTAAATTCATTAGTCCCTTACAGGGACTATCTGACATGTGAACCACATAAAATATACTATGGCGCTTTTTTTATCATTTTTTTTTTTTTTTTTTCTTAAACTGGTGATCAACTCCTGATTTTTGATGATCAAAGGAACAATGAGGGTTAACTCTCAACCAAAGGTTATGTTGAGTAATCTAAATGTGGAATATTACTAGGGGAAAAAAAAAAAAAAAGAAAGAAATCAGAGTAACTTATTTGAGTCTTATTCCTTGGTATGAATTCGAAAAATAAATTGAAAATTGAATAAGGCATGGACATTCTGTGCTATTTATATGTTACAATAAAGAAAAAAAAAATTTTTTTCTCACAAAAGCACAGTATTTGATGCATGTGGAGGTCTGGTAAAAACTGAAGATTCTCACCAAACTCAGGTTCTGACTTTGCAGTCTTGACTTACATTAATGGTCCTTCAGCTTCGACACAAAGTCAATGAGACTATTCTTATCAGTAAATATTAGTGCTGCATACAAGTATGGTACATCTTGTGGTATATCTGCTTGGGCTGGATGAAAAGATAAAATTCTAATTACTGGGAAATCCACATGCTTGCTTTTCACTCTTGTGGTTTAAAAAAGAGGCAAAACTCCCACAAACAAACAAACAAACAAAACCCACAAAAAACACCCAAACAAAACCCCCAAAGTGGATCAGAAATCTAAGAGGAAAGTAAAGGGAAAGTAAGAAGTCAATGACAAGCTGTACTAGAGATGTAAACTGTAAAGGAAAGGTTGGGTGGAAGACAGAAATCCAGCAGAGCCACAGGACACAAGAGCAGCAACAGCAGGCAGCAAAATGTGAAAATTAGTTCAGAGGAAAGGCACAACTGTTCAAGAATACAGCCAACATGTATGACTGAAAAAAATTCTAGATTCTTTTGGAAACATTTTAATTTTATGTATTCACTACCAGAAAACTCCCTAGTGGAAGAAATACATTGCATCCATTTCCAAAACAACAGAATGGGTGCACAACTAGCCAAGTGCATAATGAGTATTGCTGTTTCCACAGCTTTGTTTTCATCTGCCTGTGTGTGGTACTCATGTAATCATTTCTTGTTTTCTTTGCGTGATTTCCCTGAACTCTATAAATAATTTCCACAGGCTTTCCCAGTACCCTGTTTATTTCATCTATTTTTAATTTCTCTAATGTAGACGCAGAAGCACTAAAATGATTGTTCATAAATAAAAGTTCTAAGAAAATGATACAGGAATTGCATTAAAAAAATCCTTTCAAATGTCCTAAATAAAGTGTCCTGTATTTTGTTTTGCTTTGATGTGCTATCAGTTGTTTATTAAACCACTGTGATTAAGATAAATATTTTCAGTATCAACAAGCACTGGGAATTCTTTCAGTGGTTCAGCACAAAGGCTTTTATCACTTTGTACAGAAATGGCAATGGAAGAATTTGAAATGTTCAATGTCCTGCAAGCTCCAATTCTATCTGCATACTTTGCTGTTGTAGCATTATTTAGATAGTGTATGAAGTAACACATATAAAAGTCTAGCTGTTTAACTGTCTATGCAAGCTTTTTATTTCCTCTGTGACACCTCTTTATCTTCCCCAAAGTTTGCTATTTTAATATGCTTCCTACTGTTTTAAGCAAATCTAAAGTTAGCAAGAAACAGCAGTGACATTGCCTTCCTGGTAATTTGCAATTTCTAGAAGGTTCCTCTAATTTCCCTCAGCTTCTTCTAAACCTGAACTACTTTTAAAAATAATGGTGCTAAACTCCTTTTTTATAAATATCCCATTGGTTTAATGGATTTCTGCTGCATGGCATCAGCTGAAGAGCTGACAAAGGTTTCTGACAGTGAATAATGGTTTTTGCTTTTTGAGCAGAGCCAATTCTGTATTCTCTTCCTCAAGTTTGACAGACAGGCAGACAGACAGACAGACAGATAGAAGTGGTAGTTCTTAAAGTACGAAGTATGAAGTTCTTAGTTACTGATCTGAAACAAGAGGCCATTCAATCTTCTAACCCCTGTCCACTTGAATTACAGAAACAAAGATTAGCTCACCCTTTTGACTACAGTAGTATATTTTACTAGGCATTAGAAAAGAAAGCACTTGTAGTCAGTTGCTGCGGGTTGGATTGACTTACTACATTGCAAAAAGAGGGCAATTTATAGATCTGTCATTGTATTCAGAGACAGAGAAACAATGCCTTTTCCATGTTGATGATACATCCATAATGAATGTAATACTGAAAACTCAAACTTTATGCTTCTTTACTAATTCAAAAATTGTTTTTCTGACAGGAACACACAAATAGTGTTTGCCCATTTTAAGCATATAACATGAAGTTTGAAGTAGCAAAGGATCAATTTAGTTTGCAGAATACATGTGGGCTGTGAATTTTTTTCCTCTCTAATCGATATTTCATAGATACTGAAAGCCTGCAGCACAAAATTTTTCCAGATTTCTAAGAGTGAGATGATTTTTCTGTATATGTTCAAAGAACCATATTTCTAACAGTGAGATACTTTTTTGTGTATATGTTCCAAGAATCATTTGTAGAGAACTGACCTGAAGTAATGTGAAGCTGAAAAAATTAATTTTTAAAGTATGATCTGGGACTGAAACAGAGTGAAAGAATGCACTTTCCTTTCATATCTTTCATGGTATTCAAAGTTGCAATGATTCTGTGTTTTGGAAAATATGCACCAGAAAATTGTGCTCTGAGAATGTACTGAAAGTAATCTTTCCCTAACTTCACCCAAAAGCCTTTGCAAATCCAAACCTTCCACTTTCTTGCTCCAGTGAGAGTGTTTTTGTTCACAACACTGCAATGACTTTGGGTGATCGTTAGAGGCAGAGAAGGTGCAAACTTGTGTTTTATTTGACTTGCATTTGGTCACAGCAGATGGAATTGCACTGAAACTTTTACAAGTTCCTGAATATGTTGCCTCCCACTGGTGCTCAGCCTATGGTATACCATCCTCAGAGCTTAACTGCACCATGTAGTCCCAACGGCACTCTGTAAGTGAAAAAGCACTTCCACAGTGTTTCAGTGACCTTGATTGCGCTAGGCAGGTGGGCCCATTTCAGACGTGCCAAAGCAACAGATCTATAAAAGGGTTGAGGTGCCCATTCCAAGCCTGTGATTTAAGTAATTTTAATTAATCTCTACTCAGAGCACTGAGACTTACTTCTCTGCCCTGTTTACACATTTTTGTCTGCAGTTGCCAACATTTTGACTTAGCAAAGGCTAGACACTGATAGTTAAAACCATAACCATACAAAAATTATTTGCCCCATTTGAAGTCAAAACAACCACTAATGTAAACATGATTTCTGTCCCTCACCATCCCCTCACTCCCTGCTCTGGAAACCCTCCACCCTCCAGATGTTTAACTGGTGAAACTGTTGGAGAAGATTTAAGTGATAGTCTGCTGGGCATTTTACTCCCAGACCATCACTGCATTTATTGCATATAAACGATGCTTGCATTGCTCATGCCTATTCCATATTGTTTAAAACTGCTCTCATAATTTCCTCATCTTTCTATTCCCTCCAGTGTGCCTGGAGTTCTGATTAGTAATTTACCAGAGAGTTCTATAACAGTGAGTACTCTACTGCTGCTGTTAATTAAATCTGTGCGGGTAACTATTCACTCACTAGAGACAATCATTGCAGCAAGATATTGTCAGGCCTGAGGCTTTGCTCTAATAGAATCTGTACATATCCCAGAGGTGATATGTTCTGTATCTGGAGAGGAAGCAGTGAGCCAGATCTTCTAACACATCCAGCCAGTGATTCGGTGAATGAATGCCAAGGGGACAAGCTTCAAAAGACAATGTTTCTAGGACTGAAAGATGGGCAGAATCAGAGCAAAACAGTATGGATATTTTATCATTCTTGATATAATGTAATCTCATAACCTGAGATTTAGTTCATGTTTCTTTTAACTTTAATTTGGGACACATGACTGACATGGACTGCTGTAAGTTGTTAAAATTAATCATTTAGAGAGATGTCATACACAGTGAATGGTATTGTTATATTAGGAGCATAGATGAGTTGAGGACACACATGGTAAAAGCAGTTTATAGCACAATACTGAAGAATTACATAAAGGAACTTTAAAGAAACTACTGACAGTTTGCCATCGGTTAGTTTCACTGGTGACCCATAAAACATTCCCCTGTCAGATAATGATAGCTTTTGCCATATTCAAGGTATTTTTGAATGTATGTCAGGGAGGCTATACACATCACAGGAAAAATGAAAAATTTTAAAGGTTACCATTGTCTTCATTAGCCCCATCACATTAACAAAGGGAGAGTTGCCTCCAGCCGGCAATTGCTGCCTCATGAACTCTGCACATAAATTACTGCAGTACAGGCAGCTGCAACAAGAGCCAGTCTATTGTTAGGAGGGAATGCCTTAACTGGGTTACAAAAATTATTTAAGAATTATACAAATCATAGCTTTTTTTCTTAATAAAAGTTATAGAAACTGTATATTACCTTCCAGTCTACAAAGTGAGTGATTAAAACTTTCTTCATACAGATGCAATTATCTTCTTTTTTTTTTTTTTTTTTTTTTTTTATGCACATGGGGATGTATGATAACTAACGAAACAAGAATTATTATAATGGGTGAAAAAAATACCTGGTTAGTAGGCAGTGGAAATGCTTCTTCGAACTCTGGAAGATACTGTGAGGTTACACCATGTTTTTGCATGTATACATAATGTTAGCACACACAATGCTTTATCTCTTCAGAGAACCAGTTTTAATATTTATACAAACATCAATGTAGTCATAGTTAATACTGTGTTTTCCTTGTTCAATAGATAAACAGAATGGGAAAAGATTTGTTAAATATATAAAAAATAAGTTCTTTTACACCTAATAAATTGTAATTATATAATTAATAATACACATTTTATATAAAATATGTCTAATAAATGGTTGTATATATCTAAAGAATAGGTCAACTACATTATTAGACATTACTACAATATCTGGAGAGAAAAAGCTTCCTAGAAGCAGGTCATTGCCTAGATCATATGTCAGCCACCTAAATCTTGGCTATCTAACCCAAATGGGTCATCTAAGCTGTATCAGTAGCCACTGTAGTAATCAGCTCTAGATTTGTCATACCTATTGCAGGTATTTTAGAGTAGTGTTTAGGGGTCTTTCCACACCTGTCTATTACTGCAGTGGTCAGCAGAACCACTTGAAAGGTATACTGTTCATGATAAAAAAGCATGAGCAATTGGCATGATTTCTCATCTGAGCTCTAGACAGCTTCATAATTTGCTTCTGTTCAGGGACTGGAAGAGCTTCGACAGGTTATGGTTTTGATCACTGGAGGGAACCAGAGATGATTCATTGAGGTACTTTGATGTCAGCAGGTACAGCTTGAAGTGCCTCTGTGGCAAAGAAAAATTGCCAAGGGGAAGTTGCTGTTGATATGGCACAAATAAAACAAAGAAGAAAAGGGTAGCTTTGATGATTTAATAATTTAGGGTTAGTATCAGGATCTTGTAAGATTGTTGCAGGTGCCAGAATGGAGAGTGCGTGGGCTGCTGTGCTTTGACAAGGAGAGGAGCTCAGCACTTTCCATCATGACTACTTTTAATGCATGCACATTTCAGAAACACATTGTGAAGAAGTTCTGGTAGACACAGACTGCAGGAGATTTGGTCACAGTCATTGTTTCTCTTTCATGTGACTTGCGTGGATTCTTCTTCTCTGGCACATGAAAGTCAATAAGCACAGTAAGAATGGTATTAAACAACACTCAAAAAAGCCTGTGAATATGTATTTGAGGATCAATTCATAATACACGTGTCTAAGAGGATTTTTTGACTTATCATCCTATATTATTGTTTTTCTATGACATATAATTCATACTAAATACTGCATATACACTTGTTATATGCAGCTATGCAAAATGAGGCAATAGGGAATTTAAAAACATCCAAAAACAAGTAGAAAGTTAACTGGAGGGTCTTTTTGCTGCTGCGTGGTAATTAATAACTAAAAATGGCCATGGTTCCACTGTTGTTCTACAAAGTGCTTCTGGCTTTAACACACTGAGAAAATTAGTAACTGGTTCAAATGAAAATTTGATGGAGAAAGTATTTGCTTTACAACTCCTCTTTTAAGGAGGGCTCTCTGTAAATTTTTATTTGGTAGGATAAGCATCCAGAATTGTTTCTAGTGGAACATGTTGGGGGTGTGGGAAACTCAGACCCCGAGGTCTTTGTGAATGCTACTGAAAATGATTAAGGAGTGAATTCTAATTAAAAAAAAAAAAGATTAATAGCTTTTTTAGAGAATTTAAGATAAAAAAAATTAACCGTGTGCTTTGCTTCCTTCTTTTGCCATCTCTGTCTATCACTTTAGGGAACTTCTTATATTTTCTTTCTGAACCACATTAATTTCTTTACCATGATTAGCACTCAATTGGAGTGTTTACAGTGAGCTAGTGAGTACAAGGGGGAAAAAATGTGTGACTTAGTGAAATTACTAATAAATGCTTTGTGAAAAGGCTCTGATTTTTGGAAGGTGGGCAGAGGAAAAGAAGACACAGCTTGATGACAGCAATTTAAAAATCATTCACAAAAACAAAATTCAGTTAAAAAATTCTGTATTTAGCTTCAAGAAAATATTTCTCCAAGCCAAATAGAGAAATCACAAAGAGAATTCCATAACTTCTTTGGTTCTATCAGTTGCTTCCATTATAATCACCTCTACCTGCTTTGTATGCATATTATGTCATATAAACATGAAAGAAATGAATTTTTTTTCAGTCGATTTGTCATTGGGAAGCAAGATTTGCTAATGATTATTTTTCTATTACTCTAATTTACAAAGTAGGGAGACAAACTGAGCAATGAGAGAAGGATGAAAAAGAGGAACAGTATCACTTTGCGTTTTAACTGAATGGCTGAGCCAGCAAATCACATATATCTACATATATCTATATAACACCTTGCTATTTTTGCTGGCATCTGTTCTTGCTGTTCGACCTTAGAAATGTATGACATGTATATTTTAAAAGAAATTCAAAGATTAGTGATGGAACATGTTTAATAATGAGCGAATCAGAATTTCTGCAAGATTGTGAAAATTAAATAAATATGCCCAGCTCTCTGTTTCATCAACAATAACAGTTGCCATATCAGGAGTTCAGTTTCGCCATGCCTTAGCAATGTGAGCTCTTTATTTACCTTAAACAAGAGAGATTCTTGCAGATAATGAAGTCTAACCTCCTTGATTTGTCTATACACCCTTTACCTTTGAGTGCAGAGTTTCATTTTAATTATTGCTCAGAATCTGCTTAAAGTATTTAATTTTGTTTTAGGAAGAATTACTTTTGTTGTACTCAGAAACCCCAAAACTTTTATTCTTTCCAAAATGTGTATATATATATATATACACACACACATGCACATACACACATACACACATTACTTCTGCTCTGGACACTACTAAATACTTTACAAACTTAATTTGCTTGGACATCAGCACTAGAATCAAGGAACAGTTTTCATACTGTCTACAAGAATATTTTTCTTTCCTGTGTCATATCTGATTTGCTTAGGTAAGTGGTTTGATAGATCCATAGAATTAAGTCTTATTCAATAACATCAAAGTCTTTCCTATATAATTGATCTGTCAAGTAGTGAGATAAAAGCCTCACTACAATGCTTTCTGCTGTTTTGATTTGAGAAGAAGAAAGATTATGGAATTTCAATGCAACAAGGGTAAGCTCATTAATACTGCAGACTCTTGCATTTGGTGTATTCACACTGAACTTTAGATGTGACTGTGGTGCCCAATTTAGGACGGTCTACCCACAATTCTTATGACAGTTACTGAAGAGAGAGGAAGAGAGGTGTATCTCTAAAGAGTGGTCCAGATATTGGATGGTTTGGGCTGCTTTCCAGAAGGGTCTAATTTTTGTTTCCTGATTACCTAGGCAGAAAGCCAAGGCAACAGTAGTCATGGTCAGTTGTGTGCAACTATGAGTCACAGTCAGAGTGAGTGAGGATCCAAGCAGATGTTACCCAGTAACACCTGTGGTGTTTTGGCAGAGTCTTCAACATTACCTGGTCCAACAAGAAATGTCAAAAATTTAGGTTTATGACTATCTATCTATTGACTAAATGCTGTTTTCAAAATAATGACAAACTCTAAAAATTGGGGAGGAATGGGGCATTAACATCCCTTCTTACATTGTACAATTATCCAGTGCTAAGAACTGTTTCAAGATCCATTTAATACACTGACTCAAACAGGCAGGGCACTGAATGGAGACAGGAAAAAGAGGAATGCAAAGGGATTCAAATCAAAATGAAAATCAAATAATTTTTTGTCTGATATCTGGAATTAAAAAGAAATAAATTTTCTATATAAGTTTGAAAGCAAAATATGTACACTAACAAAAAGAAGACTTAATGATATGGGGAAAAGGGAGCATACAGCTGGTGGGACATAAAAATGAACAGCAATGTACAACAAATCTTAGAAGGCACGAGAGACTGCTGGACTCAATGACCAGGTTGAAGTGAATGCATCCTAGAATCACAGAATTATTTGAGTTGGAGGGGAACCTGTAAGGTTGTCTAGTTCCAGACCCCATGACGTGAGCACATATACCTTCTACAAGGCCAGGTTACTCAGTGACCCATCCAGCTTAATCTTTAACACCTCCAGGGTTGGGGCATCCACAATGTCTCTGGCCAACATGTTCCAGTGCCTCATAACCTCACACTAAAGAATTTTGTCCTAATATTTAATCTAAACATACCTTCCTTCAGCCTAAGGCCTTTAACGCTTGTCCTATCGTTACATGCCCTTGTAAAAAGGCCCTCTCCAGCTTTCTTGTAAGCTTCCTTCAGGTACTGAAAAGCTGCAAGAAGCGAGCCTTCTTCTCTTCAGTCTGAACAGCCTCAATGCTCTCAGCCTGCCTTTATAGGAGCAATGCTCTAGAACTCTACCAACTTTGTAGGCCTAATCTGAACTCACTTCAGCAGGTTCATCCCTTTCTTGTGTTTGGAGTCCCAGAACTGTATGCGGTACTCCAGGTGGGGTCTCATGAGAGGAGAGTTCAGGAGGAGAATCCTGACTTGCTGGTCAAGCTCATCCTGATCTTTTGCTGATTGTCCTGCTAAGGCAGCAGTAAAAGAAAACAGAAAAGTTGACATAAGCCCTAAAATACTGCCAAAAGCCTGCAGTATTAAGATAACAATTTCTGTGAGGCACTGTGGACCACATAAAATTAAGAGATGCCTGAATTGTGATTGTCAATATAACCTAAACTGTGTCTCAATGTCCCTTTGTCTTATAGTTCTTAATTGCATGGTGACATATGTCCTGATGTAGTCTACCTAAATTAGACTTTTACTGAAATACCTAGAACGCAAGAGTAGTTATTCAACATTCTGCTGATAGCTTGTCAGGAGACAGGTAACTTTTACATCTGATTCTGCCACTGCAGGAGCTGAATGGTCCCTGGGGTGGTCTGTTTCATCTCACTGACCTCAGAAAAAGTGGAAAGTAGAGGCACCTCAATTAAGTGCCTGCAGCATGATGGGATGAATAATGGCAGGAACAGGACTGATTCGGTTCAGAGAGGCATCTGTCAGAATGAATGGTGCAGATTTAATGAGCAGCTAATCAATATTTGGTATTCTCACTGCTGGTAAGTGAACGAGCACGTCATCTTTGCTGAACACATTTAATTTTGCTATCCGTGTAGAATAATTAATTTCCTCATTAGTATTTTCATGGTGCTCCTCATTGAAGTATCTGAATTACTCATAAAAATGAATTGGCGAATCTTCTTAATACCCTGTACAAAACGACACAGAGGCAAAGACACAGGATATCCAATGCTTAGCACTGTAGCATCCAAGAGTTATCTATTGTGTCCACAGTGAAGTTCATATGGCTGAATTATACTCCCAGGTCAATTTGCATTCAATGGAAGACAGTGCTTTGACTGGAACTTACACGTGCCAGGACACTGAGGGTTAGGAAGTCCAAACTGACCAGCTAGAATAGCATAAAGACACAGATGGGTAGGTCTGAAATTGTCTTATGTGGCTTCCTTGGGGGTTCAGCAAGATTCCTTTGTGAAACTTCTTTTGAGCTTACACACAGAGCCTATTCTCTCAATCAGGTATTTAGCATGTTCACCCCAAGAACTTGTCCACCCTGCACCTAGAGATGGGAAGCAGGAGTGTCAATATCTTAAATTATCATATAGGTTATATTTTAACAGATTATGTATGGGAGTGCCTGTCAGGAGTCTAAGGAATTCTTAATGCCAGACTCATAGATCAAGAAAAAGGGATATTAGAAGGATTATATGCCAGTAAATCAATGTATTTAGGCCCAGGGACATGTAAGTTTTGGATCACAAAGGGGTCTACTTAGGCCTTTTGACTTCTGTCTTTGTTGAGATGAATCCTTTGTGGAACAACTCCT
The DNA here is from genome assembly GCA_035221455.1 of Xenops minutus. NCBI lineage: Eukaryota > Metazoa > Chordata > Aves > Passeriformes > Furnariidae > Xenops > Xenops minutus. The sequence continues at coordinate 15,196,348 of JAWWEE010000040.1, forward strand.
GGAAGTCTTCTGTGCCTGTGGTTGTCTCAGGTACTTAAGCAAGGGAGGCAGGATTGTCCTGCATTCCTCCTAAATTCTTCCATGAAGGCATTTCAGTCACTTTCTGTTGCCTGAGAGGTTAAAGTCAAAAATTCTCCCTGCCTGCTACCTGAAGAGTAAGGGCATTCACGTGTAAAGTTATTCTGGGTCACCTGGCATGGTGTATCTGACTGTCCTGTGGTCATGTGTCCTTATTCATGTGTCCCTTCCCTTCTGTTCCTGGAATGAATAAGACAGTAATCTTCTTGGCAAAAAAAAAAAAAAAAAAAAAAAAATTATTACAAAGTGCTTTCTCATCCCCTTGGGAGCTCTATTTTCTTACACAGGAGCCCTCTGTTCACATAGCTCTGCCTCACTCCCATGCAAGATTTCACTGTTGCAGTTTTTTCACCTACCTACAACTATTTTCCACTGTTTTTCAGCTCCTGACAAGAAATGTCTCCCCAAAAGTCTCCCCATATTGGTTCCTATTTTCAGTGTTTCACTCTCTTGGTCTCTGTTCCCCAGTATGACATTTGAGTTTTACATTTCCTGCTTGACCAGATCTGCACTTGACCTCCTGCACTTGCTGGTTCTGAAGCTCTTCCATATATCACAGACCATGAATACTCCTGCTTATTAGTACTTTCCATTTTCAACTGCCTTTGACTGCAAAAAGAAGGAAAAAATTGATAGGACATCCATCTGTGAAAATGCTGGCTTGTACCATAACTGCAAACAATGGCCTAATTATGAGAACTATTAAAATGAAAAGTTTTATTCTATGTATATCCAAACTAAGTAACATTCATACTTCAGTGGTGCAATAAAATATGGAAGAAATGGAGCTAAAAAATTCTCAGGCTGGATGATAACATTTATGTAGTATGATCAGGGTTACAGAAAGACGATATAGAATTTGTGACATGGAAAAGTACAAGGAAATTGCCTTCAGGGTTTAGTAAGTGGGATTATCACCTTAATCCTTTTGATATAGATATACCGAGTTCAATGTCATTAGCTATATTGTGTAAGTATTTGGGAAAAAAAGAAAACCTGCAAGATTGAGGATTTGGGTAACATGAAAGGCTGCTTACGTCTGACCTATGTAGCCATAAATTGCAAAGGGCTTCTTAAAGCACTTCACCTCAGCTCTTACTGCTGGAAAATTCTCAGCTGCAGTTAGTAAACATCTTCTCAAAAGATGTTTATTGAATACATTACATTCTACATATGTAGAAGGAATTGTAGCATAAACAATACTAATATACATTGGGAAGAACAGAGAGGAGCATGTGGACCGTCATAAATCTGTGTACTCTGATGATATCTATAAATGATGCAAACTCTCACTTCCCACCAGTTCAATCCAGCTATTTAGACTTGCATGTGAATCTAGCCAAATACTGCAACCTTTGAGCATAATCAATGGGAGATAAGGCCATTTGCTTTCTCCTGAGACTCTCTCAGGGTGCAAAGTTGCTTCTCAAAACAAATGCTTCACAACTTTTAAAGCTGTATGTAACACAAAATTAAACTTTCCCTGGCTACTAATATAATTACCTCTTGAATAAATAATTGCAACTTTTTTTTTTTTTGCTTTTTCATTTATATTATGAAGTGCATAGAGGACTTTTTAAGTTATAAAAGTTTGTCATATGTAACCAGGTGAAAAAAACCAGACAATTTATTTTCTTTATTAAAAAAAATTATGGTTACTGCTTTAACTACAACTCCAAGTTAACAATTTCAGCTAGTTCTGATTCTTGTTAAAGAAAAAATGTCTAAAATTATTAGTATGAGTTACTTAAAATGTTTGAATCTAACTATTGCAGATTATAAAAATTATTTGGGCATTTCTGAATGTAGGAAAAATTATTCCTTTTCCTACAATAAATTTTCAAGGCAGTTTTCAATACATTTTTATTGTATCTAGGAATCATTTATCAAAATATTTTTCCATGCGTATTAAATACATATTTTATTTTAATAGGTTTTTAATCACAGAACTCTAGATAAATATTCTCTGCATACGGTGAATTGAAAGTAAAGTGATTTGTTGTCTTTGGTCTTTCATTGCATAGCACCACTTTATAAAGGCCCAAGAGAGAGTTAATTAGAAAGGGCTAATAATTTCACCTGTGAAAACTATTAATACTTGCCTGATAGTGTTTCATTCCAGAAAACATTGTTATGCTGAATTATTACAGGAATTACTTCATACTATTTGCCTACTTTTGCCATTATCCAGTTAATTTATTATTTGACAATTATTTTCATTATCCAGAAGCTCTATAATTAATGAAATGCTATTACGCAAATGATGTTTTTAATGAAAAATGTCAGAATTCAGTGGATAGATTCTTAATGATTTACATGATGTTTAATTAAACAGTGTTTAATACCAAAACAATATAGAAGATGAAAGTACCCAGTAAACCTTATTTTTGGAGCATTCTGGTTTTGAGCCTTTTTGAACAGAATTAAGGTTGCACTTTAAAGTGTTTTCACAGCAATACAGAGCTCTAGTTTTTACCTGAGAAGTCTCTAAACCCCTCTTGCATTTTGAGTGATTTAAAGACTTTTGACTGTAAAGATTCGATCGATAGTTCTCTCCAGAGCTTAAGATTCTGACACTTAGATAGGTTCATCCTGAAGCCAGAGATAAGACAATCAGCCAATTTGGAGTTAACAGCTTCTGACTGGCTTAAAAAAGGACAGTGAATTCTTTCCTTTATGCCCAGATGCCTGGCAGGTCTGTTCACAGGCAGAGAAAGAACTGGACCACAGAGCTCCTAAGGCAGGAGTGCATAACTGTCACCTTTTCAAAGAGGAAATGAAGGTGATATGTGCTATCCTAAAGGGATGTCAAGTCAACTTGGACTGGGGTACCACTCCTTTCTCATCTAATATGGGAAAGCATTCACACTTTGTGTGTGTGCTACGTGTAGTTAGAGCAGCATGGACTCATAATTATGAGTTTCAAAAACAAAAATCAATTTCAAAAACACCAACCACAAACACTGCCCTTTACTAAAGCTCCTGCAAACACTTCTTTTTCTCTGTTCCTGTTCACTTATCATATTTTATGCAGAACTTATTTACAAATACTTTTTCATAATAACTACTTTTGTACAAAAATTTTCAGCATTGTTCAATAAATTATTCTCAATTTATGTCTTTCTGAGTTTTTTCTCTCTTTATGGTGTTTCTTGCAGTGTTCCTTCCCTTTCCCTCTTCCTCTCCTTTCCTATATTACCCATCCAGATACTTCTCACTTTCTTCAGTGCTTTATCATAGAATCATAAAAGTGGAAAAGACCTCCAAGATAATCAAGTCCAACCTTTGACTGTACCACCGCCTTGTCAACTAAACCATAGCACAAAGTGCCACTTCCCATCATTTCTTGAATGTTTCCAGGGATGTTGACCTCACCACCTTCCTGAGCAGCCTGTTCCAATGCTTAACAACCCTTTCAGTGAAGAAATTCTTCCTGATGTCCTGCCTGAACCTCACCACATACAACCTGAGGCCATTTCCTCTTGTCTTGTTGCTGGTTGCCTGGGAGAAGAGACCAACTCCCACCTGGCTATAACTTCCTTTCAGGTAGTTGTAGAAAACAATAAAGTCTCCCCCAAGCCTCAACTATTCTCAGGCTAAACAACCCCAGCTCCCTCAGCTGTTCCTCATATGATTTAACACTACATGAAATAAAATCTAATCTAATCTAGTCTAATCTAATTAATCATCTTCTTTGCTTCCTAAACATTTTTCTTGCTCTTACTAGCTACTGTCATCTTTCTTTCGTCTCCCTAGATGGGACCAGAGAATGAATTCTGTCACTCTAAATACAGGAACTGAGGATCTCAGATAGTGACAATATGTGGATGTTGCTCTCCAAAGAGATTTGGCTGACAGCTTTGTGTATGCAAGACCTAAAATACTTTTTGAAAGTATTTTCCAACATGATGTTAAGAAACTATCTAAAAGGAAGATATATATAAATGTAAATTTCCTGGATGTGTTTTTTAAAAGTGGTAAGAAATAAACATACTAAGGCAGTGTATGTATTGAAGGAACATCTTAAAATAAATTTCATTTTAAGAGATGTGTTTCTATGTGTATACACATAAATATAAAAAGACTAGCGAAACACAATTATTTAACAAAAGGCTTCAGAAAATATTTAGTAGGACCTTATTCTGCAAATAATTTCTTAATTTGCATCCTAACTTTTTTGGGTGTTGACTTGGTAAAAAATTATGACTGAGAACATAAAATAAAACCCGAAAATTTCTATTTCAGTTAAAGCGGTAACACAATCATTCTTCTTCAAGACAGAAGACATGCATAACCAGCAGTGTTTCAAAGTGTACCCAAGTAGAAGCACATCAAGAAAACATCAGCAGTATGGAGTCCAGAGCCACATGTCAAGTATGGGAGGCTCAGGGTTTGTGCTCAGGTAGTCCCAGCTCTGCTCAGACAGCAAAGGGCACATGATTAATTCTGAGAGTATAAAGAGGAAATAGTTCTAAGCTTGAAATTAAATTCAGAAAGGGTGACAGAAAATGGCAGATATATCAATAACTCTTCAAAGCAGCTTCTCACAGATTCCAACAAACATGATTTCTTTGTGAGGATACACAAACACATATATTTACCAAATTCCTATGGGATTTTGATTCTTTTAGACTGAATAATATTTTTTTCATTGCCAGAGTCACATATGTCAAACAGTCAGTGGCCTGAAGATTGGTTGCTGTCTTATCTGTGTTTGTTCCAAAGTTTCATGGAAATTTAAGATACAGAATGCCTTCGGTGGCTGCCTCAAAGCTTCAAAGACATTAAAAACACTTTTACAGGCGAAACACATTGATTAGTTGAAAAGAGTGCACAGTAGAACTGTTGTGAACAAACATGACTCTCAACATATGCAGGGTTGTATTTCTCTCAAAGAAATAGTGTTGCTTGAGAGTGAAGATGGCAACAACAAGAATAAGCAAGTAAAAGACAGGAAAACCTATCCCATACTATCCCATCCTATCCCGTACTATCCTATCCCATCCCATCCCATCCCATCCCATCCCATCCCATCCCATCCCATCCCATCCCATCCCATCCCATCCCATCCCA
>JAWWEE010000040.1:15201598-15332342 GCA_035221455.1 Xenops minutus
ATCCCATCCCATCACATCCCATCCCATCCCATCCAATCCCATCCCATCCCATCCCATCCCATCCCATCCCATCCTATCCTAATCTTATGTAGGTTTATGAACTTATTTCTTAATCACAGAGTGCATGAACACCTTTCAGAGAAGTATTCATTACTGTGACTATGCATCCACCACATACAGATATGTTGTACCATCCTCTTCCAGAGGAACAGCACATGTGTAGTGGTAGAAAGTGAGGACTCTTACTTACTTTCCTAGAGTTTTAGCCTTTCTGCCATCATTATTTTTTAAAATGTACATATTGTGATGCATTTGTTAGAGAGGGCAAGGTAAAAGAAATGTGCTCTGTGCTGGGGGCAGCAGCAGACAAGATTTGTTGTGGCATATTTTTCTGGAGGATGTGGGTAGAAGATAGGGAGAGCAGGGAGTGCATTTTTGGATCAACCTTTAAGAAATGCATGTCACCTGAGTAGCAGAATTGTACCGCTGCAGTAGAGAGTTCTGTTATACTGGAAGACTAGAGCTGTCACTGATGCTTTTCATTTCTGAGCTGTAGATATTTGTTCTGCTACCTTGTACATAGGCCATAAAAAACGACCTCGCTGTAGGGCCAAGACCTTGAACTTGAGGATACATTTTGTAAAATGTGCACCAAACTGGTTATGAGGGACCAGGTCTGACAATCAGCATCTGGTGCATAACCCACTTGGCAAAAATTATTAAAGCAAATACAGCTACTGTAAAGTTATTGGTATTTCTGTGTGGACTTCACTTAGTTCATCTGTTGCTGCTTCTGCACAGGAAGCAGTAGGTCAGTGGGGGAGGCCTGATGTGGAAGGTAAGGCTGTTTCATCTAGATGCTTTGCTGTATGGATATGGTTATCCTGCTGCAGTACCAGAACTGGAGTGTCTGCGGAATGATGTGCTCTAACATGTGGATTAATCAGTTTCAGGATGTGTTATTCTGTCCACAAAACCTGCTGCAAAGATTCACATAGTGAATGTGTTCCATAGACTTCTTTCAAAGGAAACCACTAGAAAATGAGCTTGATATATTCCTGATAGCCTCCTGTTGCTAGGAGATACATGGCAGCATTTGGTGCTACTTGGAATTTCTTAGGCAATGAGGACATCACATCAAGGTACACCAGTAATCACTGCCCAGCTGAGGATTGCAGAAAGCACTGATAGCTGATGTCAAGATTTTGCCTGCAGTATTGGATGAAGCCTAAGGTTTAGTAGCTGAAAAAAAAAGTTTGTAACTCTTCAGAAGCTGCTTTCTGAGACCACTGAACAGTGCAGGAGCATTCCTGGAGTGTGGTCTGAGCTGATGACATCTAGATGCACCCCTAGTTGAATGATCTTTCTTGAGAGTGTCATTAGTGGTCTTGTTCAAAGCACCAGGTCACCTCACTGTTAGCCCATGTTTGCATTGAAGGACTGATTGAAACGCAGACTGTTTTCAAATTAGTGGCACCTGGTACCAACCCATTTAATCAATTCACATACTGCATCTCTGTTTGAGTGTTGATGATGTAGCATATTGAAAATATGCTTAATTAAAGTGGAAAATCTCAGTGGCAGGGAAGAGAGGGAAAAGTTGGGATAGAGTTCTTACCAGCTGATAATTTTATGTTGATGATTAGACCCAGTCTGAATGGAGAGGCTGTTCAATCCCTAGCACCCAATGACTGAAAAGTGCCTTCAGATATCTGTACTCAGAGGTAGGGTGGCGATGGTGCAGCATGAAGGTATTTGTTTTTAGAAGCAGCCTAGGGGAAAAAACCATATTTTGTCTTGAGAGAGGGGGATACCCAAAGTGCCTACATTTTAGCAAAAAAAAAAAACCAAACCCTGACGTGACCAAATTGGCATAAATCAAGTCTGAATTCAATCTAGATGTGTACTGTGTGAAACATGGGTACCAGAAACAGGCCTCTTGGTTCTTATATCCTGCAATGACTCTGCCAGAGATGCTCTGAGATCTCAGAACTCCATTTGATATGTTTTACCTTGAATGAATGGTGGCTTTTGTCAGAAGTGTCTCCTTGGTAAGTATGAGATTTGGGTCCCAGTGCTGCTCCAGGGGAGGAATGGATTTCCAGCACAGTGCCCAGATGACTGGTTTACAGGCTGGCTTCTGGAACAGATGGCTTTTAGTCATGAAGTAGGGTCCACATGAAGCTAGAACTACAGGCTTCATGGGATCAAAGGTGAAAAATTAAGTGGCTGTGTTTGCATCAAACAATTCAATTGGAGATGGGAGTTGAAGTGTTATAAGTAATCCCTGGATTGTTTATTTATTTTTTTTTTTTAATCAACAGTGGTGTGATAAAAGATATATAGAGCTTACAGAGCTTTTATTGCAACCAGAAATACGTGTCTCTATGTATGCAAACATATATGCATATTGGAGGAAAAAAAAAAAAAAAAAAGATGAATTTGCAGCATTCAAGCACATTTCTAAATTTTCCAAAAACTGATGATATAAATAGTTATTACATTCCATTGCTGAAGTATCTCAGTTCTGTGGCAGCCAGTTTTTCTATAATCACGAATTCTCTTTGCACTCTTCCTTATTGCAAACTGATGAGCTTGGGACTGCAACATTTTCTGTAACAAATGGAAGGAGCTGGGCATCTATAAAGTGTGGTCTCATTTACCCTTCACTTTACTCAGGATGCTCCTAGAGAAGGTAATACATTTTACACTCTGTTCTGGTGATGAATGATGATGCTCTGGGTACTTTCTGATGAGAATAAAAATAACTCAAAAGTTTTATCTGTGTCTTCTTATAGTGTATTCTGACAGAACTCAGTTTTAAAATGCAGCAAATCCTACTTCTAGCAAAAGTTGTTGCTTGTTTGATTTTATTTTAATCATGTTGATAGAAAGTTTTGTATTGGCATGATAAGACAGCGAGATAGAATCTTGCTGAGGTCTACCTGATTTCCTCTTGCAATTATTGATTGCTTTTCATGGTAAAATTAGCACTGGGCTATTTTCTAGGCAAACCCCAACATTTTTTCTTTCCTAAAAGCTTGCAGTTATCTGGTGTTCATTTCAAGCTTAGCAACAGCAGAATATAAATGGCAAAGCACTAAGCTTGTTGTCAATGTGCAGCTAATAAGACATAACGATTATTAGCTCAGATGTATACAATGAGATCTACATAATTTCACTAAGTTTCTCATACTTCCTTGGCAACTGCTTGTTTTAATTACTTCCCTATAGTCCGTATGAAGGAAACTGGAATGTTAACGTGAAATTTTTACTTTATGTCTTCAGGGAGGCCAAGCAAAATATGTTTCTTGAAATCACATCCTTGAAATAATTGTGTATGGGTTTGCAGCACTGGCTAGTGTCAGGCAGCAGTTTCACCATAAGAAAATATCAGATGGAAATATTTCAAAGTAATTCACTAGCCATCATGGGTCTGATTTTATTGCTTATCATAAAACTACACTGCAGCTGTTCAAAAGAAAAATGTACTTAGCTTGTCTCTGTAAAAATACCTGCAAAACTCCATCTTATGTAACTGTTCTGTGTATGAAGAAACTGATTAGTCCTGGCTCCTTGTATCCCAAATCAGACACAAATGTTTTGCTGCTGTTAAGAATTTCTTATTCCTCTATGGATAAAAGTGCTTATGTTTAGATTACTATCATAAGAATGGAAGAGGTTGTTGAAGGAGCTGAGTTCAGTTCGCTGCTCTCACAGCCTCCCTATATCCTAAGGAGTGCCTCTGAGTGCCTGGCTCTTGGTGCACACTCTGGCTGAATGCCAGCACCTTCCTGGGACAAGATGCAAATATACACCTCCTGTCAGCTTCTTGCTTTCTTCATGAAGGTAAGTCGAGTGAAAAGGATTTTTAATGTGCTGTAGCTAACATTTTCAGAATGAACTACTCAAAAAAAGTAAGAAACTGCCTGCGCAGCTTCAATCCTATATATCTTAAGTGTCTTTAAGAAGAGAAATCAGCAAATAAATAGTACTGCCATCTGAATATTGCAGTGACCGGGCCCTGACCCACACCAATTCTGAATCCAGAACTACAGGTTTATTTCTTGTTGTTTCTTTGCTGCTCACATCACAGCACCTGATATTTTTCAAAGCACTAATGAAGAACTTATCTTAACCTGAAGTGAAGGGGTCAGCATTGTCTCTCCTTCATTTACAGGGAACTGAGACACAGAGAAATGAAAAAAAATACTCACCCAAGATTCTACACTTTATTATAGCTCATGGTTCCAGCTAATGTAAAGTACATCCATAAGCACGCAACAAGTCTGTGTGTCCCTGAAGATGTTGAAAAAGAGCTCAGAATTACAGTTTGAACACATTTAGATTAATATATACGTTTAAAGCACTGTAGCTGTTCCTGGGTAATTCTACTACAGAAAAAAAAAAAAAAAATCATTACTAGCTGGTGAATACTGAGAGGGTTTATCTTGTGTTAGAGAGAAAATGTGGCAGTGACTGGTCTTCTTCAAAGTGGTACTCAAATGATTTAATGCTGAAAAGAGGTAGGCTGGCTACTGAAAGTAAGAAAACTGTCAGGAATGAAATCGCTGTGATTACTGAGGGTAAGAGGGGAAGAAAAGTTGTGTATATCCAACACTCATGGCCTACTGCAGGATTTTCAGCATAACATGGCCTCATATACCCACCACTGGCAGGAACTGGAAGTATGCTCAGTGTATGCTAAACTTTGCTGAACAGGCTCCTGTGTGGTATGGATGAACTGAAATTTCTTGAAAGGCTCATGACTTGGTAGACCAAGAGCTGTTTTTCATGTCAGTGGTGAAAGTCTGATGTTCATCACATGTTTTATGGCTCTGTTAGTTTCTCAAAGAGAATAAATAAGGTTAAAGATCATGAAGTTAATTATTTTTTTCCTCATGTCACTCTCAGTCAGAATAGACTGAATTATTTCTTTTGAAGGTTTCCAGCATCTTTCATTCTGAGCCAGGTCATGAAAATGTACTTGTAAAGATTAAGGTATAGAGAAAAGTAAGATAAAGTCACTGGAAAAAAAAAAACAAATTTGAGAAGAGAAACAATATTTTTAATAGCCTTTTCTTTCTGGAGAAGAGTACTTAGGCACATTTACTTTGATAGAACCTCCTGGGTTTATTGCCTTATTTACACGAATATTTTCTCTGAACAGTGGTGCAGAAACACTGAATTCATTAATGATATATGCAGTTAATTTCTTGGCAAAACATTTCTGAGGAAACCCATTGCTAGGAATTAACTTTATGCAAAGAAAATCTTTATGCCAAGATGAAAAATACATCATAGCCAGAAACAATAGCTTTGTTGTGCTAACCTCTGGTCGTACTGACTGTGGCTGCCTGGCTTCTTCATTATTAAAGAAAACATGTCGTCTAACTGAGAATTAGCCTCAATACCATTCAGTTTAAAAGTGGGAGCCAAAACCAAGGGAAATTTAGATTGCATGCCAACAAAATAGCAGCACAAAAATTGGTTTAGCTTCAGTTACTGAAGCTTGGATTTATGTTCATAATCTAAACTATCTTTATTAGAGTTGACAGCAGGGTGTGAATGTAAGAAAGCATCACGATAAATGTGCTATCTATTCAGAGGTTTAGTGGCAAGATAACTTGCACACTCACCTTATAAGGAAAAGTCTTGCTAGGTTATATACCTAACCAAAATCAACACTTGAGTTGTGCTTTCTGGAAGAACCATGACATAATTTTTTTCTGTTTTCAATTTTGCATTCCCAGAATATTTATTATATAAGCCTCAGCCTTGTTTTCACATTAAATAAGGTATTGTTGTATCTGTATTTCTGTCTCAGATGAATTTACATCTGTGAATTCTCAAAATTTCATTGTGAAGAATGACCGCACCACATGCACTGAAAAGCCATGCTTAAGTCCTTTTCACATAGGGCTGTGAAGGGCCATCCCTCCTTTTTGTAAGTAGAATCTTGGAATGGTGTAATCACCCAACCTGTAATGGGACTTGCATGTATTTCCATATGGTATTTTGTTCCATGAACCACTGCTATAAAAAGCACTGGCTAAGAATGGAATTTTTTCTTTTTTTTTTTTTTTTTTTTTTTTTAATCTCCTACTGCTGCCTGAAAATCACTGAAAGCTTTTGCCTAAAACACAATTCTCTATGAAGAATTGTATTTACAATGAGACAAAGAGAAGGATTAAATAATATCTAGATTTCTGTGCTTGTCACCATGGAGTATAAATTTCTAGGATTAGTCAAATAAATTAGACATTATAATAAAGGGGGTCTTCAACCTATATCAGAGACTGCAGTTTATAATGTCTTTTTTTTTTTTTAATTACTCATCAGATTCAGATTTCAAGTGCTCTATGCCTTTCCTCAAAAAATTGTTCCTGGTTCAATTTTTTATCTTTATTGACTTTGAGGCTTACATAAGTATCTCCAGTATTTTCCCAAAGAATTGTGTTAGAGCTGTTCCTTTGTAGAGTTTCAGTTTGTAAGAGATTTTGCCTATTTGATATTCTGATTCTTTCCCCTTTGAAGTTCAGCAGAAGTCCTTCATTTAATGCCAGGGAGAATAGGATCTAAGGATAAATGAGGATGTTGGGCAAGTCACTAAAAAATAACTTCTACAGCATTTTGCCTTTGTAAGAGAAATAGATCTGCCTTGGTTTTTGGCCTCTGGCCTTTTTAAGCTCATCACAGAATCTCACATGCACATCAGAAAAACATTCATTGTATCATTCCGAAAACACAAGTCCTTGAGCTTTACTCATAAATTATGAGTAAAACTGGAGATGGCTAAACAAAACGTGATAGGGGTAAATTAGTAGCTAAAGGGGAGCTTGTGGTGGACTGTGCTGAAAGAAATTAGAAGTCCTCCATTGTGATGAAACCTTAAGTACTTGACTTAGGTTGAATTGTATTTAATACATTTATTGATGTCCACATAAAACTATAATGATGTCCTAATAAAAGCTGCATATTGACATCACAATAAAAAAAAATTCAATGTAGTAGGTGTAAGAATATCATATAGAAGGAACTTTATTGTCTTGAGAACTGGAGATGCAGACAGATGAGAAAAAAATAACATTCAGTAGAGGCAAAAGCTGTGAAATTTCCTCTGCTTTCAATAGCAGATTAGATCGAAGCAACAAGGGAAAAGAAAGAACTGAGTGTATTAGCTGGCTACAAGATGTTTTGGAAAATAAGATTGTGAAAAAGTCCAGTGTTCAATGTTAATATCTCTTGAAACGCTAGATTTTCTCGGCTAGAAGAAAATTGAAGCCAGAACACATGCAGTCTTCCTTCTCCAGATGTGCTACTTGCAGAGGTAATGACCCTGATCCTGTTCCCAGCTGCTAATCATTTTCTCCTTCACATCATGATGTGCCTTCTAAGTCATTTTAGTCAAAGTGAGATGGGTTGTCTTAAAAAGTTTCAGCTGAAGATGAAAATGAGCTCTCCCAGATTATTTTACCAGAAATAAAAATAATCACCTAAGTGGCTTGCTGGTGTAATCTAAGCAAGTGATAGTCTCTCTGGGTATCCCTGACAAAACATAGAGCATAAAATGGAATGGTAACCTCTGATTACCAATAGTAATTTTCTATGGTTCCCATAAAAATGGTAAACTCTGCACTGGGTGCGCAGAGGGGTGGAAGATAAGGCGTATCAGTAGCTAATAAGTACAATGTACCAAAACTCAGCTGCCTTTGCATTTGAGGGTTACTTTCTGTGAAAATGCAAGGCACTGATACAGTGCTGGAAGACCTGAAGAACACATTTACTGACTACTCATAAGACAGACAGAAGCCACTGGATTATGGTCTAATATCAATTCCTGGAAAAAAGATTTTACCAAGGAATAAAACCTATTCTAAACACCTAAAAGAAAATAAGAAGATAAATAACAGGTATTACTGAATTGTCAAGAATAAATCATGTAAAACCTGCCTGATTTCCTTTCATAGCAGAACTGCAGGAACTGTGAACAGGGGAAAAGCAGTAGATATTGTATAATGACTTTTGTAGGGCATTTGAAATTATGTCTTGTGACAATCTCATAAGCAAACTTTGGAGTCATAGTCCAGATGAAAAATACCAGGTGGGTGTTAGACAGCTTTGCTAACAGTACCTGTGGAGTCCTTGGCAATATTTCACTGTCAAAAAAGAAGGAAGGGTCAGGTGGGAATATACAGGGTTCTGTCACAGGTCTAGTTCTGTTCAATGTTTCTATTAACAAATTGAACTGCAATTGAATTGAAATGGAAAAGATGCTTATTAAAGTTGCACGTCATGGAACTGAGAGATATCACAAGGATGGAGGCAGGATTAAAGGTCAAAATTATCTTGACAAATGGGAGACATGGCCTCAAAATTGGATGAAATACAAGGTACAGCACTTAGACAGAAATAATCTGCAAGATGAAACCAGTAGGGGAACAGCAGGCTCACAAATAGGTTTCAAAACGAAGTCTGGGAGTTACAGGGCAAAAATGGGCAAAGATTTTATGCTAATATTTGTATGTTTCACTAGAGGAAAAATGTGTACCAGGAGAGATCACAGTGGCAAACAATGAGAGATAAGGAAATACAGACAAAATTATCTAAGAGAAAAGATTGAATTAAATGGGATTATCTATTTCAACAGCAGCAAAGATATAAAAGGAAAATGATAACTGCCTCCAGGTATTTTAAGTAATGTTGAAAAGAGAAAATATCTCCACTCCTTGTGGACAAGACAGATTTTGTCTTCAGATGCAGCAAGAAAGACTGAGTTAAACATATAGGGGAAAAAGTCTAATGATCAGCAGATTAAAGCACAGGAATCTTTGTTCAGGAAGGCTGTGGAGTTCCGGTCACATCTTAAACACACACTGTCTGCCAGGGGTGACACACACAGATGCCCTTGCCTTGCAGTGGGTCTTGATAGTCCCACTAAATCTAACTTTTGACTGATACAATGACAATGCAACACATTAAAGAAACATTCTTGGAAATTTTATTTAATAAGAATGATTCTTTATGAAATGTTGAAGTCCTTTAGTAAAATCCAATATCTGGTTTGATATGTGGAAACATTTCATTACAGAAATGGGTGTAGGCACAAGGAAATCTTGACATGAATTTATTGATATTACTATAATTTGACAAAACGTAAATGGTGAGAAGAGGTGGTAATTTACTATGTGACAATTTTATTTTCCTCCATAGTAACTATTGTTAATATGGATTTGGTTCTAATAAAGACTAAATGAAAAAGACAATTATTTAACCATTAATCTTTGATAATATTATCAGTAGTTTGACATTTGTGTATGTGTTCCTTTTACCCTCTTAAAAAGTAAGAAAGCTTAAAAGACTGTGTCAGTGTGTACAGTTTGCTTAAGTATTCCCTGATCTTATACTCCTCCATCAGTGGCAAGTCTTTGCTGCTCCAGACTTTTCCCCCTGCCCTCAGGGATCTAGGATTTATTGAGGTCAGCCTTGTTAGTTAAGAACTGAGGCAAGTTTTTATTGTTCATGGTGCTGGTATTATTTAAGTTGTAGTTGGGAGAGTGAGGGGGTTTGCTGTCTTGTAAGAGGAACATATTAATTTTGTTCATTCAACATTGTGAATGCTAACTCTGGATTCTATCTATGAAGTTGATCATGTCTGTAAAAGGCATCTCTTGCAGTAGACATATAGACTGTCTGTCCCAAAAACATTCTGTTGTCTGAAATGTAGCCAGGAAATTGTTAAAATATGCCTCCTTAAATAAGAAATTCCATGCTTTCTAGAATGTGGCATTATTGTGTATTTGCTGTCTCCTTCAGAAAATTTAGGCAGCCTTCTATTATATTTGTCTGTTTCAGTTCAATAACTTTTTTTTCCCTTCTTTTAAGCAGAGGGTTTTTTAGCTCGTATAACAAGGCATCTTCATAAAGCCAGGACAATTCTGGTGGAGATTAAAAACTGCTTTACTTATTTAGAATTATAAAGGTTTTTGGTCCTGCTTTCTCCCAGAATCATTCCATCACCAAGTAATTAATTCCTGTTCTTGAATTCCCTTCATTCCATCATCTACTTAAAAGAATGGAAGAACACTATAAAAGCAGATATAGTATAATTTGTTCCCTTTCAGAAGAGAGACAATTCTGTGCTGGACACGAGTGGTTTTGTAGCCTCCTTTGGTGAAATAGGTCTCACACTGTTTTAGATACCTGTAATGCAGACATCTACATCTGGGTCAGCTGATCAGATTAACTTTGTAGCTGATAGAGGAAAATAGGTAGTTTACATACAATCCCTCTGACCCATTTTGCATACGAACTTTAGGGTGAGACTGTAAGTTACCTTGCTATCTCAGGCAATTATAAAGAAGTCTATATGTGAAGAATCCAGTATCTGTGGAAGAGACCCTTTCCCAAGGGAACCGTCCCAGTGTTTGAAATTGCATCTCTAAGACAACAGGGAAAAGTCTGTATCCTGGTGCTCAAACACTGAGGACCAACTCCTTCATGTGCTCTGTGCTGCTCTATGATTCACTAAACAGCTGATCAGTCCTTACAATTAGTGAGAATGAAGGATGGTAATCCAGTATCCTTGAGATGATCTAGATTTTACCATTTGTTTGTTTGTTTTGCTCAAAGTCAGTCATTGCCAACAGCTAAATTGTAACATAGGTATTTTCACACCAACATTTAATTGGTGAATTTTGGTGGGGAGTTCCAAACTGAGCCAATAGAAAGCATTCTATTTGGATATTTTTTTTTTCAGGGAAAATTTGGAGAAAAATCTTGAAATATTGAATTTCCCCAGCAACCATATTATCCATGCCTACTGCAATGTATCTATAATATAATATATTTCCCTTAATATTTTATATTTTACAAATTACTAGGCACCTATTACAAATGTAAACTTTGCAAAGAATATACAAGTTGCATTTTCAGTTAGGTCGTACACAGATGAATGGCAGGTTCAAGAAAATAGATGGTATAATAAACTGCTTTAGTTAGAGGAAATTTTATCCAATTTCCTGAAAAGAAAGGTGACTTCTTCAAGTATTTTTTTTCTAATTTTGTATTTATTAGGGATGAAAGTAATATTTTAAACAGGGGAGAAATTATAGTTACACCTTTCAAAAAAGCATAATGATTGTTAGACTGTGAATGTTCTGTGTCATGGCATAAATGAAACTATGTAGAATACATTGGCTGATAAATAGTCTTCTTTGGCTTGTGCATGCAAAACTTTGCTAAACATATTTTCAGTATTAAGAAATAATGATAATGAATATTGTAAATAGATTTGGGAGTCTGCAAACAGGAGAATCCTTACAACCTCTTTAGGAACAAAATCCTCTGTTTTTGTGTAAAGTACAACTATAACATTTGATAATTGGGGAAAAAGAACCCTCTAATTTCGGCAGATGAAACTCAGTTTTTTAAAACTCTTCTATCATCTATAATCTGAAATGAGGAAATTATTCCCCTAGAATTGACAAAGAATTAATCTTGCGTAATATACTGAAAAATCTCAGAATTATCGCTCAACAGCTTGACAAGATAGCCCTGCACACACTGGGCTGAAGATCTTCACAGTTGCTGGTGAGAAACCTATATAACCTTCCCTAACAAAATTACTTCTTCAGTGTTTTTTTGTTTGCTTGTTTGTTTTCAGAAGGAGAGTATTTTTTGTTAACTTTATAATGGCATTTTCATGGTAACACAAGTGATCACAGTTTGCTGGAAGAATAATTTCAGTCTTACAAAACTGTCACTATGATCTCTGGGGGTAAAAAGAAGTGGTGTGGCATTATGTGCCTCTGTCACAGGGCATGGTGTTTTCACATTCTCAGTGCCTTTATGCTCAGACACAAAAGCAGGCTGTTTAATGATTTACTTGGGTTTTTTAAACTAGTAGAATTTGTCTTCTCAAAAGACTGGCAATTGCCATTAAAATCCATCCAAATACTAATTGCAATTAAATAATGATACTGTGCTCACACCTGTGGCCTCAGTAGGCCTGACATACTCTCTTGCAGATGAAAGACGAGGGAATCTATGAAGACATCTGGAAGCGACCACAGGAACTCAAGCTTTACCTCACATCTCTCGGTTCTCTGTATGAGGAATTGAGACTGAAATCAAAGGAGGCTTCATGCAGGATTGGGGCTGTCTAGCCTTCTGCTGTGGTTAGATACCTAATGGAGGAAAGTAATCTCTTTTTCCAGCACACTGTGATTCCAAAAGTATCCCAAAACCCTGTGTTCATGATCCTCCTTGTCTCAAGGAGGCTTGATCCCCCTAATCACACCAAAATCCCATGGCGTTTTAAGGAGTGCAGTGAGGACTTGGGATTCCTCTTGCTGGAGTAAGTAGACAGATGGAAGAAGAGGTCTCATTTGGACAGATCAAAAAAGACAGCACTGCTTCAATCCATGTCCTATGGCACATGTTCATATTCATGGGAGAATACGACTGGAAAAGAAAGACCTAGGGGTGGAAATTGAAATGTGAGGTCTCATTCCCTTCCACTAAGCAGCCCTACTTTCCATTTTTTTTTTTTTTTTTTCCTGGGATGTTAACATAAGTAAGATTCAGATTTTATTTTCCTTCTAGCATTTGCAACGCTGAGAAAGTCTTGTAAACCAGTACTAGTACTCTGGGAATAATGGTGGAATCCTTAGCATTTGAAATAAAAACTGAATTATTTTTCAGAAGTTATTTTCTGGTTCACCCTGAAGTCATGTGCTACATTTTGGGAATCATTTGGTAAAAATAATGTCCTGTGTTATGCAGAGTTGGACAGAAAGGTTAAAATGATCCTTTCTGGACTTAAAAATCTATGAAACCTAAATTTTCATTCACAATTTGATTGTAATTTGAAGGCACTCAACATACAGACATACGAAAGCATAATAAAATAATGACAAAATGTCAATGCAGCTCCCTGGAAGGTACAGCAGACGATCAAAATGCTCCCTTTGGACCTTAAGTGAAATGCTGGTGAAATGGAGACCATGGTTAATTCTCAAGGCAGCTGAAGTAGGAATAAATCTTGACTTTTCACTTCAGAGACTGCATAGAATCCTGTTTCTACAGTGAAAAACACTATTATTTGTTGTCCTTCAGTGAAGCTGATTTTTAAAAATTGCTTAAATTTTCTTGTCAAGTCTTACTGTCATTCTGTAATGACAGGGAAAACAAACAGGAGGCCGCTTGCCTTCAATATTTATTTCTGTATGTTTCTGCTCATTTAACTTCCGTAAATGAGAAAAATTTTGATTTCTTTAAGCTAGATTCTTAAGATTCAATTGACGACCTTGGAGATGATGCAATGATTCTTCAGTGTTTTCACTCTACAATTTCTGCTCTACACTTTCAGGCTTTTTTCTTCTAGCAGGTTATATGGTTATGAGAATTTTAAAAAATCCAATAGTTATCTTAACTAATACTTAGTGTAGAGGACTTCATCATTAGTTCTAAGCAAGAATGGGAGAGTCCCTTCTATTGTAATAATTTGTGGAAATAAAAACTTACTTAGGCACTAAATTTCATTAATGACCCAATAAACAACAATTTCACTTCTACAAACCCTCATCTGTAAAACTTGATCCCTGGAAAGTTCATCAAATTCTTTGAAGAAGTGGAAAGTGCGATAAGAAAACAAGTTATGTTTTCCAACATCTTGAATCTATGCTTTACACAAAAATTGAATTTTAATTTTATAGTTTAATGAGACTTCTATCAGAAAATCACTTTTTGCATTGTGCTTTTAAACTATGAAATATTTGAGTAATTGCATTTTTACTTTTTAAACTATTATAATTTCTTGAAAAACTCTGCTTGTATTTGCATAGTGTCAATAAATTTTATTTTCCCTAATCTTTTCTGATACCAGTCATTTACTTCTTTTTCTGATTAGAAGTGAACGTAATATTAATAAGAAAGTATTAAAATGGAAAACCATACTGGTTTAAATGTGAAGGCAACAAACCTTAACACTTTTGCATGATACATTTATATTACATGTGTTTTCTAAAGATTATTAAATATTCCTAGTGCAGACTTTGAATGTTGCCTAGATTTTGAAAATTTAGGAAGTGTTAAGCCTCACCTACAGTTCACCTTCTTTTGCTGATTTCTATTACAGTAAATGGCATTTTCATGCATCTCAGTAATTTTCAAAGGTCATTTTATTGGCTCAAATATATGCATTACAGAAATAGATTATGTAATCCATTTGCATTTGTTCTGTAGTTAATAACAGTCCCAGTTACTTACACTTTACTTAAAATGCATATGTATGGCATAGAAATTATTAGGCCAAGATCTTCAATTAGGCATGTATAAAATATGGCTCAGTGCCAAAGTCTATTACAATTTTTTGAGACAGCTTGTTGAATGGTGTTAGAGAAATGAAAAATGTGGCAGCTACAACACTGAGAACAACAACAAAAAAAGTAATTTGTATTATGTTTTCTTTTATCTGACAAAGGTGTAATATCATGAAAGGTTCTGCAATTTTCAGCTATTGATTCATGGTAGAATTAGTCCTTTTTTAGAGCCTTTCTGATTAAGTCTTTTGTCTTAATAAATATTAAAGTAAGCATTTAAAATAGAGTAATATTAGAGGAAAGGTGTATATATATGTATATATCATAAGAATCTAAGAATATTTTTCAGAAAAATAACACATATTTAAACCTCTGATATAACAAAAAAAACCCCAAAACAAAACAAAACAAGAGCTAACATTTTCCTTCTTTGTTTTGAAAACTTTTTCTTGTTAGAGGGTTTAGCTTTTTATCTTCCAAGTGATTTCTGCTTAGTCTATTAGTATAAAATTTCAATAGAACACTAAGTACTTCTCAGTTGTCATTTATTAATGCAGTAAAATAAAGGCAGATAAAATCTCCATAGGTTATAGCAAATTAAAGAAGATACACAGGACCCTTATTTTCTTGCTCTTTCTGCATGACAGCAAAGATATTATTTTGTATAAATATTCTTTAAGAGTTGAGTTTTACTTAAAGAGTTCATCTTTGGATTCATGAAAGCTCTTAGGCAGAGATTTAATTTCAAGTTTTATGTCAGTCTGTTGTTGTCAGAGGCAAGTATAAGCATGTGTTCAAGTGCTGTAATGTACTAGAATTCTGCTTGCTGGTTTTTGGGAGGTTAAGTGGAAGAAATCATATGAGATCTGTGGATGTAGCTGACATGTTCAAATTGCAATAGACATTTTTAAAGGAAACTTGAGCTGGAACATAGTTTTCTTTGCTTCGAGACACTTTTCAGACTCTCAGTGGATCGTTTGTTGCATGCATTCTCTATTTGTTTTGTAGTTCTACTGGCTTACAAAGGCACTTTGACTCTTTTTACGACTTTTCATTGAACAAGTTTTTTTATGCTACAGGAATAGAAAATGCAAAATAAGCCAGAGATTTCAATAAGATCTGTCTTGGCTCTGTTCTATGGGTTTTTTCATACTACATTAAAAATTAAAAAAAAGGGAAAAAAGGAAAATAAAAAGAATGAAACCCTTGCACAAAGAAAGACACTTCTTAATATATCATAGTTGCATATTTTTAACTGCCCACTGGGAAAGTTCACAAGCTAGCATCATAACAAGTCCATCTTGGACTCATTCATGTTTAATGGGACTAACTTCAGAAGGGTTGATGAAGCGTTTATGTAAACCCCTCAGACAGCTCATAATTGGCTATGTTAAATGAATCTGAATATATTTTGAAGAGACAATAAATACTCAATGCCTTGAAAAAATCTGGCTAAACTTGTAAAAAATCACTAGGGTATTTTTAGAAGTTTGTGTTGCTGCAGTATGATTACTATAAAACCTTAGCATAATTATAATTAAAATCACTGCTATGAACACTAGAACTCATTTAGCTGAGCTACAAGCTGTGGGGAAGTGAGCTGAGAGCTATACAAAAACTTATAGGCATTGCCTTATATGTTGCTTCCCCAACTGTTTAAATATTTTCACTTAGAAAATGGTATTAAAACATCAACAATCAAGGGAGGGACCAGAAACTAAGACTTCTCCCTGATGAGTACTTAATCAGTAGATTTAATGCATGTTTCTTGCTCTTTGCTCTGAAGTGTCTTATCAGTACTCTAAATCATGCTTCCCTTTACATGTACGTTTCTTGCACTCCTGGGTAACTGGGCAGCTTCAAAAAGAGCAGAAAAAGGCATGCCTGGCAAAGCCTTCAGCCTGATGGCTACAGCTTCTGCCCAAAATAAGACAGCCAAGGCAAAGCATGCTAGCCATGAGGCCACAAAGTGTTATTGGTTCTCATGGGATCAGTTGCTGTGGTACAGGCAAGGCAGACCAGCTGGAGTGCAGAGAGCCCCAAATGGGAATGGAAGAGATGCTGATGGAGGTCTTATAGGTCAGGACTAAGGGGTGAGCAAGGATAAGTGATTTTAGAGTAGGGGTCTGCTAAAGGGTGACTGACCAAGAAGACTGAACTGATGAGGCTGTCTACAAATCGATAGGAGTGACTTCACATTCACAAGCCCTGGAACTCATGGGGTACTTCAATCACCCTGATATATGTTGGAGGGGCAGCATATCAAGGCACAAGCAATTCAGTAGGGTCTGGAATCCACTGATGACAACTTCCTTCTCCAAGGATAGAGGAGCCAACCAGGAAAGGTTCTTTGTTGGACCTTCTTCTTACCAACAAGGAGGAGTTTAGTGGGGCATGTGAAGCTCAAGGGCAGCTTGGGCTGCAGTGATCGTGAAGCAGTGGAGTTCAAAATCTTTGGGGCAATGAGGAGGACAAGAAACAAGCTCCCTACCCTGGACTTTAGGAGAGTAGACTTTGGTCTCTTCAAGGATGTCTTTGGCAGAGTACTGTGGGATAGAGCCCTAAGCAGAAGAGGGGCCCAAGAGAGCTGAATGATAATCAAGGATTGTCTTCCACAGGCTCAAGCTCAATGCATCCCTACATAAAGGAAGTCAGGCAAGAACTCTAGGAGGCCTTCATGGGTGAACAAAGAGTTCCTGGACAAACTTAAACACAAACAGGTTGCTTACAGAGGGTGGAAGTGGGGAAAGGTAGCCTGGGAGGAATATAAAGAAATTGTCCAAACAGCTAGGGATCTCATTAGGAAAGCTAAAGGACTGGCAGAAGTAAATCTGGCCAAGAACTAAAAGGTAACAAAATCCTGTTTCTTTAGGTATGTCAATGATAAAAGAAAGACTAGGGAAAATGTAGGTCCTCTCAGGAAGGATATGGGAGGCCTGGTTACCCAGGACATGGAGAAGGCTGGAGTACTCAATGACTTTTTTGCCACAGTCTTTACAAGGAAGTACTCCAAACTCAATACCGAAGTTGCAGAACATGAAAGCAGGGACGGGGAAAATGAAATACTGTCCGCTGTAAGAGATGACCAAGTTTGAGAACATGTAAACACAAGTGCACAGTGGGCAGAGAATGGATTGAGAGCAACTCTAGAGAGAAGGACAGGATGGATTGAGACCAGCTCTGGGGATAAGGACTTGAGGGTATTTGTGGATGAAAAGCTCAACATGATTTGGCAATGCTCATTTGCAGGCCAGCAGGCTAACTGCATCCTGAGCTGCATCAAAGGAGCTGACCAGCAGGTAGAGGTCCCACCTGGAGTACTTCAGGACCCAAAATAAAAAAGATGAGAACATACTGGAATGAGTCTAAAGGAGAACCTGTAATATGATCAGGGTGTTGCAACATCTCTCCTGTTAAGATGGGCTGAGAGAATTGAGGCTGTTCAGTCTGAAGAAGAGAAGGCTTCAGGGAGACCTTACAGCAGCCTTCCAGTACAAAGGGAGGCTGCAAGAGAGTTGGAGAGGGACTTTTCACTATGGTATGTAGTGACAGAACAAGAGGGAATGAACTTAAGTGGAAGGAGGGTAGATTAGTTGAGATATAAGGAAGAAATTCTTCACTGTGAGGGTGGTAAGATACTGAAACATGAGAGAGGTTGTGGACTTCCTACCCCTAGAAGTGTTCAAGACCAGGCTGGATGGGTCTTCGAGCAATGTGGTCTGGTGAAAGGTGTCCCTGCTCATGGCAGGGGATTTGGAACTAGGTGGTCTTTGAGGTCCCTTCCAATACAGATCATTCTATGATTCCATGATCTCTTAGAAAATAAAAGGCCTTGCCCATCAGGTCAGTACACAAAATATGGCTCTTAGCTTGAGAAGAAGGAAACATGAATCATGTGTTTCATCTCAACTAACTTCTGATGATCCTAAATTCAGATGATTACCTCTAAATGCATTGTCCCAAGCTTTTTTGCAGACAGGGGTGGAGGGGGGAGCACACATTTAATCATGGGGGAATCACACACATTAGTGTAATTTTCACTTCTTTAATTGTAAAAGCAACCCCTGTGAATAACGCAGATATAGCTATGCAGATCTGACCAGTGTTTGACGTGTGATTACTGTTACAAGATGCCTTGAATGTCTAAACTCCAGAGAAGTAAAAAAATGTTAAACAGAAAAAGTTTCTGCCTGCCTTTCCAGAAGTGCCTGTTGACAAGAGAGGGAACCATAAATGTCTAGTTTTTGTACTGTGTGCACCTATGGCAGCGGGCCCTTGAAATTTGAGTTAAATCAGCACTTTGCAAATTTGTCTACCTAGTGTGAGTTTCAGGTATTTGAAAAGTTCCATGTAGTACTGCAGTTTTTCAATGTGATGGGTACCAAAATAATAGTAGTACCATCATATAACTACAATTAAAGGGAAAGTTTTGTAAGTAACTATTGCTGCTTTAATGAAATAGAATAACACTGAACAACAGGCTGTTTCTATTTAAAAAAAAAATGGTAAACCTGCACATTTTAAAGAATATTTGGTGAAAGCTGATTATGCTTATCTCCAAATCATGAACAATATCACCTGTTTGAAATCAATCTTCCCAAGTTTGCTTCTTGTTTTTCTGGATATCATTAGTGTGGCAGGTACAATGCAGTGGGAAACCACAAGAATAGCTTAAATATTAAAAATGTTTCCTCAGTTAGGATATTCAAACTTCACAATACTGTGAAGCACCATCAACAGAGAAAATGTGATTAGGTAATGTTAGATTGCACTCAGTCAAGCATGTTGTATTTGCTTTCAATTTCTATACATTTAAAATGTGTGCTCTTGATTGTGACCATTCCCTTCATTTAAGAATTAAGTTGTGATCTAGTAAATCAGCACAATCATTTTACACATAGTTTTCCACACAGCAGGCAAAATTAAGGAAAAACTGATTAGAACTGTTTATCAAAGTGTTTAAGGTTTTGTTGCCTGCTGTATACCCCTCTCCATGTACTAAACAACAATTATTATCCAGAATTTAGGAGAGAAAAGAAAAAGTAAACTCTTGCTTTCACAATTTACTAAGTCATTTGAGCTGCTGCACAACAGTTATTCTCTGATTAACATAACTGTTGAAGCAGGGTAGATAGAGATGATTATGAACTTCATGCATTAAATAATTATTGGGCTTTTCAGCATGAATAAAACCTTAAAATGATTTATGAATAAAACTATTTCAAGAGGAATGACACAAGCTTAGATCATGACTTGAGCCTGCTGCTGTTTAAGAGTTCTGTCATTGATTTTGAGAGGTGTTAATGGAAGGTGCAAACTAGCCATCCATTTCTGGGAGACTCCTCTTGATCTTTTTAGACTGCCAGGCCTGAGCTCCATGGCAGAGGTTTCACAGGTAATAACTAAGCGCCCTTTCAGTTCAGTTCAATGAGAGAACCCTTAGGATAATTTACATTTTTGGTTTTATATGTTAGCCTCCGTAACTTCTGACTGGATTCAGTATAGGGGTTTAGGTCCTAAAGGAGCTCTTAAACAGAAATAAGAAAAATACAATACCATATTAAAAAAAAAAATAATCTCAACTTCTTTCTAAATGCATAATTGCCTAAAGTGCTCTTTGCTTTTTTGGTATGGTGGGTTTGGGTTAATTATTTTTTACATTCGTTCTGCAGGCTTCTAAAAATCTGCCCTCAGTCTTCATTGTGGTGAACAGATCAGTATCAGTTGCTGTGGGATTTGTGAGTTCATCCACCTTTATTACCTTGAAGGTTTAATTTGTTTTCTCTGTTCAGATACTGCTGCCTTCCTTCTAAAAGTTGACCAAAGAGCTGCCAGTTCACTTTTAAAAGTTACTTAGCAATTAAAGCACAAGTCAGTAAACAAAAGCTTTGAATTCAAGTTCTGCCTCAACCTGGAGTGATCAAAACCCTTAATACTGACCTCCAAGTGTGTTATTTTCTCACTATTTCAGTATTAGACTACTTTGTTACTCAGCCCTTCTTTGAAGTCTGTCCACATTCAAAGTGGTATCAAAGTACTGATAGATCCAGAAAGAGTCTGCAGGAGTAAGAATCTTTGGCTTAGTGATTAGGGCACAGACTGGATCACAGAGGATCAAAGATGACTTGTATGCATTTATTTAAGACTGCCCCTAAACAGAACACACACCACAGTATGCCCTAAAATCATCCTGTTTAATTCTTCTGCTTCCCTTGGTACCCCAACGAGGCCTGAGGTGCTCTGTGTATCTCAGACACATTATAGCAGAAGGAATGGAGACTACAGATTAAGACATCATTAGAGGAATAATGTGGAGAAAGGGCATTCATACATTGCCTTCATAGATAACTGGACTGACAGATGAACCACTGAATGTGATATAGCCTGACTTTTAGCAAAGTTTGCAACACACTTCCAAGTGACATTTTCATAAATTAAGTGGACAACTCTGTTTTGCATGAAAACACCACTAGGTGAACACATATTGTGGTGGAAAACTCTGCTTCTTAAATGTCCCTTGTTTGCTGCTCACCACAAAGACATTTCAGGAGAAACCTTGCAGAAGTCTGCTCTGGATCTGAACCTATTTCATGTTTTCATTAGTGAATCAGGTGATGGAGGAAGGCATAGAATGCATTCTGTTGATCAATTAAACTCAGAAAACTGTTTTGGGGAGAGGGATGAGAAATCAAAACAGTCTTAATAAACTGAAGGATGGTTTGACAGAAACAAGATGAGGCTCAAGACCTGAAACAAATTGCAATGAGAACACCACCATGGTGAAAATGCTGTAGAGCTGAGGTATATTTAAGTGAATCTTTTGTTTGGCCATAGAGGAAAGTGATTCATCAAAGCATCAAGAAATACTGTTTGGACATGAATGCAAAATCAAAATATAAGTTAGCAAAAACAGAGTTTTAACAAGCATTTCAGAAGTACACTATTTCAGAGCATGGTGTTTTTTGAGGCCAGAACATCTTAATTTGGCCAAGCAAACAAAGTCTGAGCATGGAACCAGACAGCAAGCTGCTGTCAGAATTTGCTCTGTGAAAGTGCTTAGTTTTAATATTATCTATAGAAGAACATAGTGCATCTGTCAGATTCTGCTGAAGTAAACCTCTAGCTTCTGCAATCAATTTAGAGTGACTGAACAGAGTCAAACTCAGGACATGTCAGGCGTGTTGAACAGTCCTCATTTTATCTATTTTAGCAGTCAACTCAGGCATTTCAGGGAAATGCTTTAGTTTATGGTCCTTGCTGCAGGGAAAAATTAGTCCATTTATGTAGTTTAAAACAAATCAACATCAAAGTGCTTTATTGATTTACAAATCACACACAAATAATCAGTGAACTACTGATCAGGTTCAGGACCAGGTTCAGTAATATAACAGATAGACCCAAAATATGAATCAGAAATGTTAATAAACATGTACAATTTGCTGAGTGTGCTTTTATAACCGTGAATGGTTCTAGCACATATACATGTACATCCACACATCTACACACATCACAGGGGTCATCAGAGGCATCCTGCTCTACCCATCTCCTCCAGGGATGCTGTGTGGGTGTCTCCTTGCACCCCCAGAGAAGATACAGATGCTATTTTTCACCCCACAGAGCCCTGGTCTGTGCTCAGCGCAGGTAGAAAACATCATCATGAATTGATCTTGTAGCAATATAGTATATGCACTTCCAGGACAAGTTCCTTAGCCAGGCAATAAGGTTTAAAGAGCAATAAGCCTTTCTGAGTCATAGATGCTAGTGCTGGATAAAATCTAATAAATTTTCTAGGCTGTTTCTCTGCTAGCACTGAAACACTCCTCAGGGTACAACTCTGTATTTTCCTGACTTAGTACAGTATATCTTTACATGTATCATGCAGTGCTCCTTCGTGGCCATATTTTGTTTATTTCTTTTTTTTTTTTTTTTATATCTAGTTTGTATTCAGGTAAAAATATGAAATGAAGCAAGACAATAGCTTTTTTCTGAAAAGTCCTGGTAAAGCCTGCTAATCCCAGGTGTCCCTTTGACATGAATATGAAACACAATCCAATAGTGAAACAAATGCCATGAATAGCATTTCACCTAATGTGCAACCTTGGTGTAAGATGAAGGAAAATGCCTGTTGGCAGTGGGCTGTTGGTACAGGGACAGCATCTGAAGGAGCCTGAACAGAACACATCTAACAGTTATTTATTTCCCCACTATGATGCATGCAAAACCAACTCTAGTGCTGACATTAAGAATTATCTACTTGAAAAAAGATGAGGGACAAATATAGAAATAAAATAGCAACTGACAAGTAGAAATAAAAACACTGAAGAAACTGTAGTCATGATTGCATGTGCAGGTCCTCTCATTGCATGTAAAATGCAGATAGATGCTCAGGCATTACCTTTCTGTGTACTCCGAGCCTCCTCCAGGCACTGCTTTACACACAGTTCAAAACACAGACTTTGGCTTTTTGTTCTTCATTGGGAACTGCAGCATAATGAAATGTTTCAAACTTCTGGTAGGATAGCTTCAAATCAGAAGAACGTACTCCAAACGAAGCTTGTCCAAAATCAGCTCTCTATTTCAAAGGCAGAAGGGTAAGTTTGAAAATATTTGAAGGACTTGTGTATACAATTTTTGCATAATATGCTGATCTATGATGCGATTTGGTGTCATTTGAGCTTTAGGATCTATTACGGCAGACAAACCATTACAAGTGGGAAATCCTGTAAAGCACCCACTTAATTTTTTTTTTTTATTTTTATTTTCCTGAAAAGTAAATGCTTATCCTATTATGTTTGTTAATTCATGAGTAGTTATTTCAGTTTCCTTCTCTATTAAAAAATCAATGGGGAGTCACTGCAACTTCTGAGCTGATTCAGACATAAATTTTGGTCTTTTTCTTTGAGGAAATGAATATTCTCTCAGTATTTACCTCAGGATTATATTACTAAGCACGGAAATAAAAAGAAAAGTCAGTGTAGTCCAGTGTAATTATTTTCTTTTTCTTTCTTTTTTAATTTTTTTCTTATCTTTCTCTAAGAAAAGAGGCTTAAAGAAATTAAGCATTTTGATTTAAAAATAGACACAATCCATTTCATTAAAAAATTCCCCCAAAACATAACAAAATCCAAATGAATTAGATTCTTAAATCCTCCCCTCTTTCCCAGGACCCTGAAGGCCCTCACCACACTTCAGAGGAAGGCACAAAGGGTATAGGTGGAACTGGAAGTGGATCTGTCCCTTTAGAATCAGAATCACAGAAGCACAGAGTCACAGAACTACAGAATCACACATTGCACAGGATTGCCTCCAGAAGGTTCTTGAATATCTCCAGTGAGGGAGACTCCACAACCTCTCTGGGCAATGTGCTCTACTATGAGGTCACCTGCACAGTCAAGACGTTCTTCCTCCTATTCAGGTGGAACTTCTTGTGCCTCAGTTTCTGCCCATTGCTTCTTGTCTTACTGCTTGGCACCATTGAGAAGAATCTGGCTCCAAGACTTTTGACAGAATCACAGGCTCACTTAGGTAGGAAAAGACCTCTGAGATCATCAAGTTCAACCTTTGACCAATCACCACCCTGTCAACTAGACCATTGTCATGGGTTTCTCTGATTAGGGGTTTTTTTTATAAGAGGAAGATTGGCTTCTGTTGGAAGCCTCTGGAAGTTTCCCTCCATCTTATAGAGCAGAGCCAATGAGGGCCAGCTCTGAGGAAAACTTCCTGCTTTTGAAGCATTAAGTTACATCCCTGAGTGAAAACATATTTATGAAGTTGTTGCACAGTTAGAAATTGGCAGCCATGGATTAACAACATCACAACACAGACATCAAGGTCAGTGCAGGAGGAGAAGAGAAGGAGGGGGAGGGACCCCACGGATCAGGGAGAGGACTTAAAACTATTATTCCCTGAGTACGTGGTGATGACCGTGGTGATTATGAGTTGTCCCCTCGAAGCCCATGGGATCCATCAGGGAGCAAAGGCCCCCCTGTCGGAGCAGGGAGATGCATGAAAGAAGCTGTTGCCTCGTGGGAGGCCCCCAAGGTGGAGTGGAGGTCCTGCAAAGATTTGCAGCCGAGACCCACGGAGGGAGAAGCCCATACTTAGCAGGAGGCCACTCAAGGTAGAAGAGAGTCCTGTGAAGATTCGTGGCTGAGACTCACGGAGGCAGAAGTCCACGCCTGAGCAGATACAGCCAGCTTTTCATGAGAGACTGCACCCCATAGAATCACCCACGAGAGAACAGAGCATCTCTCTCGTGGGGGGGACCCCATGGAATGCAGGGGAAGGACTCAGAGTTGTGATTCCCCTGTGACTGTGGTGACAACTGTAGTGAAGCAAACTGTCCTCTTTGCAGCCCACAGGAAAGCCCCCTGAGAAAGAACTGCTGCTTAAGTTTTGGACTTACATCTGTGAATGGCTGACCCAACAATGACTGACTGTAAGCCTTCTATTTCCCTGTCCCCTGCACCACTGGGGGAAGGAGAGGGCATGGGGAGACCGAGGGGTGGTGGTGAAAAGGTGTTTCTAACCTGTTTCTATTTCTTATTTTTAGTTTTTAGTTTGTTAGTAATAAATTTAAACATTATTCTAAGTTTTGCTTTGCCTGTGGTATTAATCAAAGCTCCTCTTTTGGTTGTTATCTCTAGCCATGAATTCCTAGCTGGTTTTTTTTGTTGTTTGTTTGTTTGTTTGTTTGTTTTTTCTCTTCCCTCTGGAAGGCAAAAGAGGGGGAAAAAAGGCCTTGGAGGAGTTTTGCTGGACACCAGGCATTTATCCAGGGTCAAACCACCACAACCATGACACTAAATGCCGTGTCCAGTTGTTTCTTGAACACCTCCAGGGATGGTGATTCAACCACTTCTCTGAGCAGTCTATTCCAATGCATGACTACCCCATCAGTGAAGAAATTCTCCTTGGTGTCCAACCTGAACCTTCTCTGAAGCAGTGTGAGGCTACGTCCTCTTATCCTGTCACTAGTTGGTTGGGAGAAAAGACCAACCCCCACCTGGTTAAAACCTCTTATCAGCAGTTGTAGAGAGCAGTAAGGTCCCCCCTGAGCCTCCTTTTCTCCAGGTTAAACAACTCAGAAACTCCATCAGCTGCTTCTCATTTGACTTACTCTCCAGACTCTTCACCAACTCTGTTGTCCTTCTCTGGACACACTCCAGTACCTCAGTGTCTTTCTTGTAGTGAGGGCCCAAAACTGAACACAGTACCTGAGGTCCAGCTTCACCAGTGTCAGCAGTGCAGAGGGACAACCTCTTCCCTGGTCCTACTGACCGACACTGCTATTGACCTTCCTGGCCATGTGGGCACACTGCTGGCTCATGTTTAACCAACAGTCAACTGGCATCCCCAGGTCCTTTTCCACTGGGCTGCTTTCCAGACACTCTGTCACCAGCCTGTGGTGGTGCATGGGTTTTCTCTGATCCAAGTGCAGGACCCGTCACTTGGTTTCATTAAACCTCATACTGTTGGCTCAGCCCATGGATCCATCCCTTTGCAGAATCTTCCTACCCCTAGCAGACCAACTCTTCTGCCCAATTTGGTGTCATTTGCAAACTGACTGAGGACACACTCAAACTCCTCATCTAGATCACCAATAAATATATTGAACATGACTGGTCCCTGGGGGAACCCCACCTAGTGACACCCTCTCTTCTAATAATTATATATGTTAATAAGCTCCCCTCTCAGTCATCTTTTCTCAAGGCTGAACAAGCCCAGGTCCCTCAGTCTTTCCTTGTAAGAGAGATGCTCCAGTCCGTTAAGTGTTTGCTGTATCCACTCCAGGAGCTCCATGTCTCTCCTGTACTGAGGAACCCATCACAGCACTCCACATGTGACCTCACTAGGGCTAACAAGACGGGCAGGATCACCTTCCTTGATCTGCTGACAGTGCTCTTCCTCGTGTACCCCAGGATACCACTGGCCTTCCTGGCCACAAGGACACACTCTGCTGGCTCATGGGCAACTTGTTGTCCACCAGGACACCCAGGTCCTTCTCTGCAGAGGTGCTCTTCTGCAGGTCAGCTTCCAGCTTGTACTGGTGCCTGGGTGACCCAGGTGAAGGATCCTGCACTTGCCTTTGTTGAATTTCAGAAGGTTCCTCTCTGCCCATCCCTCCAGCCTGTAGAGGTCCTTTTGAAGGGCTGCACAGCAGTGAGGTATTGATAGCTCCTCCCACCTTTGTGTCATCAGCAAACTTGCTGAAGAAGAATCTGCCCCTTTGTCCAAATCACTGATGAATAAGTTAAACAATACCAGGTCCCATATTGAACCTTGTGGGACATCACTCGTGACAGGCCTCCACTAGACCCTGTGCCACTGATTACAACCCTCTGGGATCTTATTTCTTGAATATTTTGCACTTTTTCAGGACATGCAATTTCAGGCACCAAGGGTAGAATTAATCAAGTCTCTAAACCAGGGATTTGGAAAAGAGATTGAAAAGAACAATTTTCCACCTTCTTTAAAATCCCTAGCAGCTTAGAAATTCAGTAGTAAGATTCTGTTTTTTAATGCCAAACTTTCTACACTAATTTGTATTGTATTTGGAGGAATAAAATGGGAGTAAACAAGTTCAATAACTCTGAACTGCATTTCGCATGAAATGTTTCACAACAGGAACAATACTGAAAATAAGTTTAAATATCCGAAGTTGAAAACCAAAATTACAGCATAAATATGAATAATGCTGTAGCATAAAAGCAAAGCAAATCAGTTACCATTAATAACATTAATAACGTTTAACACAAAGATTGTATAATTGATATCAGTAGCCTCACTTCTGTCTTTGTTCTGAAAACCAATGCAGTTCCACAGCCTTAAAGCATAGGAGCAGCTACACAGGGTCAGACCACAGGTTTGTGTAGCCTGATAGCTAGTCTGTAGCAGTAGTAACCAGAAAAATCTTACAGAAAGATTAAGGGAAAATGGAAAATATTATAAAGCAATTTTCCTTTTATATCCTATCAGTTTCTGACAATCATGAGGATTAAGAACTTCTGAGCTGCAGGTTAGGCACAGGACTCATTTTTAATAGGTGCTGACGGACTTTTCCCCATATACCAAACTAATCCCTTTTTCAATTCAAAAACGCATTTTGTGACATTCTTTTGTCTGAATTGAGCCTGTTATCAAATAATTTCACTGGTTGTGACCAGTTTTCTGTAGCACAGGAAGTAGTGAATAATCATACCCCATTCCTCTTACACACACATGAAACAGTGATGTTCTGCCTCAATTGTCTCTTATCCAAGAAGGATACCTAATCTATTCAGTCTTTCCTATATGGAGATATTTTTTTGAGTCTCTCTTCTTGGTCATTGTCTAGTTTTTCTATATACCTTCCAAGATGGAAGGGTAGTAGTAATTTTCAAAAGATAGAATTAATCTTTCCTAGGGAAGGTGGTATACGTGTTTACAAATTAGGTGTTTAGTCACAGCTCATCATCTGAGCTCTTCTTTAATTCGTGGAGACGCATTGACATCTCTAGAATTGTATCACTTAGACATTTTTAAATGAGATCTGTTATTGTATTTATGTTTGTTTTGTTTTGGTTTTTTTTTTTTTTTCTTTTCTTAATGTGGCAAAAGTTGAGCAAACTAATTTACATCCTAGAGCACATGTACAATTTATTTATGCAACTGACATGATGAACAATTTCTGGTCTGGTTTCAGTGGTTTTATTAATACTATCTACATTTGTCTTGTCTTTTGACAGCTACAGAGTATTGAACTATTTCCAACAGAACAAGTAAAAAAGGTGTGCTAATTTTGTTAATTTATTCTTACTGAGATTTTTTTTGGTTCACCTAAAAAACAAGCAATAAATGAGTGCAGTGTCAGATGTTATTATGTCTGTAACTGGAAACTGAAAACAAGACTTCTCTTTAGTATACACCAGAAAAACCTTATCAAAATAACTAAATGCTTTCAATAACATTTTTATGAAAACAAATAATCCTGACAATTTTATTCAACCTTATTATGCAAATTTTTGCATATACTAATTATATTTTATTTCTGTACTGAATTTCAGTAATTATTTGGGTTTTTTCCTCATATTTAGCAGTTCTAAAAGCAACCAGTTTAGTCCTGTGCTTATTGTAATTATGCATATCAAAACAATAGCAGCAACAAGCAAGGAAAGTAGCTGTATTCTCTCTTATAATGTCGCACACTATTAAAGATATTTTTAAGGATTATGCATGTGTTGCTGACCAGTTAGTCTGAAGGCTTAAGTGATTTCTTTTACAGAGCAAGTGATCAGTGTCTTAGTGTTGAGGGACAATTTCTGGAAGCAAGAGAGGACTTAGTGGTCTATCCTTTTCAAACTTAAGACTGTGCTTATATAGACATATTTCTCTTTCCTCTCCATTGATTTAAAAACAAAGAACTGAAGAGTAATGCTTTTGGATTATGTTCTGTCTCAGTCTTTCTTGGATAATAAAGGATTCCATTCCATTCCATGGTCATCTAATCAAGTCCTCGGAACTGAAGTTGGTGAGAGGTGGCCACTGAATTTTGTGAAGAAAGGATGCATAGGAGAAAAGGGGCATTATTACTTTCATATGTAATTTTGGTTTTAGGGAGAAGAATCTTGGACAAAAATAGTATGTGGAATTTATGAAAACTTTTGAATTAATTTGAACTATAATCAAATTTCTAATGAATTACCTTTTTGGTCTTACTTGGCAGAAATGATCTCTATGAACAAATGTTATTTTTTAGGCAGAAAGGATTAGGGATGAAGGAGGCTAGAACAGGAGTACACAATTGACAAACTTTTGTTGTCAATATTATTGTTGTAAAGGGAATGTACTAGAAGGACATAAAAATTTTCTGAAAAATACGAGGGATGGAAATGAAACAAAATAATTATGATGTATTAATGGAAAGAAATTATCATACACTAATGGAAAAAAAAGTTTCTGTGTATAGATGCTTTAATATGACATTTTAGGATCAGTCTAACCACGGTGGATTAAAAGGAGATTTTTAGTTTTATAAAGCTATTTCTGACAAAAAAATAATAAAATTCAGAAAACTCAAAGGGACTATTATAACTGTTACAAAGTGAGAAAAGAGTAGTTAGTTTACAATTATTCACACACAGTTTTCCTTTTCTGTAAGAGACTGGACACTGGCATAGTCCTTTCTCAGAGAACATTGGGATGCTCACCAAATGGAGGAACTTAAGAGTATACTGTGTCTTTAAAGGCAAATGAAAACTGTTTCTGATCTCTGGATATGAACTGGAGAAGGAGAGCTTATTCATTTCCAATCTGCAAGACATTTTATGAAGTAAAAAATTTAAATATCCCCAAAGAAGATAGTGCCAAGATCAAAAGAGAAGGAGATGTCAAAAAGAAATTTTCCAAAGGACAAGACTTATTGTCTTTTAAGACAAAATTAGAATGAGTGAAGTTCGAAAGAACTATGAAATATTCTGTACAGGCTTAAATTATATTATTAAATGCTGATCATCTATGAAAAGAACACAAAATAACATTGTACTCTTTTATTTCAGGGATTCCCTATTTCACACTTGGAAGTTTTCCCATTATCATACAAATGTTCTATCAGCCATCCTGTAAACACATATCAGCTTCTTATGCCCTCCTTGAGCACTCTTTTGGAGTAGCTGATGCAGAATGCTTGTCTAAATATGGAAATGAGGTGCAATGTTCATTTTGCCAGCAGTAACTGGACAAACCCCTCACTCACTGTCAACATGATCTTTTTCAATGTTTCTGAAGATATTTTTAATGGTTGTTTGTGATTTTGATCATGAACTTAAGTCAGTTAGATTTGATTGTCTTGGCAGAACTCCCAACTGCTTGAAACATATCACTAGCCATGAGCTCTTAGCCTGTTTCCTATGATTTTCTCACTTATCTGACTAGAGATGTGCTTTTATCACTCTTATCTCATGCTAAATATCGCAGCATCGTTTGTCCTAAGCATTTCTTAATACCAAGTTCCCTACAACTCTGCATAAAGATTTGGTTATTGAGAAATGGTGTTGCATTGCTGAATTGGAAAAATACAAGTTAAAATTTTGTAGTGGAGGTATTAAGAATAGAGACAGCTGCTTTTAAAACATGACTAGAGCACACACCAAGAGAGAGGTTACTTTTGTAATTATGAAATGGTCTAAAGAAGAACAAAACCTTACTACATAGTTACTACACAATTTACAGATGAATATTGAGTCTTACATTTATTTACTTGTTGGAAAGGTCTGGAGAATAGAAACTTCTGTTTCTAAGTGTGAAATCCATAGATTGATTTCTCTCTTGTTTGTGCCTTTTTTTCCTTTGGTTTGGTTTGGTGTTGGTTTGGTTTCTCTGTTTCATAGAACAGTATTTAATCTGTTGATATGAAATACATCAGCTATCCATTGATCACCCTTGAGACTTTCACAATACATAGTCTGGCACTATAAAAATGGCTTTAGTATTTGGGATAACACACATAAAGCTAATGACTCAAAAAATTTGGACTGAAAACTAACTCTTGCTTCTTTTGAAGTCATTATTTATTGGTATGTGCATTTCTCTTAGCTTTGTGTTATTACACATAATATGGTACGTCATATCTGGATAACAGAGAAAATAGATATATATCATATTTGAGGTCTGGATTCAAGAAAAAAGTTATACCTTACAACACTCAAGAGAAAATTATTGAGTGCAGAATAAATAAATTAGCAGATATATTAATAGAATTGCAACATTTGTCAGACATCCTTGCATCTTGTATAATTATTGTGAGAAACTGGAATTTCTTTAGTAGTCTACTGGGACAAAAGGAAACAAACAAATCAGTTCTGTAGCAGACATGAAAGAATCACTGTAGTCTATTATGTTTCTCACTACCTAATAAACTCAAAGAAGATTTATTCAACAAAGAGTAATTTTAGTTTTAGATGTTCTGAAATACATCTTAAATGAAAAAAAAACAAAACAAAACCAAAAGCCATTGATCTGTACTGACTTGCCTTCATGTGTTTACAATATGCAAAGTGATGCCAAAGTGATCTGCTGCATAGATATCTAGATCAGTTAGACACCTAGACTTCCTTTATCATCAATAATCAACAAAGAGGAATAAACACTCTAAGAATCCATATTTACTTAAAAAAAATTGTTTTAAGAAGAGATAAAGTTAATTGTATTTGAATTCACTGACTACAAGGAAATTTTCTTATCTGTGGATATTTATATGGCAGATGTCCAGGTTTACTTAACTGAGTGCCACTGGGGTTTTTTTTGTGTTTTTTTTTTTTGTTTTTTTTTTTGGTTGGTTGGTGGGTTTTGCTTTTATTCTACACATTTAATATGTTATAAATTAAAATATTTTGGTTTTTCAGATTATTTTTCATAATTTATTTCTCAATCTCCCATCCAGTTGAAAATGTTTGTATTCTAATCAAATTTCTAGCTGACATACAAATTTCTAGTTTTGTACATTGCAAGAATAAAGGAGTACTTTATATTAAGAAGAGAGACATTCCAGACAGATTTTTGAACACTTTACCAATAATTTCTGTGTCTAGCTCATACTTTTCATTAACTTCATCAAAGTGGGGTCATGAAGGGAGCAGACATAGGGGAAGAGGTATGAAGAGTGCAACCCATATTTCCTAGATCCCTCATAAATTGTTCAGATGATTAACTGCCAGCACTGTTGCAAACATGTCACCTAATTTCAGGTCTGAATTTTCCTTTGAAGATTTTTCTTTTCCTGTCTCACAGTAAAACACTTGATATGCAGTACTTGCAGTAATTATAGATAATTTCTGAAGATTTTATTGAATATTAGTTTTGAAGGAGTACATTCTAGTCAAAATTAGTTTTACACAATTTAAAATTCTCATATTGAATAAAGTTAGAGTTACTTATTGTTATTATTTACTTAATATTTACTTATTATTCTAAATTATGCTAGCAATTGAAATCATATAACTCTTGCAAAGAAAGACATCTTGAACTTCTAACATCATAAATTATACTAAAAATATGGGGTTGTAGAGGATAAGAAAAACCACACATGATACTTTTATTTTTTGATGTCAGAAATTTTAATAATGAAATGTTAATGTTTTGGGATTCAGAAATAGAACACAAATTATCCTTCCTGTCTGGATAATTAAGCATTTTTATACAACTGCCAGAAACATGAAAGAGGTAACATTGTTTTCTCAGATTTTTTTTGTACTTTAAATTCCTATATATTTAGTAGAACATTAATTCCATCTCTTATACCATTTATTGAAGCAGGCAATTTGGATATGACTAGAAATTGATAAAAAATACTAGTTTACTTAATCAAGAACACAATACACAATGAAAATATTACAAAGTGAATTCTGTGGCAAATGTTGGAATATGAGTGCAGATAGGCATCCAACTCTTTGCTTTCTTGGAAAAAAAAACCCTTATGAACATTGTTGATTTTAAAAGGAACCAAATTCATATGCTTATTTATGTGCACACAAACACACACTGACACTTGTCATGTCTGTATGAAGTGGGGTTTAAGATTACATGTATAAATGCCTGATCACATCTTTTCTTCTTCTGAATCTTCACACAGGAAATCAACACAGGGAATTTCACTTTACCTCCTTGATGCCAGTAGATTTTCCTTCAGATTAGGTGTAAAGAAGACCTCTTGTAAGTCTATTTGATGGAAAACATTTTCTCTGGGAAAAATTAGTTCACTTATGTAAGAGTGTATCTGTGGGTGAGAGAGAGAGAGAGAAAAGAAAAAAAACAAACAATACTATGTCTGTTCATATGCTTTGCTTAAACATTTACCTGGTTACCACTTTACCTCCTTCGATTCAGGAAGTAATTAATTGCCTTATCTTTTTTTTTTAAAAAAAAATCTTGGATGTAGGAGATTTTTCCAAATGAGAGCTGCATTAAAAGTAGCTTGCTTGAATACAAGATTTTATTTCCAGAAGTCTGTATTTCCTCTTTAAACAATCATTTGGAAGTGTTTTGTCCAGCAAGGTATCTAACTTCTAGTAAAATATATTTGTTTATACAGACTTCATTGATTTACATTGAATTTACTGTGCATTCTCACACTGAGTTTATCTGTTTACTTCAGTCACACCTAATCAAGATAATATCGAGTTATTACCAGTCTGTCTCACCTAGTTGGCTATTGAAGTGCACCAAACATTAATCACTTAGGAACGAGGACTAATTTTTGTTTCCTACTTTTGCTGAAGTAAGAGAATAATCTGGATTTACAAGCTTGCAATAAGAAGGTGAGAAAAAAATGAAAATATTTCAGTGTTTATAAATTTATTAAAATACAATGTCTTAACACCAGATGCAACAGAAGGAATGGCACATGGAAAATTTCAAAGAAAGGAGTAATATTAATTTAAAACATGTCCTTTACAGATGCACCAATTATTGTAAGTCTCTCCTATACGGAATTACCATTGGGTTTTCTAAGACTAAAATCCTAAAATGTTTAAAGTGAACATAAGTTAGCCACTGGTAGGTGGAGGGTAACTGTTGATTAGCATGGAAAAACTCATAAACTTTCACACCACTAATTTGCTAACCTGTGTCACTTTGCTTTCTTGCAGAGATTTAACAGCAGATCAAGGCAGAAGGGAGCCTCATATTACTAATGCTTCATTATTTAAACACATTTGTGAACATAATGAAAAGTATAAGTTTAAACACTTAAAAGTAGACTAGAGGTGTAGACTGAAATCAATACATTTTTCTTGTGCTGTTTCCCTGATTTATTTTTTCCCTCGTGTCTGTATCTAGTTTTAATGCGGCTCTACCTCTTTGTTACATTCAAGCTTAAAGTTTTTCTCCTCTTTAAATTAGTTACATCCTTTCATTCATAGTTGTTCTCTGACTCTTGTACGCCTATAATGCCTATATGGAATTACACCAGTGTGAAATTAGAGCCAAAGAACAGATTCTATACCTCTTTTATAAGAATGCTCTGTATGGAGAATTTATACTGGAATTTTGTAGATATGTTAGTCTCTAAAGGAACTATATATCGCCAGCAAATAAATTCTAAATAGTGCATTGAACACCACAGCTACATAGGTCTTTCATCCCTAACTCTCCTACTTTTACTGCAGTGTTTTATCATCCTTTCTGTTTAGAACTTTCCTGTAATTTTAAGCATGTTTTCATGTACTTTTCTTAGATAAATCAAAAATTAGTTCTTACTGGCTATTAATTAAAATACAGAGACAAAGCTCCATGGTTTCAGTACTTACTTCTCTACTTGAATTTTAAGCATTTTAGTGTTAACTCTGATGATATTCAGGCGGAGTTGGTTTATATTTTTTGCTGACAGAGACAATTTATAACGGTTAATGCACATAATTACAGGATAAATCAGATCAGGGCATGCTTTTATTGTGTCAAGCCAAACTATATCAGGTACGTTATAAAGGAAAAAGAGTGGTTGTGTTACCTAAGAAGATTCAATTTCATATGCATGTTAATAAAATTAAGACCTGTTTACAGTTTTCCATGTGTGAAAGCCATATTAAAGAGAAAGCACTGATGGTAAATTGCTACCAGGAAATTTTGGTAACAATTCAGACCACTAATCTGCCAGGTAACAAACTTGTTTTCTATATCATCTTGAACAGTCCAAAGTGACACTAACATTGCAAAGCCAAAATAATCTGCTTTTATACCCTACATGCAAAATAAAAGAACAACAACAAAAAAAGGCCAATCCCATTCAAACAGTATGAAATTCTGGAGTAATTTTATATATGGCTTCACAGAAAAGATCTTTTGACCTGTTCTGGATAGTTTTGAAAATTCTTCCTTTCTAACAATCCTATTCTATACAGAGGAAAACCTTCTTTTTGAAGAAGGTTTATGAAGGTTATGAAGAAGAGACCAAAGGAAGAGACCAACTCTGTGGTTAATTTCTGGCAAGTTGAGGGCCCCCATAAGGACAAGGACAGTTGACTTGAAAGTGTCACTTAGTTCCTCAAAGAATAGATTGTGGGCATCATTGCCCTGGCTGGGAGGTCTACAGAACAATCCCACAATGATATCCATATTATTTGTTTGCACCTTGATACTTACCCAGAAGTTCTCAACTGTGCCATTGCCAACCATGAGATACACACGTTCTAACTCTTGTATTACATACAGTGCTACCCCTTCCCCTCTTCTGCCCTGCCTATCTCTCCTGAAGAGCCTGTAACCACGTAACAGGGACTAATACCACAGGTTTCACTCTGTCTAAGGATGTCAGATCTCTGGGACATGTGGAGGACAAAAGTCAAAACTACAAAAAACCTGCTGCCTTTCCTGAGGTCGTCTACTTTTCAAAATATTCAGATTTGGAAGACATTAACTCACAAAAGCACATTTGTACTTTTATGGTAGTTGATAATTTTAATTTTTTTGTCCAGAATTCCTTTGGATTGACATAAGGTACAGCATTCTTTTAATTATGTGCTCAATTATTCGATCCTAATGTATGAAGAGT
Organism: Xenops minutus; assembly: GCA_035221455.1. Classification (NCBI taxonomy): domain Eukaryota; kingdom Metazoa; phylum Chordata; class Aves; order Passeriformes; family Furnariidae; genus Xenops; species Xenops minutus. The sequence continues at coordinate 15,237,446 of JAWWEE010000040.1, forward strand.
GCTATTTCTCAGTCACAAAGCAGCTCATTGATTTTTAATCCATATAAACCAGGCTGCTGAACAGAAGCAATGAGCTGGATTCCTAGCATGTGCAACTGAATAACACATTTTTCCACTGGAGAATTCTTCTATGAAGTAGCAATAATAAAGCTATTCCAGAAAGCAGAGGTATCATATCTCATTTTTCACTCTCCTACAGGTTTAGACCATTGCTGTTGTTGTGATGTTCTCTCCCCACTGTAAGTGATCATCTTGCGATAGTTCCTGTCTTGTACCTTTTGTTTAATCTTGCAAGTAACTCAGTATATCAAGTCTATTTGAGGTAAACTCTGAGCTGTCTGATTGTACAATATTCCATTGTTGGTACTCAGTACCTAATTTAGTACTTTTACTCCGTAGATTTGAAATACACAATGCAGAAATTACATACAATATTTCTAAATATATGTTCTGTTTAGCTATAATTTTCTGAGTCAATATGATTATAGTACTCTTGTGAATGAGAGCAAAATGCTCCCCTAATCCTGATAAATTAACAAACAATATTTGTTTTACTATTTATTCTGGTGCCTTTTCAATCTAATAGCAATGTGCTGTAGGTGGTACTTACAACTTTTAGAGCAGTTTGAGTAGTTCAAGTAGTGCCTCTGTGACCTGATGAGTGGTAGTTCACCATTGTGAACCTGCAGGAGGTGCCTTGAGCTCTTTCTAATTTGCTTTTAAGAACAACTCGCTTTTCCAGTATTAACATGATTTCAAGGCCACAGCTATGCATCATTAAATTGTGGTACATTGAGATACTCAAAGATGAACATAAAGAAAGTATGAATTAATGTCAAAATCAGATGTGAGAGACTCCTGCCTCACAGGTTTCTGTCTGATCCATAATGGTAGGTCTCCTTTTGGAGCACTACAATTCTGAAAAGGATTTGATAGCAGATGTCAGGAGTTTGTTGGTTGTCAGGAGGCATGGAAATGTGTGAGACATTTGAGAACTGAATATTAGGCTGACAAATGTGTCACAGGTCAGTGAAGCAGTGCTCAGTATTATTGCTAGTGACTGTGTGGACTGTCTTCACAATCTTTGAATGAATTTCTTTATTAGCAGTTGCTGTCAATGGACATCAAAGAGTTTGGACAACAGGTATTTTCAGAATAGATAGGTGATTGAATAGGATGAGCAGTGTGTGCAGAAAACAAATGGAGAGCTACTATAAATGCACATCTTATTGCATTCACATTGTACATTTAAAAAGATCTCTCCTTGCAGCTATAAACAGGAGTAAGAGCAAAACAAAAATTTTCTCAGGTAATCTGTGTGTATTAAATATTTAGTTCATGCTCATTTGATTTAACAAAGCATTAAAAATTGAGCCATTTGATAAGGAGAGGAAAATGTTGCTACTCACAGTGAGTAGACAGAAAGGATCTGCAGATGAGCATTGTACTACTTGTTCATCTGTTATGTAACTAAGAATATTTCTGAAACTTTGAAAAGAAGATGACCCACAAGGCTTGAAAAATAATGCATTCAAGAACTGAAGATCTTCGTTAACACAATGGTGAATATTTGGATCATCATAATGATTACCATGACTGTAGCAATGAAACTGGTTATTATAACACATTTGTAGTTTCAAGGCTTTGTACTTTTTATAATTATGCTGAAAGCTTATGACAACCTTGCCTAACATGAGAAAGATTTCAAAGCTGTGTCTAGCCTTTCAAGACAGTATTTGAGGAATTTACTGGAATGTTTAACTTTCAAAGCGAGTCCCCTTTAAAAGCACTAGTAGGGGAGTGTATGCTAGTATTGATTTATCAACTCAAATCCAAGGCTTAAGTGAAACACATGAAAGAAAGATGTGGAATAATTCAAACTGCAATCAAAATGTGAGCAATCTACATTTTTATACTTTTAAAGTGTAAAATCACCCCTTGTTCATACCTGATTCCTTTTGTCAGTTTAAGACAACTTAAACATTACTAATTTTGGAGTTGATATTCACAAGCCCAATTCATCAGCAAATAAAGAACAGCAGCTGGGGGCATGCTTTAGTGATAACTTTCAAACTACATTATTTCTCAAGTAGACATGGAAAGCAGCATAAAATACCTCAAAATTGGAAGATGAATAGGCAAGTTCACAATTATTAAGTAGATTAATTGACTTTTCAGGAAAAATATAATTTATAAAAATCAGCTTCTGAATGAAGATAATTTAAAATCAAAATATTTCAGGACAGAAATAAAGTGACAGGACAGACTTTTGGTTTTTTTTAGGCACTAGAAATTTGATCTAAATATGTACAAAATAAACCTGCAGTCTTAATTTCCACCTCCATACTGACTGACATATTTTCTTCCCCTTATTCCATATGACAATTTGGGATTTATTTTTTTTTTACATTCCCAAATTTGTTATAGAACTTCTTCCTTCACACTTTAAGACCTATCATTTAATTTTTGCTCATACATATTTCAATCTCTCATTTAGCCTAAATCTCACTATATTTCACCTTCAACACTGGATCATCCGACTCATCCCTTTCCCATCAGTGAAAGGCTTTACATTGAAAGGCAACTTAGCCTTTCCTTGTGACCATATCCCTCCCTCTCAGCATCCCAGCAGGGGTTCTGAATCTGTGGCTTCACCAAGCACAGTTGCTGCTGAACTCTGAGATTACCCACCTTCAGTTCAACACCTTTATTTCCCCCTAAATGCCTTTTTTTTTTTTTTTTTTAATGTTCCCACGATTCCTATGGAGTACCTCATTCTTCTCACTGTTTTCTCTAGACTAAAGCTTTATTGGACAGGGACAATTTCTAGTAATATGCATGCACAGTGCCCAATTCAATAAGGTTCTGACTGCAGCAATGACCTCTGTTTTATGTACTTATGGGCCAGAATAACCCATCATGTAAAGGCCTACCAGTCTAGAGAAAAGCCACTTAAAAAAGTGGAGTAGTCAGCACCTGTGCTATAAGCTGTCATTGCTAAGCTGCCAGTTGGTGGTCCTTGGCTCAAACTTATCTCTGGATCTACTACAAAATTGCTTATCAGCTCAGCTGACTCCCCTATCCATAAATATGCTGTAAAACAAATAATAAATAACATTTCCAATAATTAATTCTTTCTGGAACTGTATTTTATGGATAAAGATAACTCTTGGTATGGTACTGTTTGTGTAAGTTGGGCTTCACTCAACTTCCTGGATGATGCAAAAAGGAGGGGTCTATAGTCAAGGTCTTTCTACAAGTTTTGGATTTCCATCACTATAAAGACACCCCTTCTCCTTAAGTCTAGTGATGGGAAGGAAAAGGACCCGAATGTTTCTGTTTTAGGCATGAAATAAAAGAAGAATGTTGATGATTTGTGGTGCTTTTTGGCCCTACTTTGCAGCTGAGCTTATGTGCATTTGAACCTAATATTTTGGTTTTCCCTTCTGGGTGTGTTGCAACACCTCTGCAGATGACCTAGAAAAGAAAGAAAGAAAATATCTCTATACCTGAATACTTATTTTAAGGAAAATTTCTCAAGGTGTTGCTAAGGAAATGAATATGAAGGTAAATATCTCAGACTATTTCTGCTCAGAGATGGGATTCACAAGTCCTTGCAACCAGTTCCTCTGCACTCACTTGTGTGTGAGAGACCTCCTTAATTCTTTTGAGTTTAATGCATTATAAAAGCTCCTTGGTAAAACAGAGCTAAAAATGGAATTTTTTATCTAATAAAAGTCACTTAACTATTATCAGTATCTTGGCACTCTCTCTAGGCTGGGAATCTATTGGGACTAACTTACCGAAGCCCTATTATTTAGGTATTAATCATATCAGACTTTCAGCCACATCTGTCAACTGCTCAAAATAAGTGTAACATTATTCTTTTTCACATGCAATGTCTCTAACTTTCCAATTGTCAGATAAGAAAGAAAAAATTGATGCTGCACTCATTTGGAATTCAAATCTAATACCACATTCATTCCCAATCTAGTACATTTAACACATTGTGAACCTAATTCTCTGTGGGTGTAAATTAGTGCAGCTTCACTTATACTGATAGCAGGCTCTGCTGATTGACGTCAGCTGAGACCTGCAGGGTAAACACAAGTAACAAACACAACTCAGGAGAAAAGTAGAGCCCTTCCACATCTTAGCCTACATTTGTGAGCTTCTGGTTAGGAGTCCTTATGACTCTAACATTTATTCATTTTTAAGTGAGATTTTAATTTTAGTATCTTTCCCAGCACAGGAGATTCTCTCTTTTTCTCCAAGGTGGAGCAAAATTATTCAGAATACACTTCAGAGTGGAAAAATTTCAGCTGTCAGGCCTGCAGATGGTAGGGATATGCTCAAGTCATAACATTCAAATTGAAGTTATTAATGTCCTAAAAGTTAGGAATACACTAATTGACATATAATAATGTTTCAACCTCCAAAAGATTTTCCTCTTTTTCATAGCTGGTATTATCTATCCCACAAAATTTTCTTCACTCTCTGTCATTTGCATGAACTCTCTGACAGAGGACCACAGCCCTTTCCACAAATAAATTAATTACTTCACCTCCCAACCACTTGCTTTTTTTCCCCCATAGGTCACACTCATCTCTAATTCCCATGATTTCTTTAACCACTGTGGTCTACCCCAATTCAGTATAGCATTGGTAACACACTGCCCATGTGATATCTAATCACTTAGGCTCATCTGCCTGCTCGGTTTGTTTATTGAGGGTGCAAAAGCCTGGAGTAGAAGCTCCAGGCTCATGTCCTGTTGGTGCTGTCTGTGCAAGCTTGCTATTATATGGTACTTTCCTGTCACCACACATGAAACACTCAGGTACTAGCATCGGAGGTGTCTCAGTGTTTTGTCTCCTTAGGGGACTAAGATTGAAAACCTTTTTTGTCTTCCAGGAAAAACTTCTTCTACTACCTTTGTTCTCCAAGAGACAGGAGATGGATTTGTACATCTTAGTTCTTCAGATTTTCCCTCAACCCAGATTCTTACATACCAAGGTTCTTTATCTATGAAGACACATACAGCTATGACTATATCCTACACCTGGTGAGCAGCTCTGCACAGCTTTCTTCCTTCTTTTCTTACTTTTCTGTTTTTCACTTCTACTGCTTATCTTTTTGTATATAATATATGACTATATAGTCATCCAGAAATGGATTAGTGTTTTGTTAGTGATCCTCAATGGATACAATATGAATGCAACACTTCTAAAAGACCTCTGCTGAAACAATCCCACTAAAATTTTTCTCTTACATTTGCCTAATTTTTATTGAACAGAAAAAAATGACCTTTGTCATTCTCAATACTCCTAGGTTTTATCTAAACAGCTGAGTACATTGTTAATGTTTTCTGTTTCCATTATACCCGGTAATCTGATTTTTAAAAATAAAGCATGTTTTAATTAGAAAAATGAGTGCATTTATGCAAGGGAAGATAATAATATCTGCATTACAGTAGAACCTTGTTAATTTGCATTAATGATAGGGAGAGCTATGGTGAATTAAAGAATTCTGCAAATTAGCACTAAAGCGAATAAATAATGAAGACTAGAGGGCAGTTAATCCACAAAAGTTTCATTAATTCCTTTTAAGAGTTGTAATTTGGCTATAATTATCTGTGATTTTGTTACTCTTTAGTTAAGAGCTAGTGAAACATCTGATGTATCTCATGATGCTAGAAATGATTTCTGCTCTACAGAATTTATAGGCAAGAGGACACCTGCAGAAAACAAAGCAACCATACTGGAAAACACACCGGTGAGCATGACCTGTCATTCTTCCTCATCGTCATTCACATCTCGTTGCTGGGATGTTCCAGCAGGGAGCATGATAGTGTTCATATGTACACTGGAACACAGCCTATTAAAGTGAAGTACTTAAAGTAGAGATTGGAAGAAACAGAATGGAGTTTTGGGCTGCTTATTCAATGTACATCTAAGTGAAATGCAGACTAGTGAGGTTTTGATGTATGAAGGATGAAAGTAAAACTTATTTAAGAATAATTTCCTATAAATTATTTTTAATTTAAAGGTGACTATGAACTCACCTTTAAAGATCTTTGCAAATATGTCCCAAGACCTTAAAAAGTTTTAGCAGCTTGTGTGTTGATTACCAAAAGTGATATTTCATGTTGCTTTTTCACAGTCATAGGATGGGTGAGGTTAGAAGGGTACGGAGGCCATCTAGTCCAATCTCCCTGCTTCAACAGGATTATCCTAGACCACACTATTTAGGATTGTGTCTGGATGGCTTTTGAATATGTCCAGGGAAGGAGACTCCACAATCTCCCTATGCAACATACTCCAGTGCTCAATTACTCTCACAGTAAAGTTCTTCCTCATATTCAGGTGGAAGTTTCTGTACATCAGTTTCTGCCCATTGCCTCTTGTCCTATTGCTTTGCACTACGAAGAAGAGCCTGGCTTCATCCCCTTGATACTGTCCCTTCAGATACTGATGGACTTTGATGACGTCCCATCTCAATTGTCTATCCTCAAAGCTGAACAGTACCAACTGTCTCAGACTTTCCTCATAAGAATGATGCTCCAGTTCCTTAATAATCTTTGGTGCCCTCCACTGAAGCTACTCCAGGATCTTCATGTCCTGAGGAGCCCAGGACTGGAAACAGCGCTGCAGATGTGGCCTCACCAGGGCTGACTAGATGGGCAGGATCACCTCTCTTGACCTGTTGACGATGCTCTTCCTATGGCACGCAAGGGTACCTCTGCCCTTCCTGGCCACAACGGCATACTGCTGGTTCATAGATAACTTGTTGTCCACAAGGACACCCAGGTCCTCTGCAGAGGTGCTTTTTATTGGGTCAGCCTCCAGCCTGTACTGGTGCCTCTCACCCTCCCTGAGTTCATTTATGAGGGTATTGCTGGAAACAGTGTTGAAAGCCTTGCTGAAATTCAGGTAGGCAATATTCCCTGCTCTCCCCCCATCTCTCCAGCCAGTTGTTACATCATAGAAAGCAATCAGGCTCGTTAAGCATGATTTACCTTTGATGAATCCATGCTGATATGCCTGATCACCTTCCTGTCTTCTATATGTTTAAAATGGCTTTCAGAGGTGGAGATGAGGCTGACTTTCCTGTATTTTCCTGAGTCCTCCTTCTCATCCATTTTGAAGACTGAGGTGTGACATATGCTTTCCTTCAGTCCCCAGGCACCTCTCCTGACTGCCATGACCTTTCAAAGATGATTGACAGTGTCATAACAATGATGTCTGCCAGTTCCCTTCCCGTGGTTGTATCCTGTAAGGGCTCATGGACTCATGGACATCAAGTTAGACTAAATGATCGCTAACTCAAACATCCTTGAAAAAAATTAAGTAATTCTGGTTCCAGACCTTCTCCCTGGTCTTCTGCGTCAGTGATTCCTCAGGGCTGGCCTTGTCAGTGAAGACTAAAGCAAAGAAGATGTTTCTCTGAAACCTTTGTTGCAGAGGTACTTGTTCCATTTAGTAGTTGGTCCACTTTTTTTAAGTATTCCTTCTGTTATTGATTTATTTGAAGAAGTCCTTCTAGTTATCCTTGACGTTCTTAGCCATATTTAATTCCAAATGAGCCTTGGCCTTCCTCATTTCATTTCTGTATATTCTGATAACATCCTTATAGTTCTCCCAGGCAGCCTGTCCTTGCTTCCACCTCATGTGTATCTCTTGCTTATGTATGAGCTTTCGTAGGAGTTCCTCGTTCACCCATAAAAGTCTCCTGCCCCTTTTGCTCAATTTCTCACCCATGGGGATTCTCTATCCTGGAGGAAGTTATTCTTGGGCCTCTCTTCTCTCCAGGGCACATTCCCATATGATGATTTCAAGAAGGGTCCTGAAGAGGGCAAAGTTAACTGTCCTGAAGGTCAGGGGTGTAACATTCTCTTGGCTCTACTTCCTTTCAGGGTACTGCACTCAATGATCTTGTGGTCTCTTTAGTCAATTCTTCACCCAACACTCACATCTCGGGGCATTCTTATTTGCTCCCCATAAGTCCATCTTTCTATTCCTCCATCTTTTTGGCTCCTTCCTCACCTGTTTCAGAAAGTTTTTAACCACAGTAATTGCAGAGAGGGGAAAATGAGAGAATTTACTTATCTTTTATCAGAATGAAAAAATTACAGCAGTAACACCATAACAAATTCCCTCTTATGCTTCTTCATTGGCAGGGGACATTCAGCCAGGAGCTTGGTTGTATCTGCTCCAGAAATGATAGGTGCATTTTCTAGTTGATTGTATGATGTGTCTAATCTAGAAGTGACTGTGGGGTTTTTTTCACTTTTGGTGTAAAATCTGACCCAGATACTGCTCTAGGGCACAGCAGGTCATGGTAGTACAGATGGCGTTGGCCACACAAATGGCTGTGCAAGCAGCCCTACCTTGCTTTTATCTTGCCAAGTACTCAGGCTACCTCCAGCCTGCTGCTGCCAACTGTTTCATCAAACCTTCTGCCTGATTGTGGATTGTCAGAACATAGATTAATTGAAAAAAAGCATGGAGTATGTGAGGCAGGCACAGACATCTCTTGAGGTGTACCCCTATTCTGCTAAATGATCTAGTTCTGGATTCATTTCCAGGAATAGACTTCTGGTCATGTACTTTGCATATGTGTTAAATAAGACTCAGGCTTTCCTGAACTAGGTATGTCCTTCTGAGAAAAAAATGTCATGAAATAGTTCAAGAGATAGTTCACTCAGGATTTCTGCTCCCACAGGTAGGATGCGCAAAAGTATTAGTAGCTCTGCAGAAACATTACCTAATTACTTCAGCCAAGAAGTATTTGTAACTTCTGTAATTGATGTGGGGCTTTTTTGTGCAGTTTCAGGAAAACATGGGCATGTGTACCTGATAAAAGTCTTCAAGGTGTTCAAGTCTGAATGAATTTCAATGCTAGCTACTATTTCAACTAGCTTTGTTACATTTGAATAAACAGCAGTGCTCACTGAAGTACAAACTTTCACTATAGTGGTGTTGTATATTCACTGTTTGGCATCACATTGGTTACTGATGCAGCTATGAAAATCTTCTCTGATAACTTTTTAGTGATAAATACATCACCTTTTTTTTTTTGTATTTGGACTTGTCTGTCCTAATTTGGGAGGCGGATGAACTCTCCCCCACAATTCTGTGAGCATGAACTCCCACAGGTACAGGTTCTGTTACTATAATGGGCCTTTCTTTTTTTGGATAGAAATGTGTTTCTTCTTCATTGTCATAACTAGTGTGCCCTAGGATGGCCTGCTGGTGAAAGAGGAACCCATGAGACTCTATGAGCTCCAGCAGCTTCTGCTCTGCCATCCGCTACATGGAGCAGTTCAGGGCACGTCCACCCTATTGCATGAATCAGTTCAAGTGGGGGCACAGTAAGGAGCTGGAAGAGAGACTACAAAAAAACCAGTTTCCCACCTAAGTAACTACAATATTTATCAATTTGTGACAGTATGGACAGATAGCATGTCTGGCTTTGCAGTATGCTGGACCATTCTGGAGTACATGTTCAAGATTGCAGTAGCTGTAGAAAAAAAGCTCCTGTGAAGGAACACAGTACCTACACTAATATTTGATTTATCTGAAAATGGATCACTTGAAGAGCACAGATCACAGAAATGGGGTAGTACAAACCTGAGTGCTTGGAGAAAGTGAAGAAATAATCAGAAAATGGGAAACACATGTGGTGCAGGAATAGTCAGATATACTACGGGGTATTCAGGGTCCAGGTATATAGGAATGAAAGGAAAAGCATGATGGGATTTTTTATAGATGAGTTTGATTCAAGGAGAAATCTCTCCAGTAAGATGTTAATTTCACAGAAGATTTCAAGAATCTGTCTCCTGTTAAACCAAATAGCAGTCAGAAGACAGAGCAGATGCAGTAAACCATTAAAAATGGAGGTTCATTTGATATTGATTTTTCTTGCTGCTTTAGTGTGCCACTTAATAAAAACCTTAATATGGGAAACACTATAAATATGTCATTCACCATAAAGCTGCTTTAAATGATAAGAAGGTAGTAACATAGCAGCATGTGTAGCCACTAAAATAACATACACAGTAATTCTGCTCTCTCACTCAAGAGCTGAAGAAATGAAGTGGTAGTAAGATTACAGTGGCTGCAATCACTTTTATTTTATCCATGCTCCACTGAAGTTTGATGCATATGCTTCTGCCTGTGCTACACATTTGTGTCAGATAACAGGCGGTATTTTAGTAATAGGGAGAGATATATGTGAATGAAGGATTAAAACTTCCTTACTTCTCTCAATGTTATTTATATTTCAAACCTTCTCATGTGCACCCATTCCATAGGATAATGTAGCTCTCATTTTAGTAATTGTGTTTTTCACTGTCAGCTTACTTGTTTTCACAGTGTACTTTTTGTAAGTTTTTGTCTTTGATGTTTTATTTCCCTTTGTTTATCACAACACTTCATCTCAGTTCTTTTCACTTGACATGGAATCGTTACCTTTCTTCACATCTTTTCACTTCACTCTTCCTTTTCTACTGCTATCCTTCTCTTTATTCTTTTCCTTACTCTTCTTTCCAGTTCTTTTTTAGTCCCCTGTCCCTTTCTTCCCTCCACTTAGTTCTTTATCTGTACTTTTCTGTCTCCTAATCGAACTTTTTTAATCTCTCGACTCCTCCGCTTTTTTATCCCCATTAGTTTTTCAGCCTGACTTTTTTATTTGTGTGTGGATTCTTTGGCAAGTTTTATATTTTATTATTTTTTTTTCAGTATCATCATTTGTTTGGTTTTATACCTAAAGAAATATCCTCAAATATACTAGAATGAAGAACTCCTAAGGAAATGATGGAGAATTGGATAACTGAGAAAAGGACAAAGGATACAGGATGGGAGAGGAAAGCATGGTGGTTTACGAGCAAAGATGGTCTGTTTGGTGGCTGAATGGCACTGTCCACCACATACTGTTGGAATAGCTTCCTTTCTAAGAATGAGGTCTGGGGTGGATGGTTCTACCTGAGAAGAGGGGCACAATGTTGTTTTCCGTAAACTCTGTGACAAAGCCTTATGAAGAAGTGGAAATGTTTCACTGTTTGTTTATTAAGCTGCCCAAAATACCTCTGAATTTTTTTCTTACCCGCTTTCCTTCCTGTAGCTCAGTGTTGTGAACAAATGCAGTATCTGTTGGTGTTTTGTCAAAAAGTAATTCTGGAAATTCCTTGGGTGGATAGTAAGGTTTTGTTAAATCGGTTATGTGATATCATTCCTGTTTTCTTATTCATAGACATTTTTTCAAGATTTGCATAGAGCTTGCAGATAACACCTGCCATATAGTAATGACCTCAGACAGCATGTCATTTCAGGAGCTGGTACAAAGTGTGGCCCAGTTAGTGCAGTAACTTGCATAACAGTAGAATCACTGTAGAAATCCCTGACAGAATTCCTTTGAGAATGAGCAAGGGCAAGTAAGCAGGCGTAATGTATTGCTATTTATCAGTAAACATTATGATACTAATATAACATTTCTCCAAGTAGTCCTAGTGGATGTGTTGCATTAGTAGCAGATGTCACGAATTCTGAGGCCTTACATAACATGTGCTGTCTCTAAAAAAGCAAACAAAAAAAATCCCTTCCATGTAGAAAATATATCCATGTCTTAGAAATTTCTCAGCTATTTTTTAGGAAACTTTGAATACTAGCATTGTATTTTGTTGGGGAGTCAGTCTACAGTTCTGGCTGAGAATATAGTGTAAGTTTAAGGTAGAAAATGGATCCAATATATCACATTGTAGAGGAAGTATTTTTTATGCACACATTAGTTTTACATTGAGAAGCAATGTGTTTGGGTGGGAGCAAGAGACACGATAGACAGTGAGTAGGTGGAAGCTGTGATTATTGATGAGAATATATAATACAGCATTGTCTTAACAGTTGATGCTAAAATTGTTCTTCTCTGGAAAAATGCTGTCAATAACACTGTGTCTGAAAAGATTCCATGTTTAGTTTGTGTTAGTGAAATCTAGCTGGATATTGTCATTAAAGTCTAGTTTACTTTATCATATGACTTTTTCATTGTCTAAGAAAAGAATGGATGAGAAGGTGTCAGTGTTCACACTGTGACTATTAAGTCTTTTGAAGGCATAACCTTAATTTCTTGGTTTGGGTTGATTTATATGTTAAGATTTTTGTGATGTAATTAGCCGTAGTCACTTAAGACATTCCTATTCTTTAAGTGACTTTTATTTTATTTTATTTTATTTTATTTTATTTTATTTTATTTTATTTTATTTTATTTTATTTTATTTTTTAAATTATGATCTAAATGAAAGACTGATAGGAGGGCAGCATATGAGAACTGTATCTCAGAGAAATAAAAATGCACTGGACCATATTAGATCAAATTGGTATAGGAACAATTCTTTATACAACATTATCTGTACTGGAAGATATGTGTTCAAGGGAAATATTTAGATTTTCCAAATATATTTGGAAAAAAAAAATAGAAGTATTACAAGCATGAAATGATCTGGGAAAATTCCCACCCCTTTCATTCTGTAGTGAATATTAGAGAGTTTAGAAGTTTAAGGGATTTAGTAAAATTAAGGTGATAAGCACATGAACTTGCTCATATTTCTCCCTTGAAATGAAGTAAATTTTACTTTATATTATTGTAGAATAAAACTGTCAAGATGAATAGTTGCCATGTAAAATGATGTCTGTCCATAGCCTGAATAAAACACACGAGTCTGATCTAAGACAGCTGTTATCTGGAATTTCTTTAGAAAACTATTGTTCACATCAGGAGAGATTTCCTCTTTCTTTGATTTGTTTCTTTTCCTTTGCTTTAGGCAAAAATATAGTTGGTGTTATTAAGACAATGAATGCTGCTGATTTGACAAACACTTCCTGATTATTGCACTTTTAAGAAGTAGGATAATGTGTTGATGGGCTGAGCCACAATTACATTTATGTGCACGAATTGGACTCTTTAGCTAAAGAAGTACATATAAAAAAATCACCCTAGTTCTTCCTGCTGCCAATATAATGCACAGACTGCTGCAAAGTTAAAATAAGTTTCCACTCATCAGTAACTCTGGAGAAAGTTGCTCATCATCTCCCAAACTGAAATATGTTTAAATGTGAGGGGAAAAAAAATAAATCAGAAGTTTATCAAAAGTTTGTTAAGGATGCCCTTGAGTCACTGTAGTGGTTTTTGTTTGTTTGTTTGCTTTGTTTGTTTGGTTTTTTGGTGGGGTTTTTGTTTGGTTTTTTTTGTTGTTGTTATTTTTTTTTTTACTTTTTAACCAGTTTTAGGATGAAAGAACAAATAGAGAAGATTGCAAAAAATATTTTGTCAATACTGATAGGGAAAAATTGTAAGATGAAAATATCAGCAGGTCAGTGTCTCTGACAACACACCTGGCCATGTCAAATCACCATCCCTGGAGGTATTTAAGAAGAGACTGGATGTGGCACTTAGTGCCATGGTCTCATAAGCAGGGTGTTAGATTGGACTAAATGATCTCAGAGATCGAGTTGATTCTATGATTTTATGACCCAGGCTCCTGTTGGATTGTGCTACAACAATAACATTAGTATCAATTAACTTCGTTCAAGTCTCATTTATTTAAGAATTGAACTTAAAACCTAAACTGACAAAAAAATTGCATTGGTAAAAAAATCTCTTGAAAGATATGTGGCTTTGCATCTTTGTGATTTACATTTAAAAATAAGACTATACAAAGTCATTGTGATATGTACTAAATGAATTAAAGACAGGCTTGTGATATGCACTAAATGAATTAAAGACAGGCTAAGTTACATGTGCCAAAAGCTATGATAAATGGGAAACCTCCCAAATCAAATGAAAATTTTCTTCATCATGGGTTAATGCAGGCTATTTATCTCGGCCACTGCCATTCGGTCTCTTTATCAATGTTCTGGAAAAAAAGTGAAAAACATACCTGCCAAATCTTCAGACTGTGAATTTTGAAATCTAAAGTGGTCAAGGACCAACTATGTACATTAAAACAATGCGTATTTTAAAACATTCAAATTCAATGTCTTTGATCTAAGTCCAAGGAATGTTCACTGATGTACAGCATACTTCTTTGCTTGCATGATCTTGTAATTATTCTGGAAAATTTGAGACTTTTCAAACACTATAGAAAGATAAAAGGAGTGCATTCTTGTTCTGCACCCAACTCCCCTACCTTATTAAGTCATGCAAAGCATGCATATTTCAAGTAGCAGCAATATCTTTTGATGACTGGTGAGGACGAGGAGAGTCTTTCTTAAAGAAACCTAGTAGGAAGCAAACACAAGCCTCACAGATTGGGAGGGATTTTGTCATACTCATTAATCTTAACTTTTTCTATCTAATTACTCATGTCCTCTCTGCCCTTTTCTCCTGAAATGTGAAAATTCCTTGCATCTGAAGGGAACCAGTTTCTGTTCAAATAAGTGTTTAAAAATCAGCTTCCACAAATCCATCACCTTCAAAGGAAGAGTTACAGTTAGATTACAAGGTGCTGAAATGGTTTTCTTCCCTGTGAGAGAGACAGAAGAAAATAAGGTCTTGCCACTTGCATCTTACAGTCAGGAAACTGACTCAAACAATTCATTTGTCACCTTCTGTGAGGTTTTGAACTTCCAGCTGTCTGATACTTCCATGAGTTATTTCACAGCACCCTGAAGTGAATTAGGGAGGAAACATTGTTTGCGATGTATTTAACTAAAGAACACCAGCTGCATTTTATTAAGTAGTTTCTTTCTGCTTAAGGAATTAGTCAACGTCTTCCCATATAATTCTGTAGAATCAAGACCTAAAAAATAAAATATTGCACCCCATCATAAAATATGATGTTTATTAAATACACATTAAAGAAGTTACTGGATACATGCAGAGCTTGCAGTGAATACCTGAAGTGCTATTAGGTAGGACTGGATTAATCTGCCTGATTCTAGTTGAGTTTATTTGTAAAACATAACTTACTACACTGTCATGGGACATGCTATACTGGCACCTCATCCCAGGATTTTATTGTGATGATTACAGCTTTCAGTAGTCAAGTGAGGAAATCCATAAAAGTACCCTGAAATTGCATTTTTGACATTCCAACTCTACCTACAACTATAAACTCAGAAGAACTGAAATTTCAATAAAATAACTCAGGAGTATTTCATTTTCCTCTGCTCTGGATCTGCTACCTTATTAAATCTATTCTTTAAACTGTTACATGTTCAGTCCTGTAAAGCCTGCACTTGATCTTCAGAATGTGCAGGGACGCCAAGGTATGACTAGGCAAAGCATGGAAGAGCAGAGATATAGAGTGCTACTGACTTTGTTGCTTTAGTTGCAACCACAAATGGGAATGCACAGTCCTGCTGTCTTTCTGTGTCTACAGTAACACGAGGGAGAGATGAAGGAATAGAGTTGATTTAATTGTGCAGACATAAATAAAATTTTCAGGCCAGGAAAAAGAGGCTACTGCATAAACACTAGATCATTTTCTAGTACAACCAGCCATGTAGAGGAGCTCATCATTGCATTATGACATAAAATCAATATCTTGTAAAAGTCAGAAATAAGATCATGAAAGACCAAGGTGTTATATCTACAAAGGTTACATATATCCAGTTTGATATTTAGGATATCAGACTTGGCAAACAAAAAGGCAAAAATCTTTCTCACTGAGAATTAAGTAAAAATGTGAGACAAAATAGGCTATTTAACAAGCCTCTATGTGTTTATCAAGGTGGATTTAGATGGGTTTGAAGATCTGTACTTTCTGCAACAATCATTTCAATAAAGTGCTTAGAAAATAATGTTTTAGCAATGATTCTGTTATGACAGCAATAGGTTAAAAGAAGCAAAACTGAAGAAGGTTTGCAGATATAAATGAGGCAATATTTATTGTATTTCAAATACATTTTTAGGGCATTATTTCAACAATCCTGACCCTGTGAAAGTAGAAAGGGTGATCAGATCCCTTGGACTATACTGGGGCAAAAAAATAATAGTGATTATTTATTTGTTGCAACTTTTGGAAGATTTATATCATGATAAATTAAACTGGTAAAAAAGTATTGATGCAACAGGGAATTTTCTGTATTACACCGTGGGATTGACATAATAAAAAGCTCATTAAATCATGTACTTGTACAGTGCAGTGGGTTTTTTGCATATAGATTTCTACTGCATATGTCAGGCCGTTGCTTAATGATATTAATGAAACCTATCTCCATTCAATTCATCTGCACTGGTGTATCTCAAGGTGAAATTTGTCTATGCAGGACTGGTTGACATGGAAATCACTTCATTTTATAACACTGGATATTGAAAGCAGACTCAATCCCATTACATTTTTCCAAATGGAATCTACTTCAGTGGTCATTCTACTCATGAGACACCTTGCCTTCTTCATTTCTTTTTAACCACCTCACATAACATAACAATGTAACAAAAATTAATTTTTCTTCTTTTTTTTTTTTCTTTTTTTTTTTTTCAGAGCCTTCATGTTCAGTGTTAGGGTGAAATCGTGACTTTTAAAAGCAGAGAACCGTACCTCAACAATCATTTCAAGGAGGCTTATCTGGATCCTAGTCCAAGCTGATGCATCGAGGATTTGAACCTGCTCCAAATGAATGTCATAATCATTGAAATATTGGCTATTCAGAAAGTGAGTGTGGAACTCTTGTTCTCATTCTGGTTTGATCAATTCCTCCCTGAAACTGAGAAGCCTTTAGCACCAAAATTTCTTCTGCAAGGGAGTTAACATTTTGTAGGAAAATTTCCTGATTAGTGCCCATACATAGACAAGGATATGGGGGATGCTCTCAGTTCCAAATCTAGAAGCTATTGCATTATTCTCCTACTACAACATTATTATTATGTCTACTTAAGGCATACTTTAATCAGTCTGCATTGATTGGGACCATTAACTCTGAATTTAGCTTTACAATGAAAATGGGAGAAAATAGAACAGCTTCTTTAATATATTGATTTATAGTCCAAAATGTACTTGGCATGCGTGTTTAATTTGAAAAAGGAATATGCACTTGGCACTGTACATGGTTACCTAAAAACCTTATTCATAAATAGAACACTGTGATAGTGGCTTCATGCAAATGGTGATGTTTGTACAGAAGGCACAATAAAAAGGGATGCACCTATGACTTTTATTGAAACTGCTACCAAAATAAAATGCAAAACAAAGGGAAACAGAAAAACAGAAGGGAGAAAAAAAAAACACCAAAGAAAAAAAGAAAAGAAAAAATGTTACAGGACAAATTTGCAGGCAACTTTGTATACCAATCTGTTGTTGTTGTAAGTGTTGCAATTCAACAGCAAGTCATCAGCTCAGAATTCCCCGCGGAGAGAATGGCTCATGTTGCTTCACTCGGTCTCAGCAGAAAGCAGGTGTGTGTGTGCGTGTATGTGTGTGTGTGTGTGTACTGCAAAGCATCACTACAATGCATATATTTTCACCCAGTCTGGGATCTATCCAGAGATATTGCTGAACCAAATCTAAAATATATACACAAGTGAGATTAAAGCTACCATGTGAATTTGTGCATGTCATACAATGCTGAAGATTTATGCGTAAGCAATACAGTTGGAGGAGACAAAGAATAGATAAAATTCCTAAATCGCCATGAGATATATAGAATTCTATGTAAACCATTTCAATATATTTTCATTAAAATAATTTAAATGTATGCTGCTGCATGTCCTCCCAACAGCAAATATTTAATCCAATATTTTTGACTAACTAAATTCTTTTTACTAACTTCGTTTTGACTACTGATATAACTAAGAGTTTCAAAATTGATGTCTGAAAATTCAGATCCAAATCATAAGATGAGTCATTGAAAACAGTGGTAAATTAAAAAGAGAACCATGAAGTCAGAGGGCCTTCATAAGAAGAAGTAAAATCCCACTGTTACCAGATTAGCAATGTGGTAGCGATGGGCAATACACTGGTGTAATAACAGCACTGCGACTGAAAATGAATGCAGCATCATTTGGGTTAGGTCCTGCTGTACTACACTGCACCTCTGCTCTGCTCCCTCCCCACTGCACCCTCAGACTCCTACTCATCACAGTTTTGAAGAAAAGCTGCCCTGGGACAGATTTGGATCAGAGACAATGTGGCTTCAACAGAAGCTATAAATAATTTATTCCTATTTTGTTTTTGCTCTTGGGGTTTAACAGGTTTTTTCATTCCTATCTTGACCAGTAAATTTGTCTTTTATGATGACATTCTGTTTTATAAAACCCTCTGAATTACTGTATTAGAATGAAAGGCTTGCAGAAGGAGCCTCTAATATTGGTAATGAGAGACCCACAAAATGTTCACCCAAGCTGAAACTGTCCTTTGCTGAAACAGGCTGGCAGAAACCTCACCTCCTTCATGCTTCCTGCACTTGGATGATGTCAGTGAGAGGTGAGTGCTTCCACTAAAAGATGGTTATTCCCAGGTGCGTAACACAAAGAGTTCTCTATCTCAAAACTGCTATGTGTAAGGTAGAGGAGAAATGGAAAATAAAATCAGAATAGTTTTCCTGAAGCTACAAATCTATGGCTCCCAAAGTCTGGTAGAGGGGTGGTAGTACATTAATTTTTTTTCCTCTTGCACAATACCAGCTTTAAAATCTGTAAATACAATATGGCTTGTTTTTCCTTTAGCATTTTTGCTTATAGAGATGGCCACAAAATGTGAACGAGTTTGGAAATCATTACTCTTTTATCTTAATTTAAAAGAAAAGTTTCTGAATGGAATTAAACCCCACACTGAAGAGCACAAGACAGTCACAAGACATCCACAATTTTGTGAGAATGGCATGCTGACAGTGAGAGCACATAATTTTATGTTTACCTCATGTGGACTCTTGTCCAGTGCCAGTAAAAGTAAAATATATTGAATTAGAAAGACATCATTTCTGGTCCAGAATAACAGTACCTTTACTTCTCCTTAGATTATTATTGATATATTCTTGAAGACCTGATTATTGATGTTTGCCACTGACATCTCTGATTTCAGGTTGTCCTGCTATTCTTTCTTCCAAGACTCTGACAACAGGTAAGGATTAAAGATATCAAACTCCTGGATGACAGAAATGTCTCCAGACTTCCCAAATTAGCTGGGTCTCACATGCCAAAACAGACAACTATACCATATATTTTTAGTCTCTTGAAAACTCCCTCACTTTGCCTCCTGTTTCGTACATTAATGATGCCTTACATGAGAGAACTTAATATATTATGTTGGAAATATTTTTGAAAATATTTTGGAAATCTGCTGCCACTAAAACCTTAAAGTAGGAGAAAGGTTTGGGTATGAGAAAGGTCTGGTGAGAAAAAGTTAACAAATATTGAAATTGCCCAATAGAAAGTTGTCATGGTTCTGTTCAGGAAAGAATATGATGATTAAAAAGTAGGATCTTTTTAAACAGAAGATGACCTTCGTTAAAAAGACTTCTGCCAGTAACCTATCTCTTGCAATCCCCTTCCCTTCTCCACTGCGTTATTCTGCTCCTCTTGTGCCACAGCTTTTGAACTTAAAGTTCAGGAACTTGCAGATAATATTATGCAATAATTTGTAGGAAGATCGTCCACAGTAGTAAAGTCAGAGTGCTAGTTTTGGCTGTCCTTATTGGTCATGAAGTGATCGTCTTTTACTGACACTTCCTAATCTAGCACAGAGATAGAGGGAGGTGAGGGGAACAATATCTCTGTTTGTCTTATGACTTCATTTCATTATCATAACACACAACCTCATAATATTTAAATATTGTCCATTGTCTCAGATAAGACTTTCCATTAGCTAACCTCAATATTTGCAGTGTTCATGTTATTTTTGCTTATGTGCGAATGGAAATACAAGACAAGGTATATGCAGATAAAGCCAAGCAAACATTTCAATCCATAATAATTGTTAAAATTGGCTGCATTTATAGTATCATTTTTGACTTGTGGTCTAAACAAAGTGTTCTAAAAACCTTGCACAAAAACTTCAGTATTTAAATTTGGAAATTGTCAGAAAGCCCTTATTAATAAATCCTTCTTTCTTAAAGGCAGTGAATTGATAGTTCATTTGGAAATTATGGATCAGATTATGAACAGAAACCTAATTTTCTGCATGTGGAGTTTCATTGCCTTTTTCATGCATATGATATTTTAAAAACTAAATTCAAGTGCAACATGGTCTTTTTGAGAAAGCTTATGGTACAGATGGTGAATCGAGAATGAATGTAAGTGTTCTGTTGGGTTAAGCCTACAAAATTTAGATTTTGTTCAACATTTGTACGGAACATATTTTTGTACTTACACATTTTCTCAAAAGACCACCTCATGTGCAGAGTCACTTCAATGATCTATTTCATAATTCCGTCATTTTTAGCTCTGACCTCCAGGTCCAAATAATGATACTTCCAAATCCATTTGAAATTGTTTGATCAAGCCTGGTGTTATCCATTAGAATTAACTACACATGAAATGATAAAGATGCTTCCAAATCATGATGACAATGGATTTTTAGAATTATTTTATACATTTTGATTTAAATGTTTAAACTATCTCTTTGCTGAACATTTTGTTTATAATATACATGAATTCTCTGAACTATAGTCAGCAGCTCATTTAGTGGCTTCTTGCGTGATTTACAAATAACAAGAGAAGATAAAAAGATAGGAAGACAAAAAAACTTTGCATTTTCCCAAAGAAAGTGACTGTGCAAGGTGGTTTTTATTCAAACATCTCTTTGTGTTCTGTATCACAACAAAATCAAGAATTTACTGACCATTTTCAGGAAATCTGTCTTTTTCCATCTCTATTCCTCACTGGCAACAAGAAAAGAGTCTGTCTTGAGTCCATAAATGTTTTGTTAAAATCTACAGAAGTCCATCAAGTGTTTCAGCTTTAACTGTAGGTCATATTAAAAATAAGAGCTTAAAATAATTCTACCAGTTTCAATGTCTACATTGTACCTCCATACCTAAATATCCCTCAGGCTTCCAAATACATGTGTGAAAATAAAATGTGTACAGCTTTAAACAAGTATATATAATGAGGAGTCTTTGACCTTTATGAAAAAAACCTTAAGTCTAGACCTATGCAGAGCACTTCAGCAGTCTTCAAACATCTCATTATGAAATATCTTTTAACCATTATCCATTGAGAGATTAATTGTGTTGGTGACACTGTGAAAGTGAAATGTTCAGCTAAAATAAGCAGTAACATATTTTTTAAGTGGTTGCATGTCATTTAAAAAAAAAAACAAACAGTGAAGAGACATGAAGAAAAGCTTTTATGAAATTCATGTATATATATGCATGAATTTCATGAGGAGATATATATAAACAAACACACACATACACATACATACAGTGGAATTGCATACATATGTCACATACATAGTACTTGTGAACTCTGAAATAAATGTTTTGAAATCAGGTAGATAGCTCCAGTGTATCTGTCACGGGTTTGAACAAACAACAGTTGAACCATAATACACCAGACTACTAACACTTGCAAACAAAATGAATTCAAGTCTTGTAATTTTGCACAAGTGACATGGGGCTTTGGGAAGTTGCTTTTCCTCGTTAGTGTGTTTTAATTAATTTAACAGTTTTAAGTAGATAATTTGAATGCAGATGCTAGTACAGTAGTATATAAGAAAATTAGCTACAATCCAAATAAGTGTAAATTGACCTTCATAAAACTAATACAACCTTCTGTCATTCTTACTATAAAAAACAGTGGTTAATCATGTGAAAATATCGAAAATATTGGTGCTTTCTGTCAGGAAGTGTGACAAGAACCTTGATTGCATAGAAATTGGATGGAGAAAAATGCCATTTCTTCAGTGTCAGACTAACTGCTAATGCAAGAAATATTGGAGGCAGAGTATGGTTTTGTGTTTGCTGTAAGAATGGTTTTCCCATGGTTCATTTTTTTTCAGTTGAGGAAGAAATTTAACTATGTAAAAATTAAACCTAGTTTTGGTCTGTCTTTATCTCTCTGATTCCTCTAGGTTGCCTTCTATCCTAATAACTATGCATTAATATGCAGAACAGATTTTTAGAAAAAACCAACTGACAGTCAATTTAAGCCAGATGATTGTTTCAGACAATACCTATCATGACTCTATATAGACCTGTTTTGAAGGTTTCCTTGAGATCTACAGCAGGCCAAGTTCAGTTCAGAACACTACAGTTTTGAGTGTTTATAGCAGAAAATTTACTGCAGTCTTGCACAACCTAAGACCTCCAGGTCTGCAAATGGCTCCTCAGATAACCATCCAGAATTGTTTGTCATTGGTTTCAGGAAGTGGTAGCAGACACAACACACTGAGGTTTTAAGAACTGCTTCTTGAGCCAGAAGACCAAAGGAATATGGGCAATAACTAGTTAGAGGAAGACAGGTGCAGGAATTTTTTATGCCTTGTCTGTCTGAACGTCTGGAAGCTAGAAAAAGTAAAATGAATGGTGGGAGAGTCTGGTTTGGAACCAGATGCCCAAAGACAGACAGGAGATGACTAATGAGGTTAGTGCTTGATCCTGAGAAGACCAGGACTGGTTAGAATATACAAGAAAGGAATAATGAAATGGCATGGGAAAGTAAAGACATGTGGAGTGTAAATTAGTGAAGGTAAAGCATGTGGAGAAGCAGAAGAGCCAGTGAAATGTTCTGAACCAAGGAAGTGGGGAAAAAGGATGAGAAAAATTCTGTATTGGAATAAAGTGAGGCTAATTTCAGCAGAAGGAAAACAAAGGAATGTGGATTGTAAAAGAGGCTATAGGGACAAACTTGAAATGATTGTCAAAAGAGACTGAATAAAAAGTTGATTGCAAGTGGAATGGTTGGAGAGACTGTAGAAGAGGAAGGAAAGATATGCTGGAACTGGAATGGGAGCCTAAACCAGCAGAAATAGAATTTTCCAGGCAAATGGGTTTCATTTGTCATGAGAAGCCAGTGATAGCATGCTCATGCAACAGTAAAGTGAGCTGGCAGGTCTTGGAGGGAAAGAAAAGAGAACCAGAACTGAAAAATGTGGAAGAAGGACCAAACAGGTCATCAAACCAAAGTGGAGTCCATTGCTTGGAGTCATTCAGTTCTCTGTCTATTGGCTACTCCGTGAAATCTGTCTGTCAGGTGTCTCATAGCTGATCAATTGAAGACAATACAGAGGATACTATCCTACTTCCTTGGTGTCAAAAACATGCATGGGTGAACTAAAATTGTAATTCAAAATTGCAAATAGAATATACAGATGAGAAGGAAAATAATTTTAATTTTATAAATAACATACTGCAAAGGTTTGTTCTTGCTAGTGTTAGTCTAAATTTAAGCAAAATAATTATGAATAGTGCAAACTTCAGCATGTAAAATTAAAAGAATGTCATAATGCATTGCATTGTTGTGCAAGCTCAGCCAAATTCCTTTCTAGCATGTTTTTCTTTTCATGATCAAATGCATCAGGTTCTTTCTCTTTTGTATATAAAGTTATCTCTTGTGATAACCTGAGTACAAACACTCTGTTACCAAGCTGGCAAACAGAATATCAGTCTCATCAGAAAATTCATGTATACAAAAGCAATTGTGGGCAAGGAATGAAAGCCTTTGAATGCATTTTCATGACTCTTGCCTTCCTGTTTCAAGAGGCAATCATCTGTCTCCCTATTAGATGGGTCCACCAAATCAATTATTGTTCTGTTTCCTGTAGTACCTTTCAATTTTTATTTTGGCTTGTGAGAAGGACAGCTGGGCTACTGGTGTCCAAAAAGGTGGTCTCTGTGAAAGCTCAGAAAGCCCAGAAAGGTAAATGTCCAGGAATTCAAGGTGGCTGGAATATCCAGAGAGAACCATCCTCAGGAAATGGACCATATGGCCATTTACTGCCTCGCAGGCTGTAAAGGATAGGAGAAACTGTCCAAGTAAGAAACGCAGGTGTTCTGCCTACACACTGAGCCTGGGAATGCGAGAACTTTAAGGAGTCAGATGGCATTGTAAGTGATATCATGGCAGAAAGCTTGATGATTTGGCTGTCACTCTTGGATTAGTAATTTCTATTGAAAACTGTAACTAGCCATTGTGATTTGTTTCATAATTATATCAAGAGCCTTGTGGATGGGCCTATCAGCTATTCTGAGATCTGCTAAAAGTGTGGCAAGATCAGAGTGTTTAAGACAATGTAGTTTCTTAATAGTGTTACAACAAGGCAGACTAAACCAGAATGTTGTTAGCCAGAAGTCACAATTAGATTGATAGAAAAGTGGAAAAATAAGGTGAAGAAAGAAAAAAAATCATGAAGGAAGAGTAATAATGGGAACCCAGTTTTAACAGGTAACATTATGCAAAAATTAGATAAATCTCTTCAAATGTTTTATTTTGCTAGCCTAGTCAGCTCAGGATGCCAGCTATGATATGGAGAGTAAAGCTCAAATACAGATATGACCAACCTTGAAATCATAGGAAGTGATGCTCTGGAAAAAGTAAAAATGCAATCAACACAACAACACCCCTTTGGTAACTTCCCAATTAACACCAAAGAGTAACATTCCACTTTCACAAACATAATAAATCAAACACTTCTTGGAAATATTACCATAAGTGTGCCTTTCAGAGGTATCTCGGTTTCTTCCAGTTCTGTATGTTGCTCTGGCAAGGAGTGTGGAGGTCCCTTTATTGCAAGTCTTTCAATCTCATCGATATATTCTGCATGTTTTCATCATCTCAGTCTTTTGCCAGTCTGATATAAAATTTTGTGTAACATGCCGAATCAGCCCGGAAACTGAGTGAGCATTTGTTTCTTTGGACTACTTAGCACATAGCCTTCTGCACATTCTGTCTCTGGAAGGAAAATGAACTTTTGAAATGCATCAGCTAGAATGATTGATATGTGGGCAAGCGATAAAGGGCAGTTCACCAAGCATCTTTCATTCCTTCTTCAAACTCATCTAAGTTATCTCTTTCCCTATCACTCCCCCATAATGTCCCAGTCCCATAGATATTTTTATAGGCAGGCTGCCCTTTTCAGTACTTACTTAAGGAAAATAAGACATGGCAAAACAAACAAATAAAACATTACTTGATTTACTGGGAGAAAGAAATAACTCACTTCAGATGGCTTTTGTTGTAATAGTTTAATTTCCATACCATGGGACATCCAGTTTGGAAGCTCAAAATGAAGGACATGCTATGTTTTGAATATTCTAAACAAACATGACTGAAGGATTGACCCTGAACAAACACTGTGCAACTTGAAAAAGAAAAAAACCTATGTTTTCTTTCTCCAGCTAACTTTTCAGCTGTGGTTTCCGTCTCCTAGCTAAGTTGGTATGTTTCTGAGGTTTGTAGCAGCCTCACCCTGAACTGTCCATGAGCTGTTTCAAAATAGTGATTTCTGCTTTAATGATTAGATTTTCCATTTCAGTGCTATGTGTCTGCTTGTGTACTTCTCCCTTCTGTTCTTGCCTTGGCAATGTAATTATACATTACAAATGTCCATTACAGTGGATGAGAGTACTCCCAGCAACACTGTCAGATGTGATCTTCCAGCTCATATCCCTGTAGTTAAAGCACAGACCTTTCAGCAACTGGAACAAATTAGCGTATCACTACTTTCATCCACCATGCTGTATCCAAATGTTTTGTTTCCTTTGGCCAGCTTGGATGGTCTTTCTTCTTCCATGGGTCTTGTTTTTCAATAGTGAGTCCTTCCAGGTTCTGTTGCCTTTCAGTCTGACAGCAGATCAGATGTCCTGAAGCAGTCCTCAGTTAAAGAAAATGAATGAGGTGCAACCACAGGGTCCTTCAGAGAGTAGGGAGACTGAGATGACAAGATGGGAAAAAGAAATGATTACATGTGTTAAACTATACAGTTATTTCTCTTTGCTGATTTAAAACTTTGTTTTGATGATGATTAGATCTTCACAGTGTGGTGCAATTTTATGCTTCCCTTTTAGAAGACTGAACTAGCTTTAGGAACTTTTGAGGAGCTTCTTTGTCTGCCTATCCCTAGGCTGTTCATGAATATTATAGATTTCTCCTCCACCTCCCTCTAGCCATGGCAGAATAGCTGGACTGAACTCTTCAAACACAGAGAGAGAGGAAGGGACAAGAAAAATAAAATCCTTCATCATCTGCTGCTGACATTTGTGATATTTTGGATGTTGAAATGATATTGTATTTTGTGTATCTGAGAGATGAGTGTACATCTAAACTCAATGAACAATTTCTGTTTTTTAATTCTCTTGTCCTAAGGGCTGCCTATCTGAAACAGTCATGTTTAAGTGATGAGACAGAAAATAATTGATCAAGTGCATCACTCAGTATAGACATGTGGTATTCTGGCCTTCAAAACAATAGTAAAAAGAAAGCAGTGCTCCTAACTAATGCTTTTATGTAGTTAAAAAAAGTAATACTGCTGACATGGAAAACAGAGATCATACGTTCTCATGTAATGGTTCTTAGATATATTCCTGAGAAAAGATAGGGCTGGGTATTTTAATTTTCTTATTTCATGGTCT
Organism: Xenops minutus; assembly: GCA_035221455.1. Lineage (NCBI taxonomy): Eukaryota > Metazoa > Chordata > Aves > Passeriformes > Furnariidae > Xenops > Xenops minutus. The sequence goes on from JAWWEE010000040.1 coordinate 15,263,947, forward strand.
ATCTGTTAATTTTACTGTATACAGTGGTCAAAGAGAGGGTATCCTTCTGCTACAGAACACTGCAAATTGCTACTCTGTGAAATTGCCCTGGGTAGGAGAGTTTCTCTTGTGAGAAGACAGTATGGCAGCTTCTGACCAGCTTGTATTTGTTAACAGCTCTCTTCTGAGTAACATTTTTCAGAGACAATTATTTTGAGAAGAAGAGGTAATCATTGCTCTAAAAACAGACAAAAATTGTACTGCGGGTTGCTTGTGAGAGATAAACTCATACCTGCAAACGCTTAGAAAGGGATCTGCCTAAATTTAACTCAAAAGGAGCAATGACACCCTTCTTCAGCTCAAAAGCTTTAACTATATAAAACCTCATATTCAACTACTAAAATAATACAGAGTAAGTAAGGGAGTAAGGCATACTCTGAGTAAGTAAGGAGTCTCTTCATGAAGGGGCAATCTCTGTCCTTTCAGAGAGCACATTTCAGTCAGTGAGACATTCACTCACTCACTCACTCACTCACTCACTCACTCACTCACTCACTCACTCATTTTATTCACTCTTTAGCAGGAATGATTATAAGAGAGACTTGTAGGTAAAAAGTCTACCCTACCCTAGTCCTTCTGCACTATCATGTCATATTTTCATGGAGTTTCACCAGCTACCTTCTTTTACCAATATAGACATGGATTTTAAGAGGTGATTTACCCTTTTGAGACAATGTTTCTTTGCCTGGAGTCTAAGAGTTCATGAGGGTTTTTTTCTTAGTCCTACCTGGTCATGAATTCTTGTCTCCAATTTTCTTAGAAGCTGTGACTCTAAAAAACAAATTCAGGTTTGGGTAGACAGGGTCAGATTAAGCATAGTCCCTAATACAGGATGTAATTCATTACAGGACATGTAATTCATGTTTCTGTGAGCAGATCTGAGTTTACTTTTTCTACAACAGTTTGAAATCTATAGCATCTAGGAGTTGTCCCTGGTTTTGGCATAATATGCTTACCACAAATTGGCAAACTAAGTGGGAAGCGGATATATCAAGGTTGTGAGGGCCCTCAGCATTGGACAAAGGTCAGGAAGAAGGTATAACTTTGTGCTGACCCATTTGTGAATCTGGAGCATGTATGAGCAAATCTGCCCCAGAGAAAACAGTTTTACAGTCCAGGTAAGCTTCAAATTGATTTCTTAAATTTCAGTTTGTTTTTGAATTAGTGAGTTCCAGTAAGCTAGTTTTAGACATGATTTTTTCCCCTTGCACTGTTGCATGCAAACCTCCTTTATCCTATGCAGGAGAGTTGCAAAGGTCACCAAGTAATGAAATATAAGCAATTAATTTAATCAATTAAAGGACCTATTTCCCTTTTATGTCTAGAAAGGTCCTGAAAGGATAACAACTCAGGGAGAAGAAGGCAGAGGAGGGAGAGATTTCCTGGTGAGATTTTTATTTACCTCCTGGGGCAAATAGTACTTTAAAATAATTTAAAGCAGCAAATTAAGCCAGTACATTTAAACAAACTAGCAAGCCTTTCACATCAGCAACATTTGCATCATGAATCACAGTGTGTGTCACGAGCCAGGAGAGAACAATATCCTGCTGTATATTGTTTGCTGTCTCTCTCTTGCCCTATTATGGTTCTACAATGCTTTGCGCCTGTGTTCTGTTAATATAAATTATGGGGCACAATAATATATGTATCATTAAAATAATTTTTGTAAAAAGAGGTAAATAGAAAATTTTATTTTTAGTTTAAAAATTGTGTTAATGAATAGAAGGAAAGCAAGTTTTATTTTGAAATAGGTTGGAAGATTTAGCAAACCAATTTCCAATAGTATGTACATTTTCCATTTGAACAAAATCCTTTAATATCTAGGACATTAAAACAGTGAATATTTTTTGTAAAGATATCATTTAAATTCAGAAGGGTTTGTGTGCATGTGTATTTAAATAGTTGTGATGTAATTTTCAACTAGCTCTTCTGATACTGTGAGGGGTTTATTCTACCCCTCTCTTTCTGCTATTTTTAAGTAATTTCTTTCCTGTTTGCTATAATTTGATTTTTCTCCATTTCTGTTCTCCTTGTCCCATCCATCTTTTTCCTCAAAGTTTATCTCTAGCATTGGTCGAAGACCAGCATGAAAAGACATGATTATATTTGAATAAATTTGTCTGATTTTTATTAAGATGACAGATGTGAAGCTTATTTTTCCGTTGGAGATGATGATTAAATGTCCTCTTGCTTTTGCATTGAGGAAACAAGAATCTGAAGTTGAACAGCAATTTTGAATTTTTGCCCATGGGCCTCTTTAAATTGACAGGTTAAACTCATGGTTGCACAAATTATCAGTATATCATATAATTTCTATAAATATAATCTATTTTAAATTTTACTCTACAAAAATATGAAATTTAAGATAAAATTGAAACAGTTTTCCATTTTTAATTATAAAATAGCTTTTTAATATTTCTCTATAAAATTATAGTTTTTCACACAACTAATTGTTACCGTGGTGTATCACAGATTGCTTCTTGATACTTTGTAACAGCAAATGCATAAAGGCAAAAAAAAAAAGGTACATTTTTGCAGGTTTTCTATCCTCAAATAACGTCTATGTCATAATCTCAGAGCAGACTAAAAGCCCCACTTGTCAGCAGCTGCTGGAATAAATCTAAGAGAAGAAAACTACATAGGTACACTTGATGCTGTGCTGGTTTAACCTAAAATCCAGGGTTTTTTCTTAGCCCAGCAGCTCATGGTAGTGAGTCCAGTGCTGATAAGGTGATGCAGTGTGTTGCTAGGTGCTGCGAATAAACATAGTTAAAGAGATTTTGAAATGAAAGCTTCTCATTGCTCATCAGGAATGCTACATGGCCTGAGGGTGCACTTGCTCCTGCAGCAGTTCCTGAGCCTATAGCAGAGAAATTTTCCCTGCTGTGCAGTTCTGAGAAGGTGAAAGAGGCAAATAGTTGTTTTTCATATTTGCTAAAATTTGAATTGTGTTTCTAAATTTTCCTCCTGTAACAACAATTAAACTACTTCAACAGAACATGACTAGCACCATATATACCTCATATTCTTTTCAGACAGTAGCTACATAGGAAATTTTATATAAACTATTGCTTTTCTAATTAGTTACCATATTAACTCATAGCTTACAGGAGTGACAATCATGATGATGGTAAAACAAAATGGAAATACAGTTCTTCATTACACATAAAAGATACAATCCTAGCAATGATTTAAAATTTTTATGTTTGTAATATTGAGATCACTAACACTTCTTGGAATTTAGACACCTGTTATTTTATTGTATTAAATTACTTTTTATCATAGCCTTCCTGAATTTCGCAGGATGCAGGATGCTCTGAATAATTTCGTCTTCTATCTGTACTAGGAAGATGCTCAGTTCTCTAGATGTAAATATTGGTATTTATACAACAGAAAAAGTGGGTTCAATAATATGCAGTCTGAGATACAATGTAGGTCTTGGTGGTTTTTGGAACATGAAGGTGGCATATGTTTAATACCTCCATGAGAAATATTTGAATATATCTCTCTGTGATTCATGAATATTTTGAGAGGAACACATCAAAGTATTAAATCTGGCAGACTCTTTCATAGGCTTGATGTGCCTCAGAACTGGGCAGTCTTGGGTGTGTCACTGAGAGGGGGATAATCATCGTCCAGTAGTTCAGGTCTCTGTCACCAACATACTCATTGATATGATATCTAATACAGACTGGGGCAAGCAACAGCTTAATCAGAAAACTTGGACTGATACAAACTTACCTGAAAATTTTGAAGATTCAAAAGTAGAAGGGCTGAAATGTAACATGTACATTAGAGCCATGTTAGGTGTTTAACAGGCCCAAATAGTAGAGCTGGCAATATTCATATTTTTCTACTTTCCATATTAGGTTGTGTGTGTATATATTTGCATTTAAAACCAATTGCAGTATGAAATTCTCAGAACTAAAACATTAGAATTCTTTACAAGGTGTGCTGACAGCAAGTACTGTGGTATGGCCAAGGTGTTGACTCTGCACTGGCATCACAGAGGAGTCTTACGCAGATCTTACTGCTGGATTAATTTCTTGCAACATAACATCTCTGCATGGAAAAGTCTCTCCTAAATGGGCCATGAGATGCCTCTGGCAGGATATCCCTCGCTGTTGTGTCCATTCCACACCCATCATGGAATTTCCACGTGGAGGGACATCCCTCAGGCATGCTGGGCACTCAGCCTGGTGCAGTGACATAGCAGCAGGTGACCTGCTTGGCAGGCACTGGGGCAGGTTGAAGGCATGTGAGCTGCTGGTGTCCAGGAGTATGCATTGTCTATACTGTGTGAGGTGGGATGCCTTCAAGATGGAAAGCCTGGCTATGTCATCTGGGGTACTGCCACACTCCACTGGGTGCTCATAGAGCTACACAATATTTGTGGCTGGGAAATGTGGCCTCACAATGCCTTCAGGGCGAGTTAACAATTCAATGTAAATGCAGCTACGGGCAACTGGAGCACAGGTATGTCCTCTGAGGGCACTGTTATGTTTATTTATGACTTAGCTGCTTAACACACTGCATATTCTTAATGAAGAAGTCAACATTATACAGCACTGGAGCATGCTGGCTGAACAGGTGACTGTTTTTAAAAATCCAGGACATGATTTTATATACCAATATTTAATGTTACATTGTGTTTCCTTGTTGCCAATAGCCCTTGTGACTTGGTCACTGTTTTACATCTATTTACATTCTGTTAGAACGCTGTAGTCTTATGGTGAATAAAGAAAAACAGATGGGCTATTTGGTAGCACAATAAATTTTTCTGGTAAGATGTGAGGCTGTATTTTCTGCTTATTCAGCCAGAGTGGCTCTCATTTCCATGGAGCATAGGACTCACCTCTTCTGTTTGTTAAAGACAGTATTGATTAAGAGTGTTTTCAAAGTGGGTCTCAGGAAACATATGGGGAAGAATGGAAGCAAACCTTAAAATCTACCTATGACAGCCTATAATTCAGTAATCATGTTCCAACTTCATAGATAAAGTTAATATAACTGGAAATTATATTAGGCATGTCTATGTATTTCTGTCATTTTCTGTCCATTTTTGTTTTATAGCCATGTTATACTGCTTATTGAGATTATGATTATGATGTTCTATCTTTATTACTTTGTGGCCTAACCTTTGAAGTCTATGGAGCTTTCATGGACTAAACAATAAATTTTGCTATAACAACTACACTTAAATCCCCTATAAAACTGATGTTTCCTGTTGCTTGTTCACTGATGTGTACTATAAATATGGCACCCATAAATTTTAGAATTTAGTCCCATGTGGTCCATATGAAACAATAATAAAAGCCTATAAAGCATGAACTAGTAACAAGAAAGTATTCAGTAGTATCTGAGTCTAATTCTGCTCTACAAATGAAAAAGTATAATTCAAAATGCCTTGAAACACATAATTTCCCCAAATTACATGTGCAATATGACTGATTGCTAAACTACTTTAGCTGTTACTTAAGGACCAAACTGTTACTGAGAGAACAAATGGAGGGAACAGTAATGATGGACAAGACCTCTGTCATCTGCTGAGCTGTATGTGAAGCAGTAAATAATTGGTTACCCTCTTCTCTGAGAAAGTAGGGAGAGACAGGCATGTCTCTCTCCACTGACAGTGAATGCAGTCCTGCCATAGGGATCTCTAGTTAACAGATCACACAGCCTAGCATGAAGCAAGGAGAAGAGAAGGGAAGCAATTTTTCTGAAAAAAACCTTTCTATATTACGAACTCTTGACAGCTTTTCTCACACATTGCACCTAAGTAACAGCCTAAGATCAATTTTCATTTTGTAATAGTATGTTGCTTTCCTCTGGCTTTCTGACGTGCATTTCTAATAGCAATAATGGCAAAGCACAGCTTCTGATTAACAGTAATGATGAGACTGTTAATTGGCACTTTCGCAATACAAATGTTTTTGGACCACTTCAGCTTTTTACCTTAGACCTATCCCTGATTTGGCTCCACTTAAGACATTCGGGTAGTGACTTTCCCTTACCAGCTTCAGTGTGGGATTTATGGACAGTTTTTTCACTTTGTCTTATTTTGTTTTTCTTGAGCTCTGTTGAACAGTACTCTCTGTACAGATAGATTGCATTTTTGTACAATCAGTGCCAGAATAGAGACATACTAAAAAGAAAGAAGTGAAAACGGGGGAAGCCAGTAACCTATAATTAATGACTCACTGGGAGATGAAGTATAAAATGGAAAACAGAGGTAAAACGGAGAACAGGAGCAACTTTGACAGTTGATTATCCCCTGTCTTCATATTTCAGCCGTCCCAGATTTGTCACTGGTGTGGTTGACAGGTATATTTTTCCAGAATATATTTAATATTTATTAATTTCAAGTCTAGCAAGAAGTTCTAGGTACAAAAGGCTGAGTGGCAAGACTCAGTTTCAACAGCAAAAATTGTCTACATTCTTTCAGCAGCTATGTTGAGTATTGCATATATTTGCTAAGTGTTCTTCGTTTAGTCTTTCTAAATCTGTAAAAGGTCTTATAATTTTTAAATAGAGGATTATTCACGATTTGAAAAAGACTAAGAGAAACTAGTTCAAGAAGCAAGTGTATCTTTCCAAATAGAACTGAATCTTCTCCTATAAATATTTAACTGCCTGCATGGTGTCATTGTGAAAAGTTAAGTTGAAAGTGAGAATCCTGGAGAGCAGTTTTTAGCCCTACTGAAAAACTGTAACCTTAAGGATTCAGGAAGTTATATCTGCTAAAATTAGGGACACCTCAGAAATGGCTTACATCAATTTTCATTGCAATTTATGCTAGGTGCTCAAATATCATGGCAATGAAAGGTGCAAAAATGGATGGGTGAACTGACAGACTGAAATGAAAAACTGGAAAATTAGTTTAAATTTCAGAATTTAAATAAATTAAGCATGACAAGCATAGCACATAACACATTATTTACCTAGTTCATTTACTTTTGGTTTTTATTATTAAAAAATGTCAGTACATATTAAAAATCTCATTTAATGCAGAATAAAAACCCATGAAGCTGGCATCTGATGACACCAGAGCTGCAAGAAAACACACATTCTGCTAGAAGGATTAGAGTCTCATTCTGAAAAACTATATTCATGGTTTAAGAAAGCTTTGTACAATTTGGTTATTAAATTTGCAGAGTTAATTTTAACAATCATTTCAGATTAGAAAATCCTTCAATAAACAGAATGCAATATGTTTAGAAAATGTGAAGGAGCATACATGAAGAAGGAATGTACCTTTACTTTAAAAAAAAAATCAATATGAAATAGTACTCGATTCTGAAAACATTCAATTAAATCTTGCAATATTATTCTAGTATTTTTTCTGATGCAATGATGTTTCTTTACTTGGGTTGGGATAGATGGTTATTGTATTATCTGCTTCAAGATAAGATGAATTTCAAGATAGGGTCTTAATTTAAAAACATTAGCAAAATTAATTTCCTCCCCTGCTTCCTTTCTTTCCTGTCCTGTTGTTCTGCGAGAGTTTATGTCACACACATGAACCACTGGAGCATGCAGAGTGTTCTATTACTCCACACAGGGACTGTACTTGTTCATGGGAGGGATCTTATGCTGGACTCCATAGGAGCATTTTCTGGCTTTATTTGTACTCTTAAGTTTAATACATGGATATAAAGATCCATTATGTTTTTCTGTCTTTCAGGGTATATGGAATTTTCTTCAGTTTTGTTCATTGTGTAAATGTTAATTTTTTTGTTACTTTCTCTGTCCCTGTTCTTGAACAATTTAATCTCTAATTTTTTTCCTTTGCTGGATTAATGTTGGTACTCACAGTAATTTTCTTTCGACTTTATTTAGGGCTTTTCTCTGTTTCTTTCTAAACTGCTACTTGACATATACACTCAGTCTTTTCTGCTCTCTGCTTCTTCTATTTTGATGGTGGTTTATGGACCTCAATTCCATTATATCTAGAGAAAATCCGGACTTCATGGAAGTCTAAATATTCTGAATTCATAGTACTGCATGTAAATCTATAACAAGGTCATCTCTCCAATTCATTGTCTGCTGTTTTCCTGAGCATACACCAGTCAAAAGAAATTCCTCTTTTACTTACAAGAAGCTTGTCCCCTCCACCACAGTCACCTCCACTAGTGACTATCACTATCTAGTGTACCCATTCCTACCAATCATTGTTGTGCTGATTACCCAGTTTATGTTCTCCTGTGTAATTTAAAACTGTTTCTTTCTTTGTGTTTTTGTTTGGTTTTTTGTTTGTTTGTTTGTTTGTTTGTTTTGTTTTTTGTTTTTAATAGTATAGGAGCCTTCACATACAGAATATAAAGATATGAAGGTCCATTTTTATTTTTTTTTTAAATTTTTTTCTTCATAGGTAAACCATTATTTTCCTTCAGGGATTAGGCTGAAGAACTTTGTGTGATGAAGACACTTTGAGTCATGTAGCTCCAGTTTTGTCCTGCAGAATTAATACTTTATGCAATAGAAACCAAGCTGCTGGGAATTAAGGATTACACAATGTGCTATCACAAATGGAAAGCTACTTTACTACATTTTTAATATTTCCCTAAATCTCTGTTCTTACCTTTTGAACATATCTTCCTGCTAAGTCTGAGTGGTATCAAAAGATAATCCTTTACTAGGGCTAGGAACTATATGCACAAAGAAATAAAAAACCCTAATCTCTGTTTTTAGCTGTAGCCTGTAAAACATCCCATGAATGTTTCCTGTTGTGTTTTTCAGGTAAGTAACACCTTGCAGAATACACAGAACATAATATACCAGAGATCTGATATTCTTACATGTATGCTGATTAACCTGTATATATTAAAGAACACAAGTTATAATAGAATACTCTTTTCTTCCATGTCCCATTTCCAGTCTGAAGAAAAGTTTGGGGTGCCAGACATTGTATTTTTGAACAGGTACCTACAATTATTTATATATATGGACATATTTTTGTTCATATTTAAAGGATTGTATGTAGATAATATAATAAAATCAATGATAAAATTGACATAAGTGCTCTTTAAGCCATTTTGAACAGAGGAATTTCATATTGTTTCATTAAAGGCTGAATAACATTTGTGTGTTATTCAGGGATAATGCATTATTGAGCACAAGCCAAAACATGAACTTCTGCAGATTTTCTATATTACATCATAGTGAAAATAGCACTATGCATATCAGAGATTAGGAGGTAAGCTCTACACACGATGATTTGTCTGCTCTTGCCTAAATGAATACATATATACACATATATTCCAAAACAGGAAGCTAGATTTATTTGGTTTTGGATTGCATAGTGTAATATACTGTCATCAAATATTTCTATATCCTGTTTTGACTGCCAAAAGGACAATCAAATGCCAGTAACTCTAGATGCAACTATTCAATGATAGAAGAAGCTTACTAGCTTCCCAATCTTTGAAGATCTAACTAAATATGCAAATAATTTTCACTTCTTTGTTGATCTAGTTAATTTTAGTGTAGAGAGAAAGACTAGCAGCTGTTCTGTATATGTTTTATTTTTGTTCTCTTTTTCCCCTTTCCTGATTTGAACCTTACATGGCTTCTTAAGTATTTTGGAGGTTAATAGACTGATACAACTGTGTGTATCCATAGCAATCCATGGATATTATAACCCTCACAATAAAAACTGAAAAAAGATGTTAGAAATATCTCCAATATGAAAGTAAATCCCAAAAGAAAACAGATGCTGTGTAAATATCTTCTGGTGAACTATTTTTAAAGAGCTTAGACAATTAGCAGAAAAATTTGGACACTAAAATCTTTTAACTCATACAGGCAAAGCTTATACTGCAATAATTCAGCCCATACAATGATAATTTTTAAACCAAATGATATATTGTTGTTAATGACAATCTAATAAACTTCCAGACAGCCCCACATACTGAGATTGCCATTAAAAGACCCAACATTTGCACCGTGCAGGATATATCTTGGAAACTAGAATTTGTTGGACAAGAATGTGTCCTGCCAGGTAAATAAGCATCATAACTGTTCTTTTCAAAAGTAAGAAACAATGGAAAAATACAACTCATGTAGAACGAAGATTAGAAGTATTTATATATATAACCTTTGGCCTAAATATACTGACAATTAGGCTTCAAGTGATATATAGACTTGAGAGTACAAAGTAGTTTATGAAAGTTCCTATTTATGTCCTGTCATCTGATAGATCACATTTTGCTGATCTAAAGACTGCTCTCCTTTTTGATCTGCTGAAAATCTTCACAAGACTTCATAATTTGACAAGTCACTTTTGCAGCACTATAGAAGAAATAGCTTGTATTAAAGAACTCAACATCTGACAAAAAGCAGTAAGGCACTCTTATTAACAGGGGAAAAGCACAAAGACATGTATGCATGAAGAAATCTGCAAAGAGAAGTTAAGCAATTCTGGTTGCCGGGAGTCCACCTACTGAATTTTAGCCATGAGCAAGTTTGGCATATGGTATTAGTTGGTTGTTTGGACTACTTCTCTAGTGATTAGAAAAAGACCAGCACTTCTGACAAGTGTATAATTCTGACTAGCTTAGAGGCCTTCACCTATAAAGAAGAATATTTGGCCTGTTTAATCAGCTTCTAAAATGCTTCAACTGAAAAATAATAAATCAGCAAAAAGCATTCTGATAAATACTAATAATATTGAATAAACATATCAAATCACTTATTTCTACTGCTGTGAAATATAATAAAAAGTGCTTTTATAAATACATCAAAGGCAAAAGGAAGGCCAAGGAAAGTCTCCATTCTGTATTAGATACAGTGGAGGAACATTGTCACTAAAGATGAGAAAAAGGCTGAGGTACTTAATGTCTTCTTTGCATCAGTCTTTAGCAGTAAGACTGGTTATTCACCAGGCTGCCAGGCCCCTGAGCTGGTAGACAGGGACAGGGAGTAGAATAGTCCCACAGTAATCCAGAGGAATCAGTTAGTGACCTGCTGAGCCACTTTGATACTCACAAGTCTATGGGACCAGATGGGATTCATTCAAGGGCAGTGAGGAAGCTGGCAGAAGAGCTCGTCAAGCTGTTCTCCATCATTAACCATCAGTCCTGGTTGACCAGGGAGGCCCCAGATGACTGGAAGATGGCCAGTGTGACACCTATCCTCAAGAAGGCCTGAAAGGAGGATTTATGGAACTACAGGTCTGTCAGCCTGACTTCAGTGCCCATCAAGGTTATGGAAGAAATCAACTTGAGTGTGATCACATGGCCCATACAGGACAACCAAGTAATCAGGTCCCACCAGCATGGTTTTAGGAAAGGCAGGTCCTGCCTGACCAACTTGATCTCCTTTTATGACCAGTTGACCTGCCTCGTGGAAGAAGGAAATGCTGTGGATGAGGTCTACCTGGATTTCAACAATGCCTTTTAATATTGTGTCCCATGGCATGTTCCTGGCAGCCCACAGCTTGGACAGGTGCACTCTTGGCTGAGTTAAGAACTGGCTGGATGGCCGGGCCCAGAGAGTGCAGGTGAATGGTGCTGCATCAAGTTCCTTCAATATGGTACCATGAAGGATAAGAAATGAATAAATCAAGACAACTGTGATCAATAAAAATGGAGGAAGGAGAACAAGAGAAGCAGACATGTTCTGCTTGATTTTTAGAATTAGAGAACAACCTGGGTTAAAAGGGACTTTGAAATATCATCTGATCCATCTTTTCATTGGAAAAGAAGCCTAGATGAGATTATCTAGCACCTTGTCCTTGCATCTTGGAAACCTCAAGTGATGAGCACTCTACCATATTTCAGTGATTGTTCTCACTACCAAAAATGTCTTTCTTCTATCAAGTCAAAACCTTTCCCATTGCAACTGGTGCTGACTGCCTCTCAAATTCTCCATGTGGCTCCTTGAGAAGTGAGAGGAGAACCTTTGCTCTCCGCAAGTGCTGGAATATTGTGATGAGGTTACCACTGAACTTTCTCTTCTCTAGGGAGAAGAGACCTAACTTCTTCAGTCTTTCCTCAAAGGACAGGTTTCCAACATGAAAAATAGCACATTTATTTTCAAATGAATCTGAAAATAGCATCCCAGTCTTAATTGTAGTTGCCTAGAGAGCTTCTTTTTCAGAGACTTTGCAGACTGAAGTATTTATTCTTCAGGATTGTTTCCAGGTAATCCAAAATATTTTTTAAATTATCCAATTGCTTTCAGTGTGAAATGTGCTGCTTTATTCTCTTTGGTATCATAAGGCCATAATGTAGATTACTAAGTCACTACTGTTCATTTGTGGTTACATGAACATGAAATAACATCTTGTGGTGGGATGGGACGTGCATACCTTATCGTATTAATTATAAACTTTGTGAAAAGTGATTAAAATTCCCATAAGAATAATAAAAAAAAAAGGCAATTACTGAAATTTATTTTCCTCAGCAATGTTTAAATGACTGGAATATTTATAAAATATTGTAGTGATGGGTCTCTGAAGAAGATGGAGAAAACTAGCCATAATGCCTTGAAAACAGGCTTTTACTGTGTTGTAGAATGGATTCTACCCTGTCTGTGAGACACCTTTCTTCTTCCCAGGAACCTTTAGGAAAACCCTTAGTAGTATGCAAGAATGTACCTGGATGGGTCAATGTGAAAACCCCCCTTGTTGGTCTATTGTTAACCCTTTCCCCATTTGCTGTTAACCCTCGTTTTTTCATTGGTTGTGACTCACTTCCCTTAAAGCCCCCTTAGACACCCTCACCCTGGGAATAAACTCTCTCTCTGCTTCCTGTCCTGAGGTCTGCATGTGTCTTCTTCCTGGGACCTCTCTGGGACCACGTGGCAAGGGGGGATGAGGGAAGGGGAAGTGAATCACAACACTGTCTCATAATATTATCAAATATGTAAGCTTCAGTTACCAGCTTCTGTGAATTGAAAACATATTTTTATTGGGACAAAAAAAAAAAGTGATTTCAACACAGAAGCACTCTTTGTGTACTGTTCAAGAAACAGTGTGAAATGTTATTTGTTAGATTTCATTACAATCTCCCAAATGAAATGAAAGACTAAAGGTGGCCTACAAGAAAGCTGGAGAGGGATTTTTAGCAAGGACATATAGTGCCAGGACAAGCAGTGTACAACAAGCAGTAACTAGTCCTTGTTACATACTTCACACATGGGGGAAGAAGGGGCTGCATTACAAATGCAAAAATCATCATAATGTACACACACTACGTCCTTTTCTCATGGTAAGAAGGCAATCATTGCTTTAGTATAACTTGTTCCTAAGCAAAGAATTCATAGCTCCAAAAAAATTTATTAAATGCACATCCTGAAGGCCTGCTGAAAAGTTATGTATAAAAATACTTTTTTAAGTAATAGAAGGTAAAATTGTATTTTCATAAGTTACTCAGGACTTTTAATAGCCAACTGAGCTTGGTATATTGTGAGCCATATTTAGCAGTCATCATGGCTAGGCTTTGCGAACGAAGATTCACAAGGGCTCTACGCAAGCTTGCTACAAGCACGCTGGTGGTTAAAAAGGCCAATGCGAGATAGGCAAGTCTGATCGCAAAAGGCACAGTGGAAAGTCTCCATCTGCACTACTGGCAAGGCACGGTTCTTCCTGCATTGCCTTTTTTCCTCCAGGCTGATTCTGCGTGTGTACTCAAAGGAAGCAGCAACGTTATGGATGGTTTTGTTGTCTTTACTGAACTGTTAATTCATATGTTCACAAGGTTGAATTTCTTTAAAAACATGAATACACACACAGTGCTACATAGCAAAGGATCTTCTACCCCAGGATCCTGTCTGTATCAAGTGCCAAAAGAGGATCCTAGGGGAGGTTTTCAGAACAAGGCAACCACACCAGATACTTTCACTATTTCCAGATCAGTAGATCATCTCTGTATACATAGAAACCCTCAGTGGATTTCTCTTCCCTGAAACTCTCCAGCTTCCTCTTGATCTTTCATGAAGTTTTAGCATCCCCAAACCACCTCCCGTGCCACCTCCTTTGGACAGTATCAATATAGGTATAAAAGAATTTATCCTGACACTGCTAGTGAAAGGGATTGACAAATAGCAGCTCTTCAGCTGCTGAAACAGGAGAAAGAAAAGAGGTTGATTTAAATAGATTTCTATCACATGCAATTGAAAGCAATCAAGGGTTCTGAACAACAAGAATGACTCTTTTAAAACAACAATTAGAAGTTAGAGTCAGCTTTAGCTGTCTAGAAGTTACATGTCTAATCTAAATTACTATAATTTCTTTATGCTTTATCTATAGATAGGAATATATAGCAAGGCAGCTTGCTCCAGATGACAAGTCAAATCCTTCTTATGATAGCTGATTCCTGAAGGTGCCTTGAAAATTAACAGGAGCATATCTGTTCTTATAGCAACTCGTTCACTAAAAATATAACCTCGAATACTTAAAATAATTCTGTTTATAAGAAAATAACAAAATTGTTTCCTACTAAAGCATTCCTTAAAAGAGTATTGGAGGAGTTAAAAAAAGCTATAAGATAAGCCACAGCTTCAGTGGAAGGGTAAAGTTCAGACAAAGTCCACATAATTAGTATTATCTTCTTGATAAAAAAAAATGTCTTCCATCAGAGATTTTGTTTAAAAGGAAGATTACCCTTGGTTACTAAAGGAGAAATTAAAGGAGTACTGGGAATCCATTGCTGGAGTAATGTTTATGATACCTTCACACTTAAATGGGTTCCTTGAGTAATGCTGCAGCACAACTGGCTTCACAGAAATATGATGTCATCTTCTGCCATTTAATTGAGTCCCTGAACCTGGTGGAACATTCAGGAGAGGTTGTTCAGGTGCAGCTTATCGGGACTCTAGGATCTACATATTTATGCACTGCATCGGATTTTCCTAAATAGGCTTTTATTTCTTAATTAGTCTCTTCTCCTTGACAGATATTTGCAACTCTTATTACAGCAATTTTGCAACAAGCCACATTACAGTCAAATGTAAAGCATTACATGAGATCAGAATCCTGGTTACTTCACACTAGAATAAATTAAATAATTTCATTCAGCAGTTAGGCTAACATTATAATTCTCAGCACTTCAGGTTTTTCTTCATCTTTCAGAACTATGGCTGTGAAAATATATCTGAAAATAAATCTTTTCTTCAATATATAGGGTCATTTCATCAGACAGTGACAAATGTCTCAGCAGGTGTAACAGATGGATCACCTCAATATGTAGGAGGCTCAAGGTCCTTTAGCTTTGCTTTTATTCACCAAAGAGATTTTCAGACAAACATATATCTTAAAAAAATTGGTTTCTTCTTTCATATTTGTAGCAACACAATCATTGCCATGCACATCTTAAAAAAGAATTTCTTGATTAACACGAAAGCACTGAAGTTGGAATGACAGGTTGTTATGTGTACTTATTTTAAACATTCTGTTATTAAACAATGTTTATGGTGAAAACAGACTACCTTATGTGACAGCAGGAGTGCCACTGCCACCACTCAGAAATTAAATAAGTTTCTATTGTAAGTGATATTCTATACACTTACTATCATAAATAAATAAATAAATATCCATTTTTATGCCTGTATGGAAAAAAAACCCCACTTATATTCATCACAGCAGTGGGTGCAGTTCAATTTGCATTACAACAATTTTAAATTAGAATTTACTTTACTCAAGCCAGTGTAATTCTGCTGACAAAGTGACATGGAAGAGGAGTTTAGCCGATTTCTCAACCAGTCTGGATCCCATGGACCAGATGCCATGTGTGAGTACCAGTTAGCTCCCAGGTGCCAAGCAGGAGCAAAGGAATCAGTTAACTGGGGGGGGGGGGTCTGCAGATGTGGCCCATCCTGGGTGAAGATGGCCCTGATACATAAAGATTTCAGTGTATTTTGTAGATTTTCTAGAATTTTTACAATTATATAGGTTTCTGTGGATTGCGCACATATTAGGTGGTCTGTCGAGATCACTGGACACTTTCTCACACATTTCTGAGTTTTGCCAAGGACACAAGTGTTTTGAGGAAGCACCTGCAAGATAGCTCGAAGGCAAAGCAGAGAGAAGGCCCAGAGCCCTTGGAGAGGCTCCAAGGGGCAGTCTGGAACTTTCTGAGCGTGGGCACCAGGAGAAATAGGTACTATGGTTTGGTTTTAGATATCATATATGCTAATTATTGGAAGTTATAAAAACTGTAACATCACTGAACCACGTGTACACACACTTCTGGTGCACCTAGAAGCTTCTAAATAAAGGTACTTCTCTACTATCTCCACTAATGTTGTTTTGAGCCTTTTTCCTTTCCAGGGAATTTTAGGCATCAGCCTCAGTTTCTCCTCTTCCCCAGAGTGGATGTTCAGCAGTCATTTCTCAGGCGTAAAGCTGGAGAGAAATGGATCTTCCAGTCCAGCCCTCTCTGCTGTCATGGACGTAGGAGCCAGACATCTCCCCCAGGTCTCATCCTCCAGGTGACCAGGTCACCCAGACAGGTGACCTCAGGCCCTCATGTCTCCTCCCAGCTTAGGAAGGTTTGGTGATACCAGACGGCTCTGGCACCACCATGGCTGGACCCCTACCCCAGTAATGTGCCCCAAGCTCTACATTAGGACCTCACAAGAGGTTCTTATGGTACTAAACAGGTCTATAGGATGTTTGTGCTTTTGCAGGAATGAGTTGGGAAGATATTTTTATTGAGCTTATATAATAATAACCAAGTGCCAAACTTGAACGGACAGACTGTTCAAGGCTTTTCTGTCTGCACTTTCAGCACCCCCACAACATCAGATTCCTCTTTCTAACTCACCTTTTACACCTTGGATTCATCACTTCTGTTCTCTCCCCAAAAAACAACTCTTCCTTAACCCAAATCGCAGCTGAGAAGAGAACTCCACCCATCAGTTTGTCCCCTAACTCTTCTTTTCTATGTTGGTGCTTTTTCTTCTGAACTAATGAGAATTATTAGCTGAGTATAGATTTCTTCACCTTTTTGCCCCAGAAATCATTACATTTTAAAAATTAAATCAGACATCCACCTCATTATAACCCACAGTTTCTGAGATACTGAGAGAATACCTTGAGTGCTGCATCCAAATGCTGCACCCCAAGCTTTGGGGTCCCCAGCACAGGAAGGACATGGACCACTAGGGTTGAGTCCAGAGGAGGCACCAAAATGATTAGAGAGTTGGAGCACCTCTGCTATGAGGAAAGGCTGAGAGAATTGTGACTGTTCAGCCTTTGGGCTTTGGGGTGACCTCATTGCAGCCTTCCTGTACCTGAAGAGAACCTACAAGAAAGATGGAGAGAGACTTTTTACAAGAGCATGTAGTGATAGGACAAAGGGGAATGGATTCAAACTAAAAGAGAGTAGGTTTAGATTAGATATTGAGAAGAAATTCTTTACTGTGAGGGTGGAGAGACACTGGAACAGGTTGCCAAGAAAAGTTGTGGATGCCTCATTCCTGGCAGTGTTCAAGGCCAGGTTGGATGGGGCACTGAGCAAACTGAGGTGTCCCTGCCCATGGCAGGGGTTTGGAACCAGATGACCTTTAAGGTCCCTTCCAGCCCAAACCATTCTATGATTCTATGTCTTCAGGAAACCTGAAAGATGTTTTAGGGAACAGAAACAAACAAAAGGAAAAGGTGACATGAAATATATCAGGATAATTTCAATCTGAAAACTATTATAGGTAGAGAACTCTAGAAATCTGAAACACAAAAGTACCTGCAAAACAGCATTTGTCTTTAGAATTGTCAGTTATGTGTTTTATTTTCATATCCCACTAGTAACCAAGTCTGTAAAAATTTGCTTATATCCACATGAGAAATATTCTGAAAGATACTCATTATGGATATAAGATTTGGTATTATACATATTGATAGATCATGAAAATTACTTAGGAGCTATCAGGGTGACAAAGAAAACACATTAGGCTTTGGAAAAAGAAATATATATATCTGTAATGATCCCAGCTATAAACCATTTAAGACATGTCACTACCTAAGAAAGTACTAAGCAAACATCATTTTCTGTGATTCCACCAAACAGATGGCAGTGTCAGGTTGATTTTTCAACTAATAACATTAATGCTAAATGTCTTTATAATCTTAGAATATACACTGCATGTGACCCTTGTAGAAATCAAACACACATGAACAGGAAGTGTTCAACAATAATGTCTGTTTATAGTACAAAATACATTCAGTTAACTCTTAAAAACTGCTTAAAAGTATGTGAAGTCACTCAAGAAGTATTGGTTTATCCTATATCTTCCCCACAGTGATTAATTTTTGATTTAAAAAAATGAAAATCAAGAGTTTTATGAGAAAATCTTGATTCAACTGAGCAATTAAATCTCCATTTTTGAGAGAGTTTGCTCCCTAACCTTCTCTTCTGCTGAGCCTTGAAAAATGACAGATCTTAACCCCAGTGAATCACAGATATGTAGCCTGGATCCCACAGGCAAGGAAGGAACAGAAACAATCTTACCTCTAATGACCAGAGGTGCATAATTTAAGGCATAATAATAACCATAAATATAAATTACTACTTTCTCTTATTCATCACACCCAGCATCGTGAAGAACACCAGAGATTCATTATAGTACATCTCTACTCTCAGGCACCAGAGGAATGAAGCCTTTCAGCAATGCCTATCATGTCTGGGCGGGTGGGGCAAGAAGGATTCTTCCAAATTGGAAATCAGAAAGCCAACTGAAGTTTTAAAACTTGGTATCATAGATACAAAAATGTTCAGTAAGGTGCTTAGGAAGTTACTACATTGGATGGAACTAGTACCTGACTAAGAAGTCATTCAGACACACCTCTGTGACAATACTAATGATCCCAGTCGTGTCAAAAGCACGCAGTTATATGGCTGCAGCCTCAAATTGAATAATTCCTTTAGTTAATGAGAACCCCACACTGTTACCCTGGGGAATTGTAAAAGTCAACACTAAATGATCCATTTTATCCCTAATTCTGAAAGTCCCAGTCAGGATTAAACTGTAATCATGACTAGTTATTAGATCAGTATATGTCTGACTGATGCCTGGCTGCAAGAGGATTTATCACAAGTTCAGTTACATCTAATGCTTTCCCACTTATATTGCTCCCTGCAGAGCTAATCGGATCTCAATGGAAGTTTATGGGAAATTCAGCTACTAAAGTGACAGATATGCAAGTCTTTATGACATGTATTTTCTCTCTCTCTCTCTTTTTTTTTTTTTTTTTTTTTTTGTGTGTGTGTGTGTGTGTGTTGTTGTTGTGGGGTTTTTTGTTTTAGTTTTGGGGTTTTTTTAGTTTACTTGTGCACTGGTTCTGGCTTGTATTAATTTTCCTTTTGTTCCTCCTCTCCCTCTTACTTTTTCCCTATCACTGTTTCAGTTTCTAAGCTAGCTAGCTCATTGTAGCACAAGGCTGAGGCAAATTGCAGGTACACCATATACCAGAGAATATTTCCTTTTTTTTTTTTTTTTTCTCTTCAGGTATCCACATAATTCTGTGAGGAGATATCCTTGTAATGAGTCAAAGGAAAGAAACTGAGATGCTTTGGGAGATAGCCATTGCTCCAGGGGCAGTGATGCACACACACTCCCACAAAGACCCAGAACAGGAACCAGGAGCTACTGGTTTCTAAATTTATGGACAGTGCAAGCAACTGTCACAAAACATCTGTGAAAGACCAGGCAGGATATAGCCTTGAAAAATAAGGATCCTTAATGCACCTATACAGTCATCCCTGCATGTTTTGGATGACTAAGCTGGATGAATGAATGAGCAGGCAGCTGGGACAATTTTCTCTGGTACTGCAATCTGTATGATCCTGAATTTTTTATAGACTCTGCACATTCAAAGAGGCCTGGAAAAATATAGGCATTCAGTTATGAAGGCCTCAGTATTCAAAATATATTTGAAATATATAGCTACACTTCTGCCTGCTGTAAATCAGTCTCTCTCTTGTTTGATGTTAAGCTGTGTCTCACACAGCTGCAGATGAGAATGACTCAGGGTACAGACTGTCCCAACACACTGGCTAGCAAGGCCATTATTATTAGTGATCTAGGTCTGAAAAGCTGAATTATTCACACCCAAAGTCACTATTTGGCCCAATATTAAAGTATACTAATTTCTGATTCCCAGCAGTAAAATGAAGTTACAACCTTAATGTATAAGGATTTATCCTATTCCATGTGAGATTAACCTGCCACGTGATGCTGTACATGGAAATAATCATCCCCACCATGAATCCTTAAATATCAGGGATTAAGTTTTAACAACTAGGTTTTATTAAATGTAGTACCTTCTCATTCCAATACTAACACATCAAATATATAAAGCTATGCAACAGGAAGAAAACAAAAGGAGCAGGCTGCCAAAAACAGCACTAGAATTTAGAAGATTAGAGAAGATGGAGTTTTGTTGGTTTGTTTTGCTTTTGTATAGATGGAAGATGGGAGAGACTGGAAGAGTTGTTAGGTGGAGCACATAGTTTGAGATGAAGTATTTTTCTGGTAATGATGTCATAAAGACTTCATCTCAGAAAAAAACAAATAGAATAAGCCAACAAATGTAGGAAATAATGAAGAACACTTCTTAAGTAATTGCAATTAAGTAAAACATGGAAAAATATGGAGCTAAGCCAAAACCAAGCATATCTAATACAAAATGTTTGGAGTCTAAAATGGAAAAAGCATACCAGTAATTTAGTTGAAGGTTTATAAGAAAAAGGAAAAGAAGTACTACTGAAAGCACAGAGGAGAAATACAAAGAAAAGTTAAAGAATTATTATAGTCTATTGTCAAGTAATGTAAATGAGTGTATCAAAATAGAGTACACACGTGAGGATTGCCAATTAGTGCCCAAATCAGAAATCTTGTGGTGCTAAAATACGTAGTCAGAATGGGACAGAAAGAAGCAAATGCACAAGAACATTAGAAAGGCTATGAAGGCAGTAAATACATCTCCAGGTGCACTACATAAATAGCCTTTCAGATATTAATTTCTCAGATTGATAATAAATTCAGATATTATTTTTACACAACAAGTAAGAATATTTCTTCAACATTCATTGCTTTTTTAAATTACTCTACTAGCCAGAGACTCCACAGGAAGAAGAGCAATCCTTGATAAAAAACTTAGAGCCAGTATCATGTACACAGAAGCTTCTGGTAGGTCTTGACTTACAAAAGGAATTCTACAATAATGAATATGAAATATTTTTATTTTTTTTTAGTGGAGAAAAAACCCACCCTCACACCTAAGGGCTAGCTTTAAAAAGGTGAGCAATGTAAAAATGAGATAATTACAATAAAAATAAAGTAGATAGCTAAAAGGATAACATACAGCAGCACGGAGTTGGTTATGGGGTCACATCAGCTTACAGAAATGAGTAAAACAAGACCAAAAGTGAGATAAAACAGTTATACCACAAAATTAAAGAGTATTTTAATAATTAAAATTAATTAATGCTAAACTGTAAAAATTTAGAAAAATTTAACTGGATAATTAAAAACATAACCAGGTGTGTCAGACTGAAAAAGATGTTGAGCAGCAAAGCAAAAGATGGTACAAAGCCAAAATAGCTGCACTCCCTTTGCTTGATACCCTTTTTTCACCCCAGTACTTCAGAAAAAGGAAGTCTCCTAAGTGGGGCTATTCAAAAATCAACTCATAAAAGGAGCACTCAAATACAATGTAAAAGCAGAAAAGCTAAATTATTGCACCAGTGTTCACTAAAGGCATCAGTGAGACTCCTCTATCATGGACTTCCAAGACACTTTAGTGAAAGAGCTGTCTTAAACAGGAACTACCAGTGGAAGTAGTTTTAGATCTAATCAACAAATTAACAATAAAAAAATCCCCTGGAGTACTACATGGTCTTCATCTTCAGAATCCAAATATGAAACTTCCAAGCAACAACCTGCAGTGTTTAAGTCATCTCTTCAATGATCTTCTGTTTCAGAGGAACAGAAGGTAATAAGCAAAATATATTTATTAGACACATGTATAGAGGTGATATAATGGGAAAGAATGAACACAGCTTTTGCAGAAAAAAGCTATGTCCTATAAAGGTTCTGCATGTTATCAAGAGGTTGAGTCTTGAAATGACTTAACATAAAATAGAGAAACCCTAAAAAGCCACTGAATCTGGAAACTCAGTGTCTCCTGCCACCAGTACCTTGCAATATGGATCAAAATATGGATTAGCTTCACAATGGCATCTCTGGATCTGGAATAGTAAATATTTATGAAGAAAATTAACAAGTATTGTCTTTTTAATTACTTTATTACAGCAAGACAAGTGTCCAAATTGGGAAACCAGGAAAGCAGTAGCAGCAACTAAAATCCATGCTGACAGCCCCGCCAGGAGAGCTGTGATTAGCTCAGGTCCCCCGGCACAGATTAAGGTGTATTAGCAGCACAAGACGAGCGAGACGAGCACTGCCGACAATGACCTTACTGATTTCATGGAGAGAGAATTTCAGACTCCTGATCTTTCAGCTTCAGCATTTTTAAGCAACAGCAAATTGTCCCAGTTCCAAAATAACTGCCTTTCTAGAATAGAAGAAATAAACAGGGAATTCCTTGACTAGTTTCAATGGTTATTTCCATTTTCCCCCTTTCTCTTCATAGAATCATCAGCTCATGGGCATTTGTGCAACTAACAAACATGCATATCACAGCACAAAATTAAGATTAAAAACTATACAAATGCAGAAATATTGGACAAAGTGACATAAAACAGTTTCACCAGTTCTGCTATTTTGAAAGAACATAGAAGGAAAAGTCCCTTATATAACTATTGTATTTTATCTTCAATATATTAGATTTGCATATGTAGTGATCCCTTTCAGAGTTGAACTATCAAACCCTAGGAGGCTAATTTATCCAATAGAATGTTCTAATCAACCATATCAAATGCTGAGGTCCTTGGAGACTGTTGGAGTTTAACAAAACAGGTGTTTATACAAATCAAAAGGAAAGTGGACAGAATACAAAGAAACAGATCAATGCAGAAAATATTGGTCAATGCAAGGGTGACTTCTCTTCTACAGCTGGATTATTCCAGAAGCAAACTGAAATACTAATAAAAAAAATAAAAATTGGCCATTATTTTTCATTAGAAGAGGCAAGAGTGTTATACAAAGAAATATGGACTACATCTGTGTGACAAAACAAATACAGCCTGAATCCTACAGTGGTTAATACCCGAAACTGTTTGCAATAGAGTGCAAATAGAGTGCATAGTTTGCAATAGAGTGCATGCCTGACATATACTGACCACCAAATGGTATAGAAATGTGTTACTGTGCTCTTTTTTACATTAAAAGAAACTCTATTATCATCACTATTAAAACTAAATTCCATTGTTTGGCAGTGTGTCTAAATCTCCAGAATAGATTTTTGTAAATAAATGGAAACTTTGGGAGAGATATAAGCCATGCTCTCAAGAACAAAAAAAACCAAACTGACATCCCCACAGCCCAACAACCTGTAGCCTGGTTTGAATATTGCAGGTAATCATATTGCTGTTGTTTAAATTGCCCCTTGACATCAGACATGCTGGTAGTCCGTTAAAATATTCTTATACCTTATTTCAGGCAATATACATGGTTTAAAAAGAAACCTAGACATCTGTCAGGTACCTGAAATCAGGATTAAACCAGAATGTTTCTATAAACAGCAGCTCTAAGCCCCATCAGCATCTGTGGGCATGTGCTGATAGAGCTGGTGAGGTTTTTTGTCCCTGCCTATATCCCCTCTAAAATGGAAGTTTCTAACTCCCATAAACTGGAACTTCAGAGTGTTGTTCTGTTGGTTTAATGGGTGTTTTTATTTTTTTTGCTCCTAGGAAGTAGGTTGTTTCTAATGGCTTCTGTTTCTTCGCAAGGTGATGATAACCAGCAATTTCCTTAAGCAGCCCTAACTCCATCTCAGGTGAGATCATTATTGTGAGGATATATTAAAACTTCTTATTAAATGACTTTGTTAACTGATTATATCTCCTGCCATAAAAAACCAAACAACCTTCCCCCAAAAGAACACCCCCCCCAAAAAAAAAAAATCCAAACCTCCCCCCGAAGCCCCCACAACAACTCGTGACTTTCATGCATTATCTTTCACAGTATCATGAAGTCTGGGTTTCGCAGCCCAAGAGCAGTTACAGAGCTCATTACACATGCCAGAGAGCATCTATTTGTCTATGTGATATGCACATACTGTTTCCAAGCACTTTCTGCTTTCTGAAATCCAATTCTTCCAGCAAATTTAAATTGCACCATTTCCTCAATAAAGGTCCACAGAAGAACTTCAGTTTACCTTATACTGAAAACAACCTCATACTAGCCTGCATGCAAATGCAATTTCAGAAAAATTTTAGAGAATAATTAGGGGGAATTTCTCATTTGTAGTGAAAAGGAGGAAACATTAAAAACTGGAAGGCTGATTTGTGAGCTGTTTGAAGTGCCTTAGAGGTTTCCAGTGTTTCAGAAGTTACCAGCAGAGACACATTAATGAGCAGAGAACAGCTGACCCATTGAAAGATGCATGACAGTTGCTTTTATCACACAGCTTTTGTTTTATTATAGAACTCAACTCTCATAAGGATTCAGTAGTCTCTCTTGTAAATACTTCAGTCCATAGACAATAGGTGGCTTGTTTTTGCAAGCTCAGCAATTATTCCAGGAGACTGTTATGGTAAGGCTATGGAACAAGAAATTATGAGAATTATGAGAACCTAAGGAAGGCCAAAGGAGGAGAATAAGAAAGCCTTAGCTAAAAAAATCCAACCCACACGTGACCAGTCCTTCCTCAATAAAAACAAACAAACAAACAAACCAAACCAAACCAAACCAACAAACCCAAACCGAACACACACACTAAACCCCAAAACCCCCAAAAACCCAAACAAAACAACAACAACCCCACCACACACACACAAATACACACACACACACACAGGGGTTGTTGAGTCCCAATTTTGCAAAAGGGTCTATTATATTTTGTATCAACACTAATTCATATTTGCCCAAAAATTTACTCCAGAAACCATTGGACTATGCTACAGTGCAGAGTAAAGTGTTTCCTTTTCATTCTCAAATAATATCATGTGATGCAACATTCACTTTTAGCCGTGTGGAGTGGCTAATAAGGTCAGAGATATTCTGTATTGTATACTGCTCTATGCATAGGCAGTGTAGCAGGCCATTTATAGTTATCTCATAGATTAAAAGTACTAGGATATAGAGGTAATTTATAGAGCTTTCATAAAAGCAACATCCCTTTTTGCTGGGAAAAAATCAATTTTGGATTTTGTAATCTAGTGTTTCTCATTAGCATATGATCCCACTGTGACAGAAGTGCAAGAGTTACTAAGGATAAAAAGAAGAAATATCCATCCTCTCACTTATTGTGTGTTCTGTGGTGTCCAAAGGCACCAGTCCAGACTGAAACCTAATTGTGTTTGAATGTGTAAAAACATGTAATGAGATCACATTACTGTCAGTAACCTGAATAGAAGATTACACCTGGGTCTGCTTTGGGGCAGTTGGCAGAACTGAGTCTTGAGGAGATTAAATGAGATGTATGTCAAGAGACTGGTTCCATAAGACAGCAAACCACTTCCAGGTATAAGGCACACATAGCAAAGGAATAAAGGATGGAAAAGGTTCAAGGTGAAAACTGATCAAGCAGTTCTGGGCCATCACACAGAGGGATAAAGAATTGAACCTGGCAGTGAGTCTGCTATGAAGTAGGACTTACCCAAAAGAAGCCAGAGAAGCAATTTGGAGACAGAAGTATCAACAAAGATAAGGAAAATTATTTTAGGAGTTGAGTGACATCTAATTCAAGAGGATTACAAAGAAATAATAGGCAGGGCAAAATAAAACCTACCCTCCTTAGACAACAGTTTTGATTCTAACAAGCAAGCTCTCTTCTCAATATGGCTTTTTATACATGGCTACTGTCCAGATATGCAGGCGAGGTCTCTGTTACAACTCAGTACCTAGTAATTGGCCACAGAATTTGGAGGGCAGTCGGTTAAAAACCTTGGTCTGATTCTTTAGAATATGAAATGTCATTGGCAGCTTCATCCTTAAGCATTGTGCTTGGCTTGTATCTTTAATTAACAAATTTAAGTACCTTACAACATTAGTTCATGACCAAATTAGTGAAGGGAATTTAACAGAAGGGAAGAATCTGAGGTCCTTGAATAATGGAAGGACAATTAAATCAATCAAAATCCACTGAACTTTATTATCATGAGCATGTTGCTACATTTATGAACATAGATGTGATCATTCAAACCATATGGACAAAAACTTCTGTCAAAACTCTATTTAATTGACATTTATTGATTATTATTCTAAGTGACTAAATGTGGAATTTGCACACCATTAGTTTTCACTGAAGTGGTTTAGAGGATCGTGATAATCAGAGAAGATTTTTTTTGAGAAAAACCTACCTTTGGATTTCAGTGTTACCCTTCCAGAAGAAGTATCACAAGCTGTATCTTTCATATGTCTCATTGTGGAGTCAAAGATAGACTACATGGAAAGAAGGAGCAAGTACGTGATTTGACACTTGTAAGAAAGGATCAGCACTGAATTATGTTGACCTTAAGTTTCATTAAGGACTTTAATGCAGCTCCTATCTGCTTTCCTGTAATTCTACAAATCCCCAAGCTTTACCCTAAGGCACTGGTCTCTCAAGGCTGTAAAACTCAATTTAATTTTTAGACAGGAGGTCAAGCTTTGAAACAGCTTCTTCCCTCTCCCATCCTTCTCTGAATAATGCTCACATTGTACATCTCACATGCAGATGGTACAGAGTGATCTCAGTTTACTGCTTCCGTCTTCCAACCTGAGGCAGGTCTAAAGACGAGATCAGCAGTGGCAGGTAAGGCTTTCTCTTTGCACAGGCTGGCCTTGTCTGGCCATCACAGTACAGATGGCTTTGGTGCAAAGCCAAAATCCGCTTGGGGACTGCTGTGCTACCTGGCATGGGAACCTTGAGGGTGACCTTCTATTTAACCCTAAATATTAGTATAGACCTGAGCCATGTTCTAGATGGCAAATTAATTTGTTTTCCTCGTTTTTCTGTGGTTATTGATCTTGTAGAGGTGTAATAGGAGTGCAGGGTTTGCAGACCTTGTTTCAAAGCCATGTGTTACAAACAGGCAGGAACAGCTGCTGTTGTAAGTGAGCCTTCCAGCACCAAGCCCTATGTGACCCCCAACCACTGAGCATCTCTGGAAGGACACAACTGGCCCTTACCTGTTCAAAGGCCAAGAAGCAGCAATAAAGGCATTTAACAGACAGAGAGCAGCCCAATTCCTTTTCCTTTTACCTTCACTATAGGGAGGGAGAGAAGTTTAACAGGGAAGGCAAGCACTAGAGGTAGTCAGAGCACTGCTTCTTTTTTTCTCAAGAGGGATAGTGAGCAGCAACCATCACAACTCTAACACTTAATGATATGCACTGCTCAGATAGTGGAAGATTAACACTTGTACCTTTGCCATGAAACAATTGCTCAGTGAACCAGATAACATTACAAACTTAATTTTTATTTGCTTGTGGCTACCAGCTCCGGGAGTCATACACACATGTTCTTAAGTCAAATGTTTAAAGCATGAGAGACTTAAAAGGAACAAAACTGAGGACTTATATTTTGAATACCCTGATGTTTCTTTAAATAGTCTAGCTTTAAACTACAACTAGGCAAAGCTACAAAAGCATAAAATTAATTGGAGTCACTAGCGTTCAGCTAATAGAATTTAGCTTAGTCATGCTTACTAGGGACATAAATCTAGAAGTCAAAGATAACAATTAATTTAATCATAAGCATAATGTTAAATTAAGCATTGAGTTGCTTATTTTTAATTTAAAGAAAATAAATTTTGAAAAATGCCTTAGCTTACTTTGAATTTGCTTTTTAAGCATAAAACCCTACAAGCAACAGTTTAGCAGTCTTAACACCTCAGCTCCAGATGAAAAAAAAATAAGTTCTCTTCTGCACTAAGTGCTTTATGTGTAATTATGTCATAAAGGAAAGGATAAGTTCTCCAAGTGTGGATCACTCTTAAATTGGATGTTCATAAGAAACTGGTAGTGTAAAACACCAGTGATGTATTGCATAGCATAGAATTACTCAGGAAGGTGAGTCTGTGGAACGAGGTACACAACACAGACACAACCCATTAACAAGAGTTGTGACAGTAATTCCGCTGGTTTCACCTGAGCTGAGGCTACTTAATTTCAGTTATGCCTTTGGGAAAAATGGGAAGAATAGAAGGCTGGATCTTACTGTTAATTTTCAACAAGGGGAAAGAGGTAGAAAACCCAAGAGACTGGTTACAATTAAGGAAGTTTAAGGCAAAGTTTTAAAAGGAAAACAAAATTAGGAGAGTTACTTGAACATTTCTCTCTCAATTTCTTAATCTGGCCATAGTAAAGCTACAGATAGAGACCAAACATTTGTCAAATAAACTCATGCTTCTATTTATACAACATATTACTTAAAAATATCTCTCTGCTTGAGATACAAATAAAATACCAAAACTTGATCACAGATGAATTAAAAGAATTACAAATAAAAAACCCCACCGTTTTGAGTCACCTGGTTGCCATCACCAAAAATCTGTACTTAATTGCTGCTAAGTCATAGGAAAAAAGCTTTTATTTTAATATTTTAAATATTTTAATTCCCAGGGTTTATTATTAAAAAGAGCAATCCCACCTCCCAAACCCCTATCATATAGATGCTAGAGATTACAACTGGGGCATCAATTCTTATCAAGTGCTACTATGTCCTGCTACAAACTCCATAGCCTTGGAAGATGTCGTTTACCTGGAATATCACTGCAGCTTCATGTGGATTAGTCAAAGTGCTCTCTGCTGTTCCTGTATTAAATAAAGATGGCCAATAGTTTCAAAAGAGAAAGTAGCACTTAAACATGCATATAATCATTAATTATACAAGGCTATTTTTAATTATCTAAAGGTTCAAGTTATGTAGTCTACTGCAAACATGGGAAAACAATGCACTCTATCATTTCCCTCACTGAGATGCAAAGTGAGCTTTGTTGAAATGGTCTATCAACTTGCAAAGTATCTCTGTCTGTGAATGCCACTCTTTTTACAACTATTGCCATAAAAGTCTACTTGTACAGGTAATTTTCTTAATTAATTACTATTTTCTTTGAACATAGTTTACAAAAGAGGACCCAGCAGCACCAACAAAGCAAAATAAAAACCATCTGAAGCCTCCAAGAATATATCATGAAATATTTTACCTAAAGGAGACGCAAAAATATCGTCAGATGGCATTTACTCAGGCTTAAGATTGTATAATATTACTACTCAAAGAAAGAAGAGTGGTGGATAAATATTGCTCATGTGAAGAGCCCTACCTGGATTAGTCAGTGCTCTTTTCAGTAAAATGAATGATTTTGTTGCAAGTAGACAACTCATAAAGGACTAATATGTGAAATTTTGCTGTTTTGAATTATTCCAGTGAAACATAACAATTCTTCCCATGGTGCTCCCACAGATCATTTAGCCTTCACATACAACCACTTACTTATTTACCTTTCCCCTTTATTCCCTACACTTTTCAGTTACTTTATGTTACACTAATCAGTGTTTTGCCTGGTCATCATCAGTCATCATTTGCATACTCCATACTGTCTGCTCCCTTCTAACCTAAGTTTCGAGACTTATGTGTTACTAAATGGTCAAAAAGAAGCCAGGGAGCCTTAAAAATGTGTGGAATTAATACTCCCAGGACCCCATGTTAGATTGAAAGGAAATAATACCTACCATTATAAAGTTATTTTGGCACTGTCATCCCATTCCAATGCCAGGAGCAGCGCACATACTTCAGAAGCAGCATGGCAAAATTAAGAACACTAAGAAGTTGCTCAGAAATGGAAATTCAGACTGTTGAAAGGCAGAGATCAACTCCTGAACACTATCCAGACCCAAATGACTCTGGAAGATCTCTCCTTTTATTGTGATTCTGATCAAGATACACAGTGAGAAAGAAACCATAGAGTGGATGATACTTGCTCTTCTCCAGTTGATGTCAACAGAAACACCCTGCAAAGCAGGCCTGCTACCTTCATTGAGATGCCTCCGTGCTGGCCTGGCCCCAAAATTCATAAGATGAGTGTAGCACAGGAAGCACTGCCCATTGCTTAGGAAGCTATGAGTTGAGAGAGGGGAATGTCCTGGTTTATATGAAATGCATTCATCATTAAGGAGTTCCTTGTACTCCTGCAATCAGGATCAGTTCCAGTTAAAGGCGTATAATAAATTCCTGCTGCCTGCTTCTTCTTCTCTGCCAAGTTCCCCTGCTAAACCCTACTCCTCAAACTGTCAGATGTTCAAAACCATCTTACAAGCATGAGGAAGAATAAAGAAAATCAACATGGCTGGTTTCAGAGTATTAAGTTTACCATTATCAGTAATTATGGAGTCGTCTATCTTACAAGCATGACTATCTGCAAAGAACCTGCAATTTGTGAATGAGCTGCATGAATGCACTTGCTTTTATTTATACCCACCTTGTCAGAGTTTATGTTTTACTGGATTCATCAGTTCAGCATCATTCTAACAGCTTCAGTCAGCAGGTACCAGCAGTCTCTTTCTTAGGAGGTCTACCAACCTCCTAGAACCTTGAGGCATGAATAAAACTCAAGTGAAGATAAATTAAGGGAGTCACTGGCAGTAAAACATCCAGGCTTCAGTTGTTAGCCACTCTCTCCTGTCCTTTCAAGGGAACCTAGAGCTGTCTTTGCAAGGAGAAGGGTTAGTTGATATTCTCTGGATATTGATGACCCTGTTTAGTTCAGTATTTCATCTAAGTTCTCCCAATTTTCCTGTAGTACAGAAAGACAATGTTGGTGCATTTTTCATGGAGCAGGAGTCCTGGTCAGTCAATCAAAGTAGCTGGTAGGTCCATTTCTGCAACCCATTAGACCTTTCTCCCTTCTAATAATCTGGTCTGTCCTCAGGGTCCTAAAAATTTCCTCTGTATATATCACTGGCACAGCAAGCTTTGCCTCACAAGTTTTCACCATAATTCTGGCTTGTGTTCAACATACAGCCTGAAAACAAAGCAAGAATTAGTGCTTCAAAATAGAGTAGAAAAAACATGAACAATCCCCACCCACTCATGGACATCCATCATTATGAACTAGTTCCTGTTCCACAGCAGTCAGTGTAACCACAAGTTCATCCAGCTTTTATCCCAATCCACAAATGGCATAAGATTTTGGATAATACCAGCCTCCTTATGCTTCTTGTTTGCTCTCAGAATACATGAAATAACACAGAGCAGGTAACATGGACAACAAACATCACACTTAATAGAAGTTTTGATTTTCTTCTGGGTTGGGTTTCCAGGTGGGTTTTTTTGGCTTCCTGACTTAATGGACTTACATGTCCTTTTTTTGTACAGCAACACACACTAATGGCCATTTGTTCTGTCATCGCTTTCCTGCCAGTTCCCTTTTAGAAATTCCTCTAAATAATGATAAAAAACTTCTGGGTAAAAAGTCTTACAAGAACCAACAGCAAGGAAAAAAAGTAAATATATTGTAAGGATTAATTAATTGACCCAACACAAACCAGAATTTCAACATGGACGATTTACTATAAATTGCAACTTTCCTCCTTTTCAGTCTTTTTACTATAAATGAAAACTAAATGACAAGTGAAAGACAGGGAGAAAAAGCATCTTATGCTTTCTTACAGGTGCCATTAAACCAGAATGGACCTCCCATAAAACTAAGAAAAGTATCTTCAGTTATTAAAGAAAATTAGCAATTTGAGAGGTATTTTAGTGAATTATAGAATTGATGTTTATAATCATAGGAAATTAAAAATTGCAAACTTAGTTGTTCACAGAATCCAACACTTGTATAAGCCTGTGATCAAAATTTCACCCTATATCACAACCAAAAAACAAGTAACAATTATTCATAGAAAACCATTTTCATACTGTTCAAGAATTATTAAAACACTGGTAGCAGTAATTATATACAATTAAATCATAGAACCATAGATTCTTAACCTAGGTTGGAAAAGACCTTTAAGATCATTGACTACAACCACAAACTTTGCACTGCCATCTCTTTTTCTGGTCAATTCATACTCAGAGAAAAAAAAGAAATTCATTGACATTGTTATTAAATTAATATTTGGCCTCATGCACTGTTTAGCATCCTTGTTTTAAAAATAAGAATGGTGGTGCTTCATTGTAAGTAATTAACCAGCTATACTCAATAGAAACTTGCACAGAATTGCCAGAGAATGAGTTGGTCCGGACTGGCTGAATTCACCGAACTGCTATAAATTCAATACACTTAAAGGCAGTGTAAAATAGACCTTCTTTTCCTCTTTGTACTCCTGCAGAATAGTAGTTGATACACCAGATACATTTGTCACTGGTACAGTAGAGAACATAAGGACCAGTAGAAGCTATAAAAATCAAGTTAATAACTTTTTGCCTATGACAGGTCCATCAGATTTGGAATCCATTTCACTCACGTTTTAGTGATGATCAAACTTTTTATTCTATTGAATTTCTCATGTAATCTCTCAAGAATTTTGTGGACATTAATAACCCATCATCAGAAAGGTGAGGTAATTAAAGGCATTGTTTTGACAAAATTATTACAATCCTGGCAGCATGCAACAAAAGTGAGAAAAGCAATTTACTTGCAAGCTAGAAGTTAAATACCTTTGCATGGAGACTGGAACACATACCACTACTTTATTGTGAGGTGTAATTTTATGTATTTCTATAATGGCAACACACAATACTATTAATTTATTTTCAGACAGTAAGAGAAGAGGGGGGAGGAGAATAAAAAAACCCCATGAATAGTCAATTCCTGCCTGGACTAAAATGTTGCCATTCAGAGTAAATAGATGCTATTACACATTTAGTGATTTATTCATCAGCATTACACAGCAAGGGCAGATTGCATTAATACAGATAAAACTAGCAAGACTGCCAGCTTTATATTTTGCTGAAGAAATGTATGTCTTATAAACTAGTTTGCGGGGAGAATATGAGCATATTACTATCCAGCCAGGTTTTGAGAATTCCAATATGAAGTAAGTATATGAACTCCCTGCAGAGGGTCTTGCAAGTTATTAAAGTAACACAGAATAAATGCTTTTTCCATATGAGAAATTCCTGTAACTGCTAGACAGTGAACTCAGAAACAAATTCTATTTTCTGAGGTTATATTATTCTATCTGTCTGGTAGTAATTTTCTGCATTTTATTTACACTTTAATGATTTACCTTAACTCAGCTATGAGAACTGAACTGAAAAGTATAGTAAGATCTCATGTATTTCAAGCTACCACCCAAATTTTGAGACTAGATAGCAAAGGATTATCTGAAACTTGCTCACTGAGTTTGTTTTATTTCCAGTACACATACAATCCAGCAGATATAATAAAACATAATACAGGACAAGGCTGAAGAATCACGTCAGGATGCAATCTCATGGAAGATTAAGAGGCCATGAATGAAGATGCAGTGTTTATTAAGGACTTGGGATCATAAATAGAATTATTCACAAACAAAACCAATCCATCAGAAGCAAGTTGAGATTGAAACTACATTTCAGTGGAGCTCAGCTCTTCTGTGTAATGCTGATGAATACATCAATATATTCAGTTTTGATTACAGTGGGAACAGAAAGCCATAAACTACTGTAGGAGTGGGCTCAGCACCTTGTAAAACTGCACCTGTCATTTTTTGGTACAACCTTATTAGAGAATAGACTTAGTAGGTTCACTCACAGGCAGATTGTATTTTGCCTTGTTTGAAGATGATTAAAAACCTAGTTGTAAAATGGAATTCAGTGATGCCATAGCTGCCTGATGCAAGTATTGTCCCAGGATTTAGCCTGGCTGCATGATGCAGGGACTGTGTGGTCAGCATTGGCACATCCTCTGCACACCCCTGGGGCAGATGTTTCTAGCAGGAAAGCAACTATATTCCTCACGGTGTTCCTGAAGAAAGTACCAGATCTTCATTGCACATTCCTCTCCCTCCATCCTTGGCGCATAGCTGGCAAAGGAGAGCCTTTAAATTAATGCTCTTGAAATAAGAAAAATATGACAATCTACAAAGAATATCAGTAAGAAGTAAGAAGAAACTCTCAGTGAAACTCATATGTTTACAAGGAGTCTAATGTCTGCTTTTAATAATTATTACATGTTAAGGAAGTTTTACATGAAATTTTACATATCTATATCTATATAACTAAGCCTGGTTCATACTGAAACACAATTTTAACTTTTTTGCTGTTTTCAATTATTTAAGAGTGGTTTGGTGTAGTTCATTTAAAAACTGTAGTCTCATTACTCCAATAGTCCAAGAAGTAGCTGACATCATTCCCTCATCATGTGCAGCACACTGAGCCCATGGAAGTCAGATTTTCTCTGTGTAATGCAGTTAATCTCAGAAAAGGAGGTTAAAAATTACTGTTTCTCCTCTGAAAAAGCACTTCTGCCCCTAGTGCCACTTGAGGTTCCAGGGAATTATGGTGGGGGAGAGACATCAGAGTTAAATGATCCTGCAAAGTCCTCTATGTCGAGGGTTCTGGCTGCTTAAACAGGAAATTTGCAGATGGGGAACCTTCTGAAAAGGTCACAAGGGTTACTCAGACATTTTGGGGAACCATCTAAACACCATTTCTCAGCACCTCTGTTAAGTTCCTCCACATTAACAATATTGTGTCTGCGAGGACCATAAAATTAACAAGCCCCAAGAGCTTAATAAATGAGTCCTAAAGGGAGATGCCTGCATGCTGCAGACTCAGATCCTCCAGCCTGCTTTCTTTTTGCTCAAACTTTATTCACTCCAACTCCCAGGGGAAAATTCGTGAGCAGAAACTTATCTGTCACGCTGCACTTGACAGTCCTTGACTTAAGCACTTTTACTGGTTTCTGTTAGAAATCCAACACTGCTTCCTGGAGCAAAGATGGGCATTGTCAACAAAAGAGCCAGAGAGCTATACAAGCTGCAATGTACCTGACAGTTCATGGAGAATTTGTGAAAAGATAAAACAGGAAGGAAGATATTCTAAGCTTCAAGAATACTGTGGCTAGCACAACTACAGAGTTTGTTAAATTATAGCTTGGATTGGGAGAAGCTGCTCTTGTAGGCCAGTACAGCACCTGACAGTACAAGGAATATCTACAACTGATCCTAAATAAATTATTAAGTTTGACTTCTGGAAAAAAAGTACAAGATTTTCAAAGCCTTTGGTACAATTTCTCAATAAACCCTGCATTTTCTTAAATGGATTATTTTCCTTGCTTTGTTTCTGTTTATATATGATGCATGAAGACAACTTCAACTTATTGCATCTTCAGCCACCGCAACAGGAACATGTACTGCTGAATGGGGGTGAACACAGTACAAATATTTAGTTTGGTCCTGTAAAGCACCTCATTTCCCTTTCCCATCACACCTTCTCTACTGGCTGCTTTCTTTTGTTTTAATAACATTCTTTGATTGCATTTGCTACTGGAAAGTTATGCTATATTGTTATGATATCTTGTCAGTGCCTTTTCTGCCTTTGAATGCCAGTGAAGAGAATTATTGAGAGCTATGGTGACGAAGAAAGTGGCAGGAGCCAACTAATCTTATTCTAGTCTAGTGAGGTCAGACACTACAGTATGACTATGTTTATGTTATGGATAACCTGTCAGTAATAAATTTCTGGGACTGTGTAAGTAGCATTTGTCAACAGGGTTTGGGGTCCTTGGTAAATCTGAAGGACTCCAGTGATGCAGTTTTATGTTAGTCATTTTTGCTAGTGTGGTATTTGTAAATCTCTCTGAAAGCTTGGTAAGAAGTCCCATCGTAAGCAAGCTGTATTTTACCTACTTATTTTCAGTAGCATTGTGCCTGAGAAAAGCATAATTCTTCTGACATGGCACAAAAGCAGTATTAGAAATAAATATAGTTAAAGTAGCCCTTCTGCTCTACACAATATAGTAAGGCCTCACCTGGAGACTGGGACATCTCACCTTGAAAGATTTGGGGCTATTTAAGAAAATCCATTGAGATGACTAAAAAAATAATAAAAATTCCAGAAGAGATGGGATATACATAAAGAAAAACAGAAAACCTCTCAGTCTAGTCTAGACAACTGAGGAGACAGCTCCAGTTCTTAAAAGGCTGCCCCAAGAGGAAGGGAATAAACTGCTATACACATATTCAGCTAAACAAGGCTAAAAATCAACAGAGAAGAATAGATGATAGCACTTGGATGACATGTTAAAATAAAGTTTTCCTAACCATAAACACAGAGAAAAATGTAAATATTTCACTAAGAATGGAGATGGATTCTATCACCAGAAGTGTAGAGAATCACAGTGAAATGAGGAGCTGACTAAATACTATGCAGCTTCCTGCAGTCCTCTATCAGTCACTTTTTATTTGATTATCATTCAGTAATTTGAACTTCCAAAAAGAGATTTGTCATTGGAGGTGGACTTGGGACATTGGCTATGCAACTCTTTCTTCTGTTCAAGGAAGCAAAGAGGACTAACACAGAACTAAGAAAGGACAGGGCCAACCACACTCGGGTGCACAGCAGTTGTTTGGGTTTATTCCAGTACAAAGCAGATCCTGTTAAGGAATATGCCTTGCACCAAGAAATTATTTACCAAGTTACTTCTTCAAATTATCTGATCTCAAGTTACCCAAAAATGCTCACAGTAGTTCCACTGTAATATAAAAAGGGCACTCGTAACTAACCAATTGTGGGCACTACAGACATCCAAAGTGGCAGTGACAAGTGGCATAACCTTCCTCTCCA
The DNA here is from genome assembly GCA_035221455.1 of Xenops minutus. Lineage (NCBI taxonomy): Eukaryota > Metazoa > Chordata > Aves > Passeriformes > Furnariidae > Xenops > Xenops minutus. The sequence continues at coordinate 15,300,806 of JAWWEE010000040.1, forward strand.
GAAGGAGGCCGGTAATTGGAATAATTTTCTTCTTCCAACACTCCAGAGCTGGGTAGAAGCAGAAAGGGGCTCTAACCTCATTGCTTTGTGGATTTCATGGCAGCAGGCTTCAAAAATGACAATTGATTTTCTAGACAGAGGAGTCATAAAACTTGTGAAGTTCAGATAGATTTAATCTACTGCATTTCTTAGAAAATCAGTTAGCACACTTAAAGCTCTTTGATTATTCAGACACAATCTATCTTTGGCAAACCCTTGGTTCATTTTCTACCTCTTTTTCTTTATCTCTGTTTCTTTAATTACAACTTGTCTAGTGCATATCCTTCACCCACAGCAATTATAACAAGCCTGTAACTGCTTTCATTATCTTTTCCTTCAAGATCTCTTTTAAATCCTTGCATTATGCTGAGGTCAGACTAATGACACAGTATTTGTACAGATCACTATTTTTCAGTGTCACACAAGGCTGGACATGATATGGATTAGTACTAAAAAAATACATAAGGAAATACAGCAGGTAGAGCTGAAAGGGGACTATTTGTCAGCAACTGAAGACTTTTGTAAAACTGTAAATTTTAATTCTCGATCCCTGAAACAAAAAGTACAAGTGTCCTGAAAGAATATGCAGACAATAAGCAGCTAATAGGTATTGCCAGTCTTCAAGACAGTAAATACATCATGATGCAAAACCCTGAAATAGAAGTTAAGTTCAAACATACAATGTCCAAGATCAATCTCATTATAAGCTGAGAATTCATCAATCAAATGACCAAGGAAGAGAATTACTTCAATAATCAAAAATTACCAAGAAATGCAAAAGTGCCTGTAAAGACTAAACATAAGGTATTCTCCATTTAGAAAAGCATGTCTACTTACCACTTTTATATCACTGGTACTCCTACAGTAAAGATACTTTACAATAGAATTAGAAACATTAGTACAGCTCAAGCAAAGATGAAATTTCACCTGGGGTACTGTTTTACAAATAGATAAACCGAACCAAAACAAATATAAGGGCCTGCTTAGATTTTGTCAGGGTATTTGAATGCCTAATTTGGACCAGAACATAAAAAAGATTGATCTGGTTAGTCAATAAAAATTGAGGCTGAAGGGTAATACTTTTACTTGCTTAAATGTATTTCTATCAGTACAAATGTAAATAGGTACAGAACATTCCTCATAAAATTCAACATGCCATGTCATGTCCAGCTTTTCATCCACCAGTACCCCCAGGTCCTTCTCAGTAGGGCTGCTCTGGATCCTTTCACCCTCCAGCCTGTATTACCACTCTGAGGGCAATTTCTCAGGGCATCCTGTTGACTAATTCCCTGAACAAATAGAAGTTTGCTTTCTTAAAATTCAGGGTCCTGATCCGTATCCCTCAGGACTGCAAACTCCAGCAGGGCATGATCACTGTAGCCCAGGCTGCCTCCAACCTGGATGTCACCAATCAGCTCGTGGTGGACCATCAGGTACTGTATCGCATCTCCTCTGGCAGGGCTGTCTACTACCTGGCTTAAGGAGTTGAGATTTAGAGACACAAGTTTTGCCTGCAGCACTAAAATGAAATAAATTTTAATTTGCACTTAAGTAGAGATTGACTGCTAAGTTTAGTTCCCTGCATTTTCTCTTTTCCCTCCATAAAAACTTGATATACTGGAGAGGAAGGATAGTGGCATAATGAAACTGCACAACAACTGGGTAAAACTGAGTTTTAAACAACTGGTTTAGATATTCAAGTTCCCAATTCAAATATAATCATAAAAGGAAATTATGGAAAAAATATTAGTGCTTAGGAAGCAAAAATATTATTTGCTACTTTTTGCTGCTGTTTGTTGTGATTCATGTGAACGGGAATTTGGAACAAAACATTCAAATATGTAAGAGATTAAGCATAGGTTTAAATGCTGTTTGGAGTAGGGATGAATTTATCTTTTGTTTCAGTGCTGTTCACAAGAACAATGTAATACTAAACTATCAGGTAAAAGTCAGTATAAACACATCAGTGCCAACAGAGAAACTTCAGCTTTTACACAACCTGAGAAGCCAAACCTTCACTTTGTGAGTTTTTCAAGGACATCTCCAAAGAGAAGATCATGGAGATGACAGTGATCACACACATCATGCACATTGTTGTCAGGTTAATTTACACCTTGTCTTGGTGGGAAAACAAATGTAAAAATATTTACATCTTTAGTTAATGTTTTCATGGAAAAGTTCAATTATTTTTGTAAAATGAGATTTCATGTTATGCATGTTTTAAGGTGTCATGCAAAAATGCCTTTTCTTTGGCAATTCAACATTCTTACTGGAATTGTAGTAAATTCACAAGTAATTGAGCTTTAGGATAATATTGACTTTATAACATCCATTCTCTGATCTTTAAATAAATAAAAATTTCTTTGTTGGTTGAGAAAACACATTTGACTTTCAGGATTTCCCTGTCTAGAAATTCTACATCCATTGACTCTTTAGCCAGTAATTCACCTCATACACACAAAAATAAACTTGTCTTGCTGATTGTGGAATCACACCCTTTTAATAAGAAAACTCTTTTCAATTTAACCTGTGTAAAAATACAAGTCATCATTCCAGGTATACTAAGTACATATTTAGAAAAAAAAAAATGTTTAGAAGCAAAATTGCATTTTCTAATTACAGAAATGTACATAATTTAAGAGGTAATTGACCAACAAATATTGTGTGAGAGTCTGTTTAACTCAATTACATAAGTCATCTATAAAGTGGGAATATAGCTAAGATCATCATTTGCAGAGGCAGTATAAATAGCAATTAAGAACAATTTAGATGTTTGCCTGCTTTCCTACAATCTTCCCTCACAGTTAGCATAAAGAAACAGGAGGAGAGAACCCCAAATCCTGGAGCAAACCCAAAGTATGAAGCTACATTTAAGATTTCAGGCATATACTTCTTCAGGAAGCTCAGAGATCTGCCCAGAAAGATTTGGCTGCATAACCAGATCCTTAGGGAATATGTTTCCAAGCAAAATCTAGGAGCAACACAACAGCTACTCATCCTTCAATGCTGCCACCTGTGTACATAGTGCTAATGCTGTGACCTTTCCAATGAGAAAGAACCACAAAGTCCTAACAAACCTGGACATTAAGAAAGTCACTTTTCATTTGCCCAGTAATACAACAGCCAGCACCAGCTTGGCCTCAGCAATGGCGAGGACTTTATTCATCAAAACCAAGATGATCTTAATTGGCAAACTTCCACCTTCTGGTCTGAAGCACCATAGGACATTTAAAAGCTACTACTGGATTCAACTCCACTTTGATGATAAGCAAAAAGAGTATGACAAACACCCTTCATATTTAACCAATGCTGTTTTGAAGTACTATAAAATCCATACAATTATCAACAGTCCCAAAATCTTCTATACCTGGAAGATGGCAGGAACCGAATGTATCAGACTTCTCCTGTAAGTGCTGTTACCAATTTCACTTGGGCTCTCTCAAGGAATATCAATTTTCAGTAAATGGAAAAGCTTCAGGACAAATAAAAACATCAATGTATCAAAAAATGCCAAATTCAAGCCCAACCTGAATGTGACTCTGAGACCTGACACTGCAGGTGAATCTTTACCACTGGATACTCTTCCCATCTGGTTTTTCACAGAGGGCTTTGAGAAGGCTCAGGTTTATTCTGCTGTGGTACAGAATCACTTCTGAAACCTCAGGGAAAAGATGCCAAGTGTGGAAGACATTTCCTGTACAAACTGTGTCAGATGCTGGACTGAAAGCTGCATTTGCAGGTTCTGCTGCTCTGACTTGGCTTCCTTTCCCACGTTTGGTGGCGGTGTGCGTCTGAGCCCTGAGCCCTCCCCTGGCAATACACCGAGCCCTCCTCTGGGGGGAAATCGAGGTGTAGTTACTTCTGCATAATGGGACAGCATTTCTACACAAAGCTTGTGGTGCTACTTCACCTTTGTGCCCTTCCAAGACTGTTATGAACAATAAATTCTCAGGAAGTTCCCTACACTTATAACTGGACCCACAGCTCTGCTGTGTGTTGATTTAGCTCACGCACCACATGGCTGCTATACTTACAAGGTGTCCTATAGAGCAAAAATGCTTATTGTTTTCCAAATGCGACTGGGATAGCTTTTGCTTCCCTCCTTTATGCTTGTATTTTTCAGCTGAATTGTTATGTACAAACCTGTAGTGAAGGGTGAATAATAACCTTCCCTAAGAACGAAAGACAGAAAGAAAGAATAACTTAAGGAATCATAATTGGCTGGTGTGATGGGAATGGGGGGACACATTCAAGCCTCATGGGAAAAAACACTGTGTAAGAACCTAAGCTAAACAATTATCATCCATATAATATGAGGGAAAATCTGCAGGTATGTAAGAAGCAAAGTGGTCATGCAGTATGGGGTTAATCAGATGAAGAACTTGGCATGGCAGCATGGGCTAACTCGGTTATAAATCCTTATTTATCTTTTTTCTGAGACACATGGATCTCCCTTGTGTTACCATTGTTTGCCCATACATATCCCTCTGAGGAAAATGTATTTTGTGCAAGTCTTTACATAGATCTGACCACCAATTCAGCCACCAGATAAAAAGTCTAAGTTTTCCTTTGGAAAAACTGGTAGCATTTAAAATGTAATTGCTTTTGCAAACTGACAACTAATTATCCAAAAGCAAAATGCACATTAGGCATTTAAATAATGAAATGTCAGTCACTATAATAGAAGTGTCACTTTACTTTTTGCATTCAGAAATTATTTTAGTCTTAAAATTAATCTATATATGCATAGGCAAATGTATTTTGCAGTTCTGCTAATTCAGATAAAATAACATCTTGCAAAGTTGTACTATTTCTACCTACAGACTGCTTGATTATGTTCTTCAATAACAACTGGTATTTGCTAAGGTACAAATGTCCCTATTACTACAAGCTCTTTCAGGCCCACATTTGTTTTCAAGTGCCCTCTGCACCACCTTGCTGTTTGCCAAGGGAATTCTCTATCCACTGCTGGATACTCGAACATACTTATTTTACTGTGTTATGAATCTGGAAGTCAAATGTCATTACACAGAAATGAACCACGTTAACATAGGGGTTGTAAGGTCTGAAAACATGGTCCGCTGTGAAGCTTCAAGAATTGGTTATCTCAAGAGTGTGCTTCATTTCCCTAATTAATCACAATTATATTTTGTACAAGGCAAGATTTTACTTATAAAGTACTTTTTCAGCAGCAGGGAAGTGACAAACAAGTACACAGTTAAGACTGTGTTCAGCAGCATCTTCCCTAAACAAGTCATTCCTAGTTCTTCACACTGGATTCTGCAAGATCTCAGCTCAGCTCTGAGTCTAACTCATGCCTGCAGCACCTTCATGGATGTGCAAGGAGGATGCCTTAAGGAAGGAAACATCTTCCAGTTACGTGTCCCTTGCTCCAGCTTCCAAACACAGTCAGGGGGCCAAGAAGAGCAGATGCCCAACTCTTCCTCCTCCTTGCCCCTTCAGGGCACAAAGAATGTTTGTTACCCCTGTATTTCACTTGACAGGCTCCCTCCCTAAGGTAGGGCATGGCTATATCACATGGCAATGCACAAGACTTAGATTTTTCCACTTCATCAAAATATCAAGCATGGCAGTGCAAATAGTGCAACTGAGGATGCATTTCTTTGAGTAGCGACATTCGTACCCCAGTACAACTCTTTTTTTTAGGAGAGCCATACATCACATATGTGTAGGCACAAATACATCTGCTGTAGATTCACACATACTGCCCCTATATATTCAAGTTCATGTAGACTGATGCATATTAAAGCAATGAAAATATTTTCCCAAACATTTAAGTATATTTTATACTTATTTGCGTACATGCAGTCACCTACACATACACATATTCTCTGCAAGGGTGCAGGCACTGGTGGCTGTGTACACACTTACATAAACCTGCATTAGGACTAAAGAGCTCTAAAAAACTCACAACTCACAAGACAACAGCTGTACTCTCAGGGACAGACACATGATTTGTGCAGAGAACTACACAGCACTTAAAGGCATTGGAAATAAAAATTCTAGAGAAACAAGTCAGGATTCAATGTGAGCAAAAGAAGCAAACTAAGTTCAAGATGAGCCAAAATAATAAGGATAATAATAATAAGGTACTCATGCTGTAATACACCGTATTTTAACAAAACAATTTGAAAGTACAAAATGAAATATGCAGTATTTGAATAGAAACAGAAATGCAGCCCTGTTCCAAACACATCCATCATTTTCCCTGTAAGATTCATGCTGTTTAACCAGTAGCCCTGCTTAGGTGTAGCACTATAAGTGGGCATGAAAATATACCTTCCATACATTTTTGATGACAGTAGTTATAGTAACTGAGGTTGCCAAATTATTTTTTATAGCTAGCCACTTCTTCGTCGAAAATGTCCTATTTCCTGTCTCTCTCCAAAAATGGTTTCTATTCTATAATTGATAGAATCATAGAATGGTTTGGTTTGGAAGGGACCTTAAAGATGCTAGTTTCAAACGCTTTGCCTTGGGGAGGTGTAAAGCCCCAGGTCAAAGCCACAAGCTGTCCAGGCATTTTAGTTCTATCTAAGACTCCAAGAGTTTGCCCAACAAAGTAATGCAAAGCCTTTTAGTTCTTTAATACCTTGAAGCTGCATAAAGAGAAAACACCACATGTGCTTCCCATGAGATTTCTTTTAATTTAGTGAGAAAATAGGCATTTTGTCAAAAGGTTCACAGTGGTAACATACAACCAAGGACAAGATTCCACAAAGCACCCAGCAAACACCAACCCACAACTTGGCAAAATACAACCCATCGGTTTTAAGTTACCCACAAGAGATTAAGGAAAGGAGAGATTAAGAAAATAAACAGGATTAAAGAGAGGGAAGAAGAAAGAAGGATTAATGAAAAAAGGCTAGAGTAAGAGAATAGTCCTGTGGAAATCCAGAACTTCACATAGCCATAGCATGTCCCAAGAGAAAAGGCAGAATGGAGCCACTGTGCTCCTGTATTTATGTGCTTTGGTTACCGTGGCCACCCCTCCCAGGTGGCATATCCAGCTCAACTGACCACCCAGTGCCCTCCAGGCCAGACGGAGGGGGGCTATGGCCAGTCAGAGGCTCCAGGGTGTGGGTGGGCTACCAGGCGTGCTTTTTTTGGTGGCCTCTGTAGCAGCCCATGTGCACTCTTGACCTGGAGGCCTGGCCTCTGCCCTCCCAAAACACATAAGCTGGTCAATTCAACCCAACGATTAAACAGTCCAGTGAGATATGAATTCAGTCTCTCACAGCAGGGACACCTTCCACTAGACCAGTTTGCTCAAAGCCACATCCAACCTGATCTTGAACCGTTCCAGGGATGGGGCAGCCACAAATTCTCTGGCCAACCTGTGCCAGTGTCTCACAACCCTCACAGGGAAGACTTTCTGCCTAATATCCAGTATAAACTACTCTCAGTTTTAACCCATTGGCGCTGGTCCCTCATGCCTCCTTGTGTAACATTTGAAATAAATTATAAAAGCAAAGAATCACAGAATATGCTGAGTTGGAAGGGACCGATCAGGATCATTGAGTCCAAGTCCTGGCCCTGCAAAGGACACCCCAAGAGTCCCACCATGTGCCTGAGAGCATCGTCCAAATGCTTCTTGAACTCTGTCAGGCTCAGTACTGTGATCACTTCCCTTGGGAGCCTGTTCCAGTGCCCCAACCACCATTTGGGTAAAAAGCCTTTTCCTGATAGCCAACCTAAACCTTCCCTGACTCAGCTTCAGGCCATTCCCCTGAGTCATATGTCATGAGACTGAAGAGATTGGTACCTGCCCCTCCAGTTCCCCCAATGAGGATGGTGAAGACCACACTGAGGTCTCCCCTTAATCTCCCCTTCTCCATGCTGAACAAGCCAAGTGACATCAGTCATTCCTCCTATGGCTTCCCCTCCAGGCCCTTCACCATCCTCGTTGCCCTCCTTTGGACGCTCTCCAATAGCTTAATGCCTTTTTTTTGTATTGCAGTGCCAAAAACTGCACACAATATTGCAGGTGAGGCCACCCCAGTGCAGAGCAGAGCAGGACAATCCACTCCCTTGACTGGATGATGTTTTTGCCTGATGCCGCCCAAGACACAGCGACCATACGTACAAATAACCATTAGCCTACAGGTGAACATGCTCCAGTAGTGCAGCCTCCTTTGGTTTGAGCCTACACACCCTCTAAGCTAACCTTAAAACCCCTCAAATACTCAGATACTTCAGTGTTTTGTTGCAAACTGTGCTTCACCATGAGCACTAAGCAGGAGAGGAAAACAGCAGTGGATTCACGTGGTCCTGCTGAAGTGTTCCCTGGGCACCTGTAATGCAGCTGCCACCCTGGGACTGGAGCGTCTCCAGATGGGGCCAACAGGGCTCAGCAGGGCCAAACTGAGTAGTTTTTCACCCATTTTTGTTGTGACAAGAATAAAAAATAATACTTTCCACACCGTAAGAGAAAAAGCAGAGATGATTTGGGCAACATTTTAACCTAAATAACTGAAATTTTAGAGAGTTCTAATTTGTCCCCATGATAACTTCTACTGAGACACAGGCATAGAATTTTGGGAAACAAAAGGCCTTGATTAGACTAAATTATAAGCCTTTGGGAAATGGTGTGCAGAGTTTTTTGTTAAGCTTACTAGGTGGGCAATGCACTGCGCATAGATTTGAAGCTTTACATGAACTCAGACACCCTAATTTAGCCACATATGTTACAGGAAAAGCAGGATCAGAAATAGGTAGTTTAACTCCTTTCACTCCTCTTATTCATTTTGCATTACAATAGCTCTTTAGTAAATTAAACCCCAAGAATTATTAATTGCTCCATCTCCATGTATATGCAAATTACTGAACTTCTTTATTTGGTTCATTTGGAGTTTGATTCATAACGTGCAAGAATAAAAAGAAATTGCCTTGTAGTTGTGAATATTGACAATACAGGTTCACTCCTAAGGTACCTTGCAGATGAAGGCTGCAGGCATCACCTCTTAATCATCCTGATCAAGAGATCTCTAAGGCTTCACTGAGGATTTCTCCTTCCCCAAGTACCTATGTTTAATTCCAAGGAAATCCAGATGGCACAATGAGAGCTGCAGTCACATCTTGCAGTATGGCTACGTGCATATCTGAGAACTAGGGCTATAACAACAGAATGCATACAGTTTATAGCTGATAGCTGTAGAAAAGGGTAATTTTGATGTTCTTACAAGGACAAGATTTGGAGTTTCCTTCAATATTCCTTTCTTTAATACTTCCTAATTTCATTTGGTGCTTAAACATACACTCTTCCTCCTTTGTTGGACAACTGCAATTGGGCAGATAAACCACATAGTTAAGGTTTTGCTTCATTAATGGGAAAATCACAGTTATTTCCATAAAACATTCACATAACAAAATTTAATATTAATAAATATTAATGATTAAGGCTTTAAACCTACTTTGATGAGCATTTGTGTCTGCAATATGCATCAAGGCAAATATCTGTTATCTATAACACAAGGGAGATAGAAATATGACCATTTAGTTTACAAAACAGGGATTTTAGAAGCTGATTTTTTGAGCTATTCATCAAGCTCTTTTTTAAGCAATAGAAGACAAGTGAGAGCAAGAATGGCTGGATAAACAACCACTCTCTGCTTCCTGTCTAAAGAGACAGACCTGGCTCACACATTTTAAATATCCACGGATTCAGTTGTTATGAAAACCCTATGCTTTGATGTTATGTTGATATCACTGTGATTGTTGGATTCATTTCCAAGAGAAAGGAAAGAGAAAGGAATACTACCTTATATTATTCCATGTGGAAATGGGGAGATGAAGAAGACACAAAGCAGATATTCTCCCTGAACAGCTTTACCCTCCCCCTCACCTTCCCACACATATTCCTAAGATTCAGGATATGTAATAGTGTTATTTTGGAGATGAGAGAGCTGTGACTAGTTCATAGCAGGCTTTTTCAGTAAACCAATTTTAATTTTTAGTAATACTAAGCAGAGGGATCATAAACAGAAAGAATCGTTTTGTGATGACAGCGATGAATTTCTTGCCATTTCCTCTATCACAGGAAGAAATAGAAAATACATCCAAATAACATTTTCTTCTGCAGATTCATCATCACTAGATCATATTTTATTGCTATTATATGAACACTGTATTGAGATACTTGTGCTTAGAGAACACCTCTTCGTTTTTGGCAATTTCCCTTTTATAACTCCTGAATTCCAGCTAATTTTTGCCTCATTACTTAAATATAATTCCTCACTGATAAGAATCTTAGGAGAAGGGATACATTTTATGACTTCAGTGCCTCTTCATGAAAAGATCGTAAAAATAAGTATGAAAGTGATTAAGTCCAGCAGAAAAAGGACAGGCATTAGAGGCTCAGCCCAGATCTATTTAAAGATTTCCCCCCCCGCCCCCTTGTACTATTGAAGGACTAAAAGGGGTTTTTTTCATATATCATTAAAAAAAAAATTAATAAAAAGAACACAGTATGAGATTGATTTTGATTTGTTTAGTAGAACCACAGGCTCCTCCAAGGGATAAAAGACCAAGGCTTAGGTTATCTGTTAAAACTAACCTAATAAGAGACTCAGAAGATTAGTCACAGATAACCAGAGTACTAGTTTCAGACTTCAAAAAATATTTAAGTGGCATCACCACCCCAAAATAAACCTGAGAAGTAGAAGAAGAAAAATCCCCAGAACAAATAAACAAACAAACAAAAAAACCCAAGCAAAAATCCTTTTTTTAACACCATAGTCCTTTCTCATTCACAATATGCAATTAATTCTCTTCTGCTATTTATATCCCCAACATCATCCCATCTCAAGCAACCTTGGCACCACAAGTCACTTAGAACCAATTAGCATTCAACTATCTGTTTCTCAAGACTGTGTGCTTCCCATGTTTTTATGCACATGAGGAGCAGCTGTCAGATCCACCTTTCAGCAGCTTAACAAGCACTTAGATGTTCCCTCCAGGTTCAGTAGCTGCTCACAGTAAGGCTGCATTCAATCCAGTCAGGGGGTTGAACTCATGCCTCTTCCCTCGCAGTAGCCCTGCAAAATTATCTCAGCTGGAAGTCAGTCACCACTACCTAAATTTTCATCTCTCCTTTTAAGTAATGGATTTTTTTGGGAGGCTATGCAGTAATTTCTGAAAGTGATTTCAGGACATATGGGAAATTCACGGTCTCCAACTTCTCAGCTGGTTGATGAATGCCAGGGGTCATCTAATAACAGCATGACCAACAGCTTCAGCACTACCACTGTGCAGCTATCACTTTTTAGGACATGAAGTGAATAGAAGTACTGTCATGGCTAAACACTTTTATGGATCAGGGAAATGGGGAGGGAGTAGGAAAGCAAGAGATCAGAAGTTTTACAGTACTTCTCACACCAGCACCGTATTGCTGCGAGAATGACTTAAATACTCAGGGCTTGGATGAACCCTTGCAAAGGTATGAAAGGAAGCAGGATCCTAGAGCAGGTCTACTTACCAAAAATACTGGGAAAGAAACACCCTAGCAGATGAATTCTGTTGATTATAGACAAGAGGAAATGCAATTATAACAGGTTATAGTGCCTGTTCAGGAATTATGCTCACATGCAATTACCCTGTGGGATTTTGGCCCAGCTACCAAATGCCAGCCTCAGACAAATGTAAGTAAGAATATGTGGATCCCCTAGTGAGCACCGTGCTGAGATAACCCTCACAAAGAAACCACTCCATGTCTCATGGTAAACGACAGTTGCTGAACTTCCACTAATGCTATTCCTTCCCCGGGGCTCTGTGAGCTGCTGTTTGTAACACCCCACCTATTAAAAGGGACTAGCAGCTGAGCTGACACCTACAGCCTGTGGAAAACATTGTACATACTTTTAAACCATTTTTAGTGTAGACACTGACCCACAGATATAAGGAATAATAGCTGTGGATCTTCCTCTTGAAAATGCTACTGCTAAAATAAAGCTGCCAAGGTTTTCTGTTATAGGCCATCTTGCTTCTTGTATGAAACACTGTCATAAAACTAAATGCTGCCACAGGAGCAGACAGCATGCCAAGCAGACTCTGCTGATCTGAAATGTATCCAAAATAACTAAACCTCCTGAGCCTGTAAATTCTGGCTGGAAATTCCATTACAATAAACTTTCCAGCACTGGCACTCTGGGATCTGGAAAGTAGTCTGCTCTCTTGGTCTTGTTAATTCCTTGATTTATACTCACTTTTGTGTTCAGCCCAAAATAAGTCAGATGCTACTCAATTACAGTCTGAACTATAGAGTATTGTCCTACCCAATTCTGTGGTGTTCCATCACACTGAAAAAAAAGGCTACAGAGATGCAGCACAGGCAATAATTTTTTTTCTTTGAGAACCTAAGTTTGCTTTGCCTTGTTTTATTATTAATCCTTCAGTTTTTCTAGGAACATATTTAGACCAGAAAAATACATTGAACAGGAAAATGCTACAAGTGACATACCTATCTGTTAAAACTTAACACAGTAAAAGAAATACACCAGATTAAGACCCAAAAAACCCTCAACAGAACACCACATCTGCAGAAGTAAATTCCACCAATGAACCTGTTCTGATGCAGGTATAGCAGGGAGAATTTTTTTCAGAACAAAACACAATTAGAGCTTAAGCAATCCTTCACACTGAAATAAACTTACATTAGTATAACTGCAAAAACAGTAATAGTATTGTAGTCAAGGAAACTATTCTGATAGAGAAGCAAAAGTAATCCTGTATTCCTATGTTAAAAATCTTGTCCTGGTTCCTCAATATTTGCCATCTCAAATTCCCTCCTAATTTTCTTACCCAGCACACCAGTCATAGCCATTCTCAATCATGGATGAATTGATAGATTTCTAACAGATGCTGAAGAAAAGTCCCAAGTTCATCTATAAGTTCAATTCTTTTCTCAAAGGGATAGTATTGGTTTTCTCTGTCCTTTCCTAGTTTTTCCCTATTATTATTTTCAATTTCTTAGAAGGAGTCTCAGATTGCCACATTTGTCCTTTCCTTATTGAAAACCTCCAGAGTGAAGATGAGGCATTATCAGCAACTGTTATGATGTTGGAATCACTATCTATTAAATGTTTGTAATCTTGAGACATGTTAAAAGATAAGCATAAACAATAACTTTGGTTTTGGTTTTGGGTTTTTTGCCTTTTTTTTTTTTAAGTAGTGTTATATAAGAAGAAAGTATTATTTGATAAATTGAAAAAAATTAATTTAACTCCCATATTGGTTTATTTTGAGTGCAGGGCTGATATCCCACTTTTTGGTTGATTATCAATAAGAGTTCCGATTAAAAGGAAAAAAAGTGTTCCTTCCACATGTTGTTGCAGGCTTAAGAAAAAAACTGAGTTTTTACACTGAAATAAGACATTTTTGCTGAATTTCATACAGTGTTTTCTACAGTAATAATTCTGAGTGCTGTTTTAGGAAGCTGACTTGATCTGCTCTTAATCAGCCTTGTGAAGGTGCAGTAATTTAGCATGATTGACATTTAACTCTTACTTGTGTATTATTTTAATAAAACCTTGGAACTTGAGCCTGTTACTGCTAGGCAAAAGCAATTTCACTGGGGAGTTTGAGAAAAGCGGCTCAGTTTCTGAAATCAACCCTTTGTCTGTAACAATGCAAACAGATCAATTTTTATGAAACCTCAAGACTAGAGTGTGAAAAATCACCTTGGCCATATGTCCATTCCAAATTCCTATTTATTGCTAAGGCTGATGAATGGGTTGTACACTGAATTTTCACACCTGAATCCCCATGTGGAGCCTGTCTTGCCACATGTGGGAAGGAGCACAGCCCAAAGTGCAGGATCCCATCAGTGAACATGTTCTCCCACATGATGCTGCTGCAGTCCCCTTACTCAAGACCCACTTTTTGATATTGAGCTACGGCCAAACAAGTGACTTGGAGCAGAAGGTGATCACAGTGACACTCTGAAGTATGCATGAGCTACACATCATGCTACAGGAAAAACCCATATGGGTACTGCATGAACATATGTGTGACACTGACATACTTGTCTATACAATTCCCATTCAAAGTGAGCACATCGACCAACTCTTTCTGACTTCTATCACTGAGATATTTCATCCTTTTAGAGACAAAAAAATCCACCACCACCAGCCTCACCCTCCTGGCCTGTCCCTCACCTGGCACCTGCTTTTGTGGGGCTGGGGTTCATCTTCTCTGTGGGGACCCTCTTTCACAGACCCACTGCAGGTATCCCTGGGAGATTGTGCCTTCTGAAGGAGGTGTTCTGCTCTCCTCGAGTGCTCCCTAGCAAAGTCTCCTGATTGCACACAAGCTGGTATCCATACTGGCATCTGTCTAGCAAGCTACATTTAGAGTCCATCTCCTCCACATCACTTCTTTGCCATTTGCATTTTTTTCACCATCTTAAAAATGTATAGTGTGCTTACTGAATGGCATCAGAAAGAAAAAAATATCTCCCTATAACTCAGAAGGTTCATTTCCATGCCTCTCCAAACAGTAGAATTCTTTCAGTTGGGACAAACCCCTTGAGATCAAAGCTATACATTTGTTTGGCACTGGTAGAACTACGCCCCTGCATCTGCCCTAAATCCAAAATGGAAGGCGTTCATATGACTTTGTCCAGTAATAAAAAGGAGTAATGTTCCATCCCTGAACTTTATCACCTATGGGGAATATAGATTAAGAATCACAGATGGGAGGTGATCTTACATTTATTAATTATTTAGCATAGTTTGATCACTTGTTTAGGGACAAAAACATTTTAGTTAATGCTAGGAACCTTGCCTCACCTCTGTTGGGTTTCTATGTTTCCCTCTGACATACATGTATTTTTATTTCAAACCAAACTGCAATTTGTTCAAATTTGTTTGTCAGCAAACCTAATATGTCAAAAAACTTGTTCAACTGAGAAGCTCAATCTTGAAGTGCCTGCACCAGCATATAACAACATACAATGTTTTACCTACACCCTGATAATTGAAATCATTAAACTTGCATCCTACCTAACATGTTTACACAGCATTACCAGGAAAGAAAATTCATTTTGTCTACTCATACAAATGCATGCAATGAAGGACATGGCAAAGCATTTTGACTGATCACAGCAAAGCTTTTATGACTCAGAAAAATATTTTCTGTGTTTTTCCTTCTTTGTGTTTTGTTTGTTTGGTTTGGTTTTGTTGTTTTTTTTTCTTGGTGTGTGTGTGTGTCCTTTTTTTGTTTTTAAATAAAAAACCCATACAAAGTTCAGTCATTTGGGAAAATCCTCATAGAGTAATTGCCACACCAACACTAGCATACTTCTTTCCCTGGTTGAAATCCACATTAAGTAATTACATGCAATTAAACATATTCTTTACAATGCTCTTGCCTTGTTTTCTTTTTTCATTTCACTAAAATTACTGCAAATTTTCTTTTGCTAATCAACTTGCATTTTTCAAATAATTTTGCATGCATTTTATGCATCAAAAGGGACAATACCTTCAAGACAGGTATCTTTGTAGTCTGCCCTAATGGAGGGCCATTTCACCATCCAGATTTGTTCTGTGCCTCATCAAGGGTCTGATAATTTGCTCTACACAGCAGAAATAGTAAAACTGTAGTTTGGACTGAAGAATTTTTTTATTTACTGCATGTTAGCATTTAAATGAATCTTTGACTACAAAAGGGAACTTCATAAACAACAGTGTTTTAAAACAAGTATCTTGCACTTGAGATAGGAACATAATATGAGAAAAAATACATTGCAACCTGCAAAAGAATTCATCCCATCATTGAAAGATTTGATTTTTAGGCTGTTTGAGGCAGAGACTGCCTTTGGATGTGTTCTGTGGTAGACAGCCTAAGTGGATGTTAAGAGCTGGGATATACAGGTAATCCCATAGTGCAATTAACAAAAACACGTAAGTCAACCTTGATACACATAAAGGACAGGATTTCTACCCTTTGTCAGATCATAATTCTTAGTATCTTCCTAGTCCCAAACATTTTAGGAACAGAAACCCTTTCCAGCCCCAACTAAGTAACACTTCATTGACTTTTCTCTGTAACCAAAGATAGAAGTATGTTACAGCCTCAGCTAGAGTAGTTATAACAACTCCCATTTCTAATTTTCAGAGGTGACCTGTCCCATTACTGCTATATAAAATAGAAGAGCAGCTGTTACCCCAATAGGAATGTAGACAGAGACTAACAGAACTGATAAACCTTTCCTTCACAGCTTCTTCCACAGAACATCACATTTGTTTCTGCTCCTTTCTGCAAACCCCTTGCCACCAAAAACACATTGGGAAACCACAGAGCTGGAAGAAATATTCCTGCATGCTCTCAGCACACAACGCTGCTGAATTCTCCTTGAGCTCACAATGGTAGAGTAACAATGCACTTTTAAGGGTGCTTGATGCTTACAGGCAAGCTATTCAAAGAGGTAACATCAGCAGTCCTGACCCACACTAACCACAGCAACCAGACAACTCTCCTAAAGCTTCCTTCTGTGGATGGCAGGCTGATGAGCTCCTGCTCCATCCAGTGTGCTGCATCCAGTGGTTGCATGGAGTGACTTCAGCTCACCTGTTTGAATTTCTGCTGGAATGAAAGGGGAGGTTGTTAACAGAGGCTGTGACTGGCATTGGGATCAACGCGGGTAGGCAGTGGCTCCTCACTTGGGAGCTCATGCTCCTCAGGTGTTTTTCATTTGTTTTATTGTAAATCTAAGTTTTTTACAAGTCTGGAAAGAGGACTATTCTTGAATCGATTTTACCTGAGAAACAGCCACTAGTCCCACATTATAGAAAAGTAAATGTAATTATCTACATGTGGGATGTGCCTTTGATTGCATCAAAATTCTCAACAAAAGAATCCCTAAACATGAGGAGGAGATGGTCCTGAGTTCACACTGAGCTTGGGGCAGTGTGGATCTTTCCTCAGGGAAGCCACTGGAATATGGCAACTGGTCACACCAATTAAAACAAAGGTGCTCCATCTTCAGTCATATATGATCCAGAAAATCAGCTGTTTAGTATCTTTGTCCTAGGATGGTCCTTGCTTAAAGTCAATCCTGTAACGATTATATAGCCAGTCAGAAACAAGACATTATGAAAAAATGCACAAAACCAATAATTTAATGCTTTTATTTTTTTTTATATAAACTCCTATGTACTGGCAACTTAATTGAGCTGGTGGGGTTTCTTTGCAGAGACATATTATCAACTTGTATTGTTTGGGGCTACAGGGAGCCAGAGTTTGGAAAACTACAACTTCAGTAGCTGAGGTAATGTTTAGATTCTCCATGTGTCACAAAATTGGGGAAATGAATGATGTTAATAGATTCAATTATTTTCCCTTGTACTTCCCTGGCCATTTTAACACTGGAATTTCAGTTTTGTGATGGTAAAGGGTGAAAGCAGGGATAGAAGAAGGGTGAAGGAGGAGTTTGGAAAAGAAACAGCTTTTGTTCTGTACACAGTTAATAAATTAGGAAGAGATCTGGTGTTAATACACTTTATTTTTTTTTTCTCTTACTTTTCTCTGGGTATTAAATCATGTATTTTAGCCTAAGTATTGGCTCTCTGAAGTTAAAATAATGAATAGTGTTATGGACAGTGGAAGCTGAAAGTCAAACTAAATAATAGATGGATCCTGAAAACTCAGCAGAGTTAGACTATTGGAGTCAAAAGGCTCCAATATCTTATTTTCTATTTTAACCTAAAGAACGATAGCCTGGTGATATTTCAGGTGAAAATTGAGGTCGAGATAACAATTAGAATTTGAAAAAGTAAAATGTCAAAGTCCTCTTCATGACTGGAATTGGTTTAACCCACACAGCCATGAAGAGGGTGATCTCAGCAGTAACCAGTTTCTAATATTACAGTTTCATGTGGATATAATAAGTTATAGGAACATAAATGCTCAAAAGTCAAGTTTATGTTTGGCTTCTTCAAGATACAAACTTTTAGGGATAATAAATAATGCTTAGCTTTTTCCTATTCCTCAGAGAATTGCACTGAGCTGCAATTCTGGTCAGGATTAAGGTTTGGAAAACAGAACAGATCTCAGAAGTAAGACCTGGATTAGTTTCTACTGCTTACACAGTTAGAAAGAATGACATGGACTCTGGCTAGTGCCAGTCTCAAGCTACTGCTGTGGTTAGTGCTGAGGCTGGGGTCAGAGCTGGAGTTCAAGAATCACAGTCTCACCTCTTTCTAGCTGGATTTCAGTGCATCCACAGACTTGGAGGTGGTTTTGTTTTGAGAGCGCATGACAGCAGCCTCCTGAGTTAGGCATGTGTAAAGACAGGTTATTCTGTGGGTGCACAGCAAGTCTTAGAGGTCTTTGAGGCTGCACTTTGGCTTCTAAAGTCTTTTTATCTAAGTTAGACTGATCTATATGGGCCTGGCCAAGTGGCTGCCTCTCACTGCTGCCTCTGCAATTGCTGCCTCCAATTCCTCCTAGTCTTTCTCTCAGAAAGGCTTTAACACAAAACAATTTCTCTCACTTTGTGTTTTGCTTTGAAAATTTATGCTTCTAGTTTGCATCTGCAAAAAGTCATCAGTAACACTAATGGGCAGCACAGGAAAATGAATTATTTTTTTCCCCACAAACCTATTATAAGACTTAACAGCTTTATGAGGAAAAGTTTCATTTGCCTTTCAGCCATCAGGCATTGGCCAGTGCTCAAGGAAGCACATGCATCCAGATGAACAACCAGCTTGTTTCAGTACTAAGCAGCCAAATTCATCCTTGGAGTAAAACCAATTAATATCTGTGAAGGATATATGACAGACATTAATTTAGGGCATTGGAAGAGGCAAAAGTGTTGTATCTTCATTATTCTGCCAGGACATACCAGTAGATTAAGCTCTACAGAAAACAGGTACATGTAAATCTGAGAAACCCAGGTTTTATTTGTAACTTACATTTAAAAAGCAATTGAGTTAGACATAGCTCTATTAAGTGTATGTCTCGTCAAAACAAAACTGTCAAAGCACCTGCATTCAGCACCTTTCCTCACCTCAGTTCAGACAGCATATGGATGGAAACACGGTAAAACATCTGTACTTAATTTAGGGGGGAAAAAAGCATTGAGCCTGTCTGCCTTGCTCCAGAAGTGTATTTTAGACCACTCACTCACCACCAGTAGCACTGCAGAAGCAAATAGTGAATGCTAAATCTCTGCCAGTAGAAGGCTGGATTCTTTGTGGAGCCTTGTGTGGGTCATGGCTGCCCTTTGAGCAAGCAAAAGCAGTAGAAAGTCCATATGTTAGAGCTGTGCCCCATGTCAGGGAAAATGACCATATTTCGAACAAGAAACTACAGTGAAGGAACATGCCATGAAAAGGGCTTGTCCTTTGCATCAAAGAACTATTCCAGCCACTGTGACTTACAATGTCCCTGGAAATGTGCAAACTTACCACCTAGATTTACTCTCTGGTTGATTTATCAAAAGAAAGATTATTAGACTATTATTTGGGCTTTTAGGGATACTTCATCACAATCTTAATGGCATAAACAGTGCTTTAATACTTGTCAGGAGAGACAATACAGAAATTACTGCTTTCTTCATCTTCCAATTGCAGAAATTAATTTCAAAAAGAGGAGAATGAAATTACATGCCCCGAAGAACACAGAATTTTCTTGTACTTCAAAAACTGTGAAGCACTGAGGCACAGAGAATTTCTGAATCAGACTGACATTCATCCCCAGTATCTTGGAGTCACATGGATAGAATTTTCAGTTATGTTTGCTGTCTGGAAAATGTCAATAAAGCAAAGAGCTTAGGTAAATATCATTCAGAAGCCAGCTGGGACTGAGTAGGACACCCATACCACCCTTAGGATTGCAATGCAAATGCTGACCCCATCTCCAGCAGGAAGGCATCTGCTTGTTTGATAAGGAGAGCCCAGATACGAGACTACCAGATATCAAAATTATAAAGCTTTGAAAGTGACAAGTGGCATATTATACCTGCTTCAATTACCTAGCTTTCATTACTGCTGACTACTGGGCCAGAAAGTATCATACATGAAGAACCTGCGTTATTGAAGCATAGAAAAAAAGATAATAGATCTATATTTTTTCTATAAAATGCTATAAAACACATGACACTGAGACCCTTTTAGCATCTGACTAATTTCTGTTTGTAATGAAGAATTTCTGACCTGATGGTGTTGAACACTGGCAGTGTGTCATGGAACCAGCCCTTTGGAGCACAGTTCTGGGCATATCAAGGGGTGATCAGGGTCAGTCAGCATGGATTTAGCACGGGTAAATAATGCCTGACCAACCTGGTTGCCCTCTATGATAAAACATCGAGATTTGCCAATAAGGGGAGAGATACGGTTGTCATTTACCTTGGCTTTAGCAAGAGTTTTGACACTGTCTCATACTATACTCTTGTAGCCCAATTAGGACATTATGGTCTGTAAAGGTCAACAATTAGATGAATAAAAACACCTGGCTGGATGGAGGGGGTCAGAGAGTTGCAGTTCATGGTCATTATCTACCTGCATAGAGTAGCCCACCTGGCATGAGTCTGTATGCCAAAGTGGCACCTTAGAAACTGTACTGTGACCTCTCCTGTTTAATATCTGTTCACCCGTCTCCTCCATCGATGACGGAGCTCAGCAAATTAGTGGATAAATAAATGAGGGACCAGCTGAGCCTCTCAATGTCAGTGTGGGCAGTGATGCCATTCAGGAGGACCCAGAGAAGAAGCTTGGAGAAGAGCCAACTTCTGGATCACTGAAGAGCATCTTTCGAATCCCTGTGAAGAGGTCCTCAAAAAGACAGAGCCAGGCTGTCTGAAGTGCTGCATGGCAGAAAGGAAACAGATACCTGCCTCTGATGATGTTAATTCTATAATACATACTCCTGCAGGAAACATGAAAGGAATTAATCCTCAGGTTTTATTGAATGGGTAAGAAACCTCTGCATGGCTTTACAACCTGTTGTGCATTATAAAATGCTGTACTTGAGGGATTTCTGGCAGAACTCCCCAGGCTGAAGATGTCCTAAGTATTAAGAAATTTCTTAAGTCTGTCTGAACCACCATTTTTCTTTCTTGACCCCTAATCTGCTATGCATAAAGTTTGTCTTTAGGTAAGGATACGACCCACAGTTACTGTATATATCTCTCAGAGGTGTAAACTACCAATTTTTAGCTCTACATAGTCATGTTGTATTTCTGCGGCATAATATGTGAAAAGACGTTTTAGGAATCATTCAGCAACACACTTTCCCAGCAGAGCAGACATTTACTTAAACAGTCTGATTCCTTATAACTGTTTCTGTTTTGGAAGGAAATAAGCCTTGGGCTCTCCAGAGTTAGCATGCAAATTATTGTTTTTACTGTCAGGTTTGGGTCCTTGCTTGCTCATGTTACACTGCTCGAAGGGGCATTTCCTTTGCTAGCCACCAAGCTGAGAGAGTTAAGATAAGAACCATAACATTTGAGAAGAAAGCAGAATAAAGCTCAGAGACTCTCTGACCACTAAGTCCAAAGAACCACTTATCTGTGATTAAGTCCCTGTGGAATCAGCATCAGCAGAAGGAAAACACAAGTAGAGACTTTTCATTATCTGTGGAGGTCTTTTGGCATCTTCCAGTAGCCAAAGGGGCTACAACAGAGATGGAAACGGACTTTGGACAAGGGCATGTAGTGATAGGACAGGGAGAGCTGGCTTCAAACTGAAGGATTGTAGGTTTATATCTGTTATAAGAAATTCTTTACTGTGAGGGTGGGAGGCCCTGGCACAGGTTGCCCAGGGAAGTTGTGCCACATTCCTGGAAGTGTTCAAGGCCAGGTTGGATGGGGCTTGGAGAAACCTTGTCTCGTGAAAGGTGTTCTTGCTCACAGCAGGGCGTTTGGAACCAGACAATCTTTAAGGTTGCATTCAACCCAAAGCATTCTGTGATTCCATGATTATTTGGAATTTAACAGCAGTTATGTGATATCAAAAGGTAGAGAGGTTAAAAAGAACCTAGGGATTTTACTTACCTTTCACAACTGCAACCAGAAGTGAAGTAAATAGAGTAACATAAAGTAAATAAAAGAATATAATATACATTATATCTTTCAGATGTCTGAATTCTGAAATGAAAGAGGGCGTTTTGATCAGATGTCTGAAATCCACTCTTCTCTGTAGACCGGAAGTGCAAATGGGACTTAAATGGCACATTCACACTCTGCAGAAGAAAGTGTTCTATCAAAGGCAAGCATCTCTTCAACAACTGACCAAAGTACTGCTGTGGATGATTTATCTGTATAGCACTATTCTTTCTGCATGCTACATGCAAATTATTACATCATTGGTACTTATTCCATAATTAATATAAGTCCATAGTTGCATCAATGCAGTAGTGGATACTTACAACAAGGCAGGGGGGAAAGACCCCTCACAGAGCATTATAAAGCAAAAGGCTACGTTTTGCTTTCCAAAAGCCAGTTGGATTGTTTGTTTTCAAAGACAACAATATTTTTTCAGTCATGACCTTTGGAGGCTGCTCTGTTGTACTCCTGGTTACAGTCTGAGGCTGGGAACTGTCTGGGACATTCCTCATTGTCACAAGACAAGACCATGCCAAGAACTGTGTTTATAATGTAGCAACTGTGAGAACAGCCCAAAACCATTGGACACTATTTTGTTTATCACTAAGAAGCAGCTGATGAGATTAAATGCATAAAGACAGAATAACAAAATTAATATACACCATTTTCTTAATCTTTCTTGAGAAAAATGTTCCTAAATATCATGGTCTACAGTATCAGGAATAGGCTGGGAAACTTCTCCCGGATCTGGTGAGTACAGGCTTAAGGGGTCAAAGATCATATCATCTTATTTTGCACTGAACTGTGTTAATATAATTTCAGTTATTTGAATTATTATTCAATTAATCTGCTGTGATCATATAAATAAAATAATCCTATGCAGTTATCACTTTTATGGAGAACAGTATCTAATTTCTTCTGTTGCTATATTATTCTGATATTCAGTTTTGACTTTTCCCCTGTTCAAATGCCTCTCTCTGTTCTGTTATAAATGGAAACCATGAAACTTGAATCTCCTTTAGTTTATTTCTCTCACAACTTCCTTACACATATATGACAAACTTACCACAATGCCAAGTATATTGTGTTATAAATTTCTAAGAAACACAAAATATTTTTATAGAGTGTTGATAGTATAATAATAAGCTGTAAGTACACATGATAATATTCCTAGGCACCCGTTTTCTCATCTACACTACAATAACAGAAGAAATTCATTGCCTGTCAAACTTCACAAAATCTAGAAAATTCTGCATTTTCAGTCAAGCCGTGCACAAGGTTCCTCTGGGAATCTTCTAGCTCAAACACTCTGAGCTGTTTTGTCTAAACATTATTGTTATACATGCCTGAAGAATTCTGCTTCATTGAGCTGATGCATGTTGAACATCTAAGCCATAGAAATTCTTATGCCTTTATAGTGAACAAATCTTTTAAATACCTTTTGTCTGAAACTCCTTGTGGCTCAGCTACTGTCCCACAACATCATCGTAGATCTCCCAGCTTTACACCTGTAGAAGGGCAAAAGGAACTGTCTGACTCTACAGACTAAATTTTTCTCTATAGGCAATGGTGGTAGATGTTGCTGAAAACTTTAACATGGTGTACTTCAAACTATAATTCATTATCTTATCTATACCTATAGATCGTAACCATTGTTACGGGACCAAGTGCTAAATTGGACGAAGATCTTTAATGCAGAGAACAGTCAAGCTGAAAGAACAAACCCGCTGCAGACCCATTAAAAGAAACTGATCTTATGCTCTTCTGCTTGCAGTCCAACACTGCTGCTTCCTCCATTCCCTGTTCTCTGTAGTAGCTAGGACTTGGATCAATTGACTTCTCCAAACCCAGGTGGACTTTATCGAATCTCTTACTATAATCTGTCAGGCACTTCTAATCATATTAGTGATTTCCCATCATATAACATCAGTAATTATATTATTAGACTTGGGGTTTTTTTTCCCCAATCTGATATAAAATTACCTCTGCATATTAATAACTTTCCTATCATGAGACTTTAATGAAGCAGAATATCAATGAGATGTGATGGGGTGGAAAACTGTTAGTGATATAAAAGATGTTCACATTTGGGTACAGACATATCACTGCACTATTAGAAATGGTTTTCTTACAATGAGAACAGGTCTCTCCTTTTCTTTCATTTCCCTCAATGTGGGACAACTGTAAAACTTTATTTACAATTCATATGGAGAATGATTAAATAGCTTTCATTCTCTGTGTGTTGAACAGTACTGCAAATCACAAAGGCATTCACTTGATAAGAAGAAATTACAGTGATATTGTCTCCTCCTCAGCACCGTTTGTTACTTTAAGAAACATAAGAAAGTATGTCAAATTGTAGCAGAGACTGTACTTTTATCTAAAATAAACTTATTAAAGAAGACAGTTTTTTTATTAACAAGTCAGAAACCAAATGATTAAACAGCTTTCCCTCTGTCTGAATACCCAATAGAAATCAATGTACATTATACTGCAGTGGCAGCTGAGATTGCAGAAGATCCAAAGACAGCATAAAGACTGTGATTTACCAAAAATATTTCACCCTGGCAACAGCTATAAGATGAAGTCTGGTTTGCCCACCTAATACATTGCCTTGCTATTTTCAATCTGAATTTAGAAAAATGCATACACTGTAAAATGGTGGTGGTGTTACAAATCCATAACTGTTGAAATAAAAAGAATTGTTTCTGAATCCTAAGAAGGCATTCTAGAAAGCCTTTTGAAACATCATGTATTGCTGCTTAATGGCAGGCAGCATTAAAAGTTTTTTATTGGTTGTTGTGACAATTGCAGCAATAGAAAACATAACTGCAAAACACTGTTTCAATAACCTTCTTGCAACACCCAAGAGAAAACACCATAAAAAGTCTGTGTTCACCCAGTGATTCAACCACTGTGATTCACAACATGTCAGCTATAGATCTGCATGGAGAGAGAACACAGAGAGTCTGGATCTACCCATGCAAATGACTAAAGGATGGTTTCCATTTAGCATCACTGTGAGTGGACCCACAACATAAAGTTGAACAGCTGGCAGCTGAAGTATTTCAATAAAACATGCAGGATTTTTGGTTTCTTATAGCTTTCTTTGTTGCAAAGATGCCAAATGGGACATAGGAAATAATTTTCCTCAAATAAAAATACAAGATTTTTATATAGTTTCACAACCTATCCTTGATCCACATTTTCATTTGCTGGGTATAATCTGTTAGAACCAGAAAAAAACCAGATAAATACAGGGCAGGGTGGCTGAAAGTTAAAAAGTAAACAACAAAATGGCAGAGATCACCATGGAAATAAAAAGACTGGATAATATAAATTAATCACCACAAAATAAATATTTTTTTAAATCACCATATTATTAGAAAAAATATTCATTCTATTACCTCACCTTTAGTGATATCATTGGAAATTTTTTAGCATTATTTTTTAGCATAGGACATGACCAGCATAGAAGAATACCACACAGAGAAACCATTGCTTTTCTGAAGAGTCTGGGGGAATGAGTCATGTACATCATACACCTAATACACCTTCCACTACACAGTACCCATGTTTGTGTGCCTAAGAGAAGTAAATCTAGAGAAGCCCTGGATAAAATAATTGTACTGTAGGTGATAATCAAGTAGTAAATATTACGGCTGTAGACAGACATAAAGACAAGTTCCATCCTGATTTGTGGGTACAATTGTACCAGCTACAGTGGAGGACAGTTATAATATGTCAATGCAGTTTACAGGTGATGCAAAGCAAAACAAATATTTGCCAGGTCTAAGTGATAGATTTTATCGAGGTAAGAATGCAAATCTACAGAGTATGCAAACACTCAAGAACATACATTTAACTTGCAATTATTTATAGTGTGCAAAGATAGAAAGTTTGCTAGGTGTGCCCCTCACACCTTCTCAACACTTTTAAAGCAATCTATTTCCCATTTGATGACAGATGAATATATCCAGGCTATGTCTGATCTAGTTTAGGGACAGATGAGGGAGTTCATCCTGGCTCTGGGTAACCCATTACAGCACAGTTCATGTCTGTGCAGCTAAACTGCCTTACTGCCCAAATCAGGGTAACCACACCTGAACTGCACACTGGGAAATGGCCTTGGGTGCTGAATGAGCATTTTTGGGTCAGTGCTACTTGGTCTAAGCCACCTCTGCTAGGAAACACCCTTTAATGTTTTGGATGATTTGGGGCAGTTCCCCGGGCAATGAGGACGACACCTTCGAGCCCAGTTTGGTTCAAGTCTGTACCAGTCTGTGATCACACTATAACGAGTCTGAGAGGGGAAAAGTAAATTTGGTTTCAAACAAGTGAATTTCAGGCAGCAGATAAACTTCACAGCTTTTACTTGCACAGAGGCTCTAGCCAACTATTTTCCTCAGAAATTTAGTGTGGCTCTTGTGGTGTATGAGAGTTTATGCTATA
This sequence comes from Xenops minutus, assembly GCA_035221455.1. Taxonomy (NCBI): domain Eukaryota; kingdom Metazoa; phylum Chordata; class Aves; order Passeriformes; family Furnariidae; genus Xenops; species Xenops minutus. The sequence goes on from JAWWEE010000040.1 coordinate 15,327,360, forward strand.
GCATAGGTGCAAAATAATTTCGTAAGTGACTATACCAGGCCTTGTCCTGCCTTGGCAGCCCACGGGAATTCCCCGTAACATGGTGGAAACTGCATTTGTATCTTGCAGTGGGACAAGAGGGTTTTGCAGCATCAAATGATAGCAGAATTCTTAGTAATTTAGGAAATCCTCTCTGTCAGAGGCTATCATAATTTATTTTATAACCGTGTAAAGTCAAATAATTTGAAAAGGTTAGTCCCACTCCTGTAAATTATACACATAATATCTCTAATGCTCCTTTTGTTTCTAAGCACCTAATTCTATAAATTTCCAGGTGATAAAATCTTGTTCTGTGCTAAAACTATTTGATGCAGAGACTATGTCCAAAACTTGGAGAGAGTTAATCATAATCATGAAAAAATCTGATACAGTTCTAATGAAAGTTTCAAGCAAAAATGCGGAGCCCTGAAGAAATGGGATTATCTGGGAATAATTGTTTGGTTCCCAATATATACATTACCTTTGCTCTATGAAAGCATAGGAAAAGCAATTGCAGCAAAGGTCAGACATCTGACTCATTCCTAGTAGAATATGGACAAGGACTACTCAATATTTCATTCGATCGGACTGTCAGCAACTGGAATTTCTCTCAAGGCAGAAAGTCCCAACTCACAGGGACATTGCTCACATTGTTATAGGAATGTGTAATATTATTTTAGGGTTAAGAACAGTGAAGGATTCATTCTCTTAAACTTTATCAGATAACTCTCTTTGTAGTTACAGCAATAATGCAACCTAGAACATGTTTTAGTGGTTCTATACATAGAAACATAAGAATATGATTAACAGACAGCTACAAATAAAATAAAACTATATTTGAGGACACAAATAAAAGTATCTTTATGCTGTAAAAATTACTAATCCCTACAAAATAGAGGTAAAATAAAAATCCCATAAAACCTTTTTCTGGGCAAGTCAAACCAACCAACCAAACACTCGCAGTCTAAACAAGACAAGACATGTAGAATGGGCAAAGAAAAAAGAGAAATATAAAACACTTATGAGGAATATGCTGCAAGCCATATGGGTGCAACAAGCTTATACAATGAAGCTCATGATAGCTATTATTCAGAATGCTTTAAATCAGGCAAATATTGAGAAAAAAATGAAATTGGATCTCTATGATTTCAGATTTTGGACAACACAGAAAATGTGCCTTGGTTAAGTACTCTGTGCAGTGATGGGAGAAATTTCAGAGGGTGACTGGAGACATGGGAGGCACAACTGAAGGAAATAACAGTACTTTTAACAAGTTAAAAAGAAATTTTTTTTATAGTTTGTCACATTCCAGTGTTCTGTCTCAATACACAAAAACACTGGAGACTGTTAACACAACCAGAATATATACAGCTAAGAGGACTGAACTGCAAAGAGGAACTGAGAGAAACTGGTGTACAAAGCATGGCTAAGGGGTGACCAAAAGATGTGAGAAAATGCCGTAAGAATTGATTGGAGCAGACTACTGATCTACAAAATCCTGAACTTGTAAAGAAAAAAAATATTGTTAGTGCTAAACAAAACAAACAAGCACAAAAAGAAGCCTATTACATTAAAATATAAGTCAGTTAATCGAAAACTAAAATAAGCACTTGAGAAAATGGTGATGGGTTTCAGTACATAGTCTGACATGTCCACATAGAACATGACTGTGTTCTATGCAGGAAAAAGCCACTGTTGCATATCGAATGATAGTGTGTTATAAACTACTTTTTTTTCCTATATGAACATCATAGAACAGGGAACAAGTGTCTTTAACTCTTTTTTTCCAAATCATTTAGTATGATGTCATTTATTATGTCTGATATGACTGCATCAGTATGGAAACACAAGCTAAGTCTATACTGAAATGCAAGTGCAGGTCTCAGCCCACACCGACTAGCAATTCACGCAGATTTGCTTTCCACGTGGTCTGCAATTGGAATGATGAGAAAACCTGAGCTTTCTCTGATCCAGCAGCCTTCAAGGTCCAAACAAAGAGAAAATACAGATGCTATTGAGAAAATCAAATGTGTATTTAGCATCCAAAGAAAGGAATAATCAAGAACAATGTCGACACAAAATAGAAGGTAATTCAGTTTTCCAATTCTTTTTGTGCTTTTCTCTTTCTACCTTATAAGCAGTCTAATGTCGAGATCCAAACATACTCATGGCAATATTTGAAAAATAGTTTTCCTCTGAGCTGAATCTAGGACTCTCCAGGCAGTCTGACTTGTATGATTTACTTCCATTCCAAAAATAACACTAAAAGGCTTTGAAAAAATTATTCAGCAGTGTTGAATATCTATTACTGATTCCTGGCAAATATTTATAAAATCCCTTTTCTGGTGTTCGGAAGTGGAAAAAATCTGAATCAACTTGAAGAAGCAAATCAATTCAAATAGTTGCCTAAGCTGGAAGTCAAAACTTTTTGGAACTCCTTTTTCTGTATGCCTCAGTGACATAATGAACACTGCCAGAAGACCTTTGTGCTTAGAACAAAAGGGATAAAAGGACTGATGTCATAGTTCCTACCACTAGGTTTGTGTTATCCTCATCATTATCAGTCTGCACCCCTTTGAATCGACGGTTTGAAGGTGCTCAGTGCCATTTGTTCAGGATGTGATGAAAGCGGTTCTGAAACCACTAAGAAGTATCTTCCAAACTGTGTTCAGGAACCTTGCTATCAGTGGAATGCCTAAAAGTGAAGAATGTATGTTAAAATACTGCTTTAGTAATGTGCCAAGGGAAAGATGTCACACCATGCCACCATCTGGACACCCAGCAGGAAATTGGAAGGATGGTCTCAGCCGCTCTTCAGTTGCTGTTCCTTTACGCTCCAGACCTCCTGAAACAATATGCTTAACATACAATGTAGGCTTAGATGACTAAAGAAACAGTGATATGAAAGAGCCTCCCAGGTGAATCCTGATATCTGTTCTGCTTTCTAGAAGGGGGGGAAAAAAAAGAATGAAATTATTTTCTTTATTTTTGTTCCTTATATTCCTTATTTCCATGTTCATGTCCTGGCATATGTGGACAGAGATATTATTTTTATATGCTTTGATCGCAGTAAAAACTACATTCTGAAGATGTACTTACAGGCAGGATCAGACAGAGGGACTATTGCAACTAATTCTCAGGAGAAAATATGTGTAATATTGATCCATTTTCAGAGTTTGTCATGTTTCTATTGGGGATTCACAAAAGGAAAAGAGGCATTTCAATAGCAGATAAGTAATTAAGAACAAAACTTGTAGGTTTGTAAGACTTAAGGCAAGAAATAAAATCATACTGTCCAGCTCTTAACACAGCTTAATATTTAATACACTGCCCTTTTCACTTGTTCAGTTAAAAAAAAAAAAATATTCACAAACTTGACATGAGGTACAGTGATTTAACACTTAAATAACGTCATAATCTTAGTGTATCCAGGGACCCAAGGAATAAAAAAAATAGTTGCTGTTCATGGCTAGAGGATTTGCTTTTCTTCTTGGATCAAAAAATTACTCACGGGTCACACACAATCACTTTTTCACTGTTGCAATTATCATTTAATACAAATGCCTGTCCTGAAAATTGGGCTGTTTTCCAGACTGTAAATTAAACTTCCAGCTTCACAATTAAAGACATCATGCTGATTTACACTCAGCAGTTATGTGACTTGAAGATAGGATATACACTATCTTTGCCTCCTCAGCAGAAGCCACAGGCAGTCTCCAAAACACCATTGTCCACCAGGTTTCTTTGTTATCACTTTCCCTGTGAAACCTTTAATGCTTCAGATAGTAGGGAACTTGCTAATATGAGAAATAGTTTCCTTCTTTATGACCTGTTATAAAAGCCAATGAAATGCTTATTGATGACATCAAATAGAGAGTTTTGAAGGGAGATTATTTATTTCGCTCAGGGAATTGTCACATCAGAAGCAGAACATAGACCAACTTTCTTTCCCACTACAACAAATAAGTCTTGGCCAGAAACAGCTCTTCTGAAAAGGATGGAATGTATTCATCTTCAGCCCTATTCGGTTCTAGATCTCACTATAGAGACTGCCAACTAATATATTAATTAGAGAGAGCCTAATTCTGTAGATGATGCTGCCATTGGAACAGAGGTTGTAGAACTGAACCAGTGTCTATCATTTGGAAGAAAATGGAAAATGTCCCTGAAACAACATGTGAGAACCTAAAGTGAATATAAAAGAGCCTTCAGCTGTGACCTGCTGCTCTTTAAAAATCATCTGGCAGCTTCCAGATTCAAATCAGAGTAGGTGAGGAGTGGTAGGAAGCAAGATGAAGAGGAGAGTCCTACATCCCGAGTCAGAGTGGGAATTTCCCCAAGCCTAACTGTGATAGGATTGCACAGATATGGGAAAATGAGGCAGATGTCAGAAAAAGTTGCTGGCAAGCATCTTTTTTTCCTGTTTCTCCTCATCTGGGACCAAGACCTTCCAGACCCAAAGCTGTTTGAGTAGAAGGAGAAGGAAACTCTTGCCAAACTGAGCTGATCCTGGGAAAACAGGTAGCAGAATTGTACATTTTTCACAACCAACTTTTGACATCTGGTTTAAACAAAGGCACCACAAATGCTTATACTGAGGAGAAAAATAAAAACCAAACCTGATGTCTGCTGATTTGAGGAACCTGATCCAGTTGAAGATGCACTGCTCATTGCAGATGGGTTGGAACTAGCTGATCTTTGAAGGTCCCTTCCAACACAGAAGTAAAAATTACTTCAAAAATATGTGGTACATGGTTTCACTACATAGAATTTAGACTGTGACTGCTCACATACTCTCTAGACAGAAATTTAGCATTGATAATGAATAATGAATAATTGATTATTCATTGATAACTATGTTACTTCTCCACGGACGCCCCCTTGTCGTGGGGGAGAAGCTTGCGTGCCCTCATGAGGTTGTGAGCTGTGCTGGCGGTGGTTCATGCCTCCAGTAGGGTCTCCCAT
>JAWWEE010000040.1:15332442-15345338 GCA_035221455.1 Xenops minutus
CCACCGCCAGCACAGCTCGCAACCTCATAAGGGCACGCAAGCTTCTCCCCCATGACAAGGGGGTGTCCATGGAGAAGATATTTAGCAGTAGTAATAGCTTAAATGAACGATAGACACTCAGAAGCATTTGTACTGCCTTTTACCACAAAAATAGTAGCAAGATGGTCCTGCTTAAGTTCATTGGATGATTTTCACTATGATTTATGTGCTTCTTTTACTTTCCCTTGGACTCTGCAAAATAAGAAAAGTCTGAAGAATCATCATAAATTCTTTGTTAAATTATGATGAAATAGAACATGGATAGTTCTCAAGACTGTGTTTAAGTCTGTATTTCATGGATAGGTAGCTATAATAACCTTTCTAGCACCCAGTATTTTCTGTGGTATTGATAACGTATTCTTACAGTTAATTGTTACTCTTGATTTTAAGACTATGGACTTCGAAATGCTGGATTGCCTGAGGACTAAGAAAAATTCTCTTTGATTTGAAAATGAATGTTCATATCTTGAAAAGACTCAAATGCATTTATCCAGGTAATTAAAAACAGAATTCAGGCTGGAATTTAGTCTGTGGACTTAGAATTAATAATACAGACTTGCGTTTCACAAGACCTTAAATGAAAATATCAACTCTTTGATGGGGTATTGTAATTGTTAACTTTTGTCCTGCATAATGTCATTTACTCAGTAACCTGATTCAGCAAGTGCGAAATGAGGTCACTTGGCTTAACTAAAAAAATTAAAAGAAACCAATAAAGATAACATTCTAAAATGAAGTAAAAAGGAAGAGGAAGAAGAAAAAGACCTTCAATATTTTGCTAGTGAAATCACCCATCTGAGAACTGTGGAATTGAAGATACAAGCATGAAAGCACACTTCTCTCAGTATATTAATAGTAAACTGCTTGCTTCATGTCTTTTCTTCTATGGTTTTTTGTAGACATAATACTCTTAATCATGAAGATGTACCTATACAGCAGTACAGTTTCGCAGGGCACTTCACTGCAGTAAAACTAAAAAGCATTTTGCTTCCTTCTTAAATAATTTTTTTTTCTCAAATACACACTAGAAAGTAAAATGCATCACTTAATCACTTTGCCTCTGTGGGTGGTTGGTCCTCTGGGATCTTTCTCTATGTTATCTGTTATAAAAATAAATATTTTGTGTGAAAATGGTAAAGGAAATATTAGTGAATATGAAGTCAAAAGTTTATATAGAAGAAGATAATTGAGGCTGTTTTACACTAATAAGTCACTCTGTTCTGAAAATATTCTGCTAATAATGAAACTTCTGATAATAATTAAATGTTATTATGATGCATCTCATATCTCATTTCTTATTATATTTGCTTCTTTACTTTGTAAAAAAATCTGAAGTCCATATTTTGAAATTTTTTCTGTGGAAGTTAAATTCACTAATCTTTTTAAGATTAGTGAATGCCACAGGGCAACAATACCACTTTTTGGCTTTTCTTTTTCAAAGAACTGGCATTTTGTGAGTCAGCATGAACATTTCAGGTCAATGCTGTTAGAGTTGCTTCCTTGAAAATGTTATCATTACTTTTTTTTTTAAGCTTTTTCAAAAAAGGCAGAAAGATTCTACTGAAATGAGATAGAAAAGTGTAGCGTTTCCAGCCTTTCACCATTTGATTCAGACACCAGGAAGGCATGAACTCATTAGGAAAGAAAAATATGAAATGCTGTTGCTGGTATTGATATCTACAGAAGGTGCACATATATCAAGAAATACTTCCTTTTTTTAATCTCCAGTATTTCAGTTAGGAGAAGGAATGTTCCTGCTGAAAAAAAAAAAAGAATGTACACAAGATGAAAATAACAAAGTTACTGTAGCAATATTGCAAGTAAGCAACAGAAATAATGAACAAAAAGAGAAGCAGAGGGTTCCCCAATGGACTAAATTAGAGCCAAAAGGATGTAATCTCATTTTCAGCTATTTGCAAGTCTCAATTTAATGAGTTTCTAAGAGTACTGGTATGGTATGAAGTCAGAGTCCTCAGACATAACTGTATCTATATACACAGTGAAGAAATGGCTGGGATTGTCTGTGCTGTTGAACGAATCCATGTCTTTAGAGTTACGTTCATCCCTGATATTCTTCTGCAGCCAGTCAGCTTTGAAGCAGTCTGAGTTAAAGTCCTGAGTCACATGATGGTGGTTGGAAATGAACTAGTTTTGGTTCCAACAGACCTGGACCTGACTTCTTTCAGCAGATCCCTTTGCGATTGTGGTTAGAATATCATCATGAGTCACTTCTTGATTTTATTTGCTGAATCGTTCATAGTTTGTAACACAACAGAGGAGAGGTGTGAGGCTCTCCCTGTGTCATTGAATATATGGAAGAATAAGGACGGATTTATCTTGCAGAAAGTCTTCAGGAGAGCACTCTCTTTTGTCAAGTTAATGGTAATTTGTGTAGAAAAAAGGGACAAAATAAAAAGGTGACATTCTTGTAGCAATAGTCATGTGAAAATAGCTACAGATAGCCCAGAGAAAATGAAGTGTTAAGCTGCCCAAAGGATTAGTAGCTATTAAGTCATTGCCACCCACTTATCTAAGTAGCACAGGTGTAAGGTTAGAACAACAGACCTTCTATTTCCACTTCAGCACAGGATATAGTATTTTTGAGAAATAATATAGGTCAATATGTCAACAAAACATCACACTCCATAAAATAAGGTTTGTCATCTGTGAGATTCATCCCTATATTTCAAAGCTCAGTTCACATGGAAGAAAGACAGAACAATGTCATTTAGTGCTAGATATACCAGCCTCCTTTACTTATGAATTCTTATAGCTCAAGGATTTGTGTTCGTTTTAAATTCAATATATGATGTTAGTTTCCTGGAGTTATAACGACCAATGAATTTACTCCTGTACACATTTTCACTTTTAAACTGGCAACATTTATTTCTACAAGCTTCATTGCACCTTAAAAACAATGCATTGGTGTGATTTGTCTCACTTATCTTTACACATTTAAAAGTTAGAATATAAATTTCTCCTCTCTATTATGTCCTTTATAATTCAAAGGAGAAAATATCTGAAGCTATTAATCTACATTGCACATAGACAGTTTTCATTAAATGGCATTAAGAAGTCTTTTAGAAAAACTACTGGTTTGAGTAACCTTACTGACTGCAAGTGAGATGCTAAAAGTGTTTGGAAATGCACATGAAGTGTTCAGTAATAAGATATTATCACTCTGAGACTTTTAATTTCTTTACTGCCACAATTTAAATTTTGAATGTTATCATGAGGAAAGAGAATAGTCATCCCATTAGGCTCTACGGTAGTAAATCATATGTTTACAAGCCAGGGATTTAAATTGATAAGTCAGTATTTTACATACAACATGCTTACTTGAACACCCAGAATGAGTTGCTGGACATCTGTGCTCTATTCCAAAGACTAATTAATCCACTATGATAAGTGTAGTCATCCATGAATGTTGCTATCACTAGCACCATCAGATTAGTTAAGTTTCATCTTTAATTTTGCGTTATCCAGCTCTTGTTTTAAACTGAAACTTTAACATTGGTTTCACATGGGTATTTTCATATTTCATTCTGAGATTTCATACTTGTAAGGATTATTTTCCTGTTTACTTTACAGCATCACATGCGAAATACTAGATGTGATTCATTGCCTATGAGCTTCCAAGATTACACTATATGAGGTCATTTTGCAAAGATGAGCTGGGACCTTCCTTCTTTTTTTGTCCCTTGTACTGTCAGCATTTATGCTATTTTTAAAAATTCACCTTGAGTAAAAGCCACATCATATTTTTGTGCAAACAGTTATATCCTTTGCCACATATGCACAATAATCTATCGTAATTATAGGTGTAAGAATAACCAAAGTGTGATGACATTTCTGTTAACAATAGAAAGCAAAGGAAGTTTGAAGTTTATAAAAGGTAAAATCTCTTAAAAAGATTAGTTCTACTTTTTAAGGGTGTTATTTTTCTAAAGGTTTCTGACTACATCTTAGAGCTACTCACACGAATTTTTATATCACTTCATTTCATGAAAAGACGCCATCTGCATTCCTTTAAAAGCAACAACCTAAGATACACTAGTGAAGCTGATCTGTTCAAAGTCAAGAGTTGCTGTTTCAAAGCACACTGATATGCTGACTACTTAAAAAAAAAATGTTGATTCAGATTTGGGCTTTGCAATAGGCACTGATATTAGAAAAGACATTAAAGAAAACCAATTTCAAACTGTCGAACTTGATATATATTTATTTATTTTTCTGTAAGAGACATTGCAATGAAATGTGAAATCCATGCCTAGATCCTTTTGTTTCCTTCTGCAGACTCTGAAAGTTGATTACCAAAAGTTATTGCGGACTAGTACTAATATCCTCTTGCTCTGTGTTTACTAATGCTTCAGTGGAGTCTCTTTCTCTCCTTTAATCATATGGTGTTGGCCTAAGTGTCACCTAGGAGGCGTTGTAATTGACTAGGTCAAGAGATGCAGGTGCTGTACAAACATAAGTCTCCTCCTAGATATTCAGCTTCAGGCAAAAGGTCTGTACAAGTGTGGACTTGGTGGCTCACAGACATCCCTAGATTTCTCAGTGAACATTAGAATGTCTTATAGAAATTGTCAATTCAATACTTTAGAGACTACACTATACAGTTGAAATACAGGTCAAGAAGAGATGTTGGAAAATGGTGACAAGTAAGAAATGGCAGAAGCACTACTTATTATTTTCCTCTGGTATTAGACTATCCTCTGGATAAAAATGACACCGAAGTTGCTTCTTGTCTTCCTGCAGATTAAGTAATTAAATGAGATGCAGCTGCTTGCCTATCAGTGTTAATGCTCTCCTGCATTTGCATTTGCAGACTAACACCAGCTTTGCCCTGTGACAATGGTCTGCTGACAATGGTGTCGTATACTTGGGGGATTTTCCACCTGTGGTGTAACTTACTTGCTCCTACTGAGTTCTTCGTGAAACTTAAGTGAGTACCATTCATAGCAGGCTGGAAACCTCTTAGAATCTCAGAAAGTAGCAAGGAAATGTTGCCCAGTAAAGGAGGGAGAGCTGGAAGCTCAGGGTGACAGCAGGGCAGACACTTACCCCACAGACCACATCAGTGAAGCAAAACAGATTTGGGGACTGTAACCAGATACAAACAAAAGCCTAGTGACTGCCAGACAAACCAAGTAGAGGCTTGAGGTCCAGCTTCAGCAAAGCAAGGTAATAACAAAATAATCAGCAAAGTAATAGAGATGCAAATACGTAGCTCAGGGGCCTTTGAATAAGTACATCTCCTAAGTCAATGAGCTAGGACTCCACAAGACTTCTTACAGCTCTTTACCACAACCTTGCTAATTTTCACAATAGTCTGATCCAAGGTTATACTGCTATTTCATTTCAGTAATGGTCTTGGCAGTCAAACCCGTGGATTAGGGAAGAAATTGCAGAGCTGGTTGGTGCACTGAGAGGCTTGATAAAGTGTTTCTCAGCGTCTTAGAACTTCCATCTTCAGTCATTCTGTTCGGTTTTTTAAAGTATTGTAATTGTTATGTGTTTCTTTTATGTAATGTTTCTATCACATTGCTTTTTGTTTATATGCTGTATTCTATATTAGTATTTACCAGCAATATTCTCCTTCAATTGATGCTTTGCTTTTTTTTTGGAAAACAGACTGAACTTGAATTTTATTTTGTTCAGACCTCTCTGAGCATTAACAATCAGGAGTAAAGGCATCTAATATAAGTCTCTCGAATAAGGTTCTTGTCATCAGTCATAGAAAGGTAGTACTTTTTTGATACCAGCTATTATTGCTGAGAATAAAGCAAAATGTCAGAATCATGAGCCCTACTTTAGAGCTGAAATAGAAATTTGTATAAAACCCTACATTGTGACTGAATAGGCCTAAAGAAATATTTTTGTTGAAGATCTATTGCCTGCAACTGTTGCTCTCCAGTTCTTTTAAAATATAAAGCAAAAATACTGATAACCAAATCCAAGGCACAAACAGTGCTTCAGTGTTCCAGAAGAAACATGTGGTCCACATGGTCTTTTATAACTTCACTGAAACAGATTGAAAATCTTCAGTGCATCACACCTAGACCAGATGGTGATGGTAGGACAATCAAACCCCCTCCTCAGACGGGGAAGTGTAGATCGGTGCCACCTGATAAATAAACGTGTTACCTCCAATTCTATTACAGAAGCAGTGAAAATGTGTCACGTTAGCTTAACATTGATTCATTGAATGCCTAAGAGGAACACTGGCAGATTGCTTTAATTAACAGATGTATGAGGGCTGCTGATGTTTTTCAGAGTGAAATTTCCTTGCCTCTTACTACCTCCTATCAGACTGTCATTCTCAGGTGACAGAATGACAAGATATCAAATGATCTGCTGTAGAAGCTTTTCATTCTCAGTACTCTGTCTAAATATCTGTGTTAATGATAAGTGCTTTTTCACAACCACATTTTATTCTGTAGTCTTGAGGAAAGAAAAGGCAGCAACTTTCTGTCAAAAAGAGCCAACAGTTGGATCTCTTGAATTTTCCTCCAAGATGAAGTCCATTGATTACTGTATTGTTTTGTTCAAACATTTATTTCATGTAAACAACCAACTGTTTAGGTGTATGCATTACAAGCCTTGCTGCTGACCTGCTTTCTGATTTCCACTCACCACACCTTGGACAAGATAGAAAAGACATTATATGATCCAATCTAACATGGGTATCCACTTTAAACTCAAAATATATGTTTCTAGTAGCAGTTCTTTAAACACTACATCATTACATGTATTTCAACTATTCACAAGAAAATCTAGTTCACTTCAGTGCTTTAATTAGGCAGAGAGAACATCCTTCTGCAGGACTTATAAAGCCACCTGGGTACTAGCACTGAAACACTCAGTCTTTCAGCAGATCCTAGTTTTTCAAAAATTTGAGAGGCTAGACTTCAATTTTAGGTCCAGTTTAAACTCTGTTCAGAAGCTTACATTAACAAATACTAATGTTACTTATATCTGTGTGTGGGTGTGTGCATTTATCTGTGAGAAAAAGGAGAAAGGAAGTTCTGTCTCCCCAGTTTATAAACCGCTTCCAAGGACAAGGTAATAATATCTCCTTTAGACCAGCTGTCATGAGATCATTATCATTTTGAGCAAAAAACAGAAGCAGAGAGAATTACGTTTCTGTTACATATGGCATACTCATTGTTGAGGTTGATAGCAAGTGACCTCGGATGTGTGTAGAGAGGGTGCTTCTCATGCAGAACTGTGTCCCAGACCATGTCATGAGTGAGAAGAATGCCTTGGAGCAGATCCAGTGAGACTTTTAAAAAAACATCTTATTTTGTTCTGCATGTTAGAACTGTTTACAAGCCCAAGGCCTTGAAAAAGATAGTTTTAGATCTTCATGTTTCTTGGTCCTTCTCACCCATCTATTTATTTCCCTAGTGAAGGCTTGAAGTCTGCAAAGAAATATGATTACTGATGAGGGCACAGCTTACAGGGACAGTAAGCTGAGTAATCAATGAACAAGAGGGAAATCCAGTCCAATAGTCACCATAATTTTGATACTGTTCACTAAGTGCTTGCCTTAAAGCAGTTATACTTCACCGGGTGATATGTATGGCCATAAACACATTCAATTTAATTTCTCTGTGGTGTTGATGAAAAGCCATGGCTGAAAATAATTTGTTATTGGGAAATTTCTGCATATACAAAAGAAATGTTCTGTTTTGGTAAACAGCCAGGAATACCAGCAAAATTGTTTGTAGTATCCCAAAGGTTTTGAGCCATTCCAGTTACTCCACACAGGAAAAGTGACTTTGAGACTTAGAGGTAAATCTTGGCAGTTTTCCTGAACTCCATTAACACTTTGGTAAGGAAAATGACTGCAACAAAAGAACAGGTATAGAAACATTTCTGAGTGGAAATAAGTGTTAAAGAATTCAATGTCACACCAATAAATGCAGGTGCTGGAAGACATATTTGATTTTCATTGTTATAACCACTCCAAGGGATATCCATGACTGATACACCATTGAATTGGTGTATCATATTTCACACACTGAAATATGTATTCAATGGAAATAATGTATAGTAGCAATATAACATGGACTGAGTTTCTCTCTAACTAATGAAAGACTTGTCATAACTAGTGTCTAAAAAAAAAAAAATCAAAGAAAATTTATGGAAGCAACAGTAATTTCCACAAAAATTAATCTTAAAATCATATGCATATAGACCTAAGTAATTCCCAAGAAAGCCAAACTCTTATACAACAGAAGTAGTTTTGGAGATATGAATATGGAACTGAAGATCTTCTACTGCTTAATTGACCAATGATGAAGTATAAATGAGAAAATAAAACTGTATTAAATGGAAAGATTTTTAGCTGAATATTGTGATGTGCCACATATACCAGGTTTAATTTTCTGAAGATGGCATGTTTTAAGTAATTTTTCTCAGGATGCCAAAATTAACACATTATAAGATACTCTGAAAAAGCACATCCAGAAACTATTTAAAAAGACAGAAAAGCAAGGGTATTTTTTTACCTCAAGTATTTTCACAGGTAACTGGAATTCTTGACATCAAATTATGTTTGCATTTCTTTTCCAGTCTTCTTTTTTGTCTTCAAACTATAACATTCAATATCTTAGACTATTTATATTTTAGTCAGTATTAACCTATGTAGAGTGATAGAAAAAGACATAGTTTGAGTAAACTCTCATACACCTTAAAATGAGGAGAAAAGGAAGAGGTTTGGATGCAGGTTTTATATTGATGATAAAATTTTAAGACAGAGTTTTTTATTTTAAGAAAGAATTCCAGGGAGAAACAGACAGGGAAAAGAAGGAAAAAAGAAAGAAGGATACAGAAGCAGGAAGCTGAAGGAAAGAAAACAATAGGTTTAACTTCACCCCATGACTGAAGTGTGGATAATGTTTCTCTTCACTTAGGATCCTAGAGGGTCTGTGATTTGTGTCAGGACCCCTAATATCAATGACAAGTGGTACATCTGCATTCCTATTTTGTCCTCAGTATTACTTACAGTTAAATATATCTTGACCTATTTCTTGGCCTCATTTATTTGAAAAAATAATGAGCTAACTAAGAAGCAAGAAAAATATTTCTCTAATTTTATTAATTGCTCTGCAATGCAAGGCAAAAAAATCTTCTAGCTGACAGTCAAACTAAAGGCAAATACATTTGGTTTCTGTTTATGAATTGATTTTCTTGAACTTGATCATTTTGACTCCTTCATTAAGTCCAACCAGAGACAACACCAAGATGACTCACAGAGTAAAACAGATCAATGACTTAAGCTCCCGTACTGGGAGAGACCTGACCCCAATCACTTTCATTTAGTATCATGCTGGATTTTTTATGATTATTCTTTGTCTTCTTTTTCTTTCACTTAATTACTGTCTTGTTTCTGAATTATTTATTCCTCTAGCTTATGTGAATGTGTTTCATTGCTATAGCATCAAAAAATATTTTCTTAGAAAGCACTTTATATTTATAAGGAGAGAAGTGCACAATTACATATTTGTGCTAGCAAAAGGCAATTGGTGTTATAATGCTATGCTTGGTTTGTATTTCATAAGTATGAGGATTGAATTCATATAATTTGCTTTGCTGGATGAAATAATGATTTATTTTCATGAGTATTCATCTTGGCAGGTCTCATCTACTCATATTTACATAGATTACATCATGCCCTAATTTCAATAATTCCCCAACTCCCCTTGTTTGTATAGGAATTTGAAGCCTTCTAGCTTGACTTTAAAGATCTTATATAATTGCATTCCTACCTATTTTTGGGATCTTGTTTTCTGTTTTCCGATTCAGTTTCAATGATTGCAGCCTTTCTTCTAAACTCTTTTGGGAGCTTTTCCTGTACCACTTTTTTTTTTTTTTTCGTGTTTAAAAGGGTGTGGGGGTGTGTGCGCAAAACAGCTTTGGCATGCTAAGACTAAGTCTTGCAGCCAACCTCTTGTGGAATCCCAAGCCCCAAGTAAGCAGGAAGAGCAAAACAGAGTTCATGCCAGTCACTGTGTAGCTATTATGCATAAAATTCTGGGAAGGCAGTTATTTCTTAAAACTGTTATAGATTTAAAGTGTTTATCTCTGAATCCTTAAAAGAGTTAGGGATTTGCACTTTTCCTTTCAAGACTCATTCAAATCTCTTCAAGGAATACTTCATGCGGCTCAATATCGAGTAAACTATAATTGATGTGGGATCTCATTCCCACATATTCTCCAGTTGATTTGAAAAACACTGCCATCACTGACCAGTCAACCTACACTTTCATGTGGTTCTACAGATTTTCTCTGAAAAATGTGAATGGTGTAATTTTTCCTTTGTAGATAGAACACTGCAGGAGGGCATGGGGACATTTCAGTACATGTTCTTCTGTCAGCATAGTTAGGCTACAATGAAGTTAAGGATTAAATAGTTTTAAGCTTTTTTACTTATATGAAGGAATAAGCCATGCATCTAACCTAGGATTAAAGGAATACAAACATTGCCTCTGCCCATCGTTGCATTCCTTATATTCCCAGCTCCAGACCAGTAAAGCTTTGAGGCTACACAATAGAATTTCTGCTCACTACTACTTCTCTTATGTTCAGTTCATCAAATTATTGCCATAATATGTAGTAAACGAATGTCTTAAGAAGAGAAAGCAGAAAAAGTAAATGGATCTGAAAAAATGAATTACATTTCCAAAGTAAAGGTGGAAAGGACTCTCCAAGTCTCTTAAAGGCAGATAGAAACCTAAACCAAGTTGTGTGATTTTGTTGAAATCAAATCATGTATGTCATAATGTATGTACCATACACATCCTAGTTGACCATTACAATATATGAACACCACCTTTATTTCATGTTTCATTACTTCTGTTGGCAAAGACAATCTTAGAAATTTCTTAGACATATTTTGCAATACAGCATAGTTGCACTTATTTCATTTTTACAATGTTGTAAAAATGTATACAAGACGCTAATGAAAGCATCTGAAACAAATTAGGACATCCATAGTAGCAATCATACCATTAGTAAAAGGATGTCTTAAAGAAAAGCAAAAGCTCTAGAGCTCTGTATTCTGAGATTATCACTGAGTCTTTAAAAACATTGACTGTTCCCACATAAAATCGATCATGCCTTGACCTCCTCCACTTTCCTTTTCCCTCACTCTTGTTATTGAATACCCTGAAGAAACACAATGGATATTTTCATCAAGAAATAACAACTGTTCTCTGAAGAGTTGTTACCATCTCATAAAAATGTTTTGTTTACTTGTACTTTTATATTTTATTCATTAATAGTTTTAAATTACATGGAGATATCCAATTATGAATAGCAATAGACATAATGACATCCCTGGGCCTTTACAGGATGTCTACTAAGTTGTCCTCCTTTTGTAAACAACAAAAAAAAAGAAAACAATTAGAGGAAATGATCCATTATTTCATAAAGTTCACAGGGACAAAAATTCCAGCCCTTTCTGCATCCCTAAAATAAACAAATAAAAGTGAATTGGACACAGGGGAGGGACTTCATTGCATTTCCTAATAATAGCATATTTGAAAGCCCATTAAAAGCAATACCCAAATAATCTCCTTTGTCAAGATCTCATTTTGGAGAAAAGACAGAGGAATGAGAAACTAATAAAGCTTTTGTAAGGATAACATTTTCCTTTTTTATTGTTATGACTCCTTTTTATTAACATGTATTAATACAGTCCAAGAGGACATTATTCATCAGTCCTTTTACTTACAGAACCTTGACTGCTCCTAAATACATTCACATGACCATAATATATGTTTTGTTTCCAGACATAAATAAACCAATACCTATTTTTTACTAAATGTAAAACATTCTGCTTTCAAGATATGGTGGCAGACATGGATTCTGCTCCAAAATCCAGGCTGCAGTGTGCAGAGTGCAAAAAACAGGATGCAAGCAGAAGTAGGCATCTCTGTACAGCCCCTTCCTCTGCTGCTAACTGTTTGGGAGCCTAGATTTGGATGTCCTCTTATTATCATACTCAACAGTTCTGTGACTATCTCATATATAAGTTTCACCCAAACCTGGAGACCGTGATTCTGTGTCATACTTTTCACAAGTGTCAAAGAGATCTTTTCTGTGAGATCGGACGCAAAAAAATTCAGTGCTACACTTTGTTTCAGAGCATGGCCACAGTGAAAGGATCTATCAGTTTTCCTACATGTATCTCTGTTGTTCAGTGTTTTGGTTCTGTAATACAGATCTTGTGAGTGTGCAATCCTTTAGACACTGCAAGTATTAGATTGATCTGGGAGATTCTCCAGTTCCCTTCAATTAAAATTATATCACTGTGGCTAAAGATTTATTGGGTATGAGCAGAGCTCTGTAACCTAAGTGTTGGGACACTCATTTGGAATGAGATGCACCTGTGTTCCAGTTTGAGGTGGTGGTTTATACCTTAAACTGCCTTTCCCTGTCACTCTAACAGCCATCAGTTTTTCTGTCTACCTCTCCACCATACTGGATTATGTTTGTGCACTGTAAAAACTTTGACATATGCATTTTGTATACCACATATACTTTTAAAATATCAAGAACTGCTTGCAAAACTTCTTATTGCTCATATGTTGATGTGGATCAGATGTTTCTAAAATTCACAGCATTGGAGGGTGCTACAAGTATAAAATACCTTCATCACTACTGGGATTCTTGTATTCTCCATCCAAGGAAGATAAGTTGTGTCCAGTCCTGACCTCTTCTTACTGTTTGTTCTCAACTAGTTTATTCTAGGTGTTGCCATAAGGAGGGGGGGAAAAAAACTTTCCAAGACAACTTTATGTGGGTAAAGTAGAGAAGAGTTCTTTTACTTATAGGGTTTTGGG
>JAWWEE010000040.1:15354454-15417067 GCA_035221455.1 Xenops minutus
AGAAGAGAAGAGAAGAGAAGAGAAGAGAAGAGAAGAGAAGAGAAGAGAAGAGAAGAGAAGAGAAGAGAAGAGAAGATCTTAGAGGGAGCTAAATAATATTTTTCTGTACCCTTTTTTCTGCATGTACTATTTGATGGCATTCTTAGCCACAAGCTCTGTCAAGGAACAATAAGTCACAGAAATGCAGTTTTATGAGATTTTTCAACATTTTCAGTGACCACGATTTTGAGGTTTTGTTGCGTTGTTGTTTGGGTTATTTTTTTGCACAGAAGATATTATAGGATAAAAATAACTTTGACATGAATGGACTTCAGTGCTGTTTCAAGTCATATACATGCTGAAATATTCTGCTGAATTAGGTCCGTTCTCTTCTTGGGAAAGAATTAACAATGACTTAATTTGGATTATTTTTAAAAGTTTGCAGGTTAAAAACAAACAAAATAGCCTAGCCTTTGTATGGTGAAGTACCAAATTTCAATAGTACAATTTACACTCCAGATGGGTAGATCACTATGAGATTACTTACAATTTTGGCCCTTTTGTTTTTTGTAAAGCTTGTTGCTTCTCCCTAGTTGTTTCTTCTCTACTATCATTTGAAGACTAGTTTGAGACCTTGATATCAGTGGGGGCAGCTTTACTTTACAGTAGTATCTGTAGGATCAAGACAAAACCCAATGCAGACTTCTCTCCTTCCCCCACATGAATTAATCAAAACAACTGTGATATGAAAAATGTTGTGTTGTTTTTCCCTTTTTCTCTTTTACAGCTGCATGTAGTTACAGCAACTTGTTAGTGGACCTTAGGGATCTGAATACTGCATACCAGAGCTGGTTTATGCCAATTTTTATGTTGAGTGATGAAACTGTCTTGTATCATTTCATTTGTGGATATGAACAGCAGGTGAATGTTATAGTTTCTGATTTCCAATTATAAATCACACTGACTGAAATCTCAGTTCTCTGAGTAAGGGCTGTAAAAGCACTGGAGTGTGAGGAGACTACTGTTTCTTACAAAAAGGAGACAGAGATTAGAGTTTATTGATTTGTTTTTTTTTTTTTTTTTTTTCCACCTCCCTGTCATAGTTAGCGTTTAAGACCAAAATTTAAAAGTTCTTAAATAAGAAACTGAATAGAAAGCAAATAAAACATCTAACTACTGAGACTGTCTTTAGAGATATAACCCATAGATGGGTCCAACACTGGTACATTCAGGTGATTTAGTAATATGATGTTTGCTTTGTGAATAACTGCTTTTCTTTAGATGGGCTTTCAAGACAAAAATGTGGAAGAATATGACAATGATAAGACTCTCATTCAGTTAACAATCCAATTGCTAGTATAGACTAAGTATGTGGAAAACTTGACATTAAATTTTACTTCTGTTCGAAGAAGCTTTAAAGCTCATCACTGTGGAGAGTGACACAGACATCAGGCACGAAGACATTTTTTTTGTATCACCACTCTGCAATTGCATAAGTCATGAGCAACCACTGGGGCAAAGATTGAAGACCCAGAGCTCTGCCCTGTTAGATAATTGCCTTACTCACTGGACTGGTGAGTCAATCTCCTCTTCTGGCTTAACTGTCATCTCTAAAGATGAGAAAGTAAGTATATTCTTGTCTTAAAGTTCTTCCATATCCTGGAACCTCAGAATCTCTTGTGGACTGATCCTTACAAATTGCACATAGAGGGTAGATTAAATCCCTTTGAAGGAAGAAGACATAAAATATACAGTTTATAGACTTGATCAGTGGCATGCTGGGTAAAAATATTTCTATGGCAGAATGTTTTTAATTCACTTATTTGTTTCAGTCCAGGTTTGTATATGTTTGCCATTTTTCTACAGATACAATATTTATAATTTTGAGATTCTACTTGAAATGTATCTGTAAAGACCTGTGTGACACTTGACTCTGCAGTCTAGATTAGCATGGATGGATAAGGACTAAGATTCTTTACAGACAAAATAGTCAAGTTTTTGATGGTCACACTACGTAACAACAAGTTCAAAAGGACTGAATTCAGTTACTGAAGGAAAATCTTCAGAATTGGAACAATTTTTTTCGAAATAGATATTCAGCTGGCCATATTTGTAGTCTAGTTTTGGGCTTCCCAGTGCAAGATAGATTGTACTTACTGAAGTGGGTACCCCACATACCACCAAGAGGATGGAACACATAACACAGAAGCTGAAGTCCACTTATTCAGGTTATCTTGGAGAGTAAAAGACTGAAGGTAGAAATAGTGTACTCTACAATTGCTTAAAAGAAGGCTGAGGCATCTTGCATATACACAGAGAAAGGACAAAAAGCCATGGTCACAAGTTGGAAAAAAGGAAATTCTGCTAAATATTAAGGAAAAAAAGATCACCAGTAGAGGCTCCAACACAGGAACAGAGCAGCACAGAGATTCTGCATTCTTGGAGATACTCAAATGAATGGGCAAACCCTGGCTATGTGATCTAAGTTATCCTTCGGCTGAATTTGGGGGCAGAGGGGAGGAAAGGCTGGGTTTGAGACCTCCAGAGGTGTCTTCTGACCTAAAGCACTCTGGTGGTCTATGGTTCTCACTCTGTTATAATTCTATTCTACAAGTTTGTGATTTATGTTTTTCCCAAGTTTAAAATTTGGAAGAGTGATTGTGAAGGGGTAACTTAACTAGTCATGTTCTAGTCTGAGCATAAATGTAATTTCTCATAATAATTTAGTGTCTTATTCTTCTTGTCCATGAAATTTTGTCTGGTAAGGACTATGAAAATTATCACTGAGTGGGTGTAAGTCATATGGTGTCAGTTACCTTATGTGTATGCATCTCATACTAGGTTATTTTTAGAAGATTTTTTTAATCCTGTTGACTGGGGATCAGCAAGGACCAATTTGAATTTATCTCTGTTGCCACTGACAAGTATGAGGAAAAAAAAGAATATTCAGCTCTTACTTTTACCTAGTTTTTCAGAGTTATAACATTTTGAGATGTACATTCACTGTCTGAAAATAATCACATACTAATGAAGTCCCAAGGTAGATCCACCAACAAAGGCATATGGTAGTACAATACTATGCTTCATTATGTCTTATGTTTATCTGTGATGCATTATGCAGGTTCAAAAAGAGGTGTGCAGGATTTTGAAGGAAGTAGTATAAGACTGATTGTCTTCCACTTTGAGTAGCCTTTTGTTTACATTATACTAGATATGCAGAACAGTTCAAAGGTCAAAATTGACTGGGAGAAATATCTTGAAAAGATTCAATGCCATTAAAAAAAAAGGGCATAAGAAGTATTTAATAAAATTTTGAAATTTTGAGGTCTTATCTTCTCACAGAATTTTTAACCAACTTGCTTAAGGCAATGAAATTACACATCACAAAATGTGGGGGATTTTTGTAACAGGGAATTAGTAACACACTGTAAAGGTTCTGTCAAAGTTTTGCAACTACATAATTGATACCATATGGTATTCCAGAAAAGACTATTCTGCTTTAGGATGAACTATGAAAATCACAGGTCAGTATCAAGAAAATGTATTTCTACTTTGCCTAAAACATAAACATAAGATCCTGAATTTTTCAGCTCACTTTGTGAAAGGTTATGTATATAATTATATATTTTCTTGATTAAGAAGTTTTTTGTACATTGGAATATCCTAAAATGACACTTCAACTTTCTTTTTAAGTATTGTTATGCTCTTCTTAAAGTCCTTTTTCTTTCATATTAGCCTAGCTTAATTCAGGAGGTATTTTTGGTCCATCAGTCTCCCTCTGTATAAGTCTGGAAATATGAGTTTTTGTTCAGTATGAAGCCCCTATTTTTTTTATGGAGATAAAATGCTTACAGTGACTCCACTGCCTGGACGCTACACCACTTGTGTAAATGCTATCTGGTTGCTCTGAAACTATGATTCAATGATTCTAGTTCCAGATGTAGCAACTTTTGCAGCTCTGTTGCTTAAATTCATAATTAGACTTCAAAACTCATGCAGGTTATTACCATGCACCTGTGAATAACTGCCCCAATTAAATGGCAGGAAAGAATCTCAAGTGAATGAGGAAATGGCCTTGTGTCATGTTCTGGTAATCCATCACCAACAGCCAGTTCTACCTTCAGTCTCCACTGACACTAGCAACTTTTGGCTCGTTGGCACCTACGTGAGAGCAAGCTGAATACCACATGGGGGAAAATTTGGGCCCTTTAGTCATATTACCAGCTAATTGCCCTGCGTGACTGGAATCAGGGAAGCAGGTTAAGAAGTGAAGTTTTGGGCCGACTTCCAACATTGTGTGTATCATCTATTCTCATTCAGAGAGTTTGGTAAAACTGCTGAATCAGAAAGATTGTATTTCGGAATCTCTGTGTATGGGTCTAGATGACTGTATACTTTGCAGAAAAGTAGCCCTCAGGATCACAGCAACTTTTAGAGATGCCCCAAGTACCTTGCACTTTAATACTGTCCTATGCTAACTAGATAAGCCCTAGCCATCACTAGAGAGATGAGTCATCTGCTTTTGATAATGTCAGCTTGGATTTGAAGTCAGGTATCCCACTAGAAATGCGGGTGGCTCCGTTTTCAGAGGGCAAGGAGAATCGATCCTTTTCAGAGGTACCTACAAGACCCAGGGGATGAGGCTAGTGTGGTACAGACTCGATTCAGACAAATCTGACAAGTTTAATCCCCTACACATGTCAAAGAGCTGGAAAGCAGACAACAGTAAACAGATCCAGGATCATAAATGGGAACGACAACAGACAAGTGCCAGGTGTTTCCTAGACATAGTGTTCATTGTTAGTGTTCTTGTAATCAAATTTATGTCTGCTTGTTTTGAGAGAAAATATTGAGTGCTCTTATACCATTGAAGAAATTACAGAGGTGGGAGGGAAATGTGTTGCCAAAAAAAAAAAAAAAAGTAGAATATGGGCACAATTGCAAAATTTTCCATCAAAAACGTAATAGCACAGCTGAGGGAAAGTGCTTTCTAGTTACCCTGGTACAAATATAAGTAAGGTTTGATGCCACACTCATCAATGTTATGTTATTAAAGCCACTAGAAGGTGAGGATCAAATAGGGCAGAAACTCTCCCTCTTATGACAGCAAAGAAATTGAGAGTAACAAAGAAAAATGAAAGGGACAGAGAGTTTTTTTTAACCTACATTTGCTGTTTGCTTTTCTTTTTTGGTTTCATTTTGGGCTTGTTTTTTTAATTTTAACTCACTGTATTTACTCATTTCTAAGTGGCTTCAAATATGTTAATCTATATTAAAGTGTAACATTAACATCAAAATAATTTTTGATTTTGTATCTAGTCTTTTTGGGGGTGGTGGAATGGAAAGAAGATTTAATTGAGTGTTTATTGTCAGGATTCAAATGAGCTGCAATTAATTTCTACTATTCTACTAATTCTTATATTCTTTATAATAACCGGGGGAAAAAATTATTACTGTATTGGCTGAAACATTTGTAACATGTTTGAGGAAAAGAAAATCTCTTAGATTTCAGCTGAAGAGCCTGTTCCTTGAGACACAAAAATATCTATGCTTCAGTGACCTAGTTAATGATGAATTCAAGGGAAAATTCTTCATTTCCCCAAACATAACTGCTAAACAAATATGTGCCTACAGGCTTTTTATCACACCTCCCTTGAAAATGGAATGAACTGTTATGTAGCTGAATAGAACTGCTTCATTGCTCTGCTGCTCTTATGCAAGATATTGCCTCTATCCTTGAGCAGACACAAAAAATCTTTGAAAATCCTCAGGAACAGAAAAGAGCATTTTAATGGGTGAACTTCTTTACATTTTGTTGCACTTTTCTCATGTGTATACTATAAAGTATGTTGCAACATATCAAGATAACTACCATGTTTTGACTTCAGACATCAACAAGAATTGTCAACATTTAGGTTGTTTTGTTGTCAAGCAATGAGAAATACAATTTTTAACAGTAAGTTTCTTTGGAAGGCTAGGATGTCTAACTAGCATTTAAGTAGCTGCTTCCATTGAATTAGAGTACCATTAATCATCTCCACTAATTCAATAAAAATATTGTCAATACGATAAAACATTTTTTCTATCGAATTAATGAGGGCGGTTGGTTACTAATAGGATGTGACTGCATTAGGGAAATGTTTAAAGTAACATGATAGATTAACAAGGAAACACTTAATAAAGATTTCATATAATTTTTAACTGGTTACAAACCCTAGGAGAAAGAAATGGAAATACATATTACGAAGACAACCACTGCATAAACTTGCTAAACATCATCACTTTACTATTTCCCTTGACATTTTTTTAAGGATGTCAGTACTTTGTTATAGTCAAAGGACTCAAGGTCCATGTAGTCCACCCTCACTCAGGTGGAAAAACTCAGACATATGACTGGCCCTTTCTTGATTTTCTGTTTTATCCTTTATGAAATATGAAAAATTGCATGCACCCTGTGTTCAGTGCTATAAGATTTCTCAAAAGAAATACTGAACATGAACCATGCATTATTCATATACACAGAGGTTTTATCTTCCTGTGAGTGAAGATGCTCTAAACCTACCTCAAATAATGATTGTTTCTGTAGCCTCAGGCAATTCACTTTTGGCCTTTCAGAAGTTGCACTTAAATTTGCCATTGGCTTTAGCTAACGTAATATCTGAGTAGCAGCATCTATGCAATTCAGGCTGCACACCTTAAGCTGAGCCTTAAGCTCAATTTCTTCAGCTGCAATAGAGTTGCAACAATACTTGTATCTGTCCAGGTAGACTTCAAAATTAGTGACTTAATTCCCAGAAATCCATTTTGGTATGAGAATTAGTTAAAAATAAAAGCTCAATTTTTTATTGAAAAGAAAATTGGTAACTTCCTGAGGATGTTTGAACACTGCAAAGTAACACAGCTACTCTAATATGAAAAGTAAAGTAATATAGTTAATTGTCTATGGAAGAGCTTTACCTTTCTTTTATGCCCCTATAAACATAGCGTATCAGTCAAGTCAATGTAAAGTTACTAAAGGGACAGCAATTCTAGATGTTGAACACTGCATGTATTTAACATTGGACATGTGCTAATACCAGCCATGACGAAGCAAATAAGGTCTCTCCAGCATTACATCTTGAGAAAAATCCTCATCCATGCAAGTGTCTCTCTTTATCTGAGCTTTATTTCAGTTTTGCTGTATGTGGTAAATGTCCTGGTTTAATGTGATATGAAGTTTATAGTGGTGCTAAATAGATTTGCCTTGTTAATGGAGAGAGATTAAAACATGTATAATTTTGCAATGTGTGACTCAAATATTTTGTCTGTCTTTGGCTTCAACCTTCCTTCAACACAAAACATATCATGTTGTGATAATGTACCACATACCTATGAAACATATACATATGAAAC
This sequence comes from Xenops minutus, assembly GCA_035221455.1. Taxonomy (NCBI): domain Eukaryota; kingdom Metazoa; phylum Chordata; class Aves; order Passeriformes; family Furnariidae; genus Xenops; species Xenops minutus. Next base: position 15,361,826 of record JAWWEE010000040.1, read on the forward strand.
ATATTATTTTGCTCAAATGTGTATATCATAGTACATTTAATGCATAAATTCTGCAACCACTTAATAAATCACATTTTTTTCACTTATGGTCCTTCCTTAGAGGGTAGAAGTAGTGATCCTAGTCCTTTCATGAGAAAAACTATATTTTTTAATATCCATATTAACAGCTAAAACCCCCCAAAACAAGATGTGAGAGATCATGCCAAACTCTCTTCTTTACATGGACTGTAAAAGTGACTTTACATTCTTTGTCTCCCGTAGACAGTATTTATCTTAACAGAGTTAAAGGGAAGCAAGAATTTCTTGGACTCATTTTTGTTTAAACAGAACATCAAAGGAAAGATATAAAGTTTGTACAATATCAAGATTGGTACTGGAGATTGATTTACTTTATTTTGAGCTTGATAAACTCCATAAAGCAAAGTTTATTGTAAGAAACATCAGATCTGAGCAGAATTTTAACCTAATAAGTAGGGTGTTAAATAAGGAGCCAACACTGACTGTAGTGATAGGTCATGGGAAAATGCCAGTGTTTGGATACTTAGTATAATTCAAACTGCAAGAGATGCAAATAAATTAAGAAAATGGTCTTGAATTTTATTGTCTCTCCCATACCAATATCCTGTAAAATATTAATTGTTCGACAATATAAAAACTGATGACTTATAGTTCTTTTAGGAGACTGTCTTTCTGCTCTCACAAATACTGTGATTTTTGGTGGAAATAATATCCAGGATCTTTAGTGGCTAAATAAATAAAAAGAGGTAAGTAGACAGGACATTAAAGAGGATGAACATGTAAAACCAGAAACTGAGAATGTAATCTAATGCTCTTGCAGTAATCTGAATACTATTTTAAAAATCAATGTTTTGATATGGCCTAAAACTGCTATGTGAAATACATACGTTTTTAGAAGTCCTCCTACTAAAATTTTTTTAAAATAACCAGAAAAGAATTTCTTATCAATTTAATCCACATATTTTGTTTGTTTGTCTATTTTGTTCACCAACATACAGGCATATATTAAAACTTTTAATCAGTCTGAAGCATTTTTAAACTTCTGGAAGGAGTGCATAAATTACCTCAGGCATTATTCCCATTGGTAAAATCACCAGGAAACTATGTTCTTGAAAGTTACTGTTAAAGATTTCTTTTGTTATAGTCACAATAATTTGTGATTAAACTAATGTCAAGTTCATGAAAATAATAGTGCTAAAGAATTCATATGTGTACTTTACCAGCAATGTGTAAGCTTCATTCCATGTGTTTTGCAAAATAGTCATTACAATCCTAGCAAAATGCTTCCTTTCACAACATTTATGCAGATCTGCAAGATTTTTGTGAACTACTAATAATCAGATATTTTCAATATGCTGACCAAGGCTCTAACAATTACTACTTCTGTTGTTTGCTCTGCAGCAAAATGTGTTCAAAAAGGGAATACCTTCTTTCTAAAATTTAAATAACCTGGAGACCTCATTTAAAAATGAGAAAAAGAGAACAGTGCTTAAACATGTACGCTCCTCTCTTTAGTGCCACTTGGAGAGCTTTAAAAAGTCTTGATAACACTTAAAGGCAGAATGATCTTGAATGTTTTACAACACAACTGATATTTAATTAGCCTCAAATCTGTGCTAGAAAGACATGTTTGTATACCCAGAGCACTACTCTATTCAAGAGTGAGCATATTAGGTTTGTATCACCATTTCATTTCTCAGTGGTACATCTTATGGAGTGCTGTGTTTGGGGCAGGGGGAAAACAATCAACTGGAAAGGACTCTGGTGAGACACAGTACAAAAATATCATTCAAGGACAGCAAAAAAAATGTTGATGACACTTTGCTATTGCTACTGTTTGAAATAAGATTGCTGAGATTTTAATATTCACATTGTATGCATATGTCAACATCTGTGTATAGTTATTTTCAAACTGTTGATGACTTATATATGTCTACTTTCATGACAGAGAGATGCAAGTGTCAGACCAGTGGGACTCTGTATTACCTGCCTGCCTTACAAATTTGCACAATAGCATGTTGATAGGTATATAGTTATAATATATAACCCTTCCACTTCCAAAGTACAAAGGAATTTTAATATTAAAAAAAAAAAAAAAAGACAAAAAAAAAATAAAAGACAGTGGAATACTGTCTTTGTACTCCAGTTTTTCAGATTAAGAATCAGGAATGAGCTATCTTAGTTGTAATGGGGAGTACAGTCTAGTGGGTTACATTCCTGACTTATATCATTGAAACTGTAATGTAAAGCAGCTACACAGTTCCCAAAAGGATCTAGGTGTCCCCTCATCCCTTAGGATAGATTCCACTAATGTAATCTTTGTGAAAACCACTGATTTTTACTGTGTGAATCTGGTTCAGTAAAATGGGATTCATTCCTACTAGGATAGTTTCATTTTTCTATGGCCCTTAAGGTCATTATATGTGATACCAATATCCTTGGAAGGATCTGAGAAGAAGAGAGAAAATTCTTGACATGTGGAATTTCATTCTGTAATGGCGTTAGAGTAATTAAAGAAAATAAATAAAATAATAAAATAATATTATATGTTGAGCAAGTGTCAAAAAATGTTCCCTGTATTGTTAGATGGACAAGATAAAAATAATTTTTTTTTTGCATCATTAATTAAAAGAACACAAACTGTAAGCACTCGGATGACCTTTCACAGCTCTTCCTGTTTGCCTTGTGTGTAAGTCTGCCTGTGTCATCATCTTTCCTGCTCCTTGAACAGTAAGATAAAAATGTCAATAATGTCTTCCAAGGAGAAGTTTATTTTTTAAGACAAAAAGTTTCTACTATGCTTAACTCCTCTTCTTAGTTTAACCTTGTGGGTGGGACCCACTTAAGGCTTTTTTGAGGCCAGTTTGCAAGATGTTTATGTTGTTCTGTTCCTCAGACTTCTGTGTGGTAGTTCTCTTAATAGTCCTGTTTGCACCGTATCTTAAGGCACCAGTAAATTGCACCCTTTCTCTCCATCTGTGAGCATGTCATCCTGACTATACAGATATCTGATTTTTTTCAGAATCCTTCAGTGAAAACATATTTCAGGTGGCAACAGGCATTTTGCCATGGTAAAACTATTCAACATGTAATCATTGTTGGGACATCTGATCAAGCAGTGTGAAGATACTTTCTTCAGATCTGAGAGATACTGGTTCAAATCTTTTCTTTATGGTGTGCATAGCAGATAGGCTTTGACCAGGTACCTAAGCTTGATAGGACTCAGCTGAGAATTTCGATGTTCAGCACCAAATCCAATTCTGTTATCAACAAGTGACTAAAATTGCCTTAGTGCCTGATGGCATTTTCCAGACTATGCCTGTAATCATCCATATTTGGAGATGTCGAACATCTATGACTCTTAAACCTTCATGGGACTGTAACATAGGTATTCCTCTGTATCTTCCAAGCAAGAGATAAATTAGTACCCATCCTTAAGATGCTTCTAATTGAGTTGACACTGCAAACTGTAACAGGTCAGTATCCACATTTTATGTAGTGCTTCAATATTTGAGTGCATGTCCAAGATACCAGAGCCCTGTGACAAATCTCTCATTTTTCTGCAGCTCTCAAGATGATATGGATTTCAGTAGTTTCCAGTATGTAAGAGGTATATGTGCTGTGAATAGTGAATACCACCACACATAAATGCTCTCATGGGAGAGCAGTGCCTGGTGCCTTATTGTGTTTTCGCTTCCTAATAGCTAAATGGTTAATCAGAATTGTGTTAATTTATAAGAGTGCGGTGAGGATACATCCCATAAGCTTTTGCAATGTGCAGATGTTCAGTCAATGCTAATATAATCCCTTTAGAAAACCAAAGTAATTTGCTTAAATATTTTTGTGACTGAAACTTAAGTCTGTAATGCTTTTGTTTTCAGAGACAGTTTTCAATTTAAAAGATAAGCTACTAATGTGGAGATAGATTAGGTTATTATGTCCCTGAAATTTTAGAACTTGGAAAAACATGTCTCTTTCATCTTTGTTACTTATTTCTTGTTTTATGTTGTTCCATTGAGTGTTTCTATGTAGAAAAGACACTTCCAGGAATTTCATTAAGGTATTGGGAAGCTCAGTGTACTGGAGCTGAACTTTATTCCCAGAACTATCAGCAATCTGTCAGTGGCAAGGTTTCCTGGAATGATATCAAAACCCCTGCCTATTATAGCCAAAGGAATGGTGTTAGTCCCTTTCTAGCAAATTGTATTTAAGTGTAGTTTGCTGGGAAAGCGACAATTGCTTAGAAACCCCAGAGGCATAGGTACATTGCTAAATCTTAGACAGCTAGACAGATCCTGTACCAGAACTGCTTTCTGGTACATCTGCAAATCTACAGTGGTGGAATTTGAGTACAAGGAAGGGTGAAGTGAGGGTGAAGGTAAGGCTACATTTCTCAAAACATTGAAATATATACTTTTCCAAATATTTTCTAGGCATGAATTGATGGTAAATAAAGCAAGTAAAACCCTCAACTTTTGTTTTTATATCTTTTTTTTTTTTTGGTTGCAAATTAGATGAACAGCTCAAACTGAAGTCTTGTTATGGAATGAAATTTGCAACAAAAAGGATCTGTTCAGGAAAAAAAAAATGTTTTTGAAGAATTAGAAGACATGTTCATGAATAATAAATGTGAAACAAAATATTTTGACATTAGTGACATTAAATGTTTTAACACTACTGATACAAATAAGAAAGTAACAAGATTTCCCTTTGACACTAATTTGGTGATCAATATGACACATTTTTACAAAACAATATGATTACTAAGAGGCGACATTTTCTTTGGGACATTTTTTAGTCCTCTCTGGCTTAAAAAAAAAAAAAAAAAAAAGTCTGGAAATAATCATGAAACCTACTGCCCTTGCCTAATTAACTCCTGGAAAAAAATACCGCTTATGTATGTTTAGTCTTGAATGGTGTCAATCTTGAGACTTCAAGGGAAGTTTCTCCAGGAAAGCAAAAAGCAAGAATAACTGAGGAGATGACAGTGGAAGACAAAAAAGTGGATCCAAGCTCCAGTAGCATTAGACAGGTTAAGTCTCAATCTTTTTCTCAGCCTTTTCACATATTTGCCCTACTTGGCAATAAGCTGTCAAAGCAGGGAGTTTCATCTAGGTGATATTCTTGACTGTTATCAATTGATCCAAATTTATATATTTAAGAATAGAATATCCCTTCATACTATCTACTCAGAATGGTTTTTAATTAGCACATAATAGCCATCACAGCACAATAAGGGCTAAAATAAATGTAAAAATTTTGATTTTTCTCCTTTATCTTGTACCTTATGGTTATTGTTTGGGAGATTTTTGTCCCTAAAAATTTAAAAGTACTCTGTCGTTTATGCCAAGTAGAACACTGTCTGAAGGATAAGAGGTCAGTTACCTCTGTGATCACATTTGTTTTGCATAATGTAATTAAAAAGATGCATGTCAAAATAAGGATGATGTGCAATGAGTCCACTAATTGTACTAGTTTCATTTATTTTCATTCTTTTACAGTACAAATTCATTTTGGAATGTAGATTCTTTACACATTCTTTAACTGTGATGATGACTCTCACATGGTAGAGTATAATCATGGAGAATAAACACAATCTGTGCACCAGGTTGTTGTCATACCTTTTTTTTTTTTTTTTTCACTTACAATTTCTAAAAGAAGTGACATTTTGACCGTTTAGGTATAGTCTCAGATTCCCAGTTTTCTGTGACTGGTGACAGTCTGTAGGAGTGAAGTATTACCCACTTTAGAGCAAGATCAAGTAAAGAATCACTTAAGCAAGATGAGCGTGCACGAGTCCATGTGACCAGATAAGATGAATCCAAGGATGCTGAGAGGGTTGCTTGACACAGTTGTGTGCCTAGTTTTCATCATTTTCAAAAGTTTGAGATGATTGGAAAGGTTTCTGATGGATATAAAAAGACAGACATCAAGCTTACTCTGAAGATAGTCAAACTGGTATCTGCTATTGACCAGCCTATCTTCAGTCTCTGAGAATCATAAGAGGCAAATTTTCCCAGAAGCCGAGGCCAAGATTATGATGAACCAAATAAATGGGAAGAGCCAGCATAACCAAGAATGAACCACACTTGATCAACTTCATTGCCTTCCATGATGAGGTGACCAGCTGTACAGATGAGAGGAGGCAGTGGATGAGATTTACCTTGAATTTAGCAAGACTTTTGGCACAATCTCCACTAGTTCAGCCAAACTGGAGATACATTGCTGGGTAAGTGGTCTACATCCTTCAAGTGCTTCAATAACCCTTAATGTTGGCAATGTACTGCATAATGCAATGAAACAGGCAACTGGCTCTCTGGGCTAAGGCCTTGTTGCTGACTCATGGTCAGGTGTTGTCCACCAGGATCCCCAGCTTTCCAGCTGAGTGTTCCCCAGCATATATGGGAGCATGAGGTTATTCCTGCCCAAGTGAAAGACCTCCCCTTGTTGAACTTCATGAATTTCCTGTCAGCCCATTTCTTCCAACCTGCCAAGGTTTCTTTGGGTGGCAGCATGACTCTGGCATATCAGAAACTACTTGTTTGTGTCACCAGCTAAGTTGTTAGGGGACACTGCCCCATCATGCAGATCGTTAATTAAAATGTTGAACAGGATCATGATACTTTGGGTCTGGCCAGTTGGCTGGATTTCATACCACCTCACTGTCTTTTCATTCAGCCCATATGTTAACAGCTTGTTCAGAAGGATCTTACAGCATACAATGTGCAAGGATTTATTGATGTCCGGACAATATTCTCTATATTCCTCTCATTTACCAGGCCAGTAATTTCATCATAGAAGTAAGTTGAGCATGACTTTCTGTTGGTGAATCCATGTTGACTGCTTCTGGTAATTTTCTTGTCTTTCATGTGTCTGGAAATAATTTCCAGGATTAGTTGCTCCATCACCTTCCCATGGATTGCAGTGATGCTGATTAACCTGCAGTTCCCTAGGTTTTTCTTCTTGTCCTTCTGGAAGATAGGAGTGCCATTTGCTTTCCTCCAGTCTTCAGATACTTCTAGTCACCATCATCAAAGATTTATAGAGAATGGTCTTGTAATGACATTACTCAGTAACCTCAGGACTTGTGTGTGCCTCCCATCAGGGCCCATGGGCTCACACACATCCAGTTTGCTTAAGTACTCCCTGACCTGATTCTCTTCTACAAAGGGTATATCTTCCTTGCTCCAGACTTTTTCCCTGGTCTCTGTAACCTGGAATCTCTGAAGGCTGGTCTGGGTGGTAAAGACTGAATCAAAGAAGGAATTAAGTACCACTGCCTTTTCCATGTTGTGCATCCAGATCCCCAGTCTCAGCGGTGAACCCACATTTTCCCCAGCCTTCCTTTTCTATTTATGTTTCTATGTACTTATAAAAATCATTCTTGTCTTTCTCAGATCATTTTATGTTCTTTGTCAGATTTAATTCCTGTAGGGCTTTCCTTTTCCTAACCTTATTCCTGAATGTTTGGATAATGTTTCTGTATTCCTCCCAGCTTGCATATCTTTTCTTCCATCCTCAGTATGCTTCCTGTTTGAGTCTGATTTTGCCTAGGAGCTCTTTGTTCACCAATGCAGGTAGGTCTCCTGGAATTTTTGTTTGATTCATTGGAATGGACAGCTCTTGAGCTCTGAGGATGTAATCCTTGAATATTAACAGGTTTTCTTGGGCCCATCTTCCCTCCAGCATCTTATCCCAAGAGTCTCTTCTCAGAAGATCTGTGAAGAGGCCAAAGTCTACATTCTATAAAAGTCTGGGCTTGTGAGCTTGCTTTTTAGACTTCTTTTTTCCCTTCAGGTTCACGAAATCCACCATCTCATGGCCACTGCAGCTGAAGGTGTCTTTGACTTTCACATCCTCACTGAGCCCCAGCTTTGGTCAGTCTGAGATCCATCAGAGCTCCACTCCTTGCTGATTCCTTTATCAATTGGAGGGGGAACTTGTCATCAATGCATTCCAGGAACCTCCTGGATTGTTTATGTTCTGCTATGTTGCTCATCTTTCCAGCACATTCTGGAGTAGTTGAAGTCCTCCATGAGGACCAAGGCCAGCAAACATGAGGGTACTCTTCTTTGTCTGTAGAGGACCCTGTCCACTTCTGCCTAGTCGGATAGCCTGATGTCCACTGAAATGTTGCTCTTAGCTGCCTTCTCTTAATCAGGATCCATAAGCTCTCAGTTGGCTTATCATCCATATGGAGGCAGAAGAATGGATCCTGTGAATCTACATTTCTATATATTATAGTACACAAGCTGCTCCTTTTCAACTTTGGGCCCTGCAGTCCTTTGTCTTCTCACCCTAATGTGTGATGAAGACCTTATTTACATTGTCTTTCTTCTCTACATGTCAAAGCTTTCTTTGCCAATTTTGTTTCTAAATACCTCTATTGTTAATACAGTTGATTTATTTTTGTCAGTCACCTTCATCGGAGCGCTTAACTATTACAAATCTTCCTTGACATTGATATAACTTGCTAGTCAATAGAAGACAGAATGCTTGCAGGCCCGCATGACCTCAGGTAACCCACATATGTGTCTGTGTTTGACCATCCCATGCAGCCCACTAGGGTCTTCTACCATTTATATTAATTTGATAGTGTAAGCTAGTTCCCATATGTACCTTGCAATCCTCATATCCACTCAGAATGCAGATATTTCAGGTAAAAATATTTGTAAAATAAAAGGAAGCTTCTGGAGTTTTGAGTCTCCCTTGAAGCATTATAAAGCAAGAACTTCAGGCTCAGCTACATACATTTAGTTTTTAAAACCCTTGATGTTACTTGAAATACATATATATTTGTTCATTCCAGTTTAATCTTTTGTTGTTAGATTTTTGTTGGAAGATCACAATTGCTTAAATGCTGACATGTCTAGATTGCTGGATTGGCAAAACAAATGCTCTAAATGGTGAGTGTATCTGGTACCTTGCAATATAATGTGAATCTATGCTAATTTTAAATTATAGTTCCAGTCAGAATATCTTTTTCTTTCTGTTCTCAAGTGGAGATCCATTTTATACAGAAATATGGAACTACAGAACAGGTGATTACTTAAATAACTCCCGATACTTAAATAACAATTGTGCTGAAAATAGTAGTCCCTTTAGTTTCCATGACAAAGAGTTTCATAATACTTTAGAATGAATCATGCCTGTGAGTCTGTTCGCTTAGGGGTGTATATATATATATGTACATATACATATAATCCAGAGCCAGAACACAGAGGGAGAAAGTAGAAGAAGGAAAATGGGGAAATTGTAAAATAATTATCAGAAATATACAAAAAATAAGTAATGAAATTAGAAGTAGTTTAAGTTCCTTTAGTCTTAAAGGCCCAGTCATGTTGCTGCTACACTGATGCTTTAACCCCACATTGGTAAGTTCATACAGTATTCAGTTCTCAGCCTCTTGGATTGTGCCACAAATTGCCAAACTTGTATCTTCCTTATACATTTAATTAGTTTATTTTTTTAAAAAAAAAACAGGATTGATGTAGAATGTGTAACATTATACTGTTTTCTTCATGTGACAATGTTCTCAAACATGTCCCAGCAATGTGTCTATGCAGGCCAGAAAGCCAATCATATCCTAGCTTGCATGAAATGAAGAGTGAAAAGAAGGTCAAAAGAGCCGATTCTCACTGTCTACTCTGCTCTTGTGAGACTCCACCTAGAGTACTATGTCAAGGTCGGGGGCTCCTCAGCATAAGAAGGATGACCTCCTGGAGCAAGTCCAGAGTAGGGCCAGGTTGATCACAGGACCTGAGCACCTCTTCTGTGAAGACAAGCTGAGAAAGTTTGGGTTATTCAGCCTGGAGAAGAGAAGGCTCAGGAGGGATATTAGGTGCTTTCAGTACCTAAAGGGGGCATGCAAGAGGGCTGGAGAGAAACTTTTGCAAGTGCATGTACTAATAGGACAAGCAGAAATGGCTTTAAACTGAAAGGAGGTAGATAGTAGAAAAAAACTTCTTTACCGTAAGAATGGTGAGGCACTGGAGCAGGTTTCACAGAGAAGTTGTGAATACCCCATCCCTGGGAGTTTCCAAGGTTGTGTGGAGCCCTGAGCAGCCTGGTCTAGTGAAAGCTTCCCTGGTCACAGCAGGAAGGTTGGAACTAGATGAACTTTCTTTAAGGCCCCTTCCAACCCAAACCATTATATGATTCTGCAATTTCTTGTGAGCAGAACAATATGCTTGACCACTTGTGTTTAGCAAGTGTAATGAGCTGCAAGGGGACAAGTAGGGCTCACAGGGATTGATCTCCCTAAGCCTGTAACAGATATAATCTAGTTCTGACAGCACCCAATAATATGCATTGCTTTTAGCTTGTGCTTTTTTGCAAAGTAATTTCTTTTTCTTTTACACAACGCCTTTGGGCTTAAGCAGACTCTGAGAATAACAGTTTTCATTTGGTGTGATATTTACCTGACTGCTGAAATTTAAGCATGTATTTGAGAACTACAGTGAAGAAAAGTGTTCTATTTTAATTTCATTTCTTTAGAGCTGTAGTACTGCAAAAGAGGAATAAAGCAGCAACAAATTAAGTTCTAAATGACTAACACATGTCTCTGTAATAGGAAAATATAAAATATGTGGGGTTTTTATGATTGCAAGTAATTGTGAATATGATTTTAATATGATTGCAAGTAATTTAGTGCTTTACAAATTACGCAATAATAGATAATCATCAGACTAATTACTCTGAAATATGCCAGTTCCTCCACTTTGGCAATAAATTTAGATAATTTGGATCTTGAAATGAACATGTAAGAGACATTTTATTTGACCTTCATTTGAGTTGACAGAGGTGGATCAATCACAGGGTACAAAAAGCATGATGTATTTCAGGTATCATCACAATTCTACAGACTGTCTGAAAGTTTTAACAAAGTATCAAAACCCCCCCACATTGATTAAGTATTCAGGTACTATAGCTCATGAAAATTTGTACCCTGCTGTTCCATCTATTCCTCACACGAAATCCATGAGATAAGGCTTGATATTAAAGAATCTAACAATAAATGCATAAGAAAAGCCCTGCACCTGGACTTTGTATAATATATTGACTTGTTTGATGGAAGGCAATTTGTGTTATTGCTATTTGTATTGCTGGTTTGATGAACAAATTAATAACAATATTAATGCACTAATGTTATCGTATCTTTAACAAATAGTTTAATTTTATTACTTTAGTGATTGTAACTTCTGTTATTGCATTTTCATAATACAGCAAGTCTGTTTCAATGGTTTAAGCCATCTGCTTCTTGAAGCTGTTATTTTCAAGCTCTATTAATTTTTTTTTCATTTACTGTTTGTATTATAAAACATTCCAGATGAGAAACTCATATTCATTCACGTATTTCTTTCTTCTAATTCTTAGCAGTTATCATACACTTCTGATATAATAATGCTTAAAATATGCAAGACTTCTTCAAAGAAAAAAGTTAGTAAAGATCAATAAAGTCAACTTTAGCTGATCTGAAGGGCATAAAATCAAGAGATGCAGAAAGAGGAGATGATGAGAGAAAAGGGGTAAAATAAAATTCATGCAATGAGATCCAAGTAACAGGAGACACCAGCAGGCAAATACTGTCTTGGTTATAATCTCTAGTTGCTTGACTAACTTTATATTTAGTTTAATTTTAATGTTAAAATATTATATAAGATCTGTGATCCTGTTTACATTCATAGATAACATCCATAGCAGGATAAGCCTGCTACACTTATCTTTAGACCCTTTCTCTTCTAATTAATTAAAATACATAATTTTATAAAGCAAGTAATATATATGAAAAACAATTTTCAAAATTAAATTTGAATCAAGAAACCATTATGGGAATATTTGAGATATGGGTAGATTTTGCAAAACTGGAGAGGAAGAGCAGACAAAATTTTTCAGATCTTACAGAAAAATGTTTTCTATTTCTTTGGTGAGTTGCAGTACTTAAGTGGGTGATTTCACTAGCCTTTTTTAAGCCTTTTGAAATAAAAAAAACACCCACATTTATTTGTGAGAGACATTATGAATACATGAGAAGATACCAAAACTGGAATCAGAGGGAAAACAAGAAATTAAAAAGGCAATATAAAGAAAGAGGAGAGACATACTAAAAAACTTCAACTCTGTGCCCTGAAGAAGATGAAATGGAAAGGTACAATGTACAAGACACAGTGAGATCAAGGGCTGTGACAGGACCTGTGGTACTCAGCAGTGCCATTTTGTTTGAGCTGGTGAGTATTGGGAATAATATGAAGGATATTTTGCTAAGAAAGAGAGGAGATGGGTGAATCTTTGTTTTCAAATAAAAAAAGAGGAAGATTGGTCTTAAAAGTATTGTGAAATAGAAAGCAAAAGGACTAGTGATTTAGATATATCAATGGACAAGAGATGAAAATATTTTCTTAGATTGCAGGTCAGTATTTTCAGAATCTTACAGTTCAATACCATTATAAAAATAAGGTCTTAAACTATATCTATGTTTTATATGTCAGTGACACTTCTTAGTTTGTGATAAGAAACACTGAAGGTATCTATAAGACAGAAATCTGTATCTGAATGAGCCAACCTAGTTAATACAGTCAATGGAGTTTGGAGATGATATATCTTAATGAAGCTGATTCTTAAATAGATTTGAAGAATCATAAAACACACAAAATAAATATTTTCTCTTCCAACTACAAAGAGAACAAACAGTACCCATTTGGAATGACTAAGAGATTCATGGATTCATAGTAGCTTTTGAAATTAATCATGCACCTCGGTAAAATTCTGAAATTAATTTAAATATGAGATACTGTCTTTGAAACTGCACTTATTTGTAGTGCATTTAATTAATGAGAAAACAAAAATAATTAGTTACCAGGCATATATTTGGTAATATACACCAAAATCCCTTCGGTAAAAGAATAGTTGAAACTATTTAAGTCCACATGAAAAAGGAAGAGTAAAGACTTTAAAAGTTCCTAAAAATGATAATTTTCTAAATTAACTGCCCCCCCAAACTCTCTGTGAATTCCATGATATCCTGTTTTTCCTCACACAGAAGTATTGCTTTTCATTATTTCTATAACATTTTAATAGCATAGCATGGCCCTAAGAAGCAGATTACCATTTAATATGCTTGACATGCCAAACTTTGGTTACATGGTACTTGTCACCACCTTCTTTAATTTAGCACCAATATGAAAAGGAAAGAAAGAACCAGTGAACATTTTTGGCAGCAGATTTTGAATAATGCATTCTCTTGCAATGCAGGCATATAACATAACTGAGTATTCCTCTGCTTAGCTGTGATCGTATCACAGTTCCCAGGAAGAGAAGCATAACATCATAAAAGCATAATATTTCAGTAAGCACTTGAAAAGAATGACATGAAATATATTTACATCAGTTAGAGAGCGAACATCCTTGAATAGAAGAATAAGTTAATGAGCTAATTTTAAAGTACTAACTAATGATCTAGTCTAAGGTATGGTTACCCATCTTCTCTCCATTGACTCTGCAATAACCTACATGGCTAGATGGTGGTAAAAACATAGATATAGTTAGTGGGTAAGTAGTAAGTAACAAAAGTAGTTGAGATGGATCTGTCCTGAAATGGTACAGCTAAGTGGCTAGGACTATTAATGCAATAAATCTCAACAACTATCATTAGGAATCAATTTCTGGTTGTTGCCTCCACATTATTTAGACTATATATCTGAAATTCTAGAATGTCTTTTTCTTGTGCTGCCTCAAGCTGGCCAGAATTAACAATGCAAGTTCCCCAAAATATTCAGCAATTACAAGTTGATTTTATCCAGACTACTCTCTGTAGAAAGACACACCCAGTCTGCTGAAATTATGGGTTTATCTGTACCCTGTGGAAGTTTGCTTAAGAGGTGTCACTAATAGTTAGACTAATAGTGCTAACAGAATCAGACTGAACTGTTGTGTAAATTAAGAATTTGTATGTCCTTTTTCAAATACAGAGATCAACTTTACCTTATACCTGTTTGCTGATTAGATACAAAATAAACCAAGGGAATTATCATGTTCACTTGCTAACACATCTCTTTGAATATTAAGAGGATGCTTTTTCGTTGAAATTCACTTGAATGACTAATAAGGGACCACATCTTGCTCTGTGTCCCTTATAGTCAAAGGAAGGTAAAAGCATGTAATTTCCTGTGACAGTGCAACCTGACTGCCTGGATCAAAGTGACTCATTTTGGGACACTCACTAGCTCAACAGAAAGAGGAAGCAACCTGAGCCCTTCTTAGAAAGAGATTTATTCATGAGAGCAATTTTTTTCTTCCATTTCAGAAAAAGGCTCATTGCAGTCTGCAATGAGTTCTTTATCCAAATGTTATTCTATTCACAGGAGTGAGGTTGCCTTAAGTGAAAAAGATGAGACACATAGAAAAAGCTTGTGTCAAATGCCCTGATATTTGTCTTGCTGCTTTCACTGTATACAATGAGTGTTCAAGACATTATTGAGACCCATGACTGGATTCTATCCTACAACACTTCTCCTTTTTAAAGTTCGTATTGCAAGGATTTTCTTCACATCTGCAATCTTTAACAAATCTCTCTCTGCTAAATCTTAGAGACGCATAGCCAAAAAATCACAGAAAATACATTGTATAGAACTCATGGTTTTCTGTAAAATATGTCTGCATTCTCTGCCCTATAGAATTACTGAACATCAGTGTTTTAGTCCAGTGCCAGCACTGCAAACAAGGAACTGACCTATTAATGTCATCAGAGTCAAACAAGGGAAGAGTTGATACGACAGGAGAATCATGTCCTTTATCATTTTCTACCTCCTTCACAAAAGAAAGAGCATTTTCAGTTTTAATCTAAATTCATTAATGTCTCTGAATTTTGGATGCTGCACATAGAGTCATCTTGAGTTTATTAATAACTAGTGGTCTTCCAATGGGACACGCCTCTTGTATTGTATCCATGAAGAAACTACTGCTCTGAGACCTGATTATGTTTCATTCCCCTCCTATCAACTTAATGTTATTTATTGGCATCCCTTGTAATGCTACTATTGTTCTCAAAATATCATGTCCTTTTCCATCCTTTGTGTTATTTACCTACTTATGAAGATGCTTTCTTTCTAGCAAATCTTTCCTATTATATTGTTAGATATCTGTAAAGGCGCTTTTCTGTCCCTGCTGTTGAGCACTTTCACTTATAGCTGAGATTAACAAGACCACTCAACATCTTCAGCAAAAGCTCTGTGCCTTGCAGGATTGATCCTTTTGTTGTTTCCTTGCAGGACTGATTCTTTTGTTGCTTCCTTTCTTCTGCATCCTGTCATTTCTGTGCTATTATAGCACAGAGAGGGGTCAGCTCCTCCTCCAGCTCCTTTTCACTACTCTTTCATTTGCAGAGAATACAAAGTTCTGCAAAAGACAGAAAAATATGTGTGTAATGATGGAGCAATGCTCTCCTATTGCATATGACCCACCACTTCCCTGCCTACAGGTTCCAGTGTAAAGGGGCTATCTGATCATGACATACTATCATTTTGAAAAATGTCCTGTAGACGAATGCAGACCAGTTAAAGGTATTGAGCAGAAATTGTGCTACTCTGAGTTGGGGAGGAACCATATATTTTTGAAGGAGAGTGTGACAAAACTTTGTTCTTGATCTTCTATTATCACAGACTTGCATACCTACTGATTTCTGAGAGAGGAACCAAAAAGCATTCTGATATGTTTCAGTTATGAAATTTTGGAAAAATCACACTTTAGCAAAAAATTCTGATTCTAAATAGAGCTTTTATATTATTTATTGGCAAAGTAAATAGGTTCATATAAGAGGTTTTTAAGGGGGGGGAAATATCACCCCACTCCCCCCCAAACCCACAACATTCTGAAATGTGATTAGGGATTACTAACTTGTGACACTATGTGTAAAATGGAATATCGTGTATTTTGTATTCAATATATCTCATCTTTTATTTAGAAAACCATGATCAAGCCAGAGGTTTTGTCTCATTTATCTGTAGGAAAATTTATCTTTGGTTTGTAAAGAATGTGTGCTCCACAGAGTCAAAAAAAATTGAATTATTTTGTTGTGTACTCAAAAGAGTGAATATTTTATGCTTTCACTGAATTTCCAAAATGTTCTCAGCATGTTTATAATCCATATAAAATGCCTGCTGTTATACATTGTATGGAAAATTTCCATATGGAAGAGTACTAAGTGGAAGATTATGAGTGTTTTAGTAATCCTGGTTCTGGAAGGCATATTTGAAGAAGTGTGGTTTCACAGCACTAGGAAGCAGGTTTACCATTTTGAATGTGTATCAGCTGCATACTAATCAGAACCCTCTCAAATAGATAGTGCCAGGCTTACACCATATACAAACTTCACCATATCAATCTATGCATTGAGCTGTTAAACTAATGGATCAATTTTTAGAGTAGAAGGGTGTCAGGTCAATGCCTTTGTACATATTTGAATTGCTTACTAATGTCTTACAAAGGTAAAAAATACCTCAAGGTTATTTGATGCTTCTAGTCTTTAGTAGAGATTCAGATGTTGTGTTTGCTTTTATTGAAGAAGTACTTCTTCATGTGTACTAGCTCCAGCTAAATGAGTGGATTGTCAGTATCAACTGTTTTTTCTTCCCAGTCTTAACTACTTCCATGTAGCTTGGCATCTGAGTGACACAGAAATCTATTTTAAAATCTACAGTGATTGCACAGTTAGATATTTGCACAATGTTCTGCTGCTCTGCATACTTATCGTTGACCTTTAGTGGTTACCAAGTACATAATTCTCCATCTTACTCAAAATTAAACACCCAGGAGATGAAAAGAAGGCTCCAATAAGTCTAAGTTACATGCATGACCTAGCTAGAGAGCTAATGAGGGACAGAATGGCCTTTCTTTGTGGAAGCATCCTCATTCCTGATTTATTGCAACTAATATTCATCTGAAAATCATGAAAGAAGAAGCTTTGCTGCTTATGGTCAAAGCATAGTACAAGGCCATAGATATACCAGAGAACCCGATCTTTAAAAAAGTCTTCCTCACCTTTTCAAGATATACTTTCAAAAGATAAGGATATTCATATTTATTTTAAAATTATTGTAGGATAGGCAAAGTGCAAAAATCATAATTGTAATTCTGTTAAATATACACAGCAGTGAAAGAACTCACAGGCTATTGAAATCAAGCTCATCCTTTGCTTTCTGAGGTCCCTTTTAATTCAGTTACCCTGCCTGACACACAGCAAAGCATTGGGCAGTGTATTCTTAAATCTTAAGATGGGAGTTTTCTCAGATCAGAGGAAACTTGAGTGTCATTCCTTTTACTCCTTTATCATAAAACAGTATGATAGTTTCTCTTAAGCAGTCAGGCCTCAGCTTTTTATCATCACATTGAAAATCAACTGAAAATCGATGCAGATTATAAATCACAGGTGTAATATACTATCATGAAAAGATATTGCCTAAATAATCAAGCAACAGCATTCCATCCTTGCTCCAGTTTTCTGCAGTGCTAAGATATGCATGGTGCATATGGGCACAGTGAACTTCTGTAATGAAGTCAAATGCACAGGTGAATTGAAATGTGTGTAGAAAAAAAGGAAACAGAGAATAAAGAATATTTATCAGGATGTGAAAATAGCTACAGAAATAATAAGACAAGATGCAGGCACACTATGTGAAAGAAGATGCAGAAAAATGACCCTACCAAGTAATAGGGTCACAGTGATTTTTTTGGTTTTGGTTTGAATGACAAAGCAATTACACATGTCCCTAAGTTTAAATGTATGCTACTCACTATTCAGCAAAAGCTTAACTCCCTGTTTAAGGTCAAATACATGTGCAAGTTCCCCAAATTCAAACACACATCAGTATTATACAATTAGATGATGGGGAGAAGCTTTCTGGTTTTAGCAAATAAACAGATATTGGGAAGTTTGAAAACACTTTTCATGTTTTTTTCAACAAATATATTTCCCTAGACAGAGCATAAACAAAGATCTCTGTGCTAACTACTGGGGACAAAAAAAAAATCTTATTCCTTACAAACACCACAAAATCACAGAATGGTTGAGGTTGGAATGGGACCTCTGAAGATCATCTGGTCCAGTCAGGGCCCCCTAAAGCATGTTGTCCAGGCCCATGGTCAAATGGTTTTTTGGTATCTCTAAGGATGGAGACTCCACAACCTTCCTGGGCAGCCAGTGCTCAGTCATCCCCACAGTGAAAATGTGTTTCCTGATGTTCCAAGGACCACTCCTCTCAACCTGCTGGCAATACTTTGGCAAATGCTGTCCAGAATACCATTTGCCCTCTTTGCAGCAAGAGCACATTGCTGGCTCGTGTTCATCCAGGCATCCACCAAGACCTGCAGTTCTTTTTCTGCCATACTTCTTTCCAGCTAGGTGCTATGCTCCTGTTCCCCTCCACACCATCATACAGAAAAAATATCTATATTTTGATAGTCATGATAAAATTTATTACAGATTTGCATTAAAGGGGAGTAGTTTCAGAGAGCATTTCAGTAGAGCATACAAGTAATATGTTCCTGAATTTTATGCAAAAATCTATTTCAAATACAACTGATGGATAATTATTCAGGTAAGGATGGATGAACTGTAAAGAGCTTAACAGTTGAATTTTATTCCAAAATAGTACAAGATTATCCAAAACTTATTTTTGTCTGAAAGTTCTACCCAGCAATGATAATAATATTTGTTATACTATTATGTAAATTTTACTTTCAGGAAGTTCAAGGATATAAAATAAGAAATATGTATATATATATATATATATATATATATATATATATATAAAAACACAATATTTTTACTTTGAAAAGGTAGTTGAAATTTCTCTCAGTTTTTGATGGATGTCTCAGTGAAAGAAAGCTTTTGTTTTATCTATATCAATACAATCATCCTAAAATCTTATTATCCTGTAGACTTCCATTGCTGAATATCCCAATTTTGCATGCCAAACATGATATAAAATATTTGACTTCTCCTCTTTGTTAAGCTGTGATGGTGTTCCTGACTTGATCATTTTCTATGGTTTCCTAAGCCATTTTGAACCGGTTCTCTCAAGATGAAGGATGGTAGGAATACCAGAATGGGCCTTATACTAAAACTTTCCAATGAGACAACAGTGGTTTCTTACTATATCTGTCCAATCATACCCAATCTCTGGTTATTGTTTTAGATGGTAAAAATTTGCAGATGTGAACATTTTCACATATTATTTTAAAATCTTACCCTAATATTAGATCTGAAATGGGACTTTTGAGAACTACAATAATAAAAGTGATAATAATAGTAATAATAGAACTGATAATTCTCATGTCTATTAAATTAAATGGTAACCATGATGATAAAGAGGATTAAATTTTCAACTGAAATTATGCAATTATATTGAAGAGAGACAAGAGGAAAAGGATGTATGATTTATGTGCTCTGACTACAATGAATTAAAACTTCAAAATATGAAAGAATTTTGATTGGAGTTCAGAAAAAGCCTTTGACAATATTCCGGGGAATGAAATGTTTTCCATTTTTTAAGAACAGATTGTGGATTGGTGCTTTTTTGTAGATATAAAAATTAAAATTATTAGTATTCTTCTTTTCCCAGTTTTGTCTCACAATAAACACATTGCTTTTAATGTTCTATTGGTTGAGATAATGTGTGGCAAGTTACTTAAATTGACGATATAGATATGATGCTTAGATCTTATGTAAAAGTAGTGGGAAACATATATAATTATTTCAGTGTGTTTGCCACAAGAGGTTTTCTAAAATATGGAAATTGTGTGAAAATTAAAGAGTAAAGTACAATGTAGTAAATGTAGTATTCCTTATGTGTTATTCAAAATAAGTGTCAGGAGTAGTAATGATATATTAGTGCAAAGCATCATTTATTTTGTGCTTGAATTTCTAGAATATGTTTAAATATCCTTTTTTACAGGATCCTCTGAGTGGTGATAAAAATGGAGTAGATATTAAGTTGTTTAACCAAAAGAAAGCTTAAAATGATATTAGAATTTATTTACCTTTGTTGTTATTAATATTGATGTGCAATTGCACTGAATCAAATCATCAGAGTACTTAATGGAACAGGACTAAGTTTGCTGGATGCTATATAAACACAGAGAAACTTGGCATTTTCTGTACTTGAATCAGAAGACAAGGAAAATTTATGTACTTCAGTGATCTTTGCTGGGGGAGAGGGAGAATTCTGAGCATCTAGAACACAAGACACAAGACTTCTGTGAATCACAACCACTTTCTCAATAACCCATGTTAGTGTGAGTGTTGAAGTTTGTTTCTTGTCATTATCTCCATGTTTGTTTTGTCACATCTCTGTATATTTTTGTTTCCGATTTCCCCTTTTCACTTTACTTCCCCAATTGACAAGGTTCCTGATCAGATAATATCTTCAGAATAAAAGTTTTTACACTCCCATGGCCTTATAAATTTGTATAACTGATCAAGTTTGGTTGTTTTCTCTGCCTCCCTTTCCATCTGTCAGTGAGGTTTGTCTCCCTGCGTGTTTTTATTTATGGCTTTCTATTTTCCTTATCCGTTGTACTGGAAAATATTCTTGATGAGTTACTTTAAAAGAGCATGCTCTTCCTTCCACATACACTTATAGAAATATATTATGAAAGTAGATATTTGGCTGCTGACTCCTACTGTAACTTGGGCTTGAGATTCAGCAAATGAACTTGGCTCAAATTGAGAGGCCTCCCAAAATGCCTCCCTGACCCTTAAGGCTCTGAAAGTTCATAGGCTGTCAGTAAACACCTATATTTGTATTCACTTATGTGAACATTTGCCAAAATTTGAGAGACTTTAAAAATCTGGTTAATAGCTTGGAACACAATAATACCCCAGTACAGTAATAGCCAGATGATATAACTTTACATTCATAAAAAAGTCTCTAAAGTCAGCCCAAAGGTATAGAAACAGTATATATGACAAATTGAAGACATAATATTCAAATATACAAATTACAGTTGACCACTTCTCAATAGATTCAGGCAGTGGTAGAGGCAGGTTGCTTTTTCCCTAGGGCCTATGTTCATGTTTCCATTCTACTTTTGCAATGAAGGTACTGTAGATTGCAAGCAGATGGAAATTGATTGACTCTAGCACAAAGGTATCCCAAACCATGCATCAATATTATCACAACCACAAATTAACAAATATTTAATTTCTGCTTTTGCATCTATGGACAGTATCAATATTTCTGTCCTCTCGCTTCTTCAGTTTTGTTTTTTATGTTTCTGACAGGCAGAAGGGAAGAACAGAGACAGTTGGACTAAAAATTAGGTGATAATTTACATTTTCTCAAACACTTCCCCAGTTTTAAGCACAGCATTAGAATGGCCACAGTATGGTACTACCATGCAAGGTGTTGTTGATGGCATTGCTAAATATTTTGGTCTAAAGTAGGTTCTGCAAGAGGTAGTAAGTGTCACCCGTAACTTGCCATTTTATAATAAAAGTATTGTTTTTATAAGAAATCTTAATATGGATGAAATGCCTGGAGGTAATGCATTTCTTATCATGATGATCAGTGATGTTATCACTACTGAATTCTCACCCAGGTGTAGGTAAATTTAAAACCGAGAAAGTAGTTCTTTTGTCATCTTCTAATCTGCACTCAAGTCTTCATAATTACATGGCCTGCTGCCCCAGATGAGCCAAATATATCAGTTTTTGGTTTCAAACTAATTTACACAAATCTACAATTTTTGAATAAAATATTTGTTACCCAAATATTGAAACTGTATAGTTCCTTCACTCTGAAATGCATGTCTTTCACTTTATGATGCCAGATAAATGGCCAGTCTCCCATTAGTCTATTCAAAATATAAATTATCAGCATTACCCTTCTTCACTTACCATTTTGCACGACCACATTTCTATTTGATCAAATTAAAGTATTTAGAGATAGTTTTATCAGGCTCTCTCTTTGTTATTCAGTTCACAAAAGAAAGGAGACTGAGTCACAGTAGCATGGAGTTTCCAGTGGGTCAGAGCCTTTCTTAGCAAACAGCTGATGCTGGAGCATTCAAAAGGCCCCTTGTTCTCCCTCGTCACACTCAGTGTAAAACTCTAGTTTCTCAGGGAGAAACCTTTAGTTAAACAAACATTCAGTTTAGATTCAGAGGGATAAAATATCTAGGGCTGATTTTCTACAAAGGCCTTATCTAGTCAGGAGTAAAAAGTGTGTACTATGGCTCCCAATGGGTGGAAACAACTGGAAGGAAACATATGGGATGGACTGAATTTAATAAAAATAAAACCACAAGTGTTATTGACTTGTAACAGCATCCACTGACATGAATAAGGGTTTGATAGAGAATGGGAAAATATGCCAGATCTAATTTGGTAGGTTTATAATTTTCAGAATTAGAAGGTTAGGTTTCAATTTTAAATAAATCACAGAAACAGAATCAACTAGGTTGGAAAAGACTTCTGTGATCATTGAGTCCAACCTATGACCTAACACCACGTTGTCAGCTAGACCATGGCACTAAGTGCCACTTCCAGTCTTAAACACCGCCATGGTCAGTGATCCAACCAACTCACTGAGCAGCCCATTCAAATGCCCCATCACCCTTTCTGTAAAGAACTTCTTCCCAATGCCTATCCTAAACGTCCCCTGGTGCAACTTAAGACACTATCCTCTTGTCCTATTGCTGGCTTCTTGGGAAAACAGACCTACCTCGACCTGGCAAAAACCTCCTTTCAGGCAGTTGTAGAGAGTGACAAGGTCTCCCCTGAGCTTCCTCCTCTACAGGCTGAACAACTCCAGCTCCCTCAGCCACTCCTCAAAGGACTTGTGCTCCAGTCCCTTCACCAACCTTGTTGCCCTTCCCTGGACATGCTCCAGCACCTCAACATCCTTCCTAAACTGATGGTCCCAGAACTGACACAGTATTTGAGGTGAGGCCTCATCAGTGCCAAGTACAGGTGAAGAATCACTGCCCTGATCCTGCTGGCCACACTATTCCTGATACAGGCCAGGATGCCATTGGCTTCTTGGACACCTGAGCACACTACTCACTTATGTTCAACAGCTGTCAACCAGAACCCCCAGGACCCTTTCTGCCTGACTGCTCTCCAGCCACTCTGTCCCCAGCCTGTAGCTCTCCATGGGGTTGTTGTCATCAAAGTGCAGGACACAGCATTTGGTCTTGTTGAACCTCATGCCATTGGATTCAGCCCACCTATCCAGCCTGTTCAGGTTTCTCTGCAAAGCTTTCCTACACTGCAGCAGATTGACACTCCCCCCCAACTTGGTGTCATCTGCAAATTTGCTAAAGGTAGACTTGATTTTCTCGTCCAGATCATCGATAAAGATATTGAACAGGACTGTGTCCAACACTGATCCCTGGGGAACACCATGAGTGACTGGATGCCAACTGGATGCAGCACCATTCATCACCACTCTCTTGGCGTGGCCAGCCACCCAGTTTTTAACCCAGCCATGAGTGCACCTGGTGGCATGGGAGATGGTGTCAAAGGTTTTGCTGAAGTCCAGGTAGACTATATCCACAGCGTTATTCTGATCCACCAGACCATAAAAGGAGATCAGGTTAGTTTGGCAGGACCTGCCCCTCCTAAATTGGTGCTGGTTGGGTGTGATCCTCTGATTGTCCTGTATGTACTATGTGATCATTTTCAAGATGATTTGATCCATAACCTTGATAGGCACCGAGTTCAGTCTGACAGGTCTGCAGTTTCCCAGAGCCTCCTTCTGGCCCTTCTTATGGATGGGTGTCACAATGGACAACTTCCAGATGTCTGGGACCTCCTTGGCCAACCAGGACTGATGATGAATCATGGAAAGCAGCTTGGTGAGCTCTTCTGCCAGCTCCCTCATCACCCCAGGATGGATCCCACCTGGTTCCATAGACTTGTGAGTATCTAAGTGGCTCAGCAAGTCACTAGCTGCTTCCTCCTGGATTAGAAGGGGGGTATTCTATAATTCATAGATAAATTTTCAGAAGGTACATTTGCTGGCAGATCCACTGTTTAACTTGTGGGTTTTAGCATCTGCTGAGCATATTCCACACATTTGGTCATGAGAAGGACAGGATTTGTAGACTATGTTTGACTATTAAACATCCACCCTTCCCCCAAAGAGGGCTGCAATAAATAAAATCTTGAAAGATATAGACATATAGCAGATGCTGTAGCTGAAGCATATACAATCCTACTTCCGGGCTTTTATTGCACAAAATAGGATCTTCTTTCGTGTAACAAAATGAACAAATCCATTCAATGACATATGCATTATATAATGCATTAAAAACTTCAGTATGCCAGGTGGTATATAAGTTTTATACAAAAGAGAGATAGGGACTTTAAAAACTAATGCATCTAAAAATGAGGAGTGTTATTCCTCATAATTGCTCAGAAATGCAAAAATTATGTCTACCAAGAACTGTAAAAAACTCTTTCCTGAATATTATAAGTATCGTAACCTTCTAAGCTCTCTTACAGAGGTAGTCATTGTGCTATATCAATTTTATTTTGTACATGTCAAATATTTTGCATAGATGCACTCCTTAAGCTTTTGTTTTAGTGGTCCATTACTCTCCTGCTCTCACAATTAAAGAATAGCATCCACTCTTCAGTTAACAGCTCTTTGTCTTAGGTAGCATTTAGCTGTCTAATAACATGGTTGCCTTGCTCTACATTTGTATATGCACATAATAGAAAGATAAACTCTTTTCAGTCCTGCAAAACTGATAACCAGTGCTTCTCACCTTCAGGCACCATATCCCTTCGTGTCACTTCCTAGCTGTCCAAGTATCTTCTTGCAAAACTCTCTCAGGGGCCACATAACACGGTACCCAGTCATGTTGGAAATTAACCCTTCTGTTGAGAATAATAAGTAAAAGCCTGGGGACACAGTGAAAACCTAGACTTATTATGAAAGAATAGTTCTGATTATATAGGTTAGGAGATTCTTTCTGTTTTCTGCTTCTGGACCTTCGTCTGTTATATTACAACTGGAAAATTTTTTCTGCAAAAGACTGCTGAGTACTCATACCAAAATCCCCATAAGGGGACCGGTGCTAACTACAGATCTGTCAGGCATAGTGGGCATTGCTTTCTCTCTTCACAGTTAGGTACTGCAGGTTAATATTGCAACTGTTTGCCAAGAGACTGGATGACTAGTACAAAATGAAGGATCTCCCATGGGAATCTGTGATATCTGAGATTAGTGACGAATTTGCCTACAGACCAAATCTAGCTTAGAGTTTGCCATAATCCATGTTGCTTATGAGTCTGCTTGTGTGTTTTTGAATATACAAAGTAGGAATTGGTGCAGTCTATACAGTTCTTCTAACTTTGCATCAAAAAATGACCTGTCAAACTCTTTTGTGGGGCTATTCTGGGGATTATTTTGAAAGGAAGAGCAACACATGAGATATGTAGTCATAAAGTGAAACGAAGGGTAACTACGCAGCTACTTTAATGTTTGTTAGGTCAGCTCTCTCTGTTGTGACTATGTAGCTTGGCTTAGTCAGGAATCACACTAAATATGAGATGTCATGCAGCAGCACAACACAGTAGTGTCACTTGTGCCCAAGAAGCAATCCTGTAAGATACTAAATAAGTGCCTGCCATTTTAAAAGAAATGGCATTTGGAAATGAAAATAAAATGTGTATCATAAAGATCAAGTTGAAGTACATTTTAAAGTGCTGTTTTATACAGAAGAAACCATAGAGAAAGCCATGGGTCAAAATCAATCAGTTTTAAAAAGATTTCTACTGGCATATTTGAGGGATTACATAACCACAAGTCATTAAATTCAGAAAATTATTGTGATGTATTTTTGGTGGCTACATGCCACAAATTCTCAACAATTTCAAAGCTGAAATACAAGGGAAACATCATGTTTTATTACTTCCAGTGATCCATACCTTTAACCATCAATTTGATCATTACGGAGGCTACTGAGGATTGGTTGCAGAAGACAAATATAGGTCACTTCAATGTGCTATGCAGGCAAATGCCAGGGTGTATTTCTGCTCTTATTGTGCTGCTTGTTTGAGAAAGTCATACCTCTGATGTATAGCAAAAATGCTAGTGCTGCATTATTTGCCTTTTTAGCTTAAGCCAATAGTTCAGTTGGTCCAGTTTGCTTTTCTGAAAAATGAATAGCAGCCAATGCTTTTGAGAAAGGTCAAAAAAACTCTGTAATGCACAACTGACCAGAAGAAAAATATATTCCTGACCTTGGGTAGTTTTACACCTTAAAGCATAAATGTCTGCCTGCTCTATATTTTTTACGTGTTTTATGCAGCAGTGGGTCCTTTTTACACATTTACATTTTTCAAATACGTTTCTTGAATAAAAAAGATTTTACATTCTGATATTTTGTGCCTCCACACTGGTCAAGATTTTATTCAGGAAAAGTCCCTTCTTCCATTCTAGATTCTATTTATATAAAAGAGTACCTTCAAATCTTGGACAAAGCAAAAATATATGTAATTTCAGCTGCCCAGGCAGACTAGAGTTTGAGGATATGTAATATCATTTTATAAGACTGACATCTTTTGTGATACTAATGTAGGTTTCTGTTCCAAATTTTGTAGTGTGATCTGGCAGACAGATTGGATCAGGCAATATCCAGATCATATTGCTGCCAAAACTCTTCAATTGTGTGAAAGAAGCCACTTTTCAGCAAAGTCAACATCCACCCATCACAGGAAACACATTGAGCAAGATAATCCAAATCCCAACTCGAACAAAATTATACTTCTTTTTTTTTATGTTTGAGACAGTATTCTGTCTAATTTTAAGAGCTTGCTCATTATTTACTTCACAAAAAGTTGCATAGTTTAACCTGCTATGTCTCTAAAGCAGCTGAAGGGCCTATCTAAAGACCATAGAAAAAAGTACCCCATGACTGCCAGGTTAAGGACAAGATGAACCTTTGTACAGCTGCAGAGAAGTAAGGAGGAGAACACAGGGAACACAATTAGTCTTCCATCCACTCATCCTCATACTGTCCTCAAGGCAAGTCCCCACAGAATCTGCAGAGACTTGACATGCTGAGGAAAAGTACACATCTCCAGACTATCCATAAAGAGGGAGGCAGAACGAAAAAGCAGTATCAGTATTTGACCCAGGCAGGTCTCCAGACTGAGAAAGGAAACTTGAAGAGGCACAATCCTTGCTCTGTCCCTCTCCATCATTGCTCAGCTGACACACAGCTCTTCTAGTTGGCACATGAAAAAACTGTGTGAAAAGGAAAGATAATCCTGCAGTAATTTAGGGAAACTATCTGTTACAGAAACAGGAAATACATTTTGCTGAATTTTCAAATGTCTATTTTACAGAAACTTTTGTGTAAGAAAACCACCATCGCTACCATGACTCTATTTCCCAAGTCAGAGAAACTGAAAGATATTAATAAGTAGTTGTGTTTACCTGTTCAAAAGAACGTGCTTCAGGATGGCTGACATGGAAGATTAAAGACAGACAAAAATGTCTTTTCTTTTTTTTTTTCTTCTTTGTTTTTTGACTTATTGTGGTGGTTTGGGCTGGTGTAGAGTTAATTTTCTTTACAGAAGCTAGTATGGGGCTATTTTAGAAAAAAAAATATTTTATTTAGAATTGTGCCAGAAATCATGTTAATAATACAGGGATGTTTTAGCTAATTCTGAGCAGTACTCACACATAATCAAGGCCTTTTAAGCTCCTCACTCCACCCCATCAGCAAGTAGGCTGGGAGTGCACAAGGAGTTGGAAGGAGACCCAGCTGGGACACATGACCCCAACTGACCTAAGGGATATTCCATACTATATGGCATCATGATCAGTATATAGAGCTGGGGGAAGAAGACGAAAGTGGAAGATGTTCGTAAATAATGGCATTTATCTCCCTAAGTAGCCACTATGAATGATGAAGCCCTGCTTTCCTGGGATGGCTGAACATTTGCCTTCCCATAGGAACTAGTGATTGAATTCTCTGTTTTGTTTCCCTTGTGCTCATGGCTTCTACTTTATCTATTAAACAGTTTTTAACTCAACTCATGAAATTTCTCACCTTTACCCTTTCAATTTTCTCCCCCATTGCACTGAAGGGAAGTAAGCAGGTGACTGTGTGAGGCTTAGTTGCTGACTGGGGTTAATCCGTGTTGTATATGAGGGACATAAAATGAGCAGTAAAATAATGAGAATGCAGAGGATAGCTTTAAACATATGACTTTTAAAATTTCATTGAGGAAACTTGATAGAACTTTTTGCAAATTGTGTATAAATTCAGCTACCATCTGTAAGCCAGAGTTCAAGATAAAAATCTGTGGCAGTGGAAAAATTTTAAAAAATATTAATAGAGTATGTAGTAGTACTTTTTCCTACTGAACAGATATATAGCTTGTCTGATATTGTACATGGCTGTATGTGAACAATTGGACTAAGAGTATTTAATTGAGCTACATGCCCCATGGCTTATTTCTTGAAATTAGTAAGGACAACCCTTCCCCTTAATTATTTTGTCCCCAAATTCTGTGAAATGGTTATTATACAAAAGTAAAGATGATGACATGGCCAAAACCAAAATCAATCAAACAAACAAACTCATCTCATCCCAAAAAAATTATCATCAGATTTTTCCTTAAAATATGTTTGTGTACATAGTTGCTTAAAATATACACAGTTTGAAGTAAAGAGAATTTTAATTTGAAGTTTCAGAGCATTTCAAATTCTTTTGATCAGAGGGGGAAAAAGGTCATTTGTGAATCTAAAGAACTGGTGATAGCAACTATAGGAAAATTAATATATGCTTCTTCCTCTCCTAAGAAAATAATAACCTCTTTCAAAAGCATTAGAGTAAAATAGAAAACACCTAGGTAATTCTGTACACAGTGTTCCCACTAAATTGAATATTATATAGGAGCAACTGAGATGAACTCCTGGATAAATTCAAGTAGATGAACAGGTGTTTCAGATACTGATTGGATGACCCATATTGAACTCTGTTTTATAAGTCCTGCTAAAAGGTATTTTCATTTTCTTTGCAATACCACAAAAATATGAACGTACTTAAATAAAACTTACCACAGCTTTTGGAAAGCAGTATTGGAAACAAATTCTTTTTACCTTTGACACTTAGTTTCACATGTACTTGAACATCCTATACATATGAAGAACTTTGGTTTTTAATTCCATGCATATATGCACATTCATATGTATATGTATGGAAGAAACCACTTGTTAATAATTTTCCATATTTTTTTTTTAATTTTGGGGAAGGAAAATAGATGTATCCTGTGTAGATATTTAAGTAGTTTAAGGAAAAACTTGACAGTTTACAGTTACTTAACCAAAGAAACAGAGGCTCTTGCTTCCAAGACAGTGCAATGACATTAAAAGACTCAGTCCATATTATTCTCCTAGAAGAGCTGCATTGTCACACAACAGCAGTTTGAGTCATTCATGAATCTAGGCCATCTGATGAAAAACCAGGTGTAAAGAGTAAAATAGTGAATGAAAGTAACATGGCAAGATATGCATGTCTTACGGCATAGGTTTCTGTAATGGAGAAAGTGATTTCAGGCTCCCTTCATATCAGCTGAGACCTGGTCAGTGTAGTTATTGAGACCAAGACATGGTTTACCTCAATTCAGATTAGAATCTCACAAAGCTCTTTCTTGTCTTTTTAGGAAATTAACCCTTCATAGATTCCTACACTGGCAGATAGGCTTATATTGCAAGGAAATGTAATAACAACAATGGTGAAATTGCTCAAAACCATATAAAAAAAAAAAAAACAAACAAAAAAAGGAAACCACAAATGGACTAGATTTGATTTTACTACATGATTTACAAATCTCTAAACTTTTAGTTTTTGGAAGGAATATCTTTTGAAAGTTCAACTTCACTATTTTAAGACCTTGTGTTCTTGTTTAATTTCTTCTAATATGTTGCACTGTATCCTGTGGCAGAATGAAGGTATGGACTCCTGATTATGGTTGACAGAAATCATTTTAATGTTAATGATCCAGGGTTTATATACCATTGGCTTTCAGCTGGGAGTGGTCAAGCAAACAAGGCAGGATTACAGCAGTAGGTCACGCATTCAGCACACAAACATTCAGGGTGGCCACCACAGCACACACACACAGACCCCTGGAGTTTCAAGTTACCCATTTGCACCCCACACATTATAAATTGCGAACTGATAGCTTATTTCCATCCCTGGCCAGTAAATCAAGGCTTTAGATAAAATAATACAAGGTCATCTTGACATTTCCCAGGCGTTCTTGTTTTTCTCCTTGTTCTCTTGATGGCTTGCTACAGTATTACAAAAAGTAAAACAGGTAAGGGCATATAGCTGCTATTGTCTTTTAATAATGACAGTTCCTTTACTTTTTCATTTGGGGAAGGAATACTGGGATTAACTTTAAAGATTGTTAACATTCAATTAGAGAAATTACAGTTTGGGTTTTGAATTTAGCAGTACAAGTTTTAGAGCTTCTTCACTGTGTAAAATTTGTTGACATATAAAAACATTAATTTTAGTTTAATAATTGGCTGCCAGATATTTTCAAAGCTAAAATGTGTTCTTCTAAACTTAAGGTGTAACATTGCAAAAAAACTAATGTACAATGCAGAAACAGGATACATATGCATGTATATTTCCATTTTATTGCAGGTTAATGTATACATCATCTTAACATATGTCACTTAATCAAACACAAATCAAAGTTGACAACCTTCGTGATTTTGTTGATGGTTAGCCAAATTATTCTGCACGTAGTAGAATATGTAGATTTTTCTGTGTAGACTTGCACATAAATTAGTTCAATTTCTATAGAAGTATTGCTTCATCAATCAGTAACGCCCCAGAGGCCAGTTATGACTGTTACAGAAATTCATCTTTAGAGCAGAGTAATGTTTCATCATTATATTTGTGTCATGATTACTTTGACAGGTTAATTTCAAAGATAAGTTATTGAGCATTCAGACATATTTATCAAACAGACAAATGAGAATACTGTATATATTCATTTTCTGAAACAAGAAGACAGAACTATTGAAGAGTTGACAAGGACTGAAGTTGAAAAAATTTGCTAAATTCTGTGTCAAGAATTTCTTAGCATTCAACAATGGAAAGAAATAAAAAGCAAAAGTGAGTCTTCACAGAAACCAACAACCAAAATTCTTTGGAATTCCCAAAGCCCAGGTAATACTTGTGCAGTTCTAGCTCTTTGAGTTATAGAGAAGTTGTCAAAACTAGAATACTTTTTGCTTTTTGAGCATTCAGAAATGCATTTTCCCTTCACACACCACACAAATAGAATGGTCTTCAAACTCTTTACCTGAAGGATTCCTACACAAAATTTTTTGAACATAACAGCTAACATGTCATTCCACTGTGCTCTCAGCAAACACAATTAAATGCAGTGACTCTGTGAACTAGACATCAGGATGAGAAGAAGTAAATTAGCCCATTTCTCTAAACATACTCAATTCTTCAACTTCTCTAGAAGGCCTGAGGGCAAATGCTGGTCACATATATGTCAATAAGTTCTTTTGCTCTCTAACTTAAAGCTTCAAATATGCTTTTGTTTTTCATTAGAGGTATTTATTTCACAGAAACACAGAACCAATAGGGTTGGAAAAGACCTCTGAGATCATTGAGTCCAACCTATGACCTAACACCACTTTGTCAACTAGACCATGGCACTGAGTGCCATAGCTAGGCATTTCTTAAATACCTCCAGGGTTAGTGACTCAGCCAACTTCCTGGGCAGCCCATTCCAATGCCTCATCACCCTTTCTGTAAAGAACTTCTTCCTAATGTCTAACCTAAATCTCTTCTGGTGCAACTTAATACTGTGTCCTCTTGTCCTACCACCAGTTGCCTGGGAGAAGAGACCTAGCAAAAACCTCCTTTCAGGAACTTAGAGAGAGTGGTAAGGTCTGACCTGAGCCTCCTCTCCAGGCTAAACAATCCCAGCTATCTCAGTTGCTCCTCATAGGATATGTTCTTCAGACCCTTCAGCAGCTCCATTGCCCTTCTTTTGACATGCTCCAGTACCTCAACATCCTTCCTGAACTGAGGGCCCCAGAACTGACACAGTACTCAAGGTGTGGCCTCACCACTGCGGGGTACAGGTGAGGAATCACTTCCCTGGTCCTGCTGGTCATGCTATTCCTGATACAGGCCAGGATGCCATTGGCCTTCTCGGCCACCTGGTCACACAGTTAGGTCATGTTCAGCAGGCTTCTTACCTGCAACCCCAAGTCTTTTTCTGCTGGGCCACTTTCCAGCCATTCTGCCCCCAAATTGTAATGCTCCATGGGGTTGTTGTGGACTGAGTGCAGGATCTGGTACTTGGTCTTGTTGAACCTCATGCAATTGGTCTTGGCCCATCTATCCAGCTTGTCTAGGGACCACTGCAGAGCCTTCCTATCTTCCAGCAGACCAACTCTCCAACCCACCTTGGTGTCATCTGCAAATTTGCTAATGGTAGACTCAATCTCCCATCCAGATCATCAGTAAAGATATTAAACAGGCCTGGGTCCAACACTGATCTCTGGGGGACACAACTGGATGCCAATTGGATGCAGCACCATTCACCAGGACTCTACAAGCCTGGACATTCAGCCAGTTCTTAACCCAGTGAAGAGTTCCTCACAAGAACATTTCTGAACGAAGCAAGCCAGAGAAACAAAAATACTAGGAATGTTTCTATAAAGATATTAAAAACAAATGGAAGGCTAAGGCAAATCTCCATGCTTTATGGATGTGAGGGGAAGTGACTAACAACAATGAATGTTGAAATACTTAGTGCTGCTGTTGCCTCAGTCTTTAGTAAAAAACCCGTTGTTCTCCTGACACTCATCCCTCTGAGCTTCTCGGTGGAAGAGAACCAGGGGTACCGATCAACAGCTATCTGAACATGAGGCTACAGTGTGCCCAGCTGACCAAGAAATCCAATGACACCCTGGGCTGTATCAGAACTAGTGTGGCCAACAGGACTAGAGCAGTGACTGTTCACCTGTACTCTTCACTGGTAAAGTTGCACCTTGAATCCTGTGTTCAGTTTTGGGCCACTCAGAACAAGAAAGACATTGAATTGCTGGAGCCTATCCAGACAAGGATAACAGAGATGGTGAAGGCTCTAGAGTGCATGTTCTGTTGAGGAACAGCTTTGTTTAATCTGGAGAAAAGAAGGCTTGGGGAGACCTTATCACTCTCTACAGCCACCTGAAAGGAGGCTGTAGCAAGGTGGGTGGGGTCAGTTTCTTCTTCCAAGTAAGAGGTGATAGGAAAAGAAGAAACTGCTTCAGAAAATGTTTAGATTGTGTGTTAGGAAAAAATAAATTCTTCACTGAAAGGATTGTCACACGTTGGAACAAGCTACCCAGGAAAGGGGCTGAATCACCATCACTGAATGTAGATGGGATGCTTCGGGACATGGTTTAGTTGTGGACTTAGCAGTGTTGGGTTAACAATTGGACTCAGTGGTCTTATAGGTCTTTTCCAACTTAAACAATTCTATTCTATGATCAATCAAGTTTCCAAGAATTAAGAAAACAACCTTTGCACAAGCCATCTCAAAACCCTTTATGAAGGCGTATTGTCCATGAAGTGCCAAAAATTTATTCCATAAGAATCAGCTCTCATATTGCATATGTCATAATGAAAAAGTCTAAAACCTTGACCCAGAGTTGAAAAATCTGGTCAATATTTATACATGCTTATGGTTATGGATAACACAATGGGAAAAAAAAAGAAAAAAAAAAGACAATCACAGAAAATAAGTAACTTTTTACCATAGGTGTATATGGGTACATATTTTTGTGTTTAACTTTACTATCTAGCCTATAATTCACTAGATTTGCAATTTCATAAGATTTTATACTGAATTAAGTTTTCATTTATGGAGTTTAACATATCTGTTAAACTTTCATTTAAGCTCGTTACCCATACACAAAAAAATATCAAGAAAAATAAAAGAAAAATAAGCACAAAGAAGGATGTTATCAGGAACTATTCTTTGTATGGTGTTGCTAGTTTTCTTGTAATAGAAAAGCTTTCAAAATTAACAGATCTTTAATCTGAAGTAAAATATTTGTCATCACTAGATACAATTGCAAAAACAAAACTTCTGCATGCATACAGAAATGACATATTGCATCTTCGCAGTCAACTCACTTGCCTTTATGGTTTAGAACATATCTATATGTCCTGATATTTTATTTAAAATGAGGTTGAATATGCCTAGAAGAGTCATTCCTAAGGTTAACCTATCTGTCTGTCTAGAAGCTTCAGGTTGCACATGACAATAATGATGACAGAAAAAAAGCTGTCGATAGAAAAGAAAAACAGGGTATTAAATGCAGGTTGCATCTATCCCCCAGCAGTCACAGCTTTAGCTTTTATTCCCACATCCTGAAGTCCTGATTCCATTGACTGTAATGAAGCCTATTTCTCATAGCTAGTTTTTCTGAAGCAGTTACTGACTTAAAATGTGCAAACACACATTCATTAAACACACCTGGAATATTTTTTTTTCTAAGGCTGCAGCAAAAAAAAAATCCCTTTTGATAGGATTTTGGAAAGCATTTGTGCATGATTGCATGCTTCAAACTCATGATTGGTCCTTGGTTGGATAGTCAGTGCAATTTGGTGAAAGAAAACTGAGGGAAACTTATAGAGCTAGATAAGACCCAGCAAATATATTTGATGCATAGGAGTTTTGGTTTTAATTTTTGCTTTCAAAGCTTTTAGCTTTTATTAATCTTTACATTACTGCATTTTCAATTGCTCTTCCCAGTGATAATAGTATGAAAAATAAAGACTCTTTTTGATCTGATGCTTAATTTGAGTTACTTGCTTTGGACTAATTAAACCAGGGCTGTCTATTCAAGGGGCCAAGACAGCAAGATCTGTTGGTTTCTACATAGGTTGTCTTTTCACCCTTCTGTGACTAATGCATAGGCAGAGGCCAAAGCCTATGATGTGAACTACAAATGAGTTCCCAAAAATTCAATTTTTTTA
Organism: Xenops minutus; assembly: GCA_035221455.1. NCBI lineage: Eukaryota > Metazoa > Chordata > Aves > Passeriformes > Furnariidae > Xenops > Xenops minutus. The sequence goes on from JAWWEE010000040.1 coordinate 15,396,878, forward strand.
ACCAAGATTTTTCACATGCGATAGAAAGACCATAAGCACTTTAAAAAATGATTTTTCAAATTAATGGTGTAACACTGTCTTGTGTCCTGTTCCATTGATGCTGTGATGGAGACAGGAAAACAAACATCAGTGTCATGTGTTTCTTCATAAAAAAAGACATGGGGAAAAAATGCTCCAGTTGTGAAATGAGGCCCTAAATAATACAGTATATTGATGCAGGATGCATTTTATGTTCTGTGCTCATCACTTACCCTGTGTATGTGCTGTAATCAGCAAAAGGTGCAACAATACATTTTGTTCCTGCTTGAAAGAACAGAAAAATGGCTGCCACGGCAAATTATTGCAACATGCCCTGAAGAGTCTTAAGTAGGAAGCAGGTATTTTTACTGAGAAAGTAGTTTGTCTATTACTTCACTCTTTATTGTTACGTGTGTCCATAACAGGAGACCTGATAATGTACTGGGTCCTCTTATGCCTAGAATTATACACATAATGAGAAAACAGACCTTCCCTATAAAAGAAAGGTCGGGATTTAGCACTACAACTTTTGCAATAACTTTACTCTAATTCCATGACTAACAAGATAGTTAACTGCTTTTTGTGTTTGCTGCACAATCACTGAAAGCAAGATGATTGACTTTAGCAAAGAATCATAATGGAATGACGAGTGCTTCTTTTTCATGTAATGTGGTACTGTCCTTTCTTATTTGGATCAACTTTCAATTTAAAATAGATTTTCCTGTAGCATTTGCAGGTCAGTGAACAAAAGTTTTTCTCCTTGAAATACAGGAATGACTTTTCAATTTCCTCTGATGTATATAGATCTTCATGGTGAAACAACTACTGAAGAGCTTCAACAGCACAGAAAAACTTCATTTGTGGCAATTTTTGGCATGACAAGAAAGGAAGATAGGAGTCAATTTGTCAAATTTCAGGAAAACTCATGGAAAATCTTGGAAAGATACAAATACGATTTGGACTTGTACGGTGTTTGACCTGTATAGGGCAATGTTTGATGATAACTTGTACATAATTAATTCATTGAAAGCCTGCACACATGCAGGAAGGTAACTAGACAGAAACCCACATAGCAACCTCTTTGCAAGCAGAACCATTGACTTTAATGCTATGGATTTACCCCGGTTATTCACAAAGGTCTAATAGGGCTCAGAAAAACATGAGGATTTAGGACAACAACAGCATATTCTCTGAGAGAGGAGAATAAAGGTGATGTCATTTGTCAGGCATTGGGGGATCTGTGGAAAATCAGACATGCTTTTGTGAGCTCATGAATATTATAAATATTATAGAGGATCAAATCTGGGCTTCTGCACAGCAGAAGAAATAAAAATGGGAGACTACTGGATAAGACATATGCAGAAGGTAGGGTTTCTTTGTTTTTTCTCTCTGTGCCTCTAAACACATATATTTTAATAAAAAACCCAGACTATGATAATTGCAGTTTTGCCTGCATTTTCCGTATGGTATTGGCTCAGAATCTGACAGCACACTCCATCCACAGAGAACAAACACACCAAGATGTGTTTCTTCCTCCACATTTCTTTCACCTCTCATCTACTTTGCTTACTCCTTTAGCCATATAGCAGCACTCTGACTATTCTACACATTTCCTCCCAACTCTTTTCCTTCTGTTCTCTTCATAGTGGAACAAAGCTTTCATTCAGTTTTGCAGAGTTAAAAAGGCACATTCAGCCAGTAGCTGCTTCACAAATAACTTATTTGTCTACAGAAAAAAAAAGAAAAATAATGGATGCAGATTGAATGGAATCCTCTTGTGCACCAGAGGGAGAGCCATCTTAAAAGTTCAACATGACCAAATAATGTACAATCACAGTCCAGAAAGCCAAGTGCATCCTGGACTGCATGAAAAGATATACGACAAGGAGGTAAAAAGAGGTGATTTTCTGCTCTAGTCTGCTCTCTGGAGCACCATGTCCAGATCTGGGGCCCCCAACATAAGAAGCACTGGATCTGCTAGAGCTGAGTGCAGAGGAGGGTCGTGAAAACGTTCATAGGGCAGGAGCACCTCTCCTGTGAAGACAGGCTGAGAAACCTGGGGATGCTCAGTGTGGGGAGGAGAAGGCTCTGGGTCGACTTTCCAGCAGCCCTCCAGGAAAGCGATAGGGAGGCTTTTTACAAGGGTGTGAGGTGATAGGACAGTGAGAAATGGTTTCAAACTGAGAAGGGGTAGATTTAGATGAGATATAAGGAAGAAATTCTTTACTATGAGAGTGGTGAGACACTAGAGCAGGCTTCCCAGAGAAGCTGTGGATTCCCCACCTCTGAAAGTATTCAAGGCCAGATTTGACGGGGCTTTGAGCAACCTGGTCTAGTGAAAGGTGTCCCTGACAATGGCACCTTGAAACCAGATGATCTTTAACTTCCAGCTCAAAGTATTCTATGATTTTAAGATATTTTCTTTTAAGAATGAGTTTTAAAGGCTATTGTATTTATGGTGTCATTAAGTGATAAGCATTTCATAGTTGAATTTGGCCTACCTACTGAGTAAAATGCACTTGCTCTCTCTTCTGACTGAGAATGGAAGAATCACAGGAATCCATTCTAGGAAAGATAAAAGCTTAGCGAACACGTATATATATATTTTATAGGAATGAGGATAAGGGGAATTCACTGAAATAGAGAAAGAAAGCCTCACAGGAACAATGGCCTTACACTAATGTCATGTCTCAGAGTATTCAATGCTTTGATTGAAAGAATCATGTTTTAATTTCTATATAATTAGGACATCTGATTCCTCATTTTTCCAAGTGCTTGTGTGTTCACTTTTTATGCAATATAAAGTTTAATATAAATCTTGGTTTATTATGTGTAAAATAGTCAGTAATGCATATCATATAGATGTCTTCTCTGTGCTTCATTTAAGCAACTGCAATGTGTGGAATAGATCATTATTTGAGGCAAACAGCAAGTCATGTTGATTTACATCAGCTGAAAATGTGCCTTGGTGACTGTAAATCAGAGACGTATATTTAAATGAAATAAAATCAGAGAAGGATTTAGAGTACTTAAAAAACTTTCTATCTTCAGTGTCAGCCAAACAAAATCTCCATTATTTCAGTAACTGTGAAACTAAGGAGACGGAATGATGTAGGACTACTATTACCCATAATGACATTTTGTTTTGGAAAACAGTGATTCATAGAAGGATCTAGGGGTCATTGCAGCTAATCAGCATATCCTTTTAGCACAGTACTGCAGCAAAAGGGCCTCGTTAAATCATTGTATACATATATATATAGTGGATAATACAAAAAAAAAAAAAAACAGCAAACCAAAACCCCCAACAATTTGGCCTCTTTATGTAAAACTGGCAAAATGGTATGTTGAAAACAGTTTAAAACAGTTTAAACCAGAGGTACGTGGAGATTAAGCACTGGGCATAAACCTTGTGATGTAGAATTGAGTTTACTGATGCAAGAAGTGTATCCCATCATTGCTCCATCAGTACTGGTGTGTACTACTCTTTAGAGAAGAACTTCTTGGGGATATGATAAAGAGTGGTTGTCCTCGCAGTAGTGACAACAAAACACTGGAGCTCAGGATCTTGAGGGGATGGAAGAACCATAGCAGTAATGTACAGATCCTGGTCTTGAAAAAGTTATGGCTGAACACATAAGGATACAGTAATCTGAAACACAGGAGCAAATCACAGTCACTCAATGAGCATGGTTTGTTTTCAAACACAAGATGAGTCACTTAAGTGCTTAGACATATGACAATTTTAGTACCATTGCATCCGGGAAAAAAATAAAAACTGCTTTTGCTTGTGTAACTTGTTACCAGATTTTTAAATCTAGAACACCTGAAGATAGTATTTTCATTGTGTCTCTAATTCTATAGTAATAAAAGGCTTTTAAAAAACACACAGAAAAGTGAAATTAAATACCCCTTCCTCCAAAATAAATGTCAATTTATAACAGAAATAAACTAATGTTTTCATAGTTTATTTTCTTAACAATCATAAATCATCCCAAAATAAAATATATATATTGACAAGGGATTTCTTCACACGTGCAAGGTATATAAAATTATCTTGAAATACATTTATGAAAAAAATTATGCAATATTTCATTGAGTTTATTTTCTTGATGATTACAAACTTCCAATTTTTTTTTTTTTTTTTTTTTTTTTTTTTTTTTTTTTTTTTTAATTTGAGAATGAGTGCACTAAGACCTTGGCACAACTGGAATCACATTCCTTCTTCCAACCTTGATGTGAAGCTTTTAAAGACATGTATGTTTTAAAATTTTCCATTTCTACCTATGAGACATTTCCAGATCTCTCAGTTGTGTACTAAAACAATTTCAACAGAATGGATGATTCCTCCTTTCAAATCAAGGAGGTTGTATTAATTTTCAAAACTATATTACAGTGGTGATGATTAGAAAACAAGTACAGGACTTTCATATTCAGAGCAGCAATGCTGGAAAACATCAGGAAAGAAAACAATATAGTAATATACCAGCATTTGAGCAAAAATGCACTGAAAAATTAAATTAGTATTTTCCCAATAGATAAATATCTAATCACAAAGACACCTTCCAATATTTCCTCCAAGTTACTTGTGCTTCTTTCAGAGCAGACTATTAGAATCTATGATCATTCCTTAGTCAGGGAATTATGGTATTATTCTCTTAGTGTTATTATTCAGATAAGTTACCAAAGACAGCTAGATCTGAACTGCTCTTTGGAGGTGCTAATCTTTGTTCATAAACATGTCTGTGCAGCTGGAATGTCAGTGAACTGACCACACTTGGTCAGGATGAATGCAGTTTTTGATCCAGTGGAATGTGTCCCTGCCCATGGCAGGGGGTGTTAGAACTAAATGATCTTTAAACTCCCTTCCAACCCAAATCATTCTGTGACTCTGTGATCTTGAACTTCTGTGCCAACAGTTGTGCACTTCTAAAATATAATAGAATTTTTTGTTCTTAAATAATTTATTCTTTTGATGAAAAGCTATTACAGTGAAATATTCAAAGTGAGTTTTAATGGACAGAAGCAAAACTTAAAACAAATTCCTCTTTCTGTTTGACCTCACTATAATGCTTAAACAATGAGAAATGACAGGGTGTGAGTAATGAAACTATAATTCACACCTTGTGCATGAGTAGGTACAACAGTGGAGTCTGAGTGTTAAAATCACAAGGTGTAAAATATTATACCATAACTCAATAACCAGCCAGCTCTTAATTTAACACAAATAAATAGAACTGGAAAAAGGTAAAACAACAACAAGCAGCTAAACTCGATACTACTAGCTTGATAATATTGTATAATATTACACCTGAAAAGATAAGCTTATAGGTATGCTTTACTCATGCAGAAAAGATAAATCAGCATTTTCCTAGAGGTTTTCAAAGGATTCAGAAGTGCTTCCCTACGTGCTGCCAGACTAGGTGAGCTTGGAGTGATGTACACTGTGTTTTCTCTCAGCTGCTTGTCAGCTGCTGTGAGATGCATTTGTTAGTACTGTAGCAGCACCTGGGCAGGAGTGCCCCAGCCAGAAGGGCTCGAACATTTGTGCAGAGATAGAAAACACCCAGGGGAAGATTTTAAAATTCTGAATTCTGAAGATGTGAGTGATAAGTGATAGGTGTCATGGGGGTCTGCCTTACCGTGTCCTTTTGTTTTTATGTATAGCTTCCAAGCCACTGCAGATAGAAACTCAGTAGTCATTGTCCATGGACCTTTTCAAAAGATTATTTAACTCTCTGTTTGTTTGGCCTTTAGCATAAAGGAAGGATAAAAAGATGTAGAGGTTCCTTGTTTGTCTGGGGTTTTTAACATATCTTGACAGTTAATTAAACTGCTTCTTTGTCATAGTCTGATTCAGAATAGTATTTTCATTGAAAGTTTCATATGAGAGTCATTATTTCCTGGTAATATTTATTTATTCTTTCAATAAGCTCTTCATACACTCTTCTTGCAGAAATTTAAGAAACTTATGTTGGTTTTTTTCTCCTTATAGTAATAAAGGAACAGCAAAGGAAGTCAAACCTGGATTCAGAATATGAAATGAAGGCTCAAAAACATAAGCAAATTCAGTCAATCAATTAGCCAGTCAGAAGGTTATTTTCTTCAATTGCAGTGAAAATAATTAGGAGTAACTAGCCTGTACCTGATACAGGTTCTGTCATTATTTTTTTTAATGTCTACACAGTTAATAATTAGGGAGTTTTGATTTAGCTTTTAATAAAATTTTCTCTGCAGAATGCAAGTATTTACTTTGTATCCAGGTGCTGACATTATTAGCTCTTATTTCCTTTTCTGTGTACATAAAAAAATCCAGTGGAATATACAAAAAAAATCTTTTTAATTGTACCTTGAGAAATCATAAATTCTGAGGTTTTAATTTAATTTCTCTGTTCATGGCATGTGTTTGACTTTTCATAAGAAAAACTTTACAAATACTCCAAAATATTAACTTTGAAAAATCAAAAAAAAACCCCAAAACATTTAAAGGTATTTATGCTGTTCATTACATAATCCTGCAAAAATTTTCACTGAAGAACAAGATTTGCATTGAGCTTGTTACAGGTATAGGAAAAATAAAGTATTTGTAGGTTACACTGATAGGACACATAGGAGTCTTAATGCAGCTGGAATTCAGTACATGGAATGTGAAAACTTAATGTTTTAATAAATATGTCTATTAAAAATTTAAATGTCCCATCTAATTCTGAGTGGAAGAACTAAATGTAAAGTTTTCGGTGAGGAGTAGAAGATGTTCCTGTCCTTCATAAAGTTCAGAGAAAATGTATTTCTAAAAGAGGAAGGAAACAAACTACTGAATATCATTATGCATGCAGAAGAATTATGTTGTGTGGTCCTTCTTCAACTGAAATAAATGGTTATGTATAAATATCAATACACTGCTAACAAATAATGAATATATTATTTAATATGTAACTAAGCTGTTAAACAGTTGAAAATGATATTTTAATCCTTTTATTCATATTTTTATCTCAGAACACATTGCTCATAACAGTAACATGAGATACATTCATTGTTTATCAAACTCTATAAAATAATCATTAATGTATGTTTGTTTGAAATGTGCCTAATACAATTTTTATGTCCACTTAATGTAAAATAGGTAATACATTCAACAGTTCAAAGACAACAAAAATTGTAGGTTTCAGCATAATCAGTGGTTGGTTGATTTGACAAAAAAAAAAGGCTTAGAGATAATTAGCTAACCTCTCTCCTCTTTTGTAAAATATTTCTAGAAACAAATACTTACAACTTAAAAAGGCAATCAGTAGTTCTAGTAATTCAGGCTGTTAAAACAATTTTATGCAATATTATCAGTTAAAATCTGCAAAATTGAAGACTTCGAACAAATGTTACAAGAACAAGAAACTTAACTATTCTCTTCAGAAGAATATGAAAAATTAATATACATGCTAATTAAGTACTTTTTATTACATCAAAAATACAATATAGTGGAAGACAAATCAGACAAGTAGCAAAATGCTTACTCTTCAGTCTGCTGGTAAGCAACCCAGTCTCTGATGTGAAACAATGACACGGATAATAAAACTTAAAAAAAATTAAAAAGTTCAAGTGTGCTGTGTTCTTAAGCAGCAGAACAGCAGTTGGAATAAACTGCCTGGATTGCCAGAATTACTTTAGTGGTTCTTGTTATGTAAATTAAGAGGAACTACTGGACTAGTCCCTTTGGGTACTAAGATTAGAATAGAACAATTGAAAAATACATGATGCATCAATGACTAATTTTTTTTTTTTTTAATATATGTTTTAGAACCATTTAGGTTGGAAAAAATCATTGAGTTCAACCATTAACCTAGTACTCATCCCCTAAATCATGTCCAGAGCTACATCTACGCATCTTTTAAATGTCTACATGGGCAGTGAATCAAACACTGTTCCAGTGCTTGACAACCCTTTCACTGAAAAAATGTTTTCCTATTATGCAATTTAAACCTTTCTTGGTGCAACTTGAGGCCATTCCCTCATGCCCTGTCACTTGTTACCTGGAAGAAGGCACCAACCTCCACTTTCCTATAACCTCCTTTCAGGTAGTTGGAGAGAGTGATAAGGTCTCCTCCTTTTCTCCAGGCTAAACAACTCCAACTCCCTCAGGTGAAGGAGACATAAGTCTTGTGCTCCAGATTCTTCATCAACTTTGTCACCCTTCTTTGACTACACTTACCTTTCTTTGAACATTGAATTTGGATTTTAAATCTAAGTCATTCAGAAATGTGTTTTCTTTCCCTTTAATTATCTTTTCTTCTGGTATCTATATTTTGTCTTTTCAGGTAGTTTGCCTGACTTCCCTGTTTTGCTTTTTCACAAACAGCATTGACGTTTTCTCCTCTGTCTGAGAATTATATACATCATAGAGACAGTCAACATAATTTTTCTGATTTGTTAGAGATACTAAAAATTTAGGAAATGTATGGATTAGGACATCCCTTTAGAATTTACAGAATTTCAGTGGCTGTCATACTGTGACACCCAGATAATATAAAAATGCCATAAATAATGTTTTGCCATTGTTTCTGCCTGTCAAAACTTCCTACCAAAAAATTCCCTGTCAGCTTTCCAGCCAGAAGTTCTCACCAGAGCTTCCTGCTGGAGTTTTCCTGACAAAAGATCCTGCTATTGTTGTCTCTTCAAAACATCTGAAGATGTAGAAACCTCCTCTAAACACCATAAAAACTTGCAGAGAAACTTTAGAAAATCAGGGAGTGAGGAAAGAGAGAGAGAACAGGTTATCATAACCAAAAATCTCCCCCCACCTCCCCCTCTCCCTCTCTTCCCCAGTATCTGCTGCCTCCCTGTCACTGGAAGATGAAACTCTTCCCACTTGGAGAGAACTGAGACCCACCATGCCACATACATGAGTTTTGTCTTATCCATCTACCCTTACCATATTTTTGAGGGCCAAAAGGTGCTGCTAAATCGGGACCCTGCATGGTCTGCAACACAGCTTCTCAGGAGCAACAAAACCACACATCCTGGCTACATTCCAGAGAACTGAAGAGGCTAAGACCCCAGCAGCTAAAGAGATAGCAATAGAAAAGAAGCAAAGACAGAAGAAAAAAAAGGCAGAAACTGCTTCTCTCCTAGCCCCACACCAGGCTGGCAAAAAAGGTCTTTTCTGGTGGTAACTTTTCTCTGGTTCTAAAAGTAATCTTAGCTTTTTCCAACTTTTCCTTGTTTCTTATCTTTGCATCCTTTAGCGATTAAAAAAATCAGTTTTTGGTATCAACAGATAAAATAACTTGTGTGAGTTTTAATTTTGCTCAGGGGAATATTTGAATCTAAAGTTCTTTCTGCAACATTTATGAAGATTGTAACATGTGTGTCTACTTTATATCTCATTCTCTCTCACACACACACACACACCCCCCCCACTCCCCCCCCCCCCCCGAAACAATGAGAAATATTGAGGTGTTGGTTTGTAGTGCAATACGTTCATATGTAGAATACACTGTGAAGTTGTGCATGCCTATTGATAATTAGCAATTTCCAATATTTTCCAATATTTTAAGGCCTTCTATCATCTCATGTGAAAAAAAGTGCAGCTTTCCAGCAAGAACAGGACTGGTATACCAAAATGACAGAGAAGAGTGCACAGACTCACATAAGTGTGCTGTGGGAGTTAGCTGTCCATAGGCAATAGAAAGCAATTTTAGCTGCTGTATAATACTAGAGAAAAGGTGACAAGTGTATGCATAGAACAGATTAAATAAATAATTGACAAACATTAAATGTCACTGTGGTAACAAATTGTAGAATATATGAATTTATTGGGATTTAAAGATGAAGACTACACAGTCTGCCTTTTCCTTCTTGAGGTATTATTGATCTTGCATATATTGGATTTTACAAAAAGATGTTGTTTTCACTGTTTGCTACTATCTTTAAATGGCTCCATGAAAATGGATTTGCCTTAATGTTCATTATAGACTTATTCTGATTTGCAGAATCATTATCACCTTTTTCTGCCTAATAGGTTTGACTCAGGTTTTTAATAGCCAGTTAGAAGTGTTAGATGGATTTATTTTTTGTCACTAACCTTAGTTGTCTTCACTCCAGTCAGTGATTTCTAATGTCGTTTGCCACAAGGGTGCATTGCTTGGCTTGTGGACAACTTGCTGCTCATCAGGAACCCTAGTCCTTCTTCAGAGAGCTGCTTTACAGCCTGCTGAATCCAAATGTGAATTGTTACATGGGCTTATTCCTTGTCAAGTATAAGACTTGAAATTTCATTTTCTTGAACTTTGTGAGGTTCCCATTTATGTGTTTCTCCAGCCAGGTAAGATTCCTCTGGATGGCAGCACATCCATCTAATCCATCTGCCCCTCTTCCCAGTTTTGTTTCCAAAGTTTCTGAGAGTGTAATCTGTCCCTTTATCCTGATCATTAAATGAAGACATTAAACAGTACTGGTCCCTAGGGTATACCAGTGGTGACTGGTTTCCAGATGAACTTCATGCTACTAATCACAATCCTTTAAGCCTAGCAGTACAGCCAGTTTCCAATTTGCCTCACTGTCCATTTACCTAACCTGTATTTCATCAGTTTGTCAAATGAGGTTATTAGAGTAGACAGTGATGAAAGCCTTGCTAAAGTCAAGATTTCCTTATCCTCTAAATAACTCATCTCATTAAAAAATGCTATCAGCTTGGTTAGGCAGGAAGTCTATGTTGTTGATCAACTCCCAATCACTTTCTTGTCCTTTTCAAACTTGAGTTTGGACAGGAGTTCCTTATTATCTGCAGGCCTCCTGTGTGTTTGGCCTTATCTTCTGCTCATTCTCAACTTTGATTCTCAACATGATACTGGAAAGGGTGAGTGATTCCTCTTTTCTCCAGGACCATGTCCTATTGATTACTGCAAGAAGAACTCGGAAAGTCTGCTGCCCTGATATCCAGAATTGTGATGCTACTGTTTACCTTGTTCCTTTTCTCAAGATCCTGGACTCCACCATCTCATGGTCACTGCAGCTGAAGCTGCCTTCAAGCCTTAACATTCCTCAAAAGACCTTTTTTGTTTGTAAATACCATATCCAGCAGAACACCTTACCTATATCCGTACCCAAATCCATGCTTGTGTCCTTTTATTGCAGTATTCCAGTTGTGTGACTTATTCCATCACACCTCTATGGTCCCAAATATATCTGCCCTGAACCTTTATGCAGACCTGTAGTTTCTCCTCTGTGTGCCCTATTCTATCTGTATCAAGTCCTGCTAATTTTCCAGGAAAATACTGAGAGCTTCTTATATTGTACTCTTAGCACCAATTTATTTGTGTGCTTATGCACTTTTCATGAGCAATATTGAAAACTACTGTAAAAATTCTTTCCTTTTGACATGTCCCCTGCTTGTTTCTCAGGTAGTCTTTAGGGACTGTTGACAAGTTCAAGAACTGTAGATAGCATCAGAAAAAAGGTCATCTCTGTAAGAACTGCTTGAGAGAATAAAGATTCCTAGATCAGACCCTGTCTAATTTTGCCACATATCTGGAGTCTTACTCAAAAGACAGCATAAGTAGTAGCATATGCTAGTTTTTGCAGACTGTTAAATAATGCACTGTTTATAACAATAATTATATATATATATTAAGTCATTATAACTAGTGTCTGGAAGACTGTAAAATATTGAAGTTTGTTGAATTAGAAAACAAACAAAAACATTTTAAATACCAAGGATAACTCATGAAAATATATTATTTTTATTTTGACAATTACATTTCTGCAATTTTTTATATTCATAACATGAAATACACTGTAATTTTTGTTTTCAAATAGTAGTTTAATAATTTGAGCTGTCACTAAAACATTCTCATATTTAAATCTTGTTGAGAGGTGAAAGTAATTGCCAAATTTTAGTGTGGATCACACAATATTCAGGTTAATGAAATGAGAAAGTTTATACTGTATTTCAAACAATCATTTGTCCAGTATTTATTCAGAAACTGATTTCTGATATTAATCTTACCATTGACATCAGAAAGGGCAGACTGAGCTGTTTTCTCTCTTTCCTCCTCCCCACTCATCCCCCCAATCCCTCCCCCGCCCCAGACTTTGTTTTTAGGAAACACTTACTTGATCAGAGTGGAGTATAGTTCCGGAAAAGTCCCTGGACACTGCAGTTTTATCTAAGGGTAAGACTTATCCTATCATTAAGCTCTGCAACTGCTTTTTCTCTCTCATTTCTTCCCAAGGAAAAAGTGCAAACATAGAAGTGGGAAACTTAGGCCTTTAGAAGGTCAACCAGAAGCACTCAGTCTACCTTTTAAAGCATGAAGATTTCTTGTGGCTGTGAGCACTGCAGCTAGGGTCCATGCTTTCGTAATCTCAGAGATTGTTACCCTGTACATTACATGCACTACAGTTGTAGTTTGGAAAGTAAACTTGGGCCAAAATGTATCAGGTCACTCACTACGGAAGGGGTTCAGAGATTGGTTGGTGACAATTTGACTGGAGATTAGACTCGGGTCCCCAGACAAAAAGGAAGCTTAAAAACAAGGTATGCTGCAGCAAATAACAGGAGAAACAGTCAATATGGAGGCAATAGCAGATTGTGTATAAAAAGTAGATGAGAAATTCCTTTTCATCTTTTACTATAAAAGGATATGGTAATTTATATTTCAGGGATTAAATGTACCATTGACTGAACTGGAAAAATGGGCCACTGTGCACAAGCTGGTTTTAATCACTTCTTCTCCCTGAATCTTGAACATCTACTGCTAGCCATTGGGTCAATGACAGGAGAGTGAGTGACAAGATAAGTGCTCTTGTCTACTGTCAAAATAGCTCAACAATGACCCTATAGACCTGACACTGGTGAGGAGACCTTAAGTTCATGCCTCTAGGCCTACTTGTTTTTCTTTGTTCTGAAACTTTACTTCAGGGCTTTAAAATTAATTGAGAAGAGTTCGATTTTTCTTTAAGGCGTATTTATATGGAGTTTTTCAGACAATTCTGTAACTTTTCCCTTAATTTCAGGGTACGTATTTGTCCTCTAGAGCTGTGTCTGTCTCTGTGAGAGAGAACAACTTAAGAAAATGGAATTCTTGAAGGCATGTGTTATAGCATACCAAAAAGTCTTGCTTTAAGCTTGTTTATTCCTATTTATTTTCCAAAGAGAAATAAATTATAGATCTGTTCTACATTGGTCTATGAAAGGCATAACAATATGACATTTATTAGAATTGACTAAAATATCTAAAGTTTTAAGCTATAGGAAATCCTTTTAAACTTTTTGAGATAAACATGGATTAGAAACCAAAGACATCAAATGAGTACAATTATATATTGTTGCAGAGTGCCTTGAGAATGCTGTTGGATTTTTTGATGTATATGTATTTCTTTCTGTCATCTAATACTTTAATAATTAGAAGAAAGGACTTGTTATCACTACAAGAGCCTGAATTGTACTTGAAAAATTGTCTTTAGCTAAATGTTCTTTATAGGACATAATTGGGAGAAGTCATGCTAAGTCCCAGCAGCTGTATCAAACTGAGGGTTACTTACAAAAATATTATTACCATGTAACTGGCAAAAAGTAGTATATATGTGCCAGATTGAGCTAATATGAAGTGTGATTCTATTTCAACTATAATACAAATGGGAATAGCTCTGAATTTTGAATATGCCGAAAGTAAAATCACTTGAAGAGCTATACTGAATACTCATAAAACACCCCAAGAAAAAAAAAAAATTCTCAGTACATGAAAAAAGGTGCAAAGGAAGCAGGAGGAGGCTTGTTATGGCAAAAATAATAGTAGAAAGAAGAAAAGGCACCCCTGTGTTTCTCGTCTAATGATTTCAGTTTGTAGTAACATGTACAGGTTACTTGAGCACATCCTATTGATGTTCAGACTTCAAACTTCTTTTTAACTTAAGTATATAGCTTATGGACAAATTTTAGAATATTTTTGTAAAGATCATCTTTAATTCTGTGAATAACCAGAAGAGACAGGTGCCTTTGAAGACCTCTATTGGGACAGTCTTTCTGCCTAAATGTTCAAATATAATCAGGCACAACCTTTTTTTGTAGAATTTCAAAGGCATCCTCTTCTCTCCAGTGACTATTGACATTTTATTTTAGAGCATTGCTTTGCTCCACTACCGTCTATGTCTTAGGCTAAGAGCATTGATGGAACCATGCAAGTTAGTCAAGGAAACTCACCACATGTTGTTAATAGAACTGGAGGAAATACACTGGTGCAGAGACATACAGTTTGTACCTATCTCAGGCATTAACAAAATTATATGTTTATTAGTTTAAAAAACTTAGGACCTAAATATGTCAAATTCATCTGAAACATGATAATAAACTTGCTCAGTGTTCTTTCACTTTGTGAAGCTCCAAATACATAAATTACTATTGTTATTATATTCCTATGAACTAGGCAGCAAGGTAATAATTTTTCTCTCATAGTGTAGAGCTGCAGGGAAAGAAATTACAAAGGAACTGATCAAATTAATTTAGCCATTAGGACTGCATAAGAAGGTATTACTACGTGCAAAAGTACAAGAATCAGGGTTGCAGACTTTTTTCAGTTGATATATTGGACTCTTTGGAATGACTGTGCAAATAAGACTCTTCTAATAATCTTTTGTGGTTTATTTGAAGCATATGACATATGACAGGGATTAAGTTTCACTCTTCTCAGGAAACATACAGCTGTAGAATTACAATGGCCTGAAGTGCAACTATCTGAATTAATACTAGATATTAAGATAAAATCAATGGACAAGAAACTTATATTGCTCTCAACATAAGAGTTTTTCTTCCATGGTGTCCTGGGATTCATAGATGATGAAGACACTGTAAAGCCTTATTTGTTTCCCATGTCCACAGGTCAGCTTGAAATTTGTAAGAGAAATATTCTTCCACTCATCACAAGTTTCTCTTACCAGATTGGATGATACTTTGTCATTTTTACCTGTTTGCAAACAAATCAGGTAGTCTAACTTCCAGGAGCAACTCTTCATACACTTCTATCCATAGGAAGAACTGAAATTACTTTTGAGGAGAACTAGGATCCTTCCACTTTCTCACAAAGCCTTGGCATTTAGTAGCTAGGTATTCAAAATACTGCTTTTACTATGAAGAATGTGTGAAAGATTCAAAAGCAGCTGCTTCACATTAAGTACTTCTCATAATATCTCTTTGTATCAAGGGACACTGTAACTTGTAAGCTTTGATAAAGAACAAGAAGTCTGGAGGAAATGAAATTTAGCTTTAGAACTGAGGTGTTTCACAAGTGAATATTCTCTTTATTCAGACAAACTCTTACTTGACTTAGCTTCTGTGTTCTGTGCACAATACTTACTTAGTCTGCAGAGATTAATTAAGTATTTTAGCCACCACATTCTTTCCCTAATCTCCCAGATTACTAGGTCAGTAGAGCTCAAGAGAGAAGCAAACAAGATTTAAAATGGGGAGGGCAGATGTAACCTTCTAAGAGCTGATAAAGGTAAGCAAGCAGGGTTTTTTTATTCCAAAATACTTCTTCAGACTTCATACGAGGAATTTGAAAAGGAGTTCACCTGAATGAATAAATGTAAAGAGTTTGAATTAAGCAACAAAGTCTTACTATCATAGGATGATTTGGGTTGGAAGGAGCCTTAAAGATCATCTAGTTCTAACCTCCCTGACAGTGACATGGACATCTCTCACTAGACCAGATTGCTAAGAGCTCCATCCAACGTGGCCTTGAACAGTTCCAGTGATGGGGCATCCACAGCTTCTCTGAGCAACTAGTTCCAGTGCCTCACTACTTGCACAGTAAAGATTGTTTTTCCTAATGTGCAATCTAAACCTACCTTTTTTCATTTAAAACCATTTCAGCTTTTCCCATCACTATATGCCCTTGTAAATAGTTTCTCTCCATCTCTCTCGTAAGCTCCCATCAGGTACTGGAAGGCCAAAATTAGGTCACCCCAAAGCCTTCCCTTTTCCAGGCTGAACAATCCCAAGTCTCTCAGCCTTCCCTCACTGGAGAGGTGCTCCATCTCTCTAACAGACTTGGTGGCTCCTGTGGACTCACTCCTTACTGTTCTGAGGATCCCAGAGCTGGATGCAGCACTCCAGGTGGGCTCTAAGCAGAGCAGAGTAGAGGTGCAGAGTCACCTCCTTTGACATGCTGGTCACGCTTCTTTTGATGCAGCCCAGGATATAGTTGGATTTTTGGGATTCAAGCACTCATTGTAAGCTCATATTCAGCCTCTTATCCTTGAGCATCCTCAAGTCCTAATATAGGACTACTTTATGAAAGTCAGCAGAATGTGTGATGTTTTGACAAGGAAACAGTGTTTCCAATCCTACCTTGAATTCTAGGCAGTAGTTCAAAAGATTTTGGTGATAAAAACAAAACAAAAAAAAAAAACAAGTTATGAAAGTATATATTAAATACTGTTTTAGGTCTAGAAGAATATGCTCTTCCCAAAATGTCTTAACTGAAAAACTAATAAACACAAATTTAATTTACTTAAAAAGTGGTTCAGAGCAAATTATTTTCAAAAGCTGCAGTATGACATGGTGAATTTGAACCTTTTAAGCCTACTGAAGATATACTTTCTTGGTCTTCCTTACTCGGCCTTTTAGAGTATAGAACTGAGATTTGAGATTTTCAAATGTGAAGTTAAGGAGACAAAAGCCAAAAAGTGTTAATGGATGATTATTTCTGGAAAAAACGTTGATGACAAAGTACTGGATTTGAACTACAAATGCTCTGCTATTCTGTCCAAATCTGCACAGTAATACTTTATCTCACCTCATATATGTTTCCTAAAGTCAGTGCTTAGGGTCAGTGCTTCTTAAAGGATCAGTGCTTCTTAGGGTCAGTGTTTCTTAAAGTCAGTGCTTTTTATGAGAAACTAGAGCATAGGCCTAATATACCGATATTACCCTGGTATCACATACATCTTCAAATGAGAGGTGTTAAAGACAGCTGCATGTAACATGATGTGAAAAACTTCAGTGTGAGAAGGGCTAAAGA
Organism: Xenops minutus; assembly: GCA_035221455.1. Taxonomy (NCBI): domain Eukaryota; kingdom Metazoa; phylum Chordata; class Aves; order Passeriformes; family Furnariidae; genus Xenops; species Xenops minutus. Next base: position 15,413,908 of record JAWWEE010000040.1, read on the forward strand.
AGGTGTTTTTATTTTAATTTTCTGGCCTGTCATTTTTTCTAACAGTAGTTCTTCTACAGAGCTGTCAGTTCAGGAACTTTTTTCGTATATAGTATGCCTATGATGCTGTCACTGAAGTGTGGTGCAGTGAGATGTAGGCTAATCTGTGCTGAGTTCTCATCTTTCACAGATGAAGTTAGTCAGCTTAATGTTATGCTAAGTGTGCCTTCACAGTAACTCCAGTAAAAAGCTTGCCAAGGATCTATTCTTCCTTTTGCCAACAATGGAATATGAATTGTAATTAGATTTAGACTTGAACAGAATTAAAAGTCTTTGAGTTTTCATGTCTAATTCACTGGGACCAAGTTTTGTCTTTTTATTTGTAATCTTCTTGGTGAAAAATAAAAGGGAATGGCATGGAAAAATGGGATGGGAAACATGCTGTACTCTTCTCGTTTAAAATATAATTTGTTATAGAGCCTATTCTTTCAAGAAGTTGTCAGAATATCTGAATTTTCCTTCTAAAATTCCTGGACTGAATGAAACACATAACAGCTCATGTAAAGGATTTAAGAAGACAACAAGAAAGACAGTTTGATATTTTAGGTTCTTCTGAATTTGAGAAGATGCATGGAGATAGCTGAGTCCCAAGAAGAAATCTACTGGTCTGTAAGCCCTGCATATCAGGCAAAACTGAGACAATGTGAGAAGGTGAATTTCAGAGATTACATGTAGATTTTCATGGGGAAAAATCTGTAATATTAAAACTGAAATTTTCTTCGAACATGTATAATGAAGCGGTGAATATTACAATAAAGTAATACTCGTTTAAACAATGTACTATCTTATGAGTAGGAATTTTTTTTTCTTTTCTAAGCTATGTAATCAACAGACTGATTTTTCTTTTTGCATGACCTAACTACCAGTGTTATTTGTAATAATTTCTGCTTCAATTGTGTTCCAATTTTAAAATTACAAATATAAATCTTCTTTATTCATTAGTCTCCATTCTCATACAAACTAATAGTTATAGTAAACAGGAATAAGAATAGAATTTATTAAATGAATAGAAGATTATACCTTTGAACATCTGTGTACTTCTGAAATTTTAGTTAATTTAACTGAGGGTGGAATTCTCTATGTACACTTACAGCAAAGTGCAAGACATATGATCCTTCATACAGGGTTATGAAGAAGTTTGACTTGAATGTATTCTTCAGTTCAGATGGAAAGTAAAGCAAACAATGATCTCACTACCTAATCCTTCCATATAACAGATGTAAGAAATTTTAGGTAACTTAAAATAATATATGTGAGACAATTGGTCACAAAAGCAATCAAATTTGTAAATTACTTCTAAGATGTCTTTGAAATAGGGCTTTGAACTCATCATGAAGGCTGATTTCCTGGTTTTGCACAGATTTAAGGTTCAGTTTTTGTAAGTCCCTTCTCTGTCTTGACATCTGTTAAATATGTATAGCTATGGCTTCCAGTTTAATTAGTCTCTTCTAAGACTTAATATATGTATACTGATTTACCATACATTTCCAGATGAATAATGGAAAAGGATTGCTTCCCTCTGTATGTCTTGAAAATAGAATTCAAACTTCCTTAATCAGAGGAGCAAATTATTTTCAGGTAAACATGAAAATTTAACACTAAGCTTAATCTCTTTGATTCAGAATCACCAATGTATTAAATATATTCTGCTTTTCAGATGGCGTATTATGAAACATTTCTTAAAAATATGCAAATTACTCTTCTCAGCTGATCCACTTATCATTTAGGAAATACAAGCATTATATGAAACTTGCATGTTTAGGAATGGCACTTGTAACTTACAAAACTAACTATATAACTCACAAAAGTTACTATGTAAATCACTTTGACATTTTTTATAAGTATCATATTTTCTTTTCTTTTCTGAAGAGAAATACAGGAGTTGTTTTTAGCATGGGAAAGATAAAAATTATCTGAGTGCATTTTTAATACATGTATAGACACAAACTGAAAAAGCAAAATTTTCATGTTTTTTTTAACTTTGATTTCATCACCATGGAAATGACCTTGCAATTTATATTGTGCAAAACTTTTAACAACCATGGTTGCTTCTGCTTACATATTCATCTTAGTCTTATAATGCCATTGGTGTCACATATTTAATTCATGTATTTAATGCAGATGTTATGGAGCATAGTGTCTTGAATGAGTTCACAGGATTTATTTTTCTACAAAGTCTTAGACTGGATTAGTGCAGTAACCATTTATCTTTAAATTAGAATATAGCAATGGATCTGTATTTGCAAAATTGTTGTGATGAGCTCACTTTAAATAGTGCTTATTAAAGGAAATTTAAAAAATGTTCCTTTTAGCAGCTTCACAGAGATCATAGTACAGGAGATCAGGAAGGTTAAAGAAGAAAATGCCACAAAGTCTCTTTAGTGGATTCAGAGGAACAATTTATTTATCTTTACTCTACAGCCTCTCCTCCTGTGGAGGGAGAAAAAAAAAAGAAAGGAAAACAAATAAATTATCGAGTTCCTGCAATAATTTTTAATGTCCCTCCTGGAGAGTCCATATCTTCCCTGGAAACATTAATGTCTCCTAACAAAAGGCAGAATAACTTAATAGCATTCTTCACAGTGTCTCTTGAAATACGAGGCATACAAGATTCTTAAGGAGAGTTATCCAGTCTGGTGGTTTTTTTACTTGTATTGTTTTGAATGTACATATACAAATATGCACCTCCTTTTCCACTTAAACTCCTTTTTACATAAAGATGAAGTAGTAAAGAATTAGTTGACTTATTCTGTTGTCCATTGATAGACAGATTTCATATAAAATCAAGACCTTCCATTTATGAAAATAGTACAAATTGTGGGTGTGATAATCCTGGGAAATATTCTAAAAAAACTATGACCATTCATTTAATTTGGGAAGGTAATTAATGTCAGTTGGTCCACTTCCTCTGCTATTAAAAAAAAATGTAAGAGTGTTTCTAAGAGGTGAATTTAGAAAACAAATAACTACCACTCGCAGACTTATTTTAAGTGTTGCCTTGAGGAGAGGGGGAAAAAACTTTCCAAGACAACTTTATGTGGGTGAAGTAGAGAAGAGTTCTTTTACTTATAGGGTTTTGGGGTACAGAATATAAAGGAGTATAAAAGAGTATAAAAGTATA